>CM050163.1:339909490-340644490 GCA_027410445.1 Discoglossus pictus | reverse complement strand
TCTCCCTGGTGCAGGGAATCCCGACTGACATCACACACACATGAAGTAATTTGGGATTCCCTGCCCAGTCTAGAAGATGATTGGGCAGAGGACTAATAGGAAGCTATCAAGAGGGGGATGCATTGAGGCTGAAGGGGCCTGGGGGAGCCCATAGAGGCCAGGGAACTCAGCGATGCATGGGCTGGGGTGGCAGTGCTTCTTGGTGTCCATCTCCTTTCTGACATATTGAGACTGGCCTCTTAGTGAAAATGCTTCATGGCACTTGCAAGAATGGAAATGGATTTTTACATTGTTCCTTGAGTATGTGACTTGATTTTATATTGTGATTTTACTTGTGCTAGACTTTGTGGTTGTCTTTCAATATTAAGCCGAGGTATGTAAATGATACCGTTTTAGAGTTATGGGATAATGGACTATTAGCACTGTATTAGATTCTTCTAGATTTCACATTGCGAAAGGCATCATCAAACTCCAAATAAATCTCATTAATTACCTTCTAATGCAATGCTTATAAATGTGTTTTCCTGAATATATTTACAAATATTAATCCTTAGTTCCCAAAAATTAATGTCAGGCTTATGGATATAGTTACAAAGTAATTTAGGTTGAAAAAATACTTTAGTCCATCAAGTTCAACCTTTTTAGATCACCTCTGATCTGCAATACGCAGATTTATTGTTCTATTTATCGAGAATAGCCCTTAATACTCTTTTTATTTAAACATATATCCAACCCCCATTTAAAGTTATCTATCAAATCCGCTGTCACCACCTCCTTTGGTAGAGAATTCCACATATCAACCACCCTTACGGTGAAGAACCCTTTTCTTTATTTAAGGTGAAATATTTTTACTTCTAATCTCAAAGGATGTCCCTTTGTGAGTTGAAAACCTCTTGGCACAAAAAGTACACTTGACAAAGCCTTGTATTGACCCTGGATTTATTTATATAAGGTAATCATATCCCCTCTAAGATGCCTTTTTTCTAGAGTAAACATGTTTAATTTGGTTAGTCTATCTTCATACCTTAGCCCCTCCATTCCCTTTATTAGCTTTGTTGCCCTTCTCTGTACTTTTTCCAGCTCTAAAATGTCCTTTTTATGTAGTGGTGCCCAAAATTGTACTCCATATTCCAAATGAGGACATACGAGGAATTTGTATAGTGGGAGAATTATATTTGCTTCCCTTGCTTCTATACGCTTCTTAATACATGTTAATATTTTATTTGCCTTTGCAGATGCGGCTTGGCATTGAGCACTTTTACCTTGGTGGTTGTCCACAAGTACTCCCAAATCCCTTTCAATAACTGATTCCCCTAGATTTGCTCCATTAAGATTATAATTTGCATGGCTATTTTCCTTCCCAGATGCATAACTTTACATTTATTCATATTAAATCTCATCTGCCACTTAGATGCCAATTCCACTAATGTATGCAAATCCCTTTGGAGGGAAAGAACATAATTTTCTGATTGAATTACCTTGCATAACTTTGTATCATCAGCAAAAATGGAGACACCACACTCCAATCCCACTTCCATGTCATTAATAAATATGTTAAAAAGGAGGGGACCTAATACTGAACCCTGAGGAACCCCACTTACCACATTCGTCCAATCTGAGTATGTTGCATTTACCACAACCCTTTGCTTCCTATATTTTAGCCAGCTCTCACTCCATAAGAGCTTATTTATGGCAATTCCTGTATCCCTTAGTTTGCTCAATAGTCTCCCATCTGGTATCAAAAGCCTTTGCAAAATCCAAATAGACTATATCCACTGAGTTGCCTTGATCCAAGTTCCTACTAAGCTCCTCATGGAAAAAATTAGGTTTGTATGACATGACCTATCCCTCATAAATCCATGTTGGCTCCTACTTATAATCCTGTTTGAATATACATATTCTTGTATGTTATCTCTTATTAACCCTCAGTACCCTTGGATGTATTCCATCAGGACCTGGGGCTTTATTAACATTTATTTTTTTCCAACCTATTTTGGATTTCTTCCTGCATTAACCAGTTATTTGGTGAGGGTAGTGTAGCCCCATTATATTGCGGTGTCCCAACCACTGGTACCTCCCTTGTGTGTACTGAAGAAAATAACCTATCTAGCTCATCTGCCTTTTTCTGGTCACTAATTATTAGATGGCCTGTGTCACATTGTAATGTTCCTATAGCTTCCTTCCTGGCCTTCTTCCCATTAATATTTGTAAAAAATATTTTAGAGTTAGTCTTACTCTCCTTTGCAACTAACTTTTCATTTTTTTATAATTACATAGATTAGCTCTAGTTCCCTTCCTAATTAATGACACCACATCTGTTTTTTAACAACAGAGTATAATTTAAAAAAAATTATAAACTTGTATGACTATTACCAACCAAACTATCTAAGAAAGTTTTGTTAATGGTGTATGAAGGGGTATGCTTAGTGCTTTGATTATCTTCATTATAACCAGTTGTAGTTGGATATCTTTCTGTTCTAATCAGTTATAATTTAAACATGGTTTGCCACTACATGAAAAGAATAATTGAATGGAAAAACACAGAGACGTGGGTGAATGTTTTATGACTTGGGTTTAGGGGTAATTTTGTAGCTGGTCAATCAAAAAGGAAGTATATTTAAAAAGTCTGATACATACCAGAATTGGTAGGCTTATATTTGCTAAAAATTATATGATTTAGTGTATGCACTAATATTACATGATTTATCAAGTTAATTGAAAATGTAAAGATAAATTCATTTTTGTATTTATAATTTATAATTATAACTTTTTTGAACAACGTGATATGGTAACAAACATCAAAGGTTAATTAAGAAATACAGCCTTTAATTTTAACTAGTTTATTCATAATTTGCTTAAATTGGAGGCCTTCAGTGATACACTGTCCAATTTGAAGCAATGTGCCAACTCCACAAAAGACCTCTTAGATCTGTTCTTTTAAATGATAATTTGATTATACCTCCATAGACCAGGGGCCCCATTAAATTCTAAAATAGTCCAAGCAACGTATGTGGCCGACATCCAAATCCGTAAACCATGCTTCTGCATGTTCCATTTGCGGGCATGAACATGATGGTTACGGGTTTAGACACAGCCAATAGTAAACGAGATCATCATCATTACGTCACTAAAACATGGTTTTGATGTCCTAGTTGCGATCGGACCCGCATATCAGAAATAACGCAATATGAAATAATCAATAAATATATTATTCTAGTCAATGCGAGTGCTATTATATATATTAACACACTGATTGCCAGGATCGATATAACACCGAAATTAAACATGAAATACATTATTTTTTATTGCCGATTTGCCGGCTTGAGAATAATGTGTTATTAATATTAATACCTTACATCAATTTCCCTTTAACTTAAAATACAGTATTGTGTTTATATTTGCTTTTACAGTGCTATGGACACCCACCTTGTGGGTCCTCTCTAGTACTCATAGGGGTTTTTGGCTCCATTTGACATTTACGGGTTTTAACGCCAGTGCATCATTGGAGACTCGTAGCAATATAATAGTGATTTGCGACCAAAGGCTTAGCTGGGATGGAGTTCAGATTTAGATGGGTAGCTGAAGGAGGACAATTTAATAGCCTTACGTCTTCCGTGCTCCTTTACGGACTACGATTTTTAAAGTCAGAGCAATTTAATGGGGCTACAGGTCACCCGACATACATTGAAGTACCACCAAACTACATATAAAAATACATACACGTTAGAGATGTCGCGAACATAACATTGTCGGTTCGCGAACCGCGGACGCGATTTTCATCAAATGTTCGCGAACAGGCAAACCGCCATAGACTTCAATGGGCAGGCAAATTTCAAAACCCACAGGGACTCTTTCTGGCCACAATAGTGATGGGAAAGTTGTTTCAAGGGGACTAACACCTGGACTGTGGCATGCCGGGGTGGGAACCATGGCAAAACTCCCACGGAAAATTACATAGTTGATGCAGAGTCTGGTGTTAAGCCATAAAGGGCTTAAATCACCTAACATTCCTAAATTGTTTGAATAACATTGCTTTAAAACATCAGGTATGATGTTGTATCGATCAGGTAGTGTAAGGGTTACACCCGCTTCACAGTAACAGACCAATCTCCCCGTTTAATGCACCGCAAACAACCGCAAACAGTCCCTTTGCACAACCGCAAACTCCCCATTTGCACAAGGTTGGATACCCAGCTAGCCATGTCCCGTTCCTTGTCCTCACTGATGTCATTGAAGGTCTCTTCCTCCACCCAGCCACCAAGGGTCCCTGAAAGGTGACAACAAGCCCCCTGGGACGCCTGCTGTGTTTGGTCTTCCACCTCCTCAAAGCCACCTTCCTCCTCTGACTCCTCTTCTTCAGACTCCTCTCTCTGTGTTGCCTCTGTCTGCATTATTATAAGGTGTGTACTGTTAAGTAGTACTATTCCTATCGGTTTAATCCCTGTTACGTCCACTATTAGGGGACGTGTATATGGCATTGATTTTTGGAAGCGGGAGATGGAAAAAGATGCTTGGTCGGTCCTCCCACTTCAAATTTGGGGCACTGCGAGTGCAATCTAGGGTGCCACCATATAGGAGTGGTGTGTTCAGTTGTACTATTTATTCCTATCAGATTCAATAAAGCCAATAAACCTGGCCCGTTACTAGCCAGGAAACTACAAACCAAAACAACACAAAATAGGATACTTCAAATTAAGACCTCGAAGGGAGAAAAAACAATCAACCCAAATAAGTTCCAGAAGATTTTTACCAAACTTTACAATACCCTTTATACGGCAACAAAACACATAGATCTACACAAAATGAGGGGATTTCTTAATTCCTGTGATCTCCCCTTAATAGAAGAAAATGACTTAGAGACTTTAAATGCCAAAGTGACCCTAGAGGAAGTGAGAAAAGCAGTCCAGAACCTCAAACCTGGTAAGTCACCAGGCCCAGACGGGTACATCTATTTATATTATAAAAAATGTATAGACATATTATGCCCGCACTTGGTCACTCTAACAGAGTTCTAGAAGGCAAGCAAACACCAGCAGAGCTGAACAGGGCAGATATCACTCTATTCCCTAAGGAGGGTCGAGATGCCCTAGTACCAAAAAACTACAGGCCAATATCATTACTAAACTGTGATACAAAGATCCTGTCAAAAATAATAGAGGATAGAATGTCATCCTTCTTGCCTAAGTTAATACATAATGACCAAGTAGGCTTTGTCTCCCACAGGCAAGCGGGAGACAACATTAGAAAAATCATGAACCTACTGTACCACACCAAAGCCTCTAAAAGCCTGTCTTATGGCCTTTGACATTGAAAAGGCGTTTGATTCCCTGGAGTGGACTTAACTATACGCCACGCTTGAAAAATTTGGTATTAAAGGCCATTTCATAAATCTCATACACTCATCATTATACAAATCATCCAGGGCAAGGTTACAGATTCTGGGAGATGAGAGATCCTTAATTAAAATAGAAAAAGGAACAAGACAGGGGTGCCCCCTTTCTCCCCTTCTATCTGCAATAGCAATAGAACCCCTGGCTCAGACAATTAGGGCCAACGCTGGGATCACAGGCATAAAAATAGGCCATCACCATTTCAAAACTTGTCTATTTGCAGACGACCTGCTGTGTCTGCTCTCAAACCCTACCTAATCGGTCCCAGAGTTGATTCGAACTATGGAGGAGTTTGGTCAGTTTTCTGGCCTTAAACTGAACATAGAGAAGACAGAAGCACTAGCGATTGACTTAACAGCAGTAGAGAAGCAGGGTCTCCAAGATAAGTTTAATATTAAGTGGGATAAGAACCACATCAACTACCTGGGAATCCGACTAACCCCTAAGCTAGAGGACTTGTACAAAGCCAACCACTCCAAACTTTATAAAACAATAATTAATGACCTGAGTAAATGGACAAAGTATAGGTTATCATGGCTAGGGAGAATATACACCATAAAAATGAATGTCCTTCCTAGGTTGCTCTACATATTTGGAACACTCCCGATCCCGATTAAATAAAAATAATTAAAAAATATTCAAAGGAAAATATTTCAGTTTATCTGGAACCACTCTCCCTCACGCATCACAAAGAAAATTATGTACCTTCTTAAGTCAGAGGGGAGACTATTGTGTCCAAACTTAAAATATTGCCACAAGGCAGCTCAGTTATCTTTCCTCTCAATAGCACATTCTATAGGGCATCAACCTGCCTGGGTGTATTTAGAGAACCACACTTTAAGGCCCTTAACCTGGGACAAGGTGGCTTGGCTATCAGAATTGCCTCAGAGCCTTAAAAACTCGCCAAACCCCCTAATCAGACACTCACTATCATACTGAAAATGGACCAAGAAACACACAGGTTTGTTCCCTGGATCCACCCAAATGACCCCAATTCTTGACCACACTCAGGCCCCCGAAACACATGAGCACAACATCACAACACTGGCGGAGGTCAAGGAAACTAGATAGACTGGGAGACTGGTTAGTAAAGGGCCAGATGCTCACCTATGAGGAACTGAGGGACAAGCATGAGCTACCGCTGTCAGAACATTCCAATTAATGTAGGCTGAGGCATTTCACACACTCCCTGACCCAGAAACAGGTGACACACACTTAAATTGGTTCTCCAAAATTTGTAAAGGTAAACCTCTATCAAGGGGGATCATTGGGTCGCTTTACAAATATAAAACATTTGTTACTGGTTGAAGCAACACTGGGGGAAGGACCGGAGTGGGGGAGCCCTGGAGACCCTTCAGAAGCAACCGGCGGCAAAATCATCACAGGAAAGGAGAGGTCGCTTACTGAAGCCTGCCCTAGGGTAACCCAAGGGTGATTGCCCAGGTTAGATATTGTAAATAATAAGCTAATACTGCTGGAGGGATGATAGCTAATAGGACTTTGGTGTTTCCTGCAGATATACTCTTTACTATTGTCTGTTTTACCATATTTTAGGTATCTCTTAAATTGCAATCACAGTAAAAAATAAGAAAAATTATTAACCTAAAAAGTAAAAATAAGAAGGACTAGCCAGCTAACTTTCACAAAATGTCTCTATTGTAAATATGTATTTTTGCACAACTGTTATGCAAGACTGTTCAAAAATGCTTTATTTTTCATCACATGTAGAGATGTAGCCAATAGTTCGCCGGCGGACTGTTCCCGGCGAACATAGCATGTTTGCGTTCATGGCGAACTGCGAACATATGCGATATTCGACCCGCCCCCTATACTTTATCATTGAGCAAACTTTGACCCTGCAACTCACAGTCAGCAGACACATTCCAGCCAATCAGCATCATACCCTGCCTTCCACACCCTTCTACCTCATGGACAGCAGCCATTTTAGAATCATAACTAACTTGCAGTCTTACTGAGAGGAGGCTGAGTGTAGGTGATACTGCATCAATAGGGAAAACCATAGCTAGGCTACTGTACACAGTGTGCAATACAGTCCTGAAGGACTCTTTTGATCTCTGCTGCAAGGACACCCCTGTGTCTCTTCCCCCCCTTATCATCATCCTCCCCTCACCTTAGCACCCAACCCTAACACCCCTCACACTTATCCCTAACACCTAACCCTAACACCCCTCACACTTATCCCTAATACCCCTCACCCTAACCCTAACACCCCTCACACTTATCCCTAACACCTAACCCTAACATCCCTCACCCTAACACCTAAATCTAACACCCCTTACACTTATCCCTAAAACCTCTCACCCTAACACCTAACCCTAACACCCCTCACACTTATCCCTAACACCCCTCACCCTAACTCTAACAACCCTCACACTTATCCCTAACACCCCTCACCCTAACCCTAACACCCCTCACACTTATCCCTAACACCCCTTACCCTAACCTTAACACCCCTCACACTTATCCCTAACACCAAACCCTAACATCCCTCAGCCTAACACCTCACCTTAACACCCCTTACACTTATCCCTAACACCTCTCACCCTAACACACCTCACACTTATCCCTAACACCCCTCACCCTAACCCTAACATCCCTCAAACTTATCCCTAACACCCCTCACCCTAACCCTAACACCCCTCACACTTATCCCTAACACCTAACCCTAACATCCCTCACCCTAACACCTAACCCTAACACCCCTTACACTTATCCCTAACACCCCTCACCCTAACACCTAACCCTAACATCCCTCACACTTATCCCTAACACCCCTCACCCTAACCCTAACACCCCTCACACTTATCCCTAACACCCCTTACCCTATCCCTAACACCCCTCACACTTATCCCTAACACCTAACCCTAACATCCCTCACCCTAACACCTAACTCTAACACCCCTCACACTTATCCCTAACACTCCTTACACTAAGACCCCTCACACTTATCCCTAACACCCCTTACCCTAACACCTAACCCTAATACTCCCTTACACTTATCCCTAACAGCCCTTAACCTAACACCTAACCCTAACATCCCTCAGCCTAACACCTAACCCTAACACCCCTTACACTTATCCCTAACACCTCTCACCCTAACACCTAACCCTAACACCCCTCACACTTATCCCTAACACCCCTCACCCTAACCCTAACACCCCTCACACTTATCCCTAACACCCCTTACCCTAACCCTAACACCCCTCACACTTATCCCTAAGACCCCCTACCTTAACCCTAACATCCCTCACACTTATCCCTAACACCCCTTACCCTAACCCTAACACCCCTCACACTTATCCCTAACACCTAACCCTAACATCCCTTACCATAACACCTAACCCTAAAACCCCTCACACTTATCCCTAACACCCTTACACTAACACCCCTCACACTTATCCCTAACAACCCTCACCCTAACACCTAACCCTAACACCCCTCACACTTATCCCTAATACCCCTCACCCTAACCAGAACACCCCTCACACTTATCCCTAACACCCCTTACCCTAACCCTAACACCCCTCACACTTATCCCTAACACCTAACCCTAACATCCCTCACCCTAACACCTAACCCTAACACCCCTTACACTTATCCCTAACACCTCTCACCCTAACACCTAACCCTAACACCCCTCACACTTATCCCTAACACCCCTCACCCTTACCCTAACACCCCTCACACTTATCCCTAACACCCCTCACCCTAACACCCCTCACACTTATCCCTAACACCCCTCACCCTAACACCTAACCCTAACACCCCTCACACTTATCCCTAATACCCCTCACCCTAACACCTAACCCTAACACCCCTCACACTTATCCCTAACACCCCTTACCCTAACTCTAACACCCCTCACACATATCCCTAACACCTAACCCTATCATCCCTCACCCTAACATTTAACCCTAACACCCCCTTACATAATCCCTAAAACCTCTCACCCTAACACCTAACCCTAACAACCCTCACACTTATCCTTAACACCTCTCACCCTAACCCTAACACCCCTCACACTTATCCCTAACACCCCTCACCCTAACCCTAACACCCCTCACACTTATCCCTAACACCCCTTACCCTAACCCTAACACCTCTCCCACTTATCCCTAACACCTAACCCTAACATCCCTCACCCTAACACCTAGCCCTATCACCCCTTACACTTATCCCTAACACCCCTCACCCTAACACCTAACCCTAACACCCCTCACACTTATCCCTAATACCCCTCACCCTAACCCTAACACCCCTCACACTTATCCCTAACACCCCTCACCCTAACCCTAACACCCCTCACACTTATCCCTAACACCCCTTACCCTAACCCTAACACCCCTCACACTTATCCCTAACACCTAACCCTAACATCCCTCACTTTAACACCTAACCCTAAAACTCCTCACACTTATCCCTAACACCCCTTACACTAACACCCCTCACACTTATTCCTAAAACCCCTCACCCTAACACCTAACCCTAACACCCCTCACACTTATCCCTAACACCCCTCACACTTATCCCTAACACCCCTTACCCTAACCCTAACACCCCTCACACTTATCCCTAACACCTAACCCTAACATCCCTCACTTTAACACCTAACCCTAAAACTCCTCACACTTATCCCTAACACCCCTTACACTAACACCCCTCACACTTATTCCTAAAACCCCTCACCCTAACACCTAACCCTAACACCCCTCACACTTATCCCTAATACCCCTCACCCTAACCCTAACACCCCTCACACTTATCCCTAACACCCCTCACCCTAACCCTAACACCCCTCACACTTATCCCTAACACCCCTTACCCTAACCCTAACACCCCTCACACTTATCCCTAACACCCCTTACCCTAACCCTAACACCCCTCACACTTATCCCTAACACCTAACCCTAACATCCCTCACCCTAACACCTAACCCTAACACCCCTCACAATTATCCCTAACACCCCTTACACTAAGACCCCTCACACTTATCCCTAACACCCCTTACCCTAACACCTAACCCTAATACCCCCTTACACTTATTTCTAACAGCCCTTACCCTAACACCTAACCCTAACATCCCTTACCCTAACACCCATCACACTTATCCCTAACACCCCTTACCCTAACCCTAACACCCCTCACACTTATCCATAACACCCATCAACCTAACACCTAACCCTAACATTCTCACACTTATTCCTAAGACCTAACACCCCCCACACTTATCCCTAACACCCCTCACCCTAACACCTAACCCTAATACCCCCTTACACTTATCCCTAAAAGCCCTTACCCTAACCCTAACATTCTCACACTTATCCCTAAGACCTAACACCCCTCACACTTATTCCTAACATGCCTCACCCTAACACCCCTTACACTTATCCCTAACACCCCTCACCCTAACATCCCTCACACTTAGCCCTAACACCCCTCACCCTAACCCCCTCATTCTTATCCCTAACACCCCTTACCTTAACACCCCTCACACTTATCCCTGTGTCTCTTCCCCCCTTATCATCAAGGGAGGGGGGAGGATGATGAGGGAGGGGGGAAGAGACACAGGGGAGGATGATGAGGGAGGGGGGAAACAGACACAGGGGAGGATGATGAGGGAGGGGGTAAAGAGATACAGGGGAGGGTGATGAGGAAGGGGGAAAGAGACACAGGGGAGGATGATGAGGGCGGGGGGGGGAAGAGACACAGGGGAAGATGATGAGGGAGGGGGGAAAGAGACACAGGGGAGGATGATAAGGGAGGGGGAAAGAGACACAGGGGAGGATGATGATGGAGGGGGGAAAAGACACAGGGGAGGATGATGAGGGAGGGGTAAAGAGATACAGGGGAGGATGATGAGGGAGGTGGGAGGATGATGAGGGAGGGGGGATGAGACACAGGGGAGGGTGATGAGGAAGGGGGGAAAGAGATACAGCGGAGGATGATGATGGAGGGGGATGTGAGGTTATTTATGCCCTTTATGGATTAAAACCAGACTCTGCATCAACTATGTAATTTTCCGTGGGAGTTTTGACATGGATCCCCCTCCGGCATGCCACAGTCCAGGTGTTAGTCCCCTTAAAACAACTTTTCCATCACTATTGTGGCCAGAAAGAGTCCCTGTGGGTTTTAAAATCCGCCTGCCCATTGAAGTCTATGGCGGTTTGCTGGGTTCGCTGGTTCACGAACATTTGCCGCGGTTCGCGTTCGCGATTCGCGAACCGAAAATATTATGTTCGCGACATCACTAATTACATGCTGTACGCCTTCTGACAATAAAATAAATTAAATGCAAAAATTAGTTATTGTTGCCACATACAACACCACGGGTACCAGATAGGTGACAACGAGCACCCTGGGATGCCTGTTGTGGTTGGTCTTCCTCCTCCTCCTCAAAGCCACATTCCTCCTCTGACTCCTCTTCCTCACAATCCTCTTCCAGCGTTGCCGCAAGTCCGGCAAGCGATGCTGTTTCTGGTGGTGATGGTGACCACAACTCTTCCTCTTCACGCTCATCTACGGCCTGATCCAGCACTCTTCGCAGGGCACGCTCCAGGAAGAAAACAAATGGTATGATGTCGCTGATGGTGCCCTCGGTGCGACTGACCAGGTTTGTCACCTCCTCAAAAGGACGCATAAGCCTACAGGCATTGCGCATGAGCGTCCAGTAACGTGGCAAAAAAATCGACAGCTCCGCAGAGGCTGTCCTAGCACCCCGGTCATACAAATACTCGTTAACGGCCTTTTCTTGTTGGAGCAGGCGGTCGAACATTAGGAGTGTTGAATTCCAACGTGTCGGGCTGTCGAAAATCAAGCGCCTCATTGGCATGTTGTTTCGCCGCTGGATATCTGTAAAGTGCACCATGGCCGTGTAGGAATGCCTGAAATGGCCACACACCTTGCTGGCCTGCTTCAGGATGTACTGTAAGCTTGGGTGCTTATGCACAAAGCATTGTACAATCAGATTACACACATGTGCCATGCACGGCACATGTGTCAACTTGCCCAAATTCAATGCCGCCTACAAATTTCTTCTGTTGTCACAAACCACTTTGCCGATCTCCAGTTGGTGCGGAGTCAGCCACTGATCCACCTGTGCGTTCAGGGCGGACAGGAGTGCTGGTCCGGTATGCTTTCAGGGAAGTCAACCCCAAGACGGCGTGACACTGCCATATCCGGGATGTGGAACAGTACCTGTGGAGCTGGGGGGGGGAGGGGGGGGGTTGATGTAGAGAAAGACATAGCAGCAGCAGAAGAGGACTCAGCCGAGGAGGTTATGCAAGAGGATGGAGTAGGAGGAGTAGAAGAGGTGGCAGCAGGCCTGTCTGCAAGTCGTGGCGGTGTCACCAACTCCTCTGCAGAGCCACGTATTCCATGCTTGGCAGCCGTCACCAGGTTTACCCAATGCTCAGTGTAGGTGATATGCTTTGCAGACCAGGTATCAGTGGTCAGATGGACCCTTGCCCCAACACTGTGTGCCATAGATGCCATTACTTCCTTTTGGACAATCGAGTACAGGTTGGGGATTGCCTTTTGTGCAAAGAAATTTCGGCCGGGTACCTTCCACTGCGGTGTCCCAATAGCTACAAATTTTTTGAAGGGCTCAGACTCCACCAGCTTGTATGGTAAAAGCTGGAGGGCTAAGAGGTCAGACAAGCCAGCTATCAGTTGCCGGGCAAGGAGGTGACTTTGTGACATTGGCTTCTTACGCTGAAACATGTCCTTGACAGACACCTGACTGTGGGCAGATGAGCAGGGACTGCTCAGGGCAAGACACGGAGTGGCGGATGGTTGAGAGGGGGCAAGCAGGGCAGCAGTGGTTGACGTGGCTGAAGATGCTGGACCAGGAGGAGGATGGCGGCTTTGACTTTGTGTGCTGCTTGTACTCATGTGTTGATCCCATAGGCGTTTGTGATGTTTCATCATGTGCCTTCGCAAAGAAGTTGTACCTAGGTGTGTGTTGGACTTCCCACGACTCAGTTTCTTTTCGCACAGGTTGCAAATGGCATCGCTGTTGTCACAGGCAGACACACAAAAAAATTGCCACACTGTTGAGCTCTGCAATGACGGCATTCTGGTGGTGGCAACAGCATGCGTTGACTGGCGTGCTGTCTGGCTGACCCCGGGTGCGATGCATGCTGTCTGACTGTGCCACTAGCTACTTGCGACGACCTCCCCCTGCTTCCAACTCGTCTCCTCCTCCTCTCTGTCTCCCCATCTGAACTTTCCTCCTGTTCTTCTTCTCTTATAGCGGGCACCCACCTGACATCCACGGACGCATCGTCATCATCAACCACTTCACTTGTATCTGACAACTCAACAAAGGAAGCAGCACCGGGTACAACATCATCATTATCTACATCCTCTGGCACTAATGTTTGCGCATCATTGGAATCTTGAGTTATTATTATTTTTTTTCATTATCCTGTATTTGTAATGTGCCAACATATTCAGTTGTGCTATATGTAGGTTAAGTACAAACCAAAAACAATTTTCTCACATTGCAAAAGAATGAAGGGCCATATAGTTGAGCTTATGATCAAGCATACAAAGTGCTTTCATTAAAGCACTGAGCAAGATTGAAAACTCATAAATTTACAAGCTAAAGGGCATGGATGTGGTATAGAAGAGTGATAGGTGCCTTGTGCATATTAATGCTGAAAGTAATAAGCATTTTTAATGAGGTTCGGAAAGTTTTGAGGCAGGAGTATAGTCTATTGGAGAAAGGCAATGAGTTGCAAAGAATAGGGGTATAAAGAGAAAAGTCCTGAAGGTGGGAGTGAGAGGAGGCCAGAAGAAGGTCATTAGCAGAGAGAAGATGGCATTTGGGGGGAGTATTTTGAGACGAGCGTAGTGCACTATTGTTGAGGGCTTTATGCGTTAAGGTAATTTAAAATGTTACATTTTATTCAGGAGGGTATAGTGTAGCCAGTGGAGTGACTGACAGAAAGTTGCTGAAGACACTGAGTGTCTTGTATGGTATATGAGTCTGGTGCATGCGTTCAATATACATTGTTATGAAGAGAGATTGGTGATAAGGAGGCCAGCATGGAGAGAGTTGCAGTAGTCGAGGCAGGATATGATGAGAGAGTGGATTCGTATTTTAGCTGCGTCTTAAGTAAGATTAGTGACTATTTTGGATATGTTTTCTAAGTGAAAATGACAAGATTTTGTCATTGATTGTATGTGAGGAATGAAAGAGAGGGCAAGAGTCAGTAGAACCCAAGACAATGGGCCTGGGAGGTGGCAGTGATTACTGCATTATTAACAGTGAGAGATATTTGAAGAGTGGCATCTGTGGTAGAGGGTGGGAAGATTAGGAGCTCAGTCTTTGACATGTTGAGTTGATGGGCTGACAGCAAGGAGAATGTATTAGAGAAGCTGTTAGCCACTTGTGCTAGAATAGTGGGGTGTAGATCTGGTTCTGAGTGGTAGATTTGAGTGTCACCTGCATATAGATGGTAGTGAAATACAAAATATTTCAATAGGGTACCAAGGGAGGATGTATAGATGGAGAAGAGGAGGGGGCCTAGAACTGAGCCTTGGGGTACGCCAACAGCCTGAGCATGAGGAGTAGTAAAGCCAGAGAAGGAGACACTACATTTTCTAGGTTTGATTTGAACCATGAGAGAGCAGTGTCACAGATAGCAAGAGAGTGAAGACTTTGGATAAGAAGAGGGTGGTGAACTGTGGTAAATGCAACAGAGAAATCCAGGAGAATTAGAATATGGACGTGCCCCTTTGTCTTGGCACTGAGGAAGTAATTAGTGAATCTTTTGAGAGCTGTCACTGTGCAGTGTTGGGTTTGGAAGCCAGATTGGAAGGGGTCAAGGAGGGAGTTGGAAAAAATGCATTGGGTAAGGGGAGCAATTTTGAAGCCATGGGAAGTAGAAAGATATGGTGATAGTTAGATGGAGAAGCTCACTCAGATAAGTTAGAGTTGAGTGATAGACGATTCAGGGATAGTTTAACATTTTTCTTTATAGAAAAGTTGTAAACTATGTAAAAGTTTCCTTCCAATAAAAAAGAAGTCAAGAATGCCTCTTACGTAAATAAAGCTATCCTGAGGATTAGTTAAATGTTTCAGTAATAACTTTAACTAGATAGATCAAGCTGACCTGATCTGTTGTTATCTAATTTCAAAATCTATGTTTTTTTATTTTGCTCAGTAAAGCTTTCACACTTTAAAAATAGTTAATAAATGTACAAATAAAAAATCTTGCTACTAATATGCAGCCCTATTAAATTTGAAGCCCATAGGCTGCAGGCTTAATATTCACCTGTGTTACAGAGCTATTAAATTCCACCATGCTGCGAGTTACGGGCCGTAGACGCAAACCTGTGAACCATTTTTGCGCGTTGCATGTGCGGCCGTGAGAATGATCAATTAGTCAAAGCCGTAGTTACGGGTTTAGATGGAGCCAATGGCAAAAGAGATCATCATCATTATGTCAGTGAAAAATGGAGGTTAGATTTCAAAGCCTTACTGGCTTCACTTACGAGTTTCGATCTTACCTGCAATCCAGAAATAATGCAATATTAATAAATCAGTAAATACGATATTCTAGTCCATGTGAGTTCCATTATATGTATAAACACATTGATTTTTTTTTTAAACATAAAAAAAGTATTTTATATTGCAGATTTGCAAGCTTGAGAATGTTGTGCTATTATTTTAATACCTAACATCACTTTCCCTTTAATTATAAGTACAGTAGTGTGTGTATATTTGCATTTACAGTGCTACGGATAGGACTTCAACCCCCTTGCGGATCCTCTCTATTACCCATTGGCTTTTTGGCTCCATTTGTGGGTTACGGCTTGAACGCCAGTGAATTAGTTTACATTTAATACTGTGATTGTAACCCGAACAGTTACTGGCTTGACAGAACAAAGGATTTGCAGCCACAGAGTTCAATTTTCAATGATAACTAACACTAAAATATTTTTTTGTGCAATGTAATGTTGATAAATAAGAAAACATACTCATTTCTACTCTCCTCTTATATTAATAATAATAATGCAAAGAGGATTCCTGTGGCCAGTTTTCATGAATGCTTTAGTTCTTCTTTATATTTCTTTGTAAAAGTGCCAACTTTCATTATTTCAGTGCCTATGAAGATGTGGATAAGGACAGTGGCAGAGCTACTGCCAGTGCAGCAGGTGCAAACACCAAGCCACACAACTGGGCAGGGGGCCTCTTTGAAGGGGTTATTATTAATTTATTTGGGGAGAGAATAATTATTTTTATATAAATGTTACATGATCAACCTATCTTTGGTCTGACCACATGCATATATTATGGGCTTTTATGCTGACTCCTACAGGCATCTAGCTTGTACAGAGAAGTTGGAAGGGACCCATAAATTATTTTGCTCCATTTACTGGCTCCACCACCGGAGGAGTATATAATGCAAATATCAGAACATGGCCACTTTCTTTGGACAGAGTGGGGACTAACCACACAGCAGGACAATGGCACAGGTTATGTTGGAGTAATCTGTACTTAGTATATAGTTTGTACAATTAGTTCAAATACTGTTCAGTCACTGTTAGCTAACTAAGAGTTAATGGTTCATAATATTGATTTAACATTTAGAGGCCTCTATTTTTTCCTATTCTGATTGTTAAAATAGCAATCAACGAGAAAAGCTTTAATAAAACTGTTCCCTTAACTGATTGGACGTTGATAGTCCTAATCACAGAAGAGACTGTTAAGCTAAATATTTTCTTCTCTGATTGGCTCGTATAGAAGGACCACTTTCTGCTATAAACATGGATGTGCAAGACAAGCTTGTTGAAAATCATCACTGGAGGGTTATCAAAAAGGGTAATGTATGAATTAAGCCTTTTTTCTTACAGATTGAAGTGTTTTCTAAATTATTTTCTGTAATATAATGTTATTATTTTAAATGTAATTATTTAAATGTAAGTTATCAGGTTGGGTCATGTGTATTCCCATGGTCATAGGTTAGGATTGTGGTTGGGGGTAGATTAGGGGTTATTGAATTATTGATGGAGCCTCCACCCCAAAGCACAATTGCCCCACAAGTTATTAAGGGGATTCTAGAGGGCACATGGGCTCATAGGGGATAGCAGGTATATGTGGAGGGGTCATAAACATCCTACTGTGAGCACCAGTAGGATTTTACTGGAACACGTAGGATTAGAGTAGATTTCTTACGGGAGCCATGTAATCTCACTTTAGGTAAAATTATACTTAGATTAGAAAGCATATTACATGCTCTTATCACTCATTAGGGTTTACAAGTACGGGTTTAATATGGGCAGTATGTAATAGCAACATTATGGCTTAAATGAACTTTTCACCTACATTATTTCCTACTGGAGCCGTGTACAGTGCCTTGCAAAAGTATTCACCCACTTGGCATTTTTCGTGTTTTGCTGCCTCACAAACTGTAATTAACATAGATTGTTTGAGGATTTGCATCATTTAATTTACAGAACATGCCCACAACTTTGAAGATGTTTTTTTTTTATTGTGAAGCAAACAACAAGATAACATAAAAAGTAAATGTGCATTACTATTCACCGCCTAAAGTCAATACTTCGTAGAGCCACCTTTTGCTGCAATCACAGCTCCAAGTTGCTTTGGATAAGTCTCTATGAGCTTGCCACATCTTACCACTGGGATTTTTGCCCATTCCTCCTTGCAAAACAGCTCCAGCTCCTTCACGTTGGATGGTTTGCGCTTGTGAACAGCAATCTTTAAGTCCTACCACAGATTTTCTATTGGATTGAGGTCTGGGCTTTGACTAGGCCATTCCAACACATTTACATGTTTCCCCTTAAACCACTCAAGTGTTGCTATAGCAGTGGGTTTGGGGTCATTTTCCTGCTGGAAGGTGAACCTCGGTCCTAGCCTCACGCACAGAGTGTTACAGGTTTTGCTCAAGAATATCCCTGTATTTAGCACCATCATTCTTTCCCTCAACTCTGACCAGTTTCCCAGTTCCGGCTGCTGAAAATCATCCCCACAGCATGCTGCGGCCACCACCATGTTTCACTGTGGGGATGGTGTTCTTTGAGTGATGTGATGTGTGGGGTGTGTGCCAGACATAGCGTTTTCTTTAATGGCCAAAAAGTTCAATTTTAGTCCCATCAGACCAGAGCACCTTCCTCCATACATTTTGGAAGTCTGCCACATGCCTTTTCGTAAACTCAAAACTTGCCATTTTGTTTTTTGATGAAAGTAATGGCTTTCTTCTGGCCACTCTGCCATAAAGCCCAACTCTATGGAGCGTACAGCTTAATGTCGTCCTATGTACAGATACCCCAGTCTCTGTTGAAGAACTCTGCAGCTCCTCCAGGGTTACCTTAGGTCTCTGTGCTGCCTCTCTGATTAATGCCCTCCTTGCCCGGTCCGTGAGTTTTGGGTGGGCAGCCGTCTCTTGGCAGGTTTGCTGTTGTGACATGTTCTTTCCATTTGGTTATGATAGACTTGATGGTTCTCCTGGGGATCATCAAAGATTTGGATATTGTTTATAACCTAACCCTGACTTGTATTTCTTAACAACATTGTCCCTTACTTGTTTGGAGAGTTCCCTGGTCTTCATGGCAGTGTTTGGTTAGTGGTGCCTCTTGCTTGGATGTTGCAGCCTCTGGGGCCTTTAAAAAAAGGTGTGTATATGTAATGACAGATCATGTGACACTTAGATTGCACACAGGTGGACATCGTTTCACTAATTATGTGATTTCTAAAGGTAATTGGTTGCACCAGAGCTTTTTATGGGCTTCATAACAAAGGGGGTGAATACATACCCACATGCCAATTTTCTGTTTTCTATTTCTAAAAAATAGTTTTATGTATATATTTTTCTAATTTCACTTCACCAACTTAGACTATTGTTTTCTCATCCATCACATAAAATTCAGATTAACAAAACATTGAACTTAAGGATGTAATGTAACAAAATAGGTAAAAAGTCAAGGGAGGGTGAATAAATTTGCAGGGCACTGTAGTTAACCCTAAGTGTGTAAACATTTAGTTCTCTTTGTATAAAAAGAATAAATGCTCTGCACGGGAAGTTTGGAAAATATAAACCATTTTCTGGTTCATAAACATTGAATTTTATTACAATAGTACTCATACATTCTCATACATTGAATTGACGACATTTCACAATATTAATTGTACTAGCAGTGTAATAATCTTGCAAAGAGAGCTGTATTAGCAGAAGGGCATGCAACCTGTTGTATTGCTGGCCACAATTACATCAGGACTGAACTGGATACACATGACTCACACTTAGTTGTTTATTTTAATAATCAAGTAAACTGTTTTACATTCTATTATTTCACTCTGTGCTTGCAAAGGATTAACTATTGAGGTCTCTCTTTTATCACCTCTGAAGGGTAAATTACATTTATAAAACGACCATGTGGAGCTACAATGATGTTCTTGAAGACACAGTCAAATTTGTAAGGACAAAGTAGCCCAAATCAGATATTTTCTATGGAGTTTATGATTGCATACAATACTTTAGAGATGGCTTGTTTATCCATGTGACCGAATAAAACTTTCTCCTATGCTGTTTATCCCTATCTTCATGAACTTTATTAAGTAGTATGAGAACCACAGCTGGTAGAAATGTTTCAAGATACATAATTTGTAGATAGTTTTCCATTTTTCAATCATTGGGATCTTCCATTTTATTTAAACTGAAGGGTGGCCTACTTAGCTATTAATACTGTCAGGACAATCAGTCTTTGGTCTCATCTCAAAGCCTTGAAAAACATATTTTGCTAAATTGACATTCTTTGAGCATGACCATTTTTTCACACAAAATTGGATTGAAATATCCAGCAATATTGACTCTCCCTGGACTGTAAAAAAAGTCCAAATAAAAAAATAACTCATAACATGCAAGATGGTGAAAACAATATTAACCTGGCAGTTTATATAGTTACATAGTTACATAGTTACATAGTAATTGAGGTTGAAAAAAAGACTTTCAGTTCATCAAGTTCAACCTTTTAAGATCTCCTCTGATCTACAATATGCAGATTAGTTGTTAATTAATTAATCCAGAGGAAGGCAAACAGAAAAAAAAAAAAAAGTGAAACTTAGCCAATTGTCGCAAAGGGAAAAAAATGAATTTGTTCCTGACCCCTGATACTGGCGATCAGATTCCTTCCTAGATCAATACTGCCTCTCTAATTATCCAGGGTAACCCTGAATGCCCTTTTTGATTAGAAATAAATCCAGTACCCTTTTAAAGTTATCTTTTGAATCTGCTGTCACCACCTCCTTTGGTAGATAATTCCACAGATTAACCACCCTTACTGTGAAGAACCCTTTTCTTTTTTTTAAGGTGGAATCTTTTTTCTTCTAACCTCAAGGGATGTCCTCTTGTCGGTTGAAAACCTCTTGGCACAAGAAGCTCACTTGACAAATCTTTATACTGACCCTGGATGTATTTATATAAGGTAATCATATCCCCTCTTAGATGCCTTTTTTCTAGAAAAAAATAGTGTAATTTGGTTTGTCTATCTTCATTACTTAGCCCCTGTATTCCCCTTATTAGTTTTGTTGCCCTTCTCTGTACATTTTCCAGCTCTAAAATTGTACTCCATATTCCAAATGAGGGCGTACTAGGGATTTGTATAGTGGCAGAATTATATTTGCTTCCCTGGCTTCTATACCCTTCTTATAGAGTGTTTGATTTTTTTTTTCTCATATTAAATGCAATTGGGCATAACTACTCAAAGGTTAATGATTCTAAATTATTAAGGTAATACTTTTTTTTTAAAAGGAGATGTGTGTGAGCTACATGTCTGTTTAATTTAATGCAATGACAGTTTTTCAAATGTAAATAATACATATGTTAAACACATTGTCTAATTTACAACCCATGTTTATATACATATAAATTGTATTATAAAAGATATATCTAAATAATATAACATTTGGAATATCTGTAACAATTTCCTTTTTGTTCCTGGTTCTATAAGCAAGAACTAAAATATGAAAGTTTTATTAGCATTTTGCTGGACTTGTTTTTGGAACAAAATGCAGAGTTCCTGAAAATAGTTAATTAAAATTTGACTTATAATCTCAGATTAAATTAAGCTGGATGTAAAAAAGTCTTTCCCCACATAATTATTCAAAGAATAAGCACATGAAGCACATGAAGAAAAGACAGATGGGAGGTAATGTGAATGTGGAAAAATTGCCATCAACCCGCTTTAATTAGAGTTATAAGATGGCTCTCTCTTCAGTAATAAGTAGATATGACAAAGATGCGTTTCACATATTCAAGAGGGTAATTAAACTGCCACATGTTCAAACCAATATACATACAGAACTGATTAAAAATGGGAATCTGCCGAAACAATGATTGATGAGCTCTTAATGCGCATGGGTATTACATTATAAAGAGGGAATGGACTATAAATGAATTGTGCTGCACAGTGGTAGCCTCCGGGAAATAAAAAAATAGCATATTTGGAAAAAACAAATAAATATAGTAAATATACGGTGACTAAAACTAAGATTGTTTTTAATGTACTGCTTTTATTGATTCAGATATCAACATAATTAATATAATAAATAGAAGAACGCAGTAAGTAAAATAATAAAATATGATAGTAAAATATTGCCAATCTGCTTGCCAACATATTTTAAATATGTTTGAAGCAATAAACAGTGTGGTTAATCTAATCTACTTCATGCACTAATTTCATTAAGCTTCTCCATGATGTCTATGAGCTAGGAATGTCGAAATTATGTGACAAAATGAGCATCTCGGTATTCCCTAAACTGCTTCATGTTCACCTTTGCTTTCAATGTATGCATACCTAAGTCTTGTTGTATGTTTATTTTGGCATAATTGTATGTAACACAAGTATGGCATCTCCCTTCAATTAATTCAATGAACAGTCAACACAGCTTCATTGTATCAATGGTAATAACTTGCCTATTCTGATGATGGTTACTACATTTTAAAAAATTGTTAAATTAGAACATTTATTAGAATAGAAATCATGGGTGAAAATAAGTATTTCCTTTCTAACATATACATATGAAAAAAACATTTATATTCTAACAAACTTGGTTAAAATGTAATCATTACAGTAATAGACACACCACGGTCAAGAGAATAGCAAAGTTCTTAGGAGACTTGCCATCCTCATACCAGAATATAATATATTGGTGAATTCAGTGAATCTCTCTACAGCACTGGGAAAGAGAGACTTGAGGGTTAGTGAATATAATCCTAATAGGAGTTTAAATGTTCTTTTAACTAATAATGAATGTATATTGTGCCTTTTACCTTTGTCTAAGATGTTAATATACAGATGTAGAAATCGTTGACGCATCCTTGGTGTGCTGAGTTCCAAATTTTTCACTAATGGATACAATACAAATATTAATTAGAATACAATTTTAAATAGAAAGTTAAAATCTGATTTAGCAAAAAATAAAAAAAAGCAGTTGTTATTAAAAATAATGTGTCAAATATAACATATAATGGTACTGATGAAAATAAAAAGTTTTATTAAAGCTCAAAAATATATATCTTTAGGTTTGATCATCTTTGGAATGGAGTTTCAACTTTACTAAACTGTGGAAGAGTGTGGCGCATAAGTCCCTGCAGCTTTTCGCTGGCAGTGTTCATAGAAATGTTATCAACACTGTGATACAGTTAGTAAAAGATGAGAGAAGCTCCAGTCTGGGAAAAACATACATTTCCAGTATAAGTTCCTCTAACAAAAGATCAGAAAAATAGATACTACTGCAACTTTCTAGTTTCCTGGCTAAACCTCATCTAAAATATTATGTACAACTCTGGAGACCATATCTCGAAAGGATATTAAGTACTTAGAAACAATTCAAAGTACTAAAATAGTGCATGGATTACAATACAAAACATAGAGGGAAATAGGTAGTGACCTTAAAGAGACACTGTCACCCCAACAAAACATTGGTTTAATCTTTAAAAAACAGTTTTGTACAACTGTTTAAGTGTCTGCCAGAAAAGAGGAATGCAAGAATAGGAGGACATGAATTTTAAATGCAACTTTAAAGAAAGGGTAGTAGCTAAGTGGAAAACACTTCCAGTGAAAGTGAAAAATATCAACACAGTTAAGGAATTTAATCATGCTATAATCATAAAGTCATTCCTTTGGCTTAAGTAAGTCCAGCTTTTGTGTAAATATAATAGGCAGACTAGATGGGCCTTTTTATTTATCTCCTATCAAATATTTATTTCTATGTCTTCTGGTTATGACACTATTATTATTATTATTATTGTTTATTTGTAATGCGCCAACATATTCTGTAGCACTATACATGGGTTAAGATCAAGGCAAAAAACAATAGCAGTATTAACACATTGCAAAGGATGGAGGGCCCTGTCTTAGGGCCTCATTCTATTAGCGGCCGCAGCCGTTGCGGGGCCGCAAGGACCGGCCGCAAGCTATTCGGCTATTCTATTCCCCTACGGCCGGGGATTCCGGCAGGCTTGCGGCCGGTGCCTTGCTATCTCTTGCGGCCGCTCGCGCCGGAGGAAATCCTTTGATCTTAAACGGCCGCAAGGAAATCGGCCGTAAGAAATTCCTATTTGCAATTCAATTGCTCCGGGAACCCTCTCTGCAAGGCTAAAAGCGAGCCGCAGCTTACTTACAGGAAAGAGGTCCCACTAGCACCAATTAAGCACATAAAATAGCCCAAATAAAGCCATCCTGCACTTTGCAGAGTCTATAAAGTGATATTCGGTGTTAGCAAAAATAGCACATAATTACCCTATACTCAAATTCGTAAAATATTTGTTTTTTAATATCCGTAAAATATCCATGTCCACGCCGCAGCCGGAAAATAAACAGTTAATTTGAACTCGGGTTTGGGCTGATGTGCAAGCTTGAGAGTGGGTTACTTTTAATCCTCATGTCCCCCAATATGATCCCTAGCATTTACAGAGCTGTACAGTGCAGGCTTGAATTTATTTTTGCGTTTTTAGATTTCTGAGCTTACGGCCGGTTCCAAGATATGCGGCCGGCCGTAAGAGGAGATCCTTGCGGGGCCGTATAATAGAATCGCGAGTTAACAGAACCCCCGCAAGGAATCGCAGCCTTACGGCCGATTTACGGCCGGTAATAGAATGAGGCCCTAAGAATCCAGTGTCCATTGTGCTTTCCCGAAAGCTCCGTGCAAGATTGAAGATTTACTGTACCTTATGCCAGTCGCAGTATATATATATTTTAAAACTTTAAAATGGCTTTTTGTACACTCAGCATTGACACAATATTCCTGCAATTGAGAGATCACCATAGCTTTTTCAAATAAAATAAAATCTCTATTTTTGCCAAGTATAAAATACAGTTGATGCTTTAACAGTGACTTTAACAGTGGCAAGTGCAGCTACATTCTTTGCAATATTAGTGAACACTTCAAAAAAATCTATGAGAAGAATTTACCAAGCATTGTATCTGCTTTTGTGCTACTGAATATGAACTATAGCATTGAAAATGTGACACTGAATAAAATAGCATGGTTATATTGTATAGAAAACAATAATTTTGTATGGAATGAAATGCCAGCTTTGGAAAAGTAACATTGAGTAATAATCTCTCTCTGCAGTTGCACTATTTTTCTACAATAACTCCTACTATTGCAACAGACAATTCCTTGGCAAAGTAGCAAGCAGTTTATCATTTTATAGATTTGTTGTAACCTCTTCTTAGTATACATGTGCTTTATTTTCCAACACATTTACAAGTGGTGGTATGATTCAATACTCTTTACAGAATTATATTATTTCAGTAATTCAATGACACTGTTCTGCAATAGAAATGTATGTGTTGGCTATGAATCATGAATACTGCAATTATTAATTTAAGTACCACTCTACTCCAATATTTAAAATGCACTATTGTGAAGAACTACATTTCATAATGGGCATGTTGTTTTTTCACTTCTGGATCACTACCTTGTTGTGAAGGGGCTTCTGTACATCAATGAAACTGTGAGCTTTTGAGGTCCACTGGAGAAGGAACGGGCAACCCACTACAGTATCTTTGCCAAGAAACCATATGGATAAGCACAACCAGAAACACAGAGAAGTTTTTTTCTCTTAATTCTAAATCACAGAAACTCCCTGAAATAACAAATAATAGATCTTGCGCTTGTATTCGTTAATCAGAACATTTATTTGAGGAAAGGGAAGAGAACAGTAGGTAAACTAAACATCAAACAAAAGGTCAACATTTCACAAGACCAAAATGCCTAACTTGTGAGTGTCCTCCAATCAGGGACCTGACAACGTTGACTCTTCCAGGATTTAGTGCTGCCCCAGCAATGTTATGCCTCCCCTGCTGATGCGTCTGCCGGCCGAGGCAGGGAAATCCAATGGCGTCTCACACACACATCTATCTATCTATCTATCAATACAGAAGGTGGCAAGGGCAAAGGCCCAGGAAGTATGGGTACCAATTAAGAGACAAATTAAGGGGACAGATCCTAGTGGGATAGAGAGGTTATTTGGGACTCTGGCTGGATCTGAGGCACCGGAAGGGTGTCAAGCTCTTTTTCACATTGAGTGTATATCTTTCCTTTCGAGTAGATGGGAATCTTCTACTCTGGGATTATTTTATCAGCACTCTGTAAATCGTAATTTGCAGTTTTATTACATAGGCAACTGACTAGGCTTATCTGTACTTCAAGAAATGGGCCTAGGAAGCCTTGGAAGTTGAGACATAACAGATAAAGGTAAACCAGAAAACAATGAAGATGTACATGCTTAGATATTATTACATGTGGTACAGGTGGTAAAGATAAGTTGCTTTCATTTTTTTTAACATTCTATAAACATTTATTACAAATTCTAAAATACTGTAAATGTAGTACTATGGTGTCCCTTTAAGCAATTACATATTACTTTTAAGGTTGCTGTCCTTGCTACAGAGCATAAAAACAGAAAACTAGAACAAAATACTCTAAATATAGTTACAGGCAATCATAAAGCGGTTACTAAAATGTCTAAAAAAAAATTTCTGCTTTCCCCCCCCCCCCCCGCAATATATTACAGTGACCTATATTTGTCATGTGATGTTATACATTCTTCTTCCCTAGTTACAGCAGCACAATATGTTTGAAAAGAGGTATTAATTGTTCAATACAAAATTATGAATGTTCTAAAAACTGTAAAATGAAAAATCATATTCTGATGCTGACCTGAAAAAAACCTTGTACTTTGTAACGTGTTAGGGACCAAAACCAGAAACAGATAAAACATTTTACTTATTTATGCATGCATGTATTGTGGACCATGTCACATAAAAAAATTGGACAAGAAAGATATAATTTTGGCAATGCTTTGTGAGTGGGGATTTTATACAATGTTCAAAACTAAACTTTTTCTTTTTTTTTATTTGCCAGCTTCAGTTGCGTTGAACTCAATTTGTAATCACATTGTTTTCTTTTTAGAAGTTATTCCATGTACATGAAAAAAGTTAACAAGTTTTTAAATAAACATTGAGAAAATTCTAAAATGAAACAATTGCAATAGAATATAACCTTTAGGCAGTGTCAGTGAAACAGTGACAAAGTATAAAATAATTTTAAAATGGCTGTAATATATTTAAATATTTATATATGCGAAGAGGTAAATAGTACTAGTTCTATGAAGATATAATGACCAATTATTTTAACTAATAACAGTATACATGTATATTTGCCATGCAATATAGCAATTAAATACATGATTTAACTTATGAATTATAGACCGTATTCTATTGGCCAAATCGTAAATTTATAAACACTTAAAATCGCTCTTAAAATTGCCATAAATTCTATTAGCTACTTGCATCCCGATTTCAAGTTACCCGCCCACAATCTTTACGGGCCAGCCAAAGATGCAAATTCGGCCTTAGATCTCCATTGGTTTTAGCACAACTTGAACATTACTAGCACTAATTAAAGTCACACAAAATAAATATTCTATTAGACAGCTTTAGCACGCAAAAAAAGTCTGATCTGCAAATGAAAAAAAGAATCAAGTTTCTGTCAAAATAGTACTCACAAGGGGCCTCATTCAATTGCGATTTGGCCAATTGAATAGGGGTCTAAATAAGCACATAACAGATTTTTTTTAAAGAAGTTTTTAGTTAGTAAGCAACTATCCAAAAGCAAGGTTTTCAGTAACTAAAAACTTATTTAAAAAAATATGCTATGTGCTTATTTAGACCCCTATTCAATTGGCCAAATCGCAATTGAATGAGGGCCAAGGGCTTTTTCAAACACTTACTAGAGCTGTAATAGCTATTAAAGACACAATAGTCATACAATATTGTACTTTCAAAGCATGACAAAGCTAGGAAATACATTAGAATTAATTGCACAACAGTCTCCAATGAACAATTCTGGAAAAAAAATGTATAATATATTGGACTGGTCATGCATATGGTAATATTAAAAGTGTTGCTGAAAGAAACAAAACATGACGAAATTACATTAAAAAAAAACACTGCCTTAGAAATTATATGTAACTCTTACAGAAGCTCAAATGTGGATTTTAAATAAATGTATATATATATATATATATATATATATATATATATATATATATATATATAAATTAATTTACATAGTTAGTCATCATATCTATATTGGAACAAAGCTATTGCCAATATTATACCTCCACATCTCATTTATCAAGTACCAGGGGGACATACACCACACTATGCAAGAGTTTAATACCAATTTGGATACACACTGTCGCGACCCAGAGACAAGAGGCTCAGAGGCTTATAGGAGCAATCTGCAGGTTGTGACTTTATATTCATCTCAGCACCCAGCAATTCAGATCAGGACATCACTTATGGAGAAGCAGAGAAATCAGATGAACAACACCATTTCTTACTTCAGAGGCAGACTGAGACTATTTTATTCCTCACAAAAGAGATTTTATACGGCATCAAATGAACCACCTCCCCACAACCGATGGTGTTATGTGCACCAATACGTGAAATTATGTAAAAAATTATGATATAAACATCACTTTTAACATAGAAAGTGTAAACACTTGGCCATGACAACATCACATCCCAATTAACTTAAGATTAGTGGCGCAAACATGTAATTACATTAACCAAATGCATGAACGGATTGGTGTACAGGAAGATGATATACATACAAATATATGATTGTTGCATAAATGTTATCTATGATGTCCCTATACAATAACCATTACAAACACACAATGAGGGAGGGGTTTTTGGAGGGAGTGGTATGTCCACCTGTAATGGCTTCATATCAAAGGGAGTGATATATCCTTCAGTTGTGGCTGTGTATGAGCTGGAGTTAGAGGGGGCGGTATAACCTCTTGTCATGGCTGCTTATAAGCTGGAGTTGGAGGGAGGGGTATGTCCTTCTGTTGTGGCTGCATATCAGCTGTAGTTAGGGGGAGTGGTATGTCCTCCTGTCATGGCTGCTTATCAGCTGGAGTTGAAGGTATATCGTGAGTCACCAGTGTTGTGAGAGGCACAGATGGCAGTGGGCCTGGTTGTTCCTGGCTCCAGTTAGTGGGAGGAGGGGGAAGTGGCGGTGGTGGTTGTTCCTTTTTCCAGTAGATTGTAGTAGGCAGAGGTGGCGGTGGAGGAAGAGAGTAGTAGCCAAATCTCTGCGAGGGCCCGGGAGGAGATTCATAATGGATGGACAGTGGCTGACTGCTCTCTGACCTACTTGCTATAACCTACTTCCTGATGAGGTCCCAGGCCTCAATCCATCTCAGGTGGAGGTGACACCACCACCTGTGGCTCTGTGGCATGCCTGGTCCTCATGGGTACTGAGTGACAAATAGTGTATCAGTTAATATTATTATATGAACCATTGGTTGCTGTGTGTTTCTGGATACCTGACATAAGGGTTACTTCAGACATAGAGCCCTAGGTAATTCCGGTGCTCTAAGTTAGGGCACTGCCATGAATCGGCTACTGGAGCTTTTTTCCATAAATTCTACACTAATGTAAACCTTTTACTCTCACAGATTAGAGCACTCAGTTCACAGCCACCAATCTTGCCTTAGGTGCAACAGATTTCTGTGCAGAGAGTAGCCAAACCAAACTTTACAGATGAGACAGGGCCCTAGGAGCCAAAAGGAAATACGAACGTCATAAATCTTATAATCAGTGGGAAGTGCAGTAACAACTGCTGTAACTAGGCTGTGGCAAGGCAACAGAGATATGTATAAAGTAATTGTTTTTTTTATTTTTTTTTATATCTTGGTAATTGTATTTATAACTTCAATAAATAAAGTGTGTTATTTTGTGCTGAAATATGATATATGTATAGACAATGTATCAGAGCATGTGTTCCTAGGAAACATGTTTTTTTGACTCTGATAGTAACGGGCTGTGTCTTACTCGGGATTTTGTAAAATAAAAGTGGCTTAATATAAACATACCATATACAGTAAGTACAGATATGTTGATATTGGACTGTTAAGTGTCCAATAAAGTTGAAATGTCATCAATTTGTAGTGCTTTATGTGCTATACTGTCATGTTAAATGCTTCTGGGGGACTCAGCAAGGGTTTCAAAATGAGTTGTGAGTGGTCTTTAGTAACTGTAAATATTCCTTCTGCTTTTTGCAGTTACAGTAGTGCCCTGATTTTTTCTTATTAGAGTGTTAGAGTGTTATTCTCAGTGCAGAAATCAATGGAGATTTTTGTATTGCTTTTCAGCTTTGTTGTGAAGTTCACTTGTAGCAGTGACCTGTAGGAGATCTCTCAAATTATGTATGGGTGGGGAATTAAGATAGCTAGATAGAATGTTTTTGTGCCACTACAGCATTCACTATTGTTTTTTTCAGGGATTAGCATAGGCCCCAAAACTGGCCGTAGTGATTGAATTACACCTGTGTTCCTCAACTCGAGTCCTCAGTGCCCACCAGCAGTTCACATTTTGGGTATATCCCTGCTTGAGCACAGGTAACCTCATCAGAGGTTACGGTTTTGTCTCGCGCACGCACACTATTACACTACACACATTCATCACGCTTACACAGCAGCTCCACACCACTAATGCTGCAGCAACATCAAAACAGATTGCCAGCTCTTCAACAGAATGCTTCCTCCATATATTACTTGAAAATAGGTAAAGTATATTACTTTATTAATGTATTATTTATTTTATTATTATACACCAAACAGCATTAGCTCACTTACAATTTCATTGCCGTCATTTTTTGACAGGCAATTCGCTAGTAATCACATATATAGTTGTGAGCGTATGGGTCGTTGCTCACGCTTGCAGGCTCGCGAAGCGAGGGCCCGCATTTGCGGTGATGGAGCATCCCAACGTCCCGGCAAATGCGGATCCTCGCGAAGCGAGGGTCCGCATTTGCGGAGGTGGAGGCTCAACGTCGGCTGTGTTAACACACACATACACACACACGACTTTTTAACAAGTTTAAACGGCCGAAAATCGGCTAAGCGAGAGAAAAAATGGCCGCCGAACAAAACGAAAACGAGGCTCCAGACGTAACTACACTACACTTACTCGCAATAATGAAACACATACTATGCGGAACGTATCACAATCATATTAAACACCATTTTGACCACTACTACGCACAAAATGGCGGATGGAACGCAAATTGTAAGCTGGAACGCAAATAGCGCATGCGTATTGCGTTCTAACGGTCTAACTTTCCAGAATGTTCTACAAGTTTATAAATACTGCCTATTTGACAGAGAAAAATACATTTCTACTCAGGTGATGAACAGAGTGACTTCAGACATAACTGCTGCTAAAACTTGAGAAGACAATTCTTTCCTAATTTAATACTTTACATTGTGCAAATTACAACTGAGAGGTAAGCTATAATATATTACATTTTATTATCAAGACAGGACATCAAAAAAAAAAAATTAAATAAGAAAAAGAGGTTTATGTATACTGACATGTGACACGCACATATATGTGTATAATGTATAGTGACATGTGACACGCACATTTATGTGTATTGCCCCTGCAACAAAATTATCTTAAAACAAACTAATTAAACAACTACATTTAAATTACATTAGAAAAAAATAAGTTGGGACTATTAAAATATGAGTCATGTATACTGATATGTGACACGCACATATATGTGTATCATCTGTAGTCACATGTCACACACACATTTATGTATGTTGGCCAAAAATAAAAATAAAGTTAATTTAACAATTAAAATATGATTCATGTATAGTGATATGTCACACGCACACAAAATAATTACTTTCAACTATGGAAATGTGCTTTATGTATGTGACATATGTGTGTAGCCACCACCGAAAAATAATGTTAATTGAAAATAATTACAGAACTATATTTAAATGACATTAATTTACTGCAATTCAATAGATCACCTAAAGCTTAATCTTTCTACTTTTTTTAATATTTAAACAGACTCTGCATCAACAGTGTCACTCAACAATTTGCACCGTGCATTGTGAAGCACAATCCCTTTTAAAGAACACCAACAAAGAAGAAGAGGTAAGATACAACAAGACATTACATGCTGAAAAGGCCATGCTTTGCTAAATAAAAAATAAAAATTATATAATTCACTATTTCACTTTATTTTTCAAACAGACACTACAAGAAGACCGGCGGATTAAGATTGGCAGGAGGGGACCCTCTGTCATTCCACACTTCAATCAAGGTAAAGTATTAATTTAAGTATAAAAAAGAACCGAACCATGAGCCTCATTCAATTGCGAGTTAGCCAATTGAATAGGGCTCTATATAAGCACATAACAGATTTTTTAGACAGACATTTTTAGTTACTGAACTTCTAACCACAATCAAGGTCTTCACTAACTCAAAACTTCTGTCAAAAAATATGTTATGTGCTTATATAGAGCCCTATTCAATTGGTCAAAACGCAATTGATTCAGGACCTAAATATGTTTAATGGCCGAGGGCCTCATTCAAATGTGATTTGCCCATTTCAATAGGGCTCTATATAAGCACAGAGCATATTTTTTTACAGAAGTTTTTAGTTAGTGAAGACCTTGCTTTTGGATACAAGTTCACTAACTAAAAACTTCTGTAAAAAAATATGCTCTGTGCTCATATTAAGCCCAATTCCATTGCGAAAAACAAAATTCAATGAGGCCCTCACAATATAACAAATCCAGCAACCAAAGGCCCTCATTCAAGTAATATTTTGGACAATTCAATAGGGCTCGAAATAAGCACATTTAGAACCCTATTGAATTGGCCAAACTGCAATTGAATGAGGGCCAAAGTATGCAACATATGGTACACACAAACTGGTACACACAAAACAGGATTGTAACAAACACATAGCAAACTAAATTCATGTTCTTTTTCAATGTTTAACAACCTATAACCATTAGAAAAAACACTACATAAGTATAACAAAAGTGGTGCCCATCAAACAGGATTGTACGAAAACTCACACAAACACATAGCAAACTACATTTAAATTCTTATTTAATGTTTAACAACCTATAAGCCTCAGAAAGAAGCCTAAATAAGCATACCAACATTGGTTCGCACCAAACAGGATTGTATGAAAACTCACACAAACACATAGCAAACTACATTTAGATTCTCATTTAATGTTTAACAACCTATAAGCCTTAGAAAGAAGCCTAAATAAGCATACCAACAGTGGTGCACACCAAACAGGATTGTATGAAAACTCACACAAACACATAGCAAACTACATTTACATTCTTATTTAATGTTTAACAACCTATAAGCCTTAGAAAGAAGCCTAAATAAGCATACCAACAGTGGTGCGCACCAAATAGGATTATATGAAAACTCACACAAACACATAGCAAACTACATTTACATTCTTATTTAATGTTTAACAACCTATAAGCCTCAGAAAGAAGCCTAAATAAGCATACCAACAGTGGTGCGCACCAAACAGGATTATATGAAAACTCACACAAACACATAGCAAACTACATTTAGATTCTTATTTAATGTTTAACAACATATAAGCATTAAAAAAAACATAAATAAGCATACCAACAGTGGTGCGCACCAAACAGAATTGTATGAAAACTCAAACACATAGCAAACTACATTTACATTCTTATTTAATGTTTAACAACCTATAAGCCTCAGAAAGAAGCCTAAATAAGCATACCAACATTGGTGCGCACCAAATAGGATTGTATGAAAACTCACACAAACACATAGCAAACTACATTTACATTCTTATTTAATGTTTAACAACATATAAGCATTAAAAAAAAACATAAATAAGCATACCAACAGTGGTGCGCACCAAACAGGATTGTATGAAAACTCACACAAACACATAGCAAACTACATTTAGATTCTTATTTAATGTTTAACAACCTATAAGCCTTACAAAAAAGCCTAAATAAGCATAACTAAATTGGTGCGCACCAAACAGGATTGTACGAAAACTCACATAAACACATAGCAAATAATCTTTTGCAATGTTTAACAACCTATAAGACGTACAAAAAAGCCTACATAAGCATACCAACAGTGGTGCGCACCAAACAGGATTGTACGAAAACTCACACAAACACATACCAAACTACATTTATATTCTTATTTAATGTTTAACAATCTATAAGCCTTAGAAAAAAGCCTAAATAAGCATACCAAAAGTGGTGGGCACCAAACAGGATTGTAGAAAAACACAGAAATAAGGAATTTTTTTCATTAATACAAAGACATTCAAATAACATAACATTTTCATTTTTATTTTATAACAGATACTGCGTCAAGAACATCGGAACAGGAGTTTGAACTGAGGACCAGACCAGCGGACGAGGACTTTCAACAGAGGACTACACCATCGGACGAGGACTTTCAACACAGGACTAGACCATCGGACGAAGACTTTCAACACAGGACCAACAATGAATTTTGCTTGAAATCAAACGTCAACCAAGGTACAGTATAACAAGTAAAAAAAGAGAAAAAAAAAATAAAGATCTTAGCTTTGCATCGATGTCAACAGAAAATAAAATTTAAAATAAACCACCGGTAACTATAATTGTTGAGAAAATATAACTAACACATTTTTCATCTATCTCTTATTTGACTTTTAGGGCCAATAATCTTTAACAGTAAATACAAACTTAAAAAAAAAATTGCATAGTCAAAAAAAGTTTAAAAACACAGAATCTATACAATTTGTCATTGTAACATTCCAGTCCTAAACCCTAATTTAATTGCCATTTGACAAATTGAATAGTGCTGTAAATAAGGACATAACATCTTTTTGAAAATACCTTTTTAGTTACTGAAACACTTGCTTTTGGATACATGTTTAATAAATAAAAACTTCTTTAAATAATTATCTGATGGCCTTATTTAGACTTCTATTCAATTGACCGCATTGAAATTGATTAAGTATAAAATGTAAACACACTGTTGATAACAATTTGTCATGAAAAACAACTTAACATCTCAAAATAAACTAATGATACATTATTTTATTTTTACAGATTAACATGGCTGATAACGAGAGTAAACAAGAAAAGAAAAGACGCCAAGCTAGAGAACGACGACAGAGAGCAGACAGCCAGCAGACACCGGAGAAGAAGGAAATTCGACGAGAAAAAGAACGCAAAAGAATTGCAAGCAAAAGACTGTCACTTGCAGAAATTAAAGATATGTCAAAAAAAGCAACAAAGAATATAAAGCATTTACAACCTGTTGCTCAAACATCAGATGACATTTTACCAGAAAAAATTCAACAGATACCAAAAAAAGCAACAAAAAAAACAAAGCATTTAGAACCGTTTCATGAAACATTACATGACATTTTACCTCAAACAATACAACATATACCAAGAAAATCAACGAAAAAAACAAAGCATTTTGAACCTGTTGTTGAAACATTATATGACATTTCACCTGATGAATATGAAAGTCAAAATCCTATATGCTTTGCAAATTGTCCTCTACTCAAGTCTTTAGCAGTAGAGGTTCATAGTTGTGGGGACATGACTACTCAATGTCAGTTTTGTGAGGCTTATTATTTTAAACAGGAGAGACCCAGAGATGGCCAATTTATTAGTTGCTGTCAAAAAGGCAAGTTCAATCTTCCAGAAAGGAAACAATTTCCTCTCTATTTACAAAACATTATGACTGAACCTACTTTTCCAAACTACAAAAATTTTAAAACAAACATAAGATCCTACAATAGTGCCATATCCTTTGCATCCATGGGGGCAACATTAGCTGCTAATGTACCAGGACATGGTCCTTACTGTTTTAAAGTCCAAGGACAAATTTATCATCGCACTTCCCATTTACATCCAGAGGAAGGAAATCAAAGAAAATTCGCTCAACTATATGTCCTAGATACAATGGAAGCTGTTGACCAACGTATGCAGATGGAAGAAAATAAAAAATGCTTACCCAGTGTTTTCATAGAGCTAAATAACATTATGAACAACAATCCCTACAGTAAAGCTTATAAAAAATTGGCAGAAGTAGAAAATGAACAACAACTTCATGCACAAAGACATCAATTACCAATGCCGAAGGTTAATATGGTGCTTAAAAGAGACAGACATACTAATAAACGTTGTTATAACTTGCCAACATCAAATGAGGTTGCAATGGTGTTTCAGAATGATGAAGGAGAACCACCATTTCAAAGAGACATTTGAATATATCCTAGAAATGAGGACCAACCGTTTATTAATATGAGTATCTTAAGTCCAAATTTAGATCCAATGACATATCCCATCTTTTTCCCACACGGAGAAGCAGGTTGGCAACCAAAATTAACTCTTCCCAGTTACCCAAATGCTAAAGCCAGAATCCGAAATAATGTTTCTATGCTTGAATTTAAAGTAGCTCAAATTGCCAATCGCAATGTATTTAATCCAATTTTATGTGGTGGGAAACTAACACAACAATGGATTATTGATTCATATTTGCAAGTTGAGGCAAATAATTTAAACTTTATCAAATATCAACAAGATAAACTCCGTGTAGAACAATATTCTGGATTAATGGACTATGTTGCTGACGTGGCTACAAGCAGAGACATGACAGCTGGCAAAGCCATCATTTTACCATCTTCCTTTCAAGGATCTCCTCGGAATATGAGAGAAAGATACAATTATGCTATGGCTATTGTCACTAAATTTGGCAAACCCGATTTATTTGTGACATTTACATGTAATCCACAATGGCCAGAAATTACACTAAATCTACTTCTCGGAAAAACTGCTTCAGATCGACCAGATTTAGTAACCAGAGTTTTTAAGATTAAATTAAATGAATTAATACGTGACTTCACTATAAATCAGTTATTTGGCAAATGTCTTGCTTATGTATATACCATTGAATTTCAAAAAAGAGGCCTTCCACATGCACATCTTCTAATAATACTTCAAGAAAAAGATAAATTAGATACTTCGGACAAAGTGGATGCAGTCATTGTTGCTGAACTACCAGATCCAGAACTATATGGTAGACTATATGAGATTGTTACTCATCGCATGACTCATGGACCCTGTGGTGACCTTAATCCACAATCACCATGTATGGAAAATAATAAATGTTCCAAAGAATTTCCAAAAGATTATAGAGACAAAACCTATGCCAATTGTGATGGATATCCACTTTATAAAAGAAGAGAAGGAGATAGTGCCATTATTCGTGGAAAAAAAGTGGACAATAGATATGTAGTACCCTACAATCCACATTTACTCATGAAGTACAACGCCCACATCAACGTAGAAGCCTGCACTTCCATCAAATCCATTAAATATGTCTACAAATATATTTACAAAGGTTACGATGCAGCTACTGTAGTCGTCAAAAGTGCAGACAACCCTGAAAGTAGTGAGTTAGTACATGATGAACTTGCATCTCATGTAGATGCTCGCTATGTCAGTGCGCCAGAAGCTATGTGGCAGCTTTTAAAATTTGAAATGCATGATAGATCACATGCAGTATATAGGTTAGCAGTACATTTGCCACAACGACATTTAGTCTATTTCCATGCTGGAAATGAAATGAATGCATTGGCCCGAAGTGAAGATCGTCACACTACACTAACTGCATGGTTTGCATTAAATTCCACTGATGCTGAAGCAACACAATACTTATATATTGAAATTCCATATCACTATGTTTTTGTGAATGGATTATGGAGACCAAGAAAAACCAGAGGCAATAAAATTATTCCAAGAATTTACACAGTCAGTCCAAGAGATGTTGAACGTTTTTGCTTACGGATATTACTTTTAAATGTTCCAGGAGCACAAAGTTTTGAACAATTAAGAACTGTTAATGACATTGTATATGAATCCTTCCATTTAGCTACAAGACATAGAAACTTACTCGCTGATGATACATAGTGGGAAAGATGTTTAGAAGAAGCAGCACAATGTCAAATGCCACGACAGATGAGAGAACAATTTGCTTTTATTTGTATCTTCTCAAATGCTCCAAATGCATTAGCTTTGTGGGAGACTTTTAAAAGTAATATGGCTGAAGACTTTATGCGACGATACAATGAACCCATTGCACACTTAAAAGCGTTAATGGAAATCCAAGAAGTCTTTTTAACTCATGGATTAAGTTGTGCAAGTTTTAATTTGCCTGATCCAGGTCTTATAGATGACATTAACTTTGAAGACTATGACATTCAACTACAAGCAGAAAGAACAGAATAAAGACTTGCAACTTTAAATACACTACAATTGCAAGCATTTCATGCCATTAAAAATGCTATAGATGATGACATGGTGACAGAGCGTTATTTCTATCTTGATGGACCTGGCGGATCAGGAAAAACATATTTGTACAATTTATTAATGAGTTCAGTACGAGCACAAGGAAAAATAGCAATGGCGTTTGCCACTACTGGAATTGCTGCACTTTTATTAGAAGGTGGAAGAACTGTTCATAGTGGATTTAAACTGCCTATTTTAGAAAATTATGTGTCAGATATTCGCATGACATCCTTACAAGCAAAGAAATTGAAGAAATGTAAATTAATTATAATAGATGAGGCCACAATGATGTCATGCTATGCCCTCCAATGTATTGACCGTTTGCTTCGTGAAGTCATGGATAATATTTTTCCATTTGGTGGAAAGGTAATGTTGTTGGGTGGCGATTTTAGACAAACATTACCTGTCGTTGTACATGGAAATCGAACTGACATTATCGAAACATGTATAAAGTCAAGTACAGTATGGAAACATTTTACCCATCTTCAACTGCAACAAAATATGAGATCAGAAGGACAAACTGATTTCAATGATTAGCTCATTAAAATTGGAGAAGGCAGAACAGAAAAAATACTACATTTACCTGACGACACTGTAGAGATCCCACCTCATATGATTTGTCAACAAGATATTATATTGGCTATATTTGAAGGGAGCATAAATAACGAAGAATATTCTGAGCTTGCCAACCAAGTTATACTGACGTGTAAAAATAAAGATGCATTAATACTCAATAATGAAATCTTTAAAAAAATTAATGCACCACAAAGAAATTATCACAGTGCTGATTGTGTACTTGCTGATGACAATGAAAGTCAGGCAAACTTTTCCACTGAATTCATAAACTCTTTAACTCCTTCTGGAATGCCACCACATATTTTGCAGCTAAAGAAAGGTGCAATTATCATGTTACTGCGAAATATGAACCCCAAAAAAGGCCTATGCAATGGCACAAGATTAATTGTTCAACAATTAAAGGACCATTTTATAGATGCTGAAATTTTAACTGGGACCCATAAAGGAGAGGGAGTTTTCATACCAAGAATAGATTTAGCACCAAGTGAAAGTAGTCTCCCTTTTATACTTCAAAGAAGACAATTTCCCATTATTATGGCATTTGCCATGACCATTAATAAATCACAAGGTCAAACTTTCAAATTTGTGGGTATTTTCTTGGAAGAACCAGTTTTTGCACATGGTCAATTGTACGTTGCGTTGTCACGGTGCAAAAATCCACAGGCTATTAAAGTTTACATTGAAAACAATGAAAATCAAGGTGATTTATTAGAAGATGGACGTATTTTTACTAAAAACATTGTCTACTATGAAGTACTATAACTTTGCCGGATACAAATTAAAGATGCCAACATTTTTTAAAAGCATTCCAAAATACATAACAATTGGTTGTTTAATTCAGTCATAATTAATGGAAGTACTGTTTATGAATGATTCGCCTCACAAAATACTTGCCTTGCATTGTTAGTAAAAATTATGTTAAAATGTTAAGTCACTATGTTAATGTTTCTAATGTTACAAGTTTAAAAAATATATTTTCAAGTTATTTCATTCAACAGATTACAAAGTGGATGTTAAGAGGTCAAGCACCTTTTAAGTCACAATGTAAATATTGTCTGTTATCTTAAGATTACTACCTACATTAATGTTTATCGCCAGTTTATGTGCTCAGTAATGAATTACTTTAATTACGTACGTTTTAAGCAGAGTTTTACTGTATGCCTTCCTCTACATTCAATGTATATTCAAGTTAACAATTATTGTGATAGAAATTGCATTTTAATACTGATTAATTTAAAGGTCAATTGTTTTTACATTCAAATGTTAATACTTTTAATAAAACATTAGGTTACAAAATGTATTCACTATGTTCCTGTTTATAATGTTCAAAATTATACCAATGTTTTGTCAACTTCTAAACTTACATAAAAAATAAAGTTCAAGTTTAAAAATATATACTTTGAAGGTTATTGCTTACATATATTTTAAACTTCATGTTAAAATTCGCGACGTTTCAAGAAGGCTTTTTACTTTTTGCTTTCCTATTCATTCAATGTATATTAAAGTTAACAATTCTTCAGATACAAATTACATTTTAAAAAACCATTACATCAACATTTTACAAAAATACACGTTCATATTAAAATACTTACAAGTGACAAACATATGTGTTAATAACTAAACAACTTGACAAACATATACATCACATTGCCGTCATTTTTTGACGGGCAAGTCGCTAGTAATAGTAATAATGTGAAGTGTTGGTGGCCCCTGAGGACTGGAGATGAGGAACACTGCATCACACAGATGAAGATTGCTCTGTATAATGAGCTTTGTTGATCCTAGCTCCTATCAATCAATATATGTAATCCTTCTATGGTCTGCTGTCTGCAGCTCATGAGTACACATGATCTGCTGAATCTGCTGTGCAGTGTGTGAGACTGACTGATCTGTGACCATTTCTCAGCAATAGTTGTTAACATGCTTAGGAGACATGGTCCAGGATAGGCTAATACATGACACTACACATGCAGTCCTACAGAGTCTGTATCTGCATATGTTGCAGTGGCCATACCCATACATGTACTATTTATTGGATGTTAAATCACTCTGAATTTATTTGGTCACTGCTGATCATAATCAGGGTTAACTTCAGGTATAAGAGATACATTTTTTTTTCAGCACATTTATGACATAGATATATTTACTTCCTGGATTTGCATAGTGATTCCATTAACATCTATACCTAGTCAAAACTAGGGAGCTTAAAAATCCTTTTCATAATTGTTCAGCATTTACGGTATATATTATATGAGTTATCCATGTGTGTGTGGTGTACATGTGTGTGCATTTGAGGGTATGGTGGTGTATATGATATTCACATTACATGATGCTGTCCCGATGTCAGTCCACCAGGCCTGGAAATCCCACAACTGCCACTGGTTCAAGCCAGTCCCTCAATGTCCTCTCCCACTCAGTATACAGTAGTGATGCTAACTGGAGGGCCACCACCTGTTGGTTGCTCTGGCCTCCTCCTCCTCCAAAAGTTTTTTAATGTATTTTTGAGTAATAAAATGTTTTTGGATGTGAAAAAATACTCAGAAATATCCTCCTTTTTTGGGGGAGCCTTCCTCTGCATCTCCCTAAATAACGGTTAGAGGAATAAATGCAGTAAAGGATCCACAGGATTTCACTCTTTTTCAAAACATACTCCCAGAAAGTAAATAGAACTTTTCCTTCAAAATGTTGCATCTCTATTAAACAATGTTATCATACCCTATAAGAACTGTACAGAGAAGCAAGAGGATATATTGCCAACAACCCCCAAGGAGTTGGCAAACATTTCAAAGGACTAGAACTGCAGAAATGAAATATGTTGATAAATGCTACTTTCAAAATAAGTTTTCCACATGTAAATAAAAATTTTAGTATTTCAGAAGCTGTTGATGTAATGACCAGTACTATTAAGCTGTTTCATTTGAAATTTTAATTATTTTAGATTTACCCATACACTTTTCATAAAGAATAAAAAAGACTATTGTCATGCAAAAAATATATACAAATACCACATCGTATCAGTCTTCTGCATAAAGCAGTTCTTCCCAATTAAGCTCCATCTGTTGTCTTTTTATGTAGTTTGATACAGACAGAATAGAGTTCACGTATATGTTATTTTTTAACTTTAATGAAATTGTAAAAAATATTGTCTATCTAGCTAATTGAGAATGCAATTTACTGTAGCATTTTAAACTGCATATACTATTAAAAGGGTTTATGGGAGCCACATATTCTGCAAAGCTTTCTTTTCCCCAGTAGGATTGCAGGGTTAACTTGCCAGCTGTTAATTGGTCGATACAAGCCACTGCATTCCAGCATTTTTTTTATTTTCGGAACTTAAGATTTTAGACCTTAAAGCCTATAGAAAAAAAAAACATACCCCACATATGATAGGGATAGCAACCAATGGGGATTCTTGTACTCCCATCAGGGATTTAGTAAAAGACATATGAGTTCTTAGTGACCCCTTTAGGTGGTTAGGGATTCCGCTTGAACCTACAGTACATATAATATATTACATATAATATATTAAATATAATATATTACATATAAAATATTAAATATAATATATTACATATAAAATATTAAATATAATATATTACATATAATATATTACATATAGTCCAAATCAAATACCCACTATCTATCTAACATACAATCTATTTAATTTAAAATAAATCCTAACTATATCAAATACATCCCCCTATCTATCTAATATACAAAAAATCCTAACTACATACACAGACCCTAATTCTAAAATAAAATAAAATGATTACAGTCCTAACTACATACACAGACCCTTATTCTAAAATAAAATAAAATAATTACAGTCCTAACTACACAGACCCTAAATCTAAGCTAAAATCAATAAATTAAGACCACTTACCTTTAAGATGTTGCTTCAGATCACTAACCTATGGGTCAAACAAAAAAAAATAATTAGTACAAAACATTAACATCCAATAAATAAACATTCTATACATTCTAAATAATATACTCACCTTTACAGCATGTCCCGTCATTGTTTAGCTCTTCCGGCGCGGCCCTGTTAAAAAAAAACACAATACATGAATACATTAATACAATATATCAACAATAAATAAAATACACATATAAACATCTAAATATACATTTAACTTACCTCCCCGCGATGTCCCCGGCCTTCTTTCCTTCAGCCCCGGCTGGGCCGCGAAACCATCCGCGCTCTAAAAAAATAAAAAATAAAACTAACGGAGGTCTGCACTGGCAGACCTCCCCGACGCTAATAAACCTCCCGTAGTCATTTCCGGGAGGAAATTGGCATTGGCGGCTTGTGATTGGCTGAAAAAGCTGTCAGCCAATCAAAAGTCGTCAATGTAGGAGCCAATCAGGATGCGCAGATGTCTTCTACCAATCACTCCGTGGGGGTGTATCCCATAGTGATTGGCTGAAGGCATCTGAGCCTTGTGATTGGTTCCCAGAAAGATAGACAAGTGTTTTAGCCAATCAGGGTGGGATATTGGGGTGTATCCCATCCTGATTGGCTCACACATTGACGACTTTTGATTGGCTGAAATTGATAGACAGCTTTTTCAGCCAATTACAAGCCGCCAATGCCAATTTCCTCCCGGAAACGACTCCGGGAGGTTCATGAGCGTCGGGGAGGTCTGCCAGTGCAGACCTCCGTTAGTTTTTTTTTTTTTTTTTTTTTAGAGCGCGGATGGTTCCGCGGCCCAGTTGGGGCTGAAGGAGAGAAGGCCGGGGACATCGCGGGGAGGTAAGTTAAATGTATATTTAGATGTTTATATGTGTATTTTATTTATTGTTGATATATTGTATTAATGTATTCATGTATTGTGTTTTTTTTTAACAGGGCCGCGCCGTAAGAGTTAAACAATGACGGCACATGCTGTAAAGGTGAGTTTATTGTTTAGAATGTATACAATGTTTATTTATTAGATGTTAATGTTTTGTACTAATTATTTTTTTTTGTTTGACCCATAGGTTAGTGATCTGAAGCAACATCTTAAAGGTAAGTGGTCTTAATTTATTTATTTTAGCTTAGAATTAGGGTATGTGTAGTTAGGACTGTAATTATTTTTTTTTTTTTTAGAATAAGGGTCTGTGTATGTAGTTAGGATTTATTGTATATTAGATAGATAGGGGGATGTATTTGATATAGTTAGGATTTATTTTAAATTAAATAGATTGTATGTTAGATAGATAGTGGGTATTTGATTTGGACTATATGTAATATATTATATGTAATATATTATATTTAATATATTATATTTAATATATTATATGTAATATATTATATTTAATATATTAGATGTAATGTCATGTATTGTATGTAATGTATGTAATGTATTATATTTAATATATTATATTTAATATATTATATGTAATATATTATATTTAATATATTATTTGTAATGTCATGTATTGTATGTAATGTATTATATTTAATATATTATATTTAATATATTATATGTAATATATTATAATTATTATATTATATGTAATATCATGTATTGTATGTAATGTATGTAATGTATTATATGTATGTATTGTATTGTGTTTCTCTGTCTTTCCTTTTCAGGTGTGTAATTTTTTTATTTTCTGTAGTGGGGGGTGGGGTTGTAATTTTTTGTTTTGTTTTCTGTACTGTAGGTTTTTTTGTTTTCTGTACTGTAGATTTTTTTGGTGTTCTGTACTGTAGGTTTTTTGTTTTTTGTAATTAGAGTGTTGGGGAGGTTTATTAGGGGGTAGGTAGTGTAGGTAGGTAGTGTAAGTGTTAATAGATTAGTGTAGAGGGGGGTTAGTTTAGATTAAATGGTTTATTGGGGGTTATAGTGTAGTGTTTGTAGTTAGTGTCATGATGGTCCTTGAGGACCATCATGGCACTTATGTGGTTAATGTTGGGTTGTAACAGGCCCATAATGGTAATAATATACCCTTATGGGACTGATGGGGTTAAATAGAGCCTTATGGTGGTCTGTATTGACCACCATGAGTTAATGGGTTAATTTATGCCTTATGGTGGTCTGGATTGACCATCATGAGTTAATGGGTTAATTTAGGCCTTATGGTGGTCTGGATTGACCATCATGAGTTAATGGGTTAATTTAGGCCTTATGGTGGTCTGTATTGACCACCATGAGTTAATGGGTTAATTTAGGCCTTATTGTGGTCTGGATTGACCACCATGAGTTAATGGGGTAATTATAGTTGTCTGGGGTTAATATTTTTAGTGTGAGTCCTTTCAGGACCTTTACGGTCCTTTGAGGACCCGCGAGGCGGGAAATTTAAAATTAAATTGCAGCAGTGTCACGATCGGTGCCGATCGGGGACCCCCGCTGCAGGGGGTTTATATGGGAACACTTCGGGGGTCCCGATGGGGACCCCACCATAGAGGGGGGTTAATTTTAAGTGCCGCGGCCGGGAGTGGGTAATAGTGTGTCCCGCGGCCCCTTTAAGGAGCCGCGGCGGGGAATTTAAAAGTTTGAAATGCAACGGGGGCCTGATCTATGCATATCGGGGACCCCCGCTGCAAGGGGTTAATGTGGGGGTGCTGCAGGGGTCCTGATAGAGACCCCTGCAGCATGGGGATGTGTAAAGGGTGCAGGGGGGAGCCTCACACTGCTGTCTCGGGCTGTTCCGAGGCAGCACGTAGAGGCTTTCGGATCCCTTGCGATTTATTGATTAATATAGCTTGATACTTTTACTTTGTTCTTAAATCTGCTGTCATTTTGTTTTATAAGGATTAGCATAGGGGCCAAAGTTGGTAGAGAGTTAATTGGGCAAAGAGTTGATTAACAGTAGTCCAGAATACTGGCACATGGCAGAGGCACGGAATAGCTATGGCCAAGTACACTAGTAGACACATTAAAGGTAGTAGCCTCATAAAGCAACCCGCTGACGACTTGCGGAATAAGGGCGAGAAAATCTTACGGAACGTGAGAATTCGACTTGTTATTAAATTGCAACAAATTAACTGACGTTCAAGCCCATAACCCGCAAATGGAGCAAAGAAGCCAACAAGTGCTAGAGAGGACCCGTAAGGAGCGTAAAGTCCAATTTGTAGCACTTTAAATGCACATATACACACACTACAGTAAATATAAAAAACGGGAAAGTGATGTTAGGTATTAGAATAAATAGCACAACATTCTCTAGCTTGCAAATCGGCAATATAAAATAGTTTATTTCATGTCGTGACAGATTCACTGCCACTCTCAGGATCCGTGCCTGGTTTTCCAGCACCACAATGGAGTACTCTGGAGCCTTTTGTAAGGTTTAACAGAACTTGCGCTTTATTTGTCAGCATAAAAGAAAATAAATCCTAGCTCCTCTTTGAAGCGCTACCTATACTTTTATCTTCATTTCCCTCACTGCTGTGCAGTTCAAAATACAGTCCAAAACACAGGCCTGTTTTAGAGTTCCCTCCCTTCAGGATCTGCACTCCATCTGCAGAGGAGCTGTGTCTCTTTGACCTCTCCGATCACTCTGGACACTCTTCTCATTGTTTCTCAACTGAGCTGGCTGTACACTGCCGGGCAGCCAGACTGGCTTTCCAGGTCTCCCTGACCTCTCTCTCGCCACACAGAGCTGTCTCAGGCTTCCTATTCACAGGTTTCACACTTCCAAACAATCCTCCAACTGAAGGTAGCCAGCCCTTGATTCCAGCCACACCCCTGCCTTTTGAGCAGGTTGTTAACTCTCTCACTCCTGGGAAAAAGTCTTGAAGAGCTGTCTTCTGACCCCTGGTGGCACTTCACCACAATGTGTAATTTCCATGTTATATTGATGCTGGCAATCAATGTGTTAAGACATGTAATGGAACTTGCATGTGATAGAGTATCATATTTACTGCTTTATCAATATTGCATTATAACTGGAATGTGGGTCCAATCGTAACTTGTAATTGAAACCCGTAAGACTTTGAAATCCCATCTCCATTTTCCAGTGACATAATTCTGACGATCTCTGTTGCCATTGGCTCCATAGAAACCCTTAACTATGGGTTTGACTACTTGATTACGTTCACGGCCGTGCATGCAACCTTCAACAAATGGTTTACGGGTTCGTGTCTCTAGCCCATAACTCGCAGAATGTTCTAATTTAACTAGCGAATTGCCCGTCAAAAAATGACGGCAATGAAATTGTAAGGTAGCTAATGCTGTTTAGTGTGTAATAATGAAATATATAATACATTAATAAATGAATATATTGCGTCCGAGTGTTGCGAGGCCGTAATGTGTGTGAACGTGTGTCGTATGTTGTTTGCGAGTGTCGTAATGTGTGTGTCGTGCTGTTTGGTTTGCGAGGGTAGCAGTTGCTGGCATGGAGCGCCTTCGGCGCTCCATGCCAGCAACTGCGGCCCTCGCTTTGCGAGGTCCTCAGGTGCTGGCATGGAGCGCCTACGGCGCTCCATGCCAGCAACTGAGACCCTCGGCCACTGCCCTCGCTTCGCAAGGGCCGCGACTCGCTACGCGAGCCCGCAGCGTTAGCAACAACTCGTACGCTCACAACTATATATGTGATAGCTCTGTAACTCTGCCAAATTTTGAGCCTGCAGCCATTGCGGGTCTCACGTTGCACATACGGGCTTGGAATTCAATGTGGCTGTAGATTTTGACCACAGGCATGTAGCGTAGGATCAGGATCACTAGCAAAAGTCCTGCAGAAAAAAAATCTGCAGCAAGGAAAATTAAGATTTCAATTAGAAACTTGGAGTAGAGGTCTCAGGTTATTTTGCTATTCAATTGACTTACATTTGCGGGCTTCAATTGAGTTATGTGCTCCGAACTGCGATTCATTGCAATTTGTCAAATCTCAAGTTAATGCCCACCAAGCCTTTGATCTTTCACGTCCGCAAGAGTCCTGAACACTAAAATCGCCAATCACTCTTCAATTGCTCTGATTCACCCTCGCTAACCACTCCGTCAAGCCTGCAAATTGCAAATATCTAACCACAAGTTACTGGTACCAAGGAGGTCTTGCAAAGTGCTTAATGACAAATTGGAGCACTTTAAAAGCAAATAAAAAAACTATACTGTACTTTTATGAAGAGTGAAAGTGATGTTAGGTCTTTGAATTAATAGCACAACATTCTCCAATACATTATTTCATGTTTAAATTTCGTGTTATATCGAGCACAGCAATCAATCTAAAGTCCTATGGGCTTAGAGATTGAAGCCCGTAGGACATAAAAAATGGAGATTGGATGTCAAAGTCCTACGGCCTTTACTTAGAGGTTATGGGCTTGGAGGTTGGTCATGATGACGATCTCTGTTTCCATTGGCTGTTTCTGCATCGGGAGTTATAGACTTTCTCCCAAGCCCGCAGATGCTTCTTCTAATGGCAATGGATTCCAGTTTTTGCTATCGGCCCCTAACTTGCAGGCCCGGCCAATTGAATAGCACTGCAAAAGTAGAGCAATGGGAGCACGCAACTCAATTGCAGGCCCTTGGCTGTTTTTAAATTGAGTTGCGATCCCCGAATTGAATGAGGTTTTAAATCATTGGGGGTGCAGACTGTACAAGTACTTACTGAAAGTAATGCTATTATGTGTATAGCAATTTTGTTAGATACAATGTTAAAATAAAACCTTTTATGATTACAAATAACTCTGAAAGTAACATTTAAAGTTACAGAGGTAACATTTAACAAAATATTTGATTGTATTTTGATTATTGTTTACAAATTAACATTAGAATTTCAATTAATGTAAATAAACTGCAAATTATGGACCATCTTATTTGAAATAAGACTTTAGACTAATAGATTCCCATTACTTACAGTTTATACTTTCATAAAATAATTTTATAGGGTTGATTGTTACTGTAGGGAATTTTAGTCATGGCAGCTGTAAGGTGAACATTTTTATCTTAGCCTGTTTGCTATTGAACCAATTTTTGTTTACACCAGTATGTGTACTTAACAAATATTGATAGGTCAGAAGTAGTATTTTATTTTTTAAATATGAGATATTTCTAGGAAATATAAAAGGATGCTTTTTTCCCCCCCAGAAGACAAGCATGAAGATGTTATAATACTAAATATAGTACTGTTCTCAAAATAGCCAACACAGATAGCTGATAATGGATACATAACAAAATGGTAATTGATCCAGAAAACAAATCTAATATACTAAAGCAGCAGTCATATTGCTTTCTGTTTTTCAAAATAATGGTAACTCGATCCATTAGGCAAAGCTTCTTAATGTACTGAAAATAACCTTTTTATGAGTAAATGAGCTTTGTTAGCACAACGGTTATGGTCTCCTGAGAAGACACTTCACTAATCTAACATTAAATTAGATTTTTAATTCAATCATTTACACAGCAATTGTTCAGTTTTGAAAATAATTTAATTACAGTGCAAGGGTACACATGAGCATTGTTGTAATGGGTAATGGATATCCTAATACATTTTATCTTCAGTAGATTTCAAGTGAGCTGCAAAATATATCTATCTTATAAAATGAAAAATGATTTAATTAATCTTCAAAGCCTGTTTCAGCAGGATCAATAAAGTTGACTAGTCATTCAGTATGTTAATAAAGTCCAAGTGGAATTTGGTTGCTCTTTCATTCATGCGGTGCTACATGAAAAGCAGTCCGCGGGGGAACTTTGCTGCTTCAGTGTGTAATGACTTATACAGAACAAATATGTTAACCTAAAAGTCAATCCAGCAAAGCCTGTGAAATGCGATTACAGGAAAAGATGTCTTCCCAGGGGGCGCAAGCAGGATATTTGAGTTTATATTATTTGGTTTACCATTTTTAATATAAAATTATATTTAGCTTATTTTACTAATTTTAATGTATAGCAAAGTGCTGTTAAATCTTTCTTAGACAATGTAACATGTTTTTAGTACTAACTAATCTTCTAGTGAAGTAATGAGAGTGTAGAGTATTATATTTTGATTAAAATATGTTGACCTATAATTTAAATGTTCACATCTACAAGGACTATTGTTTTTGGAAGTGACTGTCTGCAACTAGTACAGCTATAAATAGACTTATTTCAGATATTACAAGTGGCAACACAATACATAGATGCATCTTCTGTACATCACCTATTTCCTAATATGGGGAACTTTCCCTCACGTACTGGAAAATAAGACCCTCATTCAATTGAGCAATTGTAAGTTACAGTAGCCTGTAAGGGAGGCTGTAAGTTAATTTGCTATTCACTTGGCGTTTTATTGCAAGCCGCAAACTGCCTACATGTTATAGGCTTGAAATCCCTTGATTGTTAAACTGACAGCCTATCGAAGCCTTTGATCATTCACGTCTGCAAGAGTCACGATCACTAAAATCGCAAATTGCTATTCAATTGTTAAAATCCCTCAAACGACAAATGGCAGCCCAAATCTAACAGGTAAAAAATAGGCTTTACAGACTAGTTTGTAACACTGAAAAACACACCAATGGACTTTAAAATATTCGGGGCTGTTACTTCCCGATTTGCTACTTTTGAGCTGCATGCTCGCATAGCTCTACTTTTACGTTCCTCCCTACTGATCATCGCAAACCCTGCCGTCGGAAGAAGCATCTACGGGCCTGAACATGAAGCCCATAACGCCCGCTATCAAAATAGCCAATGGAAACAGAGATCGTCATCATGTCATCAATGTTTCCAACCTCCAAGCCCGTCGTGCTTGGTAACATGCAGGATGCAACCCTGCTGCAGTGTCCCCACATTACCCCCATGATTCGGGGTCCCAATCGGGAACCCCGCAGTGTCTACACATCACGCCCATTATGCAAGGGGTCACGATCAGGACTCCCGCAGGGTCTACACATTAACCCCATGATGCAGGGATCCCAATCGGATATGTAAGTGCTTTGCAACACCTCCAGGGTACAAGTAAGCTGTAGTTGGCTTTTTGCCATTTATGGGCTTGGCAAAAGGGGTAATTGGAGTAATTGAATAGCGATTTGTGTTTTTTGTGGCCCCAACTCTCGCTGGCCGTGAAAGATCAAAGGCTTTGAGGGAAGTAAGGTGCAATTAGACGGTTCGCAATGGAAAGTAGTGCTCAGCACGGAACCCGATCGGAGCATGCAAATGAAAGGCAATTGAATAGCAACATTGCTTGTGATCACCACTTGCGAGCCCGGATCTCAAAAACTTAGCAATTGAATGAGGCCCCAAGGCTCTACAATACAAAGATTCCACCCTGTACATTTTTCAGGACCATTGTTTTCCAAACAACCCTATAATGTTGCAACATTATTGTGTCAATTAATCAGTATCAAATGAATATTAGTAGTCTGATAAGAACAACTTCAATCGATCTACTTCTTTCTCCTCATACCCCCTTGCTTTTCCTTTTCATTTTTATATATCTTCCCTTTCTCCTCTCATTCACAAATTATGTTAAATGGTATTTATACATATTTTTGAAATCTTTGCTTTTTACTTAAAACCAAAATAAGTTTGTGTGATTCTATTCAGATATCTAAACATGTTAATTACTCCAAATATGCAATATTGTTTGTTAAATAAAATTAATGAAGATTTAACCCACTCTCAGAATCCACTTAGACATTGCATCCTTAATGCAAGTACAATATTTATTGTATATAATTGGAAACAACCCCATCTATCTAACACAGCATTGATAGCAAGGATACACCAAATAATGATTACAGAATAACATATAAGCTTGAGCACCTGGGTAACCTCTTCCCATACAACATTTGATTAGGTACCTAAATTTAGTAGGAGACATATATTTATACCTCCTGGAATAATCATAATATAAAAAAAAAGCTTTAGTTTAGGCATGGTTCAGATCCAGATTTTTCTATGTCTAATATTATTCAACCTAGAACCATAAATAAATTGAATGGCATTGAAAGATTGTAGCATTACCTCAACTGAGTCATCCATGCATTGCATCTAATAAATATGAAATGATCTGCAAACTTCTGCAAATAGAATTGTGAGGGTCTCCTCTGGTGTAGTTGTGGTCCTCTAAACACCGTTGGTGCTCCTTGTGAGGAGCACACTGAGCACCTTTAGCGTTTATTATGATTCTGTTTTTTTTCTTTCTTTGTATGTATTTTGTAAAGTTAATTAATACATTTGTAAAGTACTTCACCTATTTGTAATTACTGTAATATATGCAGGAAGCAATACGCTGAAGAGCTAACAATCTTTTTTGATGTTCCTGCAGCATACAATGTTGGTGAGCTGAGGTGTAAGTGTCAGCAATGTGTACAGTGTGTAGTGTAAATAGGCTGGGGGCGCGAGGGGAAACCGTTTGTTTAGCTGTGTAGTTCCGCATTTTGTAATGGTAATGTTATTAGTGTGCAGTTAGTGTTGTAAAATGGCTGCGATTGTGTATGTGTTAAGTGGATGTGGAGCATTTATCTGTCTTCCTAATAGTGTATTTAATAGGTTGTACGGGTCTGTGTAAAAGGCGTATGTGCTTGGCTGTGTTTTTTGTTCTTAGGGGTTGTGTAGCCTCGTTTTCAGTTTTTTTTTCTCTCGCTTAGGGGATTTTTGAGTGGCGAAAATCTTTAAATTCTATTTAAATTGTCTGTTTGTGTTTTTCGTGTTTTTCGCTGTGCGTGGTGCGGGCGTTAAGTTCGTATTTTTTGTGGTTCGTATTTAATTTTTTATTTTTTCCTTTTCTAGGTGTTACGGGACGTAATTTTTATAGCCAATTTTTCAAAGTGCTACGGGTCTCGCACTTTGAATTAAGTATTTGAGTTTTGCGTTGAAGTGTAGTTCCGCGGGTTGTAGGTATGATACGTAAGTCGTGCAGGGTCGAAGGGATGAACGCCTATGGGGCTCATCTCCACCAAGCGCAGTGAGCACCTTCAGCGCTTCCTGCCTTAAGTAGTACGGGGTCGTAGGGATGAGCACCTATGGAGCTCATCTCCACCATCGCAGTGAGTGCCTTCGGTGCTCCCTGCCTAAGTCCTACAGGTCGTAGGGATGAGTGCCTATGGCGCTCATTTCCACCAGCGCAGTGAGCGTCTTCAGCGCTCCCTGCCTAAGTCATATGGGGTCGTAGGGATGAGCGAGGCCTGTGGTTGCGGCCTGCAACTGCGGCCCTCTCTTCGCGAGCCCGCAGTTTTAACGTTGCATTACCAACTGATTTAGGGGGCATATTTGGTATTTGATTATTATTGTTATAAAGATGAAAATCAAGTGAAGAACATATTACATTCTAGTAGTAAATATTGTAAGAATACAGAAAGTTCCCAATTTTCAAAAAACAAATACATTCATTGGCAAACACTGCATTAATCTATAGTGAATGTTTCAGAGCAGGTTTGGGAAACCTAAGGCTAGAAAATGCAGGAAATTGGGAGGTTAAGGGTGACCGCAACCTTAACATTCCTTCCTCCCCCTGCAAACGTTTTTCTCATAACATTATCTATGAAAATAGATGACATCTAACGTATGCTTGCAGCTTGCATGCAGGAAAATCTGAGTCTGATTCACAACAGATTCATAGCAATGGTAACAATTAAGTGAAGACATTACATTAGCCCTACATCTTCCCATATCACTATCTATCTATATATTCTCCTTCTCATTGCAGCGAAGTTGTTAAATAAGAATACAAACTAATGCAGGAGGTTTATGACACCGCCCCCCCTATGACCTGATACCCCTCTGAGCTTAGGGATCCCCCTGGAATTTCCCCTTTTTTCCTGCTACCTGCTATGAGACTCCTGATCATCTTGGATCCCCCCTTCCTACCCACTACCATCTATGAGCCAGGGAATTCCCCATCTTAAGCATAACCATACTTGAGATGGGGAATAATACCAAATATGAACTCGTTATGTACCTAACATTAACAGCATACCATGAGGATTTCCATAGCCCACATGGTATACCTAACTATAAACATGGGGGTCTTCATGGACCTCCCTGGCACCTAACATTAACCCCTGCACCATGTAGTCCTCATGGAGCCCCATGGCACCCTTCCTATCAACACAAAATAAAACAAATTAAAATCCAGACCCCAATATCTCATAAAAGAAACATTTTCAAACACATACGTCAAACCAATGCAAAGTTATTCATTCATGAAAAATTAGTTTATGCACTTTACTTCTTGCAAGTAAAGTGTGATTATTTGCTGAGTGCACTAATTGTGTCCAGGTGAGAGGGGCGTGGTTTGACTGTGTTAAACTTGCATAAAGGTTTGTGAGTTGTCTGGGGCTGTTTGCAACTGGAATTTACTTCTTGCAAGTAAAGTGTGATTATTTGCTGAGTGCACTTATTGTGTCCAGGTGAGAGGGGTGTGGTTTGACTGTGTTAAACTTGCATAAAGGTTTGTGAGTTGTCTGGGGCTGTTTGCAACTGAAATTTACTTCTTGCAATTCAAGTGTGAGTATTTGCTGAGTGCACTAATTGTGTCTAGGTGAGAGGGGTGGTTTGACTGTGTTAAACTTGCATAAAGGTTTGTGAGTTGTATGGGGCTGTTTGCAACTGAAATGTACTTCTTGCAATTAAAGTGTGAATATTTGCTGAGTGCACTAATTGTGTTCAGGGGAGTAGGCAGAAGTTAATATAAACAGGAGAAGGGGCGAACTTGTGAGCTTGCGAACACTTCTAATATAAGTGCAGTTCTAGTAAAAGTGTAGTTGTTTAAATAAAAGAAGGGAGTAAAAAAAAAAGGGGGGCAGACTTAGTGCAAAAAAGCTTAAAATAATGAATATATTTGTATAAAGCTTTATACAAATATATACATTTTTATTATTGTTTGTTTATTTTTTCCACCAAAATTTTGTAGACAATAATTATGAGTTAGTCCAGTGGCAACCTCAGTGTGTATCTTGTCATATTTATGCACTACTGGAACAGATGATCCAGGGTCCATATATCTGTGAGAAGTGTGAGCATGTTGCCTCTCTGGAAGCTCAAATTAGAGAACTGGAGGGGAGAACTGAGCACTGTTATCGCACATTATATTGATATGGTATCAAATGTTGAAATAGGGCAAACTTTGGGAAATAGTGATCACAACAAAGTCTCATTTAAGATTGAATAAAAAAAAAAAAAAAAATGTAAATGGCCAATAAAATGGGCAGCAATATAAAGTATAGTCTGGGACAAAGAACTGGCAGGTAAAAGTACTGAACATAAATGGACAACATTTAAATCTTTACTAAATATACATACTTATCACCATATACCATGTGGGAATAAAAGTAAAAGGAGTAAATGACATCCAATGTGGCTTAACAATGATTTAAAGATCAAGATACAGAGTAAAAAACAGGCATTTAAATTATACAAACAAGAGAGGACAGAGACTGCTTTACGTGAGTACAAGAAAATCAACAAGGCTTGAAAAAAGGCTATTAGACTGACTAAAATAGAAAATGAAAAATTAGTTGCAAAAGAGAGTAAGACTAACGTGAAATTATTTTTTTTAATATATTAATGGAAGAAGACTAAGAAGGAAGCTATAGGAGCATTACAATGTGACACAGGCCACCTGACAATTAGTGACCAGGAGAAGGCAGATGAGCTAAATAGGTTATTTTCTTTGGTATACACAAGGGAGGTACCAGTGGTTGGGTCACTGCAACATAATGGGGCTACACTACCTTTGCTGAATAATTGGTTAACGCAGGAAAACATCCAAAAGTGTTTGGCAAAAATAAATGTTAATAAAGCCCTAGGTCCTGATGAAATACATCCAAGGGTACTGAGGGAACTGGGTTCTGTAATAGCCAAATCATTACATTTATTTTTTCAAGATTCACTCAACACCGGGTCTCTACCAGATGACTGGAGAAACGCAGATGTGATACCTATATTTAAGAAAGGAGTAAGAGCAAATTTGGGGAATTATAGACCAGTGAGCCTTACTTCTGTAGTGGGAAACATTTTAGAAGGGTTAATAAAGGATAATATACAAGAATATGTCTATTTAAACAGGATTATAAGTAGGAGTCAGCATGGATTTATGAGGGATAGGTCATGTCAAACAAATCTAATTAGTTTCTATGAGGAAGTTAGTAGAAACCTGGATCAAGGCAACTCTGTGGATGTTTTTGAAACAGTGCCACATGGGAGACTATTGTGCAAACTAGGGGATACAGGAATTGCAGTAAATATCTGCTCATGGATTGAGAGCTGGCGGAAGGACAGAAAGCAAAGGGTTGTGGTAAATGGAACATACTCCGATTGGACTAATGTGTTAAGTGGGGTTCCTCAGGGTTCAGTATTAGGTCCTCTCCTTTTTAACATATTTATTAATGATTTAGAAGTAGGATTGGAATGTATTGTCTCCATTTTTGGTGATGACAAGAAGTTGTGCAAGGCAATTAAATCAGATAATGATGTACTTTCCCTCCAAAGGGATTTACATAAAATAGAGGAATGGGCATCTAAATGGCAGATGAGATTTTAGACGAATAAATGTAAAGTTATGCGGTGCATTCACAGACGATCATGAGGAGGGACCGGAAGTGAAATACACACCAGATCGAAGATGAGCTGGTGGTAGGAGAGCTGGGAGGTCATGTATAGCAGACAGCGGTCATCCTGAGTCCATACCAGATCCAAGGCTACAGCTATCATACAGATGCCCTTGAAGCCTCGAGAAGGTCCTCCTCAACACAATGCAGCTAAGTAAAGCTTAAAAAATGTACTCTGATTATAAGTTTACCCTTCCCATCTCCCTTCTCCCCTTATGCCTTAAAAAAAAAGTAAAAAGACAAAACCTCAAGGCTACTAGCAGGGTTAAAAGTGTGGCTAAAAGCCAAAAAGTTTATAAAGCCGAGTTTGGTAAAAAGTCGGAGGACGGAGACAGTCCCCGTAAAAGTAAGGAGAAGAAGACAGGTGCTCCAGAAACAAATCAATTTTTTTCGCAAAAACAAAAAATAAATACACTAGAAATAACACAATCGGAATCCTCTTTTTTGGAACAATCTGTAAATTCCTCTCCGAAGAAAATAGTACAATCCCTCCTTGCAGATATTGAAAAGTCACAAGAGGAACCATTAACATATTTAAAAATGAAAGATCTTCCATATGATTTCCAAGAAAAGATTACGATGGAATTAACAAAACAGATGTTAGAAAACACAAATTCAGTTAAAGAAATAAGTAAAAGAATAAATGAACTGGAAATTAAATGTGATAAATTAATCATGGATAATAATGCATTACTGAAATACACAAACAATTTGGAATATAAAATTGAAGAATTAAATATGAAGATAAATCTTATGGAAGATAGATCAAGGAAAAAAAATATAAGAATAAGGGGAATAAATGAAAATATACTGGAAAAAGATCTACCCGTATACATTAAAGATCTATTTAATAATTTAACACCCCAAACTTCTAAAGATGAAACTAAAATAGAAAATATCCACAGGATTCCGCTCCCTAGAGGACTAGACAAAAATATACCTAGAGACGTTATAGTCAACCTTCAATCCCTTCTTTTTAGAGATGCAATAATCAAAGCTAATTCCTTAAAAAGACTGATGGATGCTCCATATGATAAAATAAAAATATTTCCGGATCTGTCTAAATATACTCTGAACAAAAGAAGAGAATATATGGCAATAACACAAAGCTTAAGGAAAGTAGAAATTAAATACAGATGGCAATATCCCACGGGACAATATATAATGAAAGATAATATATGGAACAAAATAGACTCTGTTAAAGAAGGACTGTTGCTGCTACAAAAATGGAACATAGAAGTGGATTTTTCTACTCTTCCTAAAATTCATACAGAACTAAACTTAAAGAACCCTGAATGGGTCGTAAAATAATAGAGGTCAAGGAAGAGAGGAAAAGACCCCATAAGAAATTTGGACTGTATATTGATGCATTTACTACTGTTTTTTTAATATATCCCCCTTTTGGGTGGGTTTACATACATAATATGATTAGTAGTGATGGTTATAGTATACAGGGGAAAGGATATAAACATCCCCCAAGAGATTACCAATATTATGGTGGCGAAATATAAGCACTTTATTTGTATGCACTTTATAGAAATATAGAAGTTAAATAATAGAATATGAAGCACCTTAAATACACAAAGGAGTAAAAATTTAAGATTGGCCCCATAAGACATTAGGATTGTATATTGAGGGATCTATTACTGTTTTTCAATATATCTCCCATTTGGGTTGGTTCACATATATAATATGATTAGTAGCTATGGTTATAGTATACAGGGGAAAGGATATAAACATCCCCCAAGAGATTATCTATATTATGGTGGCGAAATATAAGCACTTTATTTGTATGGACTTTATAGAGATATAGAAATTTAAAAATAGAACATGAAGCACCTTAAATACACAAAGGAGTAAAAACTGAAGATTGGATAGGTTCCCTAGTGGTATATAAAAGGTTGTAGAAAGAATAATAATATGAATTTTGAGAATTTAGAATGAATTATTAGTACCTCGTAAAATTGAGATTACCGCTAGTATAAAATGATAGTTATGATGTAAATTTTTTGAGAGAACACGGATGCAACGGGGGGAAAATTAAGCACTTTATTGATATGCACTTTATAGATATATAGAATTATTTAAATAGATTATTAAACACTTTAAAACACATAAAGTAATAAGATTTTAAGATTAGATAATTAGCAAGTTATGGAAATATAATCTTTTTTTCCTTTTATATTTATGTTTGTAATTTGGAAGCTATCTGTAATGAAGGGAGTCCATATCATTCCTCTAGGAGTATAGGAGGAAAAGAGAAAGAAAAACAGAAAAAAGGGGGTAATTGAAAATATTACTATTAGGATTACTGTTAAAAGTAAAGTCTTAGTTTGAGTTAACTACAATATCTAGTGTAAATGGTATGGACCTCTTCTCAGATATAGCTATATAGGGGGAAATTTAGGTATTCTGTTATTCTATGGTAAAAGGTTAAATGGGTAATCTATTAAAATTTAAATCACTTTACTTGGTTAAAGTCCTGACAGAAATTAATTAAAATAGAAAAGTAAAGGTACTTTTTTTTGGAGGGATATGAGGGGGATGAGGATGGAGGATTTAGGATGGTTGGGTCTAGTCCAGGGATGAAAGGAAAAGAGAAACAATAGTTAAAAAAAATATATATATAAATACAATGTTAGCTGAATACAATATTAAATATATTCAAAAATTCAATATATATAATTGAAGGTTGGTATCACATAAAATATAACATAGGGGAATATCCCGGTCCCTGAGGCTAAGGAAATATTTCCCTATTTTTCATATTCCCCTATAGAGATGTAGCTGGGCAAAAGATCAAAGGAAGAAAAGAGGGGTAAACGAGAGCAAGTGGAAATTAAAATTAATATAAAAAGTTATAATAATTAAGAATGGAAAATAATAGGGAAATAAGAATACATGATTTCCCAACTAATAAACTAGTAAGTTTATTAAAACTCCTAGCATTTCCTAAAATTTGCATAATAGCCCTAAAAAATAATATAAAAAGGAGGGTAATAATATAAAAATAAGTAAACTTGGACTTGGTTCAGGTCCAAAGAAGAACATGTCCAAGGTCTGTAAGAAAGTACGAATGAATGAATTTCCCAAGGGTACAGTTTATACAGGTGCAATTAATGGCGAGAGGCGCGATAAAATTAGATATATTAAAAAGAGACCACAAAAAAAAAAAGATGAAGGTAAAGGCAATAATTGTAAACAATGGTTAAAATAATAACTCATAATGTCAATGGACTAAATTCACCATCAAAAGGAAAATAGCTTATAATATTATAAAAAAAATAAAGCAGATATTCTACTATTACAAGAGACACATTGGGGTAAAGACACCTTAAGATATGTAAACAATAAAAACTATAACATTAAAATAGATTCAACATATAATAAAAGTTCTAGAGGAGTATCAATTCTTTTTAGTCATAATTTAGAAGTCCATGAGGAAGCTAAAATTATTGATCCCTTAGGAAGATATATAATATGGTGTGGTTCAATAAACGGAGTAATATGACAATAGCCAATATATATCTCCCAAATGTAAAACAAATTAGATATTTCAAAAAGATACTGAAAGACATAAAAAAAATCAGAAAGGGACAATTAATAATTGGAGGGGATTTTAATATGGTGTTGGATCCGGTAAAAGACAGAATAGGAACAATAAAAAAAAATTCTGAAAATCAGATTAAAAAGACTTCTAAAGATTTTGAAAAAATAACATCTAATGATGACCTTTTTGATGCATGGAGATTATTACATCCATACGAGAGGGAATATACATTTTTTTCAAATCGTTTTAATTCATACTCAAGATTAGACTATTTTCTAACAGGTATACACACAATAAGACAGATTAAGGATATAGAAATAACTACCGCTACATGGTCAGATCATTCAATGGTATGTATTAATTTAAAAGAAGAAAAGATAAGTAAAAAAAATAAATAAATGGAAGCTAGACCCGATCCTATTTAAGAATGAACATACTCTGGAATTCCTAAAAAAGAAAACAAAGGAATTCTTTAAAATTAATAAAAATACCGTAGACTCACCCTCCATGCTCTGGTGTGCATATAAATCAGTTATAAGAGGCCAAATGATTTCACGGATGGCAGCGATGCATGGGGAAAGGGGGAAACCCTTGAGATTATTGTACATAGAATTGGAGAAACAAATAAGAGAAAATAGAGCTAACCCATTGGTGGAAAGATCAGAGTTGATTGCTAAAAAGAAAGCCCAAATAAATAAAATATTACAAAATCAGGTTGATTCTTTGATTTGGAAATTTCAACAATCCAATTTTTTAATGGGTAATAAAACAGGTAAATACCTGGCCAATAAACTAAAAAGACAAAAAAATCAAAATAAAATATATAGTTTAAGAGGACCAGATAATGTTCTGTATACTCACCCTGATAAAATAAGTGAAATTATGAAGACGTTCTACAGTTCATTATATAATTTAAATATTAATTCTACATTCAAAAAACCTAGTAAAGAAGAGATAAATACATTTCTGAGTGAAGTGACTCTACAAAAATTACAAGAAGAAATAGAGGATGTAATTAATAAAGCAAAAGTTAATAAAGCCCCAGGTCCAGACGGCTTTGACCATCTATATTATAAAATGTTTCAAAAAGAAATTGGTGATCATTTGCAAAATATGTTTAATGAGATTAAAAATCACGGGAAAATGCCGTCAGAACTATCAGAAGCTAAAATAATCAATATCCTAAAACCGGGGAAAATTCAGAAGAAGTAACTAGTTATCGTCCTATTTCACTTATTAATATAGATCTAAAAATATATACAAAAATCATGGCTAACAGACTAAATAAAATTATACCAAAGTTGATACATTTCGATCAATCGGGCTTTGTTCAAGGCCATCAGGCATCAGATAATACCAGACGTTTAATTGATTTAATGTTCTCCATTCGGAAAAGAAGAATCCCCACACTAATCCTGTCACTGGATACATAAAAAGCATTTGACAGGGTTAGTTGGGAATTCTTGGATGCAGTATTACAGAAGTTCGGGTTTACTAATTTCGCTTCTAAAACAATTAAAGCTATCTTTAAGGATACAACAGCTTATATTGCAGATACAAACTTCGAAACAGGGAGGTTTGGGATCAGTAACGGTACACGACAGGGTTGCCCCCTTTCCCCATTGCTTTTTCTGCTATTTATGGAACCATTAGCCTCATTAATAAGGAAAGCTGAAAATATCAAAGGTATAAAAATAGGAAACAACGATTATGAAATAATGCTATTTGCGGACGATATCATGCTAACATTAACAGACCCAATAGATTCATGTGCCAATTTACAACTTTTGCTAACAGATTTTGGTAGAGTTTCGTATTTTAAAATAAATCCTTAGAAATCAGACATTATTCATAATTATTTAGAGCAAGATACATTAAATAAATTTAAAAAATTATATGCATTTAATTGGAATACTAAGCATGTCACTCATTTAGGTATAAAATTTAATTTCCAAAACAATAAAATGATAGTAAATAATATAACAGAAATATTAAAACAGATCAGAATATTATTATATGATTGGAATACAACAAGATTCTCATGGTCGGCCAGAATAGCCATAGTTAATATGAGTATCGTCCCCAAAATAACATATTTACTTAGATGTGTCCCGGAAAAAGTTCCGGAATATATCATTAAAATAATTCAGCAAATAATAGATACATTTATATATGCAGGAAAAAAAGTGAGAGTTAAAAAAACTATGACAAATAGAAAGTTCGATCTGGGAGGTATGGGTTCTCCAGATATGAAAATGATCAGTGAAAATATAGCAATATCTCATATAATCAATATGAATTTACAACATAGGATAATAGGATGGAAAAACATTGAGGAAGATCTCGTGGGAATTAATCCAATAAGAACATTGCTGGGGAAATTTAATGGAAAAGAAGCAATATGGGATAAATTACCAGAAGGTATTAGATCTATTATAAAATTCTGGGGGAAAAGCTAAATTAGAGCAGAGTTATTCCATATATCCTCCGCTTCTATACCTATAGATATATTAAGAGATAAATCATTTAATATAGAAGTGAATTCACTGAAAAAAGCATCAATTTTGTATATAGCTGATCTATATCCAGCAGGCAGCCTATTAAAGCAAAGGGAACTTCAGGAGAAAGGTGTATCAAAATCCTTTTCATGGATAAAATATGGAATAATGCTAGAAAAAATGAAACAAAAGGGATTTATATATGATAAAATAGATACATTGTATGACCTGGAAGCAATTATGATTAAAGGTCAGGTGAATCATCTGGTATCTAAAATTAGTAAAAGTAGGATTAAACGTATGAAATTTGAGAAAACAAAGAGTATAAAAGATTGGGAATATAACCTTAATATAGACTATAATGAGCAAGAATGGTTAAGGGCCTTTAGGTTAATAAAGAAATCCTCTATTAATACCATGTATAGAGAGTTGTATTTTAAATTAACACAAAAGTGGTATATGGTTCCAGCAACTATGAAAAAGATTAATTCCCAAAAATCATCACTATGCTGGAAAGGCTGTGGCAAAGAAGGCAATGCACAACATATCCGGTGGGAATGTGATAAGATAAGAAAATTTTGGGAAGAATGTTGTGGACACCTAACTATAATTGCAGGGACAAGATGTCCGTGTTCCCCGGAGCTAATATTGTTCCATATAGGGATAGAATTTTTTTTCCCCAGTAATATATTATTGATATCTCATATATTATTGATCATTAAAGCAATGGTAGTTAAATATTGGAATAAATTAGAAATTCCTAAGTGGAAAGAGGTCATTAATAAAATCAATTACAATAAAGATCTAATGAAAGAAAATATTAATGAACAGCCCAAGAAAATAAACACTGGGGGCCTCATTCTATTATCGGCCGTAAATCGGCCGTAAGGCTGCGATTCCTTGCAGGGGTTCAGTTAACTCGCGATTCTATTATACGGCCCCGCAAGGATCTCCTCTTACGGCCGGCCGCATATCTTGGAACCGGCCGTAAGCTGTGAAATATAAAAACGCAAAAATAAATTCAAGCCTGCACTGTACAGCTCTGTAAATGCTAGGGATCATATTGGGGGACATGAGGATTAAAAGGAACCCACTCTCAAGCTTGCACATGTGCCCAAACCCGAGTTCAAATTAACTGTTTATTTTCCGGCTGCGGCGTGGGTGTGTCTGAGGTGCTCCAAGCACTCTGGACTTTTTACATGGATATTTTACGGATATTAAAAATTAAATATTTTACGGATTTGAGTACAGGATAATTATGTGCTATTTTTTCTAACACCTAAAATCCCTTTATAGTCTTCTCAAAGTGCAGGATGGCTTTATTTGAGCTATTTTATGTGCTTAATTGGTGCTAGCGAGACCTCTTTCCTGCAAGTAAGCTGCGGCTCGCTTTTAGCCTTGCAGAGAGGTTTCCCGGAGCAATTGAATTGCAAATCTCTTGCGGCCGTTTTAGATCAAAGGCTTTCCTCCGGCGCGAGCGGCCGCAAGAGATAGCAAGGCACCGGCCGCAAGCCTGCCGGAATCCCCAGCCGTAAGGGAATAGAATAGCAGAATAGCTTGCGGCCGGTCCTTGCGGCCCCGCAACGGCTGCGGCCGCTAATAGAATGAGGCCCTATTAATTGGACTATCTGGGAGCAGTATATGGACAAATATTAAATGGGGAACATGGAAAAATAAATAATTGAAGTCGATGTTAATTGACGATTGATAGATCTACAAACGCTGTTATTTAGTCCAGAGATAAGGAAAAAAAAATCTTATTGCTTATTCTCTTTAGAATCAAATATTGGTCTATTGTGTCTATGGACATGTCTTTTTCGGTCACGGATCGCTATGCTGTACCTGTACGTTTTGTATCTGCTGGGAAAATAATCTCTTTTTTATTATGATGTATGTATGTTTTATGATCAATAAACAAAAAAAAAAAAAAAAACAATAAAAAAATGTAAAGTTATGCATCTGGGAAGGAAAAATAGCCAAGCAATTTATAATCTCACTGGAGCAAATATAGGAGTATCAGATATATTGGATTTGGGAGTACTTGTGGACAACCTCCTAGGTAACAGTTCTCAATGCTAAGCAGCATCTGCAAAGGCAAGTAAAATATTAGCATGTATTAAGAAGGGTATGGAAGCAAGGGAAGCAAATATAATTCTGCCACTATACAAATCCCTAGTACGCCCTCATTTGGAATATGGAGTACAATTTTGGGCACCACTTTATAAAAAGGACATTTTAGAGCTGGAAAGGTACAGAGAAGGGCTACAAAACTATTAAGGGGAATACAAGGGCTAAGTAATGAAGAAAGGCTAACCAAATTAAGCTTATTTTCCCTATAAAAAAAGGCGTCTAAGAGGGGATATGATTACCTTATATAAATACATCCAGGGTCAGTATAAAGATCTGTCAAGTGAGCTTTTTGTACCAAGAGGTTTTCAACTGACAAGAGGACATCATTTGAGGTTAGAAGTAAACAGATTACACCTTAAAGAAAGAAAAGGGTTCTTCACAGTAAGGGTGGTTAATCTGTGGAATTCTCTACCAAAGGAGGTGGTGACAGAGCATTCGATAGATAACTTTAAAAGTTGATTGGATTTATTTCTAATTAAAAAGGGCATTCCGGGTTATCCTGGATAATTAGAGAGGGAGTATTGATCTAGGGACGAATCCGATCGCCAATATCTTAGGTCAGGAAGGAATTATTATTTTTTTCCTTTGAGACGATTGGCTAAGATTCACTTTTTTGTTTTTGTTTGTTTGCCTTCCTCCTGGATCAATTAATTAACAACTAATTAAATAGCAATTAATCCACCTTTTCCAAATCAGAGGAGATCTTTAAAGGTTGAACTTGATGGGCTGGAAGTCTTTTTTTCAACATCAATTACTATGTAGCTATGTAACTTTGTAATTTAAGGGAACCTTAACTATTAGAGCACAACTGTGCTCTAATAATATATCATGTAGGCATGTTTTAAATTCCTCTCATCAGAAACCTCCAGTTTGAAGCACAGCCCAATACTTACATGTATAGTTATCACCAATCTTATATAATAAATCCTTTAACATATTCAACTTTAATTGTGATGGGTGCTGCTGTAGAACACAAAAATGATACAGCATACCAATCTATTTATCACTGACCTTGAATATAGATTTATTTTGGCATTGTGTCACCAACCTTATACATATTATCACTACATAGACAATATATTTGATGACAAAAGAAGAACAAACATATTTCATCCATCTATAATATGTAGAGGTTTCTCTACAGCCCATGTAACTTCCAAGATCCAACCATTCAAATAACTGATGCAAATATATTTACAGAAACCAACTGAGAGATGTAGTTATCTCAACATTTTTAGGTTCCACCTTTCTCACACTAAACAAGCCATCATATATATCCAACCTATCAAATACCACTATACAGGGCCTTGCAAAAGTACTCACCCCCTTGGCATTTTTCGTGTTTTGTTGTCTCACAACCTGGATTTAACATGGATTGTTTAAGGATTTGCATCATTTAATTTACAGAACATGCCCACAACTTTAAAAATGTTTTTTTTTTAATTGTGAAGCAAACAACAAATAGGAAAAAATAACAGAAAAAGTCAATGTGCATAACTATTCACCCTCTAAAATCAATACTTTGTAGAGCCACATTTTGCGGCAATCACAGCTCCAAGTCGCTTTGGATAAGTCTCTATGAGCTTGCCACATCTTACCACTGGGATTCTTGCCCATTCCTCCTTGCCTAACTGCTCCAGCTCCTTCAAGTTGGATGGTTCTTGCTTGTGAACAGCAATCTTTAAGTCTGACCACAGATTTTCTATTGGATTGAGGTCTGGGCTTTGAATAGGCCATTCCAACACATTTACATGTTTCCCCTTAAACCACTCAAGTGTTGCTTTAGCAGTGTTTTGGGGTCATTGTCCTGCTGGAAGGTGAACCTCCATCCTAGCCTCAAATCACGCATAGAGTGGTACAGGTTTTGCTCAAGAATATCCCTGTATTTAGCACCATCCATCTTTCCCTCAACTCTGACCAATTTCCCAGTCCTGGGTGCTAAAAAACATCCCCACAGCATGATATGTATCATATATAATCCTGCTTGGTATTTAAAGGATTTAAAGATCCGGTCGGGGCCTATATGGTCCTGCTTGATGTAATGTGGGTTTTTAAGGTCCGGTTGGGGCCTATATGGTCCTACTTGGTGTAATGTAGGTTTTTAAGGTCCGGTTGGAGCCTATATAGTCCAGCTTGGTGTAACGTGTGTTTTTAAGGTCTGGTTTGGGCCTATAGAGACTCACTTGGTATTTTAAGGTTTTAAAGGTCAAGTTGGAACACGTATGGTCCTGCTTAGTGTAAAGTGGGTTTTTAAGCCCTGGTTTGGGCCTATATAGTCCCGCTTGGTATCTTAAGGTTTTAAAGGTCTGGTTGGGGCCTATATGGTCCTGCTTGATGTAATGTGGGTTTTTAAGGTCCGGTTGGGGCCTATATGGTCCTGCCTGGTGTAATGTAGGTTTTTAAGGTCCGGTTGGAGCCTATATAGTCCAGCTTGGTATTTTAAGGTTTTAAAGGTTCGGTTGGGGCCAATATGGTCCCGCTTGGTGTAATTTGGGTTTGTAAGATCCGGTTGGTGCCTACATTGTTTTGCTTGGTGTAATGTGGGTTTTTAAGGTCCGGTCGGGGGCCTATATGGTCCCGCTTGGTATTTTAAGGTTTTAAAGGCCCGGTTGGGGGATTAGTAAAGTAGAAGGGGGGAGAGGCTCTATTTGGACCTATATTGTCCCACTTGGTATTTTAAGGTTTTAAAGGTCCGGTTCGGGCCTATATGGTCCTGCTTGGTGTAATGTAGGTTTTTAAGGTCCGGTTGGAGCCTATATAGTCTAGCTTGGTGTAACGTGTGTTTTTAAGGTCTGGTTTGGGCCTATAGAGACTCACTTGGTATTTTAAGGTTTTAAAGGTCCAGTTGGAACACGTATGGTCCTGCTTAGTGTAAAGTGGGTTTTTAAGGTCCGGTTTGGACCTATATAGTCCCGTTTCATATTTTAAGGTTTTAAAGGTCCGGTCGGGGCCTATATGGTCCAGATTGGTATTTTAGGGTTTTAAAGGTTCGGTTGGGGCCTATATGGTCCTGCTTGGTGTAATGTGGGTTTTTAAGGTCTGGTTGGGGCCTATATAGTCCTGCTTGGTGTAATGTGGGTTTTTAAGGTCCGGTTTGGGCCTATATAGTCCCGTTTCATATTTTAAGGTTTTAAAGGTCTGGTCGGGGCCTATATGGTCCAGATTGGTATTTTAAGGTTTTAAAGGTTCGGTTGGGGCCTATATGGTCCTGCTTGGTGTAATGTGGGTTTTTAAGGTCCGGTTGGGTCCTATATGGTCCTGCTTGGTGTAACGTGGGTTTTTAAGGTCCGGTTGGGGCCTATATGGTCCTGCTTGGTATTTTAAGGTTTTAAAGGTCCGGTCAAGGCCTATATAGTCCAGATTTGTGTAATGTGGGTTTTTAAGGTCTATTGGGGCCTATATGGTCCCATTGGTATTTTAAGGTTTTAAAGGGCCGGTTGGGGCCTCTATGGTCCCGCTTGGTATTTTAAGGTTTTAAAGGTTCGGTTGGGGCCTATATGGTCCTGCTTGGTGTAATGTAGGTTTTTAAGGTCCGGTTGGAGCCTATATAGTCTAGCTTGGTGTAACGTGTGTTTTTAAGGTCTGGTTTGGGCCTATAGAGACTCACTTGGTATTTTAAGGTTTTAAAGGTCCAGTTGGAACACGTATGGTCCTGCTTAGTGTAAAGTGGGTTTTTAAGGTCCGGTTTGGACCTATATAGTCCCGTTTGGTATTTTAAGGTTTTAAAGGTCCGGTCGGGGCCTATATGGTCCAGATTGGTATTTTAGGGTTTTAAAGGTTCGGTTGGGGCCTATATGGTCCTGCTTGGTGTAATGTGGGTTTTTAAGGTCTGGTTGGGGCCTATATAGTCCTGCTTGGTGTAATGTGGGTTTTTAAGGTCCGGTTTGGGCCTATATAGTCCCGTTTCATATTTTAAGGTTTTAAAGGTCTGGTCGGGGCCTATATGGTCCAGATTGGTATTTTAAGGTTTTAAAGGTTCGGTTGGGGCCTATATGGTCCTGCTTGGTGTAATGTGGGTTTTTAAGGTCCGGTTGGGTCCTATATGGTCCTGCTTGGTGTAACGTGGGTTTTTAAGGTCCGGTTGGGGCCTATATGGTCCTGCTTGGTATTTTAAGGTTTTAAAGGTCCGGTCAAGGCCTATATAGTCCAGATTTGTGTAATGTGGGTTTTTAAGGTCTATTGGGGCCTATATGGTCCCATTGGTATTTTAAGGTTTTAAAGGGCCGGTTAGGGCCTCTATGGTCCCGCTTGGTATTTTAAGGTTTTAAAGGTTCGGTTGGGGCCTATATGGTCCTGCTTGGTGTATTGTGGGTTTCTAAGGTCCGGTTGGGGCCTATATGGTCCTGCTTGGTGTAATGTGTGTGTTGTAAGGTCCGGTTGGGGCCTATATTGTCCCGCTAGCTGTAATGTGAGTTTTTAAGGTCTAGTTTGGGCCTATACAGTCCTGCTTGGTATTTTAAGGTTTTAAAGGTCAGGTTGGGGAACCAGTAAAGTAGGGGGGGGGTCGCAATGAGCCCAAAAGTCTCGCTTGTTGTAATGTGGGTTTTTAAGGCCCCGTTTGGGCATATATAGTCCCACTTGGTATTTTAAGGTTTTAAAGGTCCAGTTGGGGCCTATATGGTCCCATTTGGTGTAATGTGGGCTTTTAAGGTCCGGTTAGGGCCTACAGAGTCCTGCTTGGTATTTTAAGGTCTTAAAGGTCTGGTTTGGGCCTATATGGTCCTGCTTGGTGTAATGTGGGTTTTTAAGGTCTGGTTGGGGCCTATATAGTCTCACTTGGTATTTAAGGTTTTAAAGGTCCGGTTGGGGCCTATATGGTTCTGCTTGGTGAATTGTGGGTTTTTAAGTTCTGGTTGGGACCTATATGATCCTGCTTGCTGTAATATGTGTTTGTAAGGTCCGGTTGAGGCCTATATGGTCCCGCTTGGTGTAATGTGGGTTTTTAAGGTCCTGTTAGAGTCTATATAACCCTGTTTGGTATTTTAAGGTTTTAAAGGTCCAGTAGGGGCCTATAAGCTTTCGCTTGGTGTAATGTGGGTTTTTAAGGTCCGGTTGGGGACTATATAATCCTGCTTGGTATTTTATTGTTTTTTAGGTACCGTTTTGGCCTATATAGTCCCGCTTGGTATTTTAAGGTTTTTTAGGTACGGTTTGGGCCTATATTGCCCCGCTTGGTATTTTAAGGTTTTTAAGGTCCGGTTTGGGCCTATATAGTCCCACTTTGTATTTTAAGGTTTTAAAGGTCCGGTTGGAATTCATATGGTCCTGCTTTGTGTAATGTGGGTTTTAAGGTCCGATTTGGGCCTATATTGCCTCGCTTGGTATTTTAAGGTTTTAGAGGTCCGGTTGGGGCCTATATAATCCTGTTTGGTGTAATGTGGGTTTTTAAGGTCCGGTTTGGGCCTATATAGTCCCGTTTCATATTTTAAGGTTTTAAAGGTCTGGTCGGGGCCTATATGGTCCAGATTGGTATTTTAAGGTTTTAAAGGTTCGGTTGGGGCCTATATGGTCCTGCTTGGTGTAATGTGGGTTTTTAAGGTCCGGTTGGGTCCTATATGGTCCTGCTTGGTGTAACGTGGGTTTTTAAGGTCCGGTTGGGGCCTATATGGTCCTGCTTGGTATTTTAAGGTTTTAAAGGTCCGGTCAAGGCCTATATAGTCCAGATTTGTGTAATGTGGGTTTTTAAGGTCTATTGGGGCCTATATGGTCCCATTGGTATTTTAAGGTTTTAAAGGGCCGGTTGGGGCCTCTATGGTCCCGCTTGGTATTTTAAGGTTTTAAAGGTTCGGTTGGGGCCTATATGGTCCTGCTTGGTGTATTGTGGGTTTCTAAGGTCCGGTTGGGGCCTATATGGTCCTGCTTGGTGTAATGTGTGTGTTGTAAGGTCCGGTTGGGGCCTATATTGTCCCGCTAGCTGTAATGTGAGTTTTTAAGGTCTAGTTTGGGCCTATACAGTCCTGCTTGGTATTTTAAGGTTTTAAAGGTCAGGTTGGGGAACCAGTAAAGTAGGGGGGGGGGGGTCGCAATGAGCCCAAAAGTCTCGCTTGTTGTAATGTGGGTTTTTAAGGCCCCGTTTGGGCATATATAGTCCCACTTGGTATTTTAAGGTTTTAAAGGTCCAGTTGGTGCCTATATGGTCCCATTTGGTGTAATGTGGGCTTTTAAGGTCCGGTTAGGGCCTACAGAGTCCTGCTTGGTATTTTAAGGTCTTAAAGGTCTGGTTTGGGCCTATATGGTCCTGCTTGGTGTAATGTGGGTTTTTAAGGTCTGGTTGGGGCCTATATAGTCTCACTTGGTATTTAAGGTTTTAAAGGTCCGGTTGGGGCCTATATGGTTCTGCTTGGTGAATTGTGGGTTTTTAAGTTCTGGTTGGGACCTATATGATCCTGCTTGCTGTAATATGTGTTTGTAAGGTCCGGTTGAGGCCTATATGGTCCCGCTTGGTGTAATGTGGGTTTTTAAGGTCCTGTTAGAGTCTATATAACCCTGTTTGGTATTTTAAGGTTTTAAAGGTCCAGTAGGGGCCTATATGCTTTCGCTTGGTGTAATGTGGGTTTTTAAGGTCCGGTTGGGGACTATATAATCCTGCTTGGTATTTTATTGTTTTTTAGGTACCGTTTTGGCCTATATAGTCCCGCTTGGTATTTTAAGGTTTTTTAGGTACGGTTTGGGCCTATATTGCCCCGCTTGGTATTTTAAGGTTTTTAAGGTCCGGTTTGGGCCTATATAGTCCCACTTTGTATTTTAAGGTTTTAAAGGTCCGGTTGGAATTCATATGGTCCTGCTTTGTGTAATGTGGGTTTTAAGGTCCGATTTGGGCCTATATTGCCTCGCTTGGTATTTTAAGGTTTTAGAGGTCCGGTTGGGGCCTATATAATCCTGTTTGGTGTAATGTGGGTTTTTAGGTACTGTTTGGGTCTATATTGACCAGCATAGTATAATTTGGGGTTTTCAGGTACTCTTTGGGCCAGTATAAACATGCTGGTATAATTTAGGTTTTTAGTTAATGTTTGGTCCTATCTAGATGTTCATGGTATAATGTGGTTTCTTAGGTATGGTTTGAGCCTTTATAGACTTCATGGTATAATGTGGGTTTTTAGATTTGGTGTGGACCTAATATAGACCAGCATGGTATAATGTGGGTTTTTAGGTACTGTTTGGGCCTATGTAAACCAGCAGGGTATAATGTAGGTTTTTAGGTACTGTTTGGGCCTATAGAGACCCACATAGTATTTTAAGGTTTTTTAGGTACCCTGGGGTCCTATGTAGAACAGCATGGTATAGTGATGGATATTAGGTACCCATCTAGGTGATTAAGGGGACAGTGGTGGTGGAAGGGATGATGCTTTCCATGCTCTGATTTGTTTGCTTGTTTTAGATCACACCCAGGTCCAAGCACTAAGCGGCCTGCAGACTTTTTTGGACTGGTTGTTCAATGACTACATTTGAGTGTCATTGTGTTGTTGAATCAGAAGACAGATTTTAAAATTATTATTCATCAGGGTCCTAAGAATCTTGAATTTATCAATGGAAAAAAAAACAGTGGGTGGAGTCTATTTGAATAGATGAAGCCAATATAAGGTAATTGGGTGGGGCATATAAAGGTAAAAATGATGTCATGGGTGGAGTCCAAACAAATGTTTGGAGTCTATTAAGGGGGAGGTTCCAGCTCTCGCTCTTCCGCCCCTCCAACTTGGAAAGTCAACAGCCACCACTGGGTTCAGCAATAAAGAAAGTGGCAAAAAACCTAAATTTTAGAACGAAACTCCAAAGAAATTCCACTGGAAAATAATGGAAAAGACGTACAGACCACAGTTGGAACCCATTGCAGTCACACTTTATGAAATCTCAGATTCAAAATATTTTATGGCTATACAAGAAAGTAAAGCACTTAAAATAAAGATTACTCTCTTGTTCATTGGTTCATTTTCAGAATGTCATATAGCGCATGTTTTCATTGTCTTCACTTTAAAAACAAGTGTTATTATCAACTCCTAAGCATTTTCTTGTAGGGTCTATGGTAATTTCTCCTGGATGTGGATTGCTTTTTTTAATATAAAAGGGAGGATTTTATTTATTTGTCATTATTGCTTAGGACTTCATAAATGGAATACACTGCTCTTAAAAACAATTTACTATTAATTTATAAACAAGCAATGATATATGTAGCTGGTTGCACAGTGAATTAGGTGTGTTCATATATGAAAAATAAATCCAATATGTTTCTGGAAGTTGCATGTGTAAAAAGCAAGCTTATCATAAATATGGACAGACTCAATAAGTGGAGGTTGATGCATTGAGTAAATTGTCAAGGAGGCATTGCAGATAACCAGATGTTAGAAGCCTAACCAGATAAGAAAAAAGTCACAAGAATTAAATCAGCAGGATAAAACAAGCAGAAGATGGCATAAGGATACATCTCCCAAGTTTTCTTTATTAACTTTTTTTAACATGTTAAGAACAAAAGAAGCCCTCTGCTTTGCAAAGCAGCCCCTGCTACCAGCTTTACATCATGGATAGGTGGTGGCCAACTGTGCAATATTACACCACTTGTTTTGAATGTTATAATATTTTGAGCACAACAGTCCCAGGCTCCTGGTAAATATATTACCTGCATACGCTTTTAACCTATGTTTGCGAGTTGGTGAAAACTGTTATTCTTCACAGCCAGCACATCTAGCACATGACAAAAGTAATGTTATAAAATTTCAATGTAATGGCCATGTTCATTTAACAATAAATGTATACCTCAAACAATACAATATCACAAGTAATATCACAAATAGTGATGTCGCTAACATAACATTTTCGGTTCGTGAACAGCGGATGCGAACTTCCATCAAATGTTCGCGAACGGGCGAACCCAGCGAACCGCCATAGACTTCAATGGGCAGGCGAATTTCAAAACCCACAGGGACTCTTTTTGGCCACAATAGTGATGGGAAAGTTGTTTCAAGGGGACTAACACCTGGATTGTGGCATGCCAGAGGGGGATCCATGGCAAAACTCCCACGGAAAATTACATAGTTGATGCAGAGTCTGGTTTTAAGCCATAAAGGGCATAAATCAACTAACATTCCTAAATTGTTTGGAATAACATGCTTTAAACATCAGGTATGATGTTGTATTGATCAGGTAGTGTAATGGTTACACCCGCTTCACAGTAACAGACCAGTCTCCCCGTTTAATGCACCGCAAACAACCGCAAACAGTCCATTTGCACAACCACAAACTCCCCATTTGCACAAGGTTGGATACCAAGCTAGCCATGTCCCGTTCCTTGTCCTCACTGATGTCATTGAAGGTCTCTTCCTCCACCCAGCCACCAAGGGTCCCGAGAGGTGACAACAAGCCCCCTGGGACGCCTGCTGTGTTTGGTCTTCTACCTCCTTAAAGCCACCTTCCTCCTCAGACTCCTCTTCTTCAGACTCCTCTCTCTGCGTTGCCTCTGTCTGCGTTATTATAAGGTGTGTACTGTTAAGTAGTACTATTCCTATCGGTTTAATCCCTGTTACGTCCACTATTAGTGGACGTGTATATGGCATTGATTTTTGGAACAGGGCGATGGAAAAAGATGCTTGGTCGGACCTCCTACTTCAAATTTGGGGCACTGCACGTGCAATGTAATGTTCCACCAGATAGGAGTGGTGTATTAAGTTGTACTATTTATTCCTATCAGTTTGATACCTGTTACGTCACCTATCAGGGGACGTGTATATGGCATGGAGTTTTGGAAGCGGGAGATGGAAAAAGATGCTTGGTCGGTCCTCCCACTTCAAATTTGGGGCACTGCACGTGCAATCTAAGGTGCCACCAGATATGAGTGTCACTGTGCACTGGCAAAAGTTGACAGAGTAGGCGCTGTAGGCCTCACGGACACGCCTATAGGAAGGCAACTGATATTCAATCGATTACAGTAAAAAAAGTGTTGTTTTATGTCACTGTACACTATGGTTGCACCAGATATGACGTATCACTGTGCACTGGCAAAAGTTGGCAGAGTAGATGCAATAGGCTTCACACACACGCCTGTAGGCAGGCAATTGCTATTCAATCAATTACAGTCAAAAAAGTGTTGTTTTATGTCACTGTACACTACGGTTGCACCAGATATAACTTATCACTGTGCACTGGCAAAAGTTGGCAGAGTAGATGCAATAGGCTTCACACACACGCCTGTAGGCAGGCAATTGCTATTCAATCTATAACAGTCAAAAAAGTGTTGTTTTATTTCACTGAGCACAATATAAGCTGTGAGCCTGACACAGGCAGGCAACTGAAATTAGATTAAAGGAAAAATGTTTTTTTTTTTTTCAATGTATGGTACACAAACTATTACTGGTGAAACAGAGCAGAATATTGGCCTGTCCTTCAGATGGAAGGCTCTGGAAGGGAGTGTATGCTGCTGATTGGCTGGAATGTGTCTGCTGACTGTGAGGTGCAGGGTCAAAGTTTCCTCAATGATAAAGTATAGAGGGCGAACCGAAAAGCGCATGTGTTCGCCGTCCGCTGCGAACACGAACCTGTCGAAATCACAGCGAATAGTCCGCGGGCGAACTGTCCACGACATATCTAATCACAAACAATACATATCACTATTACAGGAGGGCTATCGCTCAAATGAACAGTGAAATATGTTAAAAGGAGTTTAATCTTCATTATGCATTTTAATATTAGCATGAAATTGATTTCATTAAATTAAAATATGCAATGTCTTACACAATGGCAGTATGAATTGGGTTCTAGAATGTTTAACAAAAATTTGCAGCACAGTAGAAGATTCACGGTACAGCCTGTCTATGATAGTAAGTAAAAAAAATTGAGAAGTTAACATACATAAAAATCATTATAAAGAAATGCAATAAAACAGTAGTAAATTAAAAACCTATATGACCTAGGGTGGGAAAAGAAACTATTGGAAAAAAAAGATTCTATCTCCCGTACTCATATTAAATTGCAATTTTGCAAAACCTGACCCTTTTGATCGCTGTTGAATTTTATTGATTCTAGCCCTAAAGCTTGGTTCTGCCAGGAAAACTTATTTGCTCTTTTTTTATTTGACAAAAAAACTTGTCAAAGTGTAAAAAAAAACATACTTTCTACTGAGTATATGTCACTAACAAATGCAGCTTAACTGTTTTTTTTTCAAACCTTTACCTTCTGGGCTTTAACAGAATCTTAAAACTTGTCAGTGCTGTGGCAAACTAAATTACTTTTCAATATACTTTAATATTGAGCTGTAGATTATTTTGAACTCCTTAAAGATATTTAAAATTAAATGCGTGAAGTACAAAACTAAATGGAGAGTAGAAAGTAAAGCGGTACCATTCCCCATAATGTCATGAACAATTGTATAACAAAGCAGAAAATAAAAGAAATGTAAATAACTTTTGAATTAGTATATACAGTAATTATGCACAGTAATTATCTCCTCTTTGGCTATGATTCTCAATTTAACTCTGTAAAACAACGGTATAAACCTTGTTCTTTCAAGCATATGATAGAAATAGCAGGATTTAATCTATAGCAATACTACATGGTCCAGTCACATTATTATATAATATCTCTAATAACCACCATAGACTCCAGTGCATTCGACAACTGCTGAAGAGTGTGTGGTGCAGGATCCATATGGCGAACACGGCGATCAAGGTGGTCCCACAGGTGCTCAATGGGTTTCAAGTCCAGGGTATTGGGAGGCAAGGGAAGTACTTGGAAGTCTTTGATGTGCTCCTCCAATCACTCCCAGACAATTCTGACCATATGACATGTTGTATTGTCCTGCTGGAAGATCCCAACCGCTCCAGGGAACACAGTCAACATGTATAGGTGTATTTATTCTGGAGAGAGCCTTACAGAAGTATGAGTGGACTCAGCACCAGAGGAACAGTTTAAAAACTGCTCTGTTTCAGAAATACTGTCATTCTTTGCCTGAAAGCCAATGACCATCCCCTTTTCAAAGTCAGATAAATCACATGTTTTGCTCATGACCGTGATGGTTGATATGTTTGCAGAATGCCAACATGTCTTCTTATATACCCACCAAGCCAGATCACGACACGTGTTGTTTTTAATTGGCTGTGCACTGTTGACGGTAGTCATATTAATGTAACTTGACCATTTATCTCTGCAGTGCATTCTTATAAGCTCTCTAACGTTTAAAGGACCACAGAGGTGTTATATTTTTAGTATGAAGAGCTTGGCTGGACACTGGGCAAAATAGTTTTAAAAAACTGCAGATAAATAAATACAGCCTTTTACTTATTTCCTGTAAAATTATTTTATACTGATTCGATAAAGTTGCTAATGTTGTTAATTTGTTGTAGTCTTCTCAAACATTAGACATTTCCCTGATTACAGTGGTTCTTTAAATGCTGATTTATGGGAAGGTGCAGAAAAAAAAACATTTGTTGCAAGATAATTATCTGAGCCCATAAAATGTTGGTTGCAGTGCTCTCGCTGTGTAAAAAATTGATTTAGTGTAAAAAATGTTCTCACTGATTAATTAACTGTGTGCAGAATGGAAATTATTAAAATAGATGGTTTATTAAATTTTTTATTGATGCTAAGCAATATTTAAACCATAGTGTTCTCATTTAATAAAAACCTAGGGCCTTATTCAATTACAAGCCCGCAGATTACTTTATACAGACCGTATGTGTGCAGGCTTGAAAATTGCTACAATTACAGAACGATTCAATTGAACAAGCCTGCAATTTTACAGGGTGAAAGCCGAAAGTGTAAACCATACAATCGTATGTAGCATTTCAGAGCGTGATCATGATCAATTAAGCAAGGCCGTAACTACCGATTTAGAAACAGACAAAAGTAAATGAGACAGTCAGTAAAACATGGAGGTTACACGTCAATCAATTAGCATTTAGAAGTCCGATATGCGATCAGACTCGCAATTCAGCAATGTACAAAATATAAAAAATGAATGGCGATACTGCTTTAGTCCATGTTGGTGGCCTGACATGTATTAACTCATTGATTCCCATGATTGATATGACACCGAAATAAACTTTAAAAAAAAAAAAAAATTATATTGCAGATTTACGAGCTTGAGACTGTTGTGCAATGAATTATAATGTCTTTCATCACTTCCCCCGTCTTTCAAAGTCCAGTACAGATTTGTTATTTGCATTTACGTGCTACGATCAGGTGTTTAACCACTTGCGAGTCCTATCTGGTACCCGTAGGATTTTTTTCTACATTTGCCATTTACGGGTGTGAAAACAATTTTTTCAGGCTTGAGGTATTATAGCAATTAAATAGGGATTTGTGATTTTAGAGATTCTAACAGTTGAGGGCTTGAAAGATCAAAGGCTTAGATGGGTTGAAAGTTACGATTTTGACAACCACAGTAATTTTAAGCCTGTAACCCGTAGATTGTTTGCGGCTCACTAAAAGACGCCAGTTGAATAGCAAATTAGTTTACGGGCTACATTACAGGCTTTATTAAACAACAATTGCTCAATCAACTGACATGGGGCCATTGTCTTGTACACTGTGGATGGTACTAAACTATGTTTATATATGTGTATCCTTGGCATCTTCTATGTTTATGTCTTATGTAATAATGCCACTGATGTAATGATAACACTTAGGTGGGAGGAGCTAAACATGTTTCTTACATATTAGGAGTGGCTACCCCCTCTTTACTCCGTTATATAGCAAACACTTGTTGTATTAATCATACAGCATTTTAGATTATTGTATATTCTAGTTTGTCTTCTGTTTAACTCATGAGAAGTGGACATAACTGTATGTAATATCTTAAGGCAGGGTTTTCCACAAGATAATTATTTTGTAATGCCACTTCATATTATTTCCTGAAAATAATACATGTATTGCATTTCATTAGAAATAACTATAAAACGTCAACTAAGTATAAAGCCTATTTAAGCAACAGGGTTGCAACCAAATTACATAAATAGATCAATAAAATAGACACACATTGATTAAACAATTAAAGGGTTCATATTAACGCTCTCATCTAATTTCTTAGGATATCTCATTCGCTTGAAAATTATAAACCCATTATTTTAAATTTTTATACAACAGCCAATGTTTCCCTAATGTTTTATGTTAAGATGTTTAATCTTACATAACATCACATGGACTCATGGTCTCTTTTGGGATAATAACTGGACATGGATGGAAACTAGCCCACATGGCTATCCAACTGAAGAGCTATTCTCATTGACATAAGCGCTATTTAAAAGGTCTATGTCACTTGTGAAGTTACGTTGTTGTGTAATGCTAGGTCTCAACCCCTGCTTGTGTGCCCTGGGCATCCAGGAGCATATTTCACCAATTCATTTGGGCCTAGAATGTTCGGGGATTGTTGTGGTTTTTGAACTGTTATTCCATGCACAGAATGTGTTTTGGGGTGTAAATGTTGCATTTGGCTAATAAAAATATTTTGGGAGTTTTACCACTTCAAGGGTGACCAGTAGGCACTTCTAGTAGCCAACTGCTGCACCCAGTTAACTCCCAGTCCCAGTGGTAGATTAGGCTCCACAGACTTCTATTGGAGATTCAATAACAAGATTAAGCCATCAAGTATAATTAACAAGGCTGTCAAAACAGCAATTGAAACACTTGGTTTACTAGCCAAAGGTTAAGTGGTGTCAAGTGCTCTGAAAGTGATACCCCTTTGATCCTTTGTCATGTGGTTAACTACAAATTAGGAAATACTTGACCTTGTTTGTGACCCCATTCAATCTATAGGAGCCTGAATGTCTAGAACTGTTTGGAAGTCCCGATCAACCTTGAAAAGTGAATACACCCAGAGCTGCCTCAAATCCCCTTGCTTAATCCTCTCCTTCTCAATAAAAATATCTCTTTCCAACAGGAGGTCAGCTAGGGAGCAGATAAACCCAACTGCATAGTCCCCTGAATCCATTACTCCCAAGAGGCACTTCAAGTCCACTAACCAACCTCACTACCTTCCTTTAGGCTTCCCGCATAGTGGAGCGCCTGTCCCCATTAATCTGAAAAAAAAAGTTTATGCTCTGTTTGGGACACATAGGCATGGTGTGAGTTTTTTTAATCAATTTATATAAATGAATTTCTGCAACAAATAAGGGGTTGTAATAGGCCTCCATTCTTCATCAGTTCAGCATTCTTTTTACTTTATATATGTGTTCTTTAGGTTCCCTTTTGGTTTGACCAACATAAATAAGAGACACATAACACATGTCTCTTCTCCCCTCTCCCTTCCCTGTGTCTCTTCCAACCTCTCCCTTCCCTGTGTCTCTTCCCCCCTCCCTTATCACCCTCCTCAACCCCACTCCTCAACCTCCCTCCTAATCCTCAACCTCCCTCCTCATCCTCAACCTCCCTCCTCATCCTCAACCTCCCTCCTCAACCCCCCCATCCTCAACCACTTCCTGAACCTCACTCCTCCACCCCATCCTCAAGCCCCCCATCCTCATCCTCCCTCCTCAACCCCCCATCCTCATCCTCAACCCCCTCCTCAACCTCAACCCTCCTCAACCTCAACACCCCCTCAACCCCAACCACCCCTCCTCAACCCCCCCATCCTCAACCCCCTCCTCAACCCCCCCATCCTCATCCTCAACCCCCCCATCCTCAACCTCCCTCCTCATCCTCAACCTCCCTCCTCATCCTCCCTCCTCATCCTCAACCTCCCTCCTCAACCCCCCTCCTCAACCCCCCATCCTCAACCCCCTCCTCAACCTACCTCCTCAACCCCCTCCTCAACCCCCCATCCTCATCCTCAACCCCCCATCCGCAACCTCCCTCCTCAACCTCAACCCCCCTCCTCAACCTCAACCCCCCTCAACCCCAACCACCTCCTCAACCTCAACCCCCCTCAACCTCCCCCCTCAATCCCCCTCAACCCCAACCCCCCTCCTCAAGCCCCCTCCTCATCCTAAACCCCCCTCAACCCCCCAACTCCACCTAAACCCCCCTAAATACCTCCCCACTCTCCCCTCACTTACCTGCTTGTGCTCTGGCCTCCGCCCCTTGACCCGGCGAGCATGTGACGTCAAGGAGCGGAGGCCGGAGCACAAGCAGGTAAGTGAGGGGAGAGGTATTTAGGGGGGTTTGGGTTGAGGAGGGGGAGGGAAAGAGACACACGGGGTGTAGAGAGACACACGGGGGGGTAGAGAGACACACGGGGGGGTTAGAGAAACACACTGGGGGGTTAGAGAGACACACGGGGGGTTAGAGAGACACACGGGGGGGTTAGAGACACACGGGGGGGTTAGAGAGACACAGGGGGGTGGGTTAGAAAGACACGGGGGGGGTGGGTTAGAGAGACATGGGGGGGATAGAGAGACACGGTGGGGGGGAGAGTGACTCGAGTATAAGCCGAGGGGGCCCTTTTTTGCCTTAAAAAAAGGGCTGAAAAACTTGGCTTATACTCGAGTATATACGGTATGTTGTTTTTTGATTTGCTTGTTTTCTGAACAACAATAACCAGAGCAAGAAGAGAGATGGAGGAAAAGTGCAGCAGTGACCATTAATGAGGGGAAGTGTTTTTTTAAATCATATTTTCTGGCTAAAGTATTTCTCTGCTGTTGATTACACATGAATTTGAATAGTAATTAACGATTAGCTAAATTTAGATTGCATTGAAAGTGTTTACCCTTTCAAAGAATTAGATATCTAGGAGATGAGGAATGAAAATTGGAAGTGAATCACATATATAGTTGTGACCATGCGAGCCGTTGAGAAACGAGGGCCGCAGTTGCTGGCAAGGAGCGCCGAAGGCCCTCGCAAAAAAGTACGAGTCACGTTACGACCAATTACGACCTCGCAAAAAACGGCGCAACCCGCAGACATGAAAAAATGAAAAACACAATAAATACACATAACACATACATAAAAAGCTTACCTACAGCAAGAGGGAGCATCCAGGACCTCAAAAACTGAAGTTACACTTCAATTTAACTAAAAAAAAAAAGAGTTTAGACACTAAAATGTTCTCTAAGCGAGAGAAAAAATGGCAGCCGAAACAAACGAAAACGAGGCTACAGCAGTCTAAAGACGCAAAACACCACCAAACACCTACGGAATTGCCGAAAACCACATACAAGATTCGAAAACAAGGACGCAACCAGTGCGACCCCAAACACATAACAAACACAATAAATACACACAACAAACATATAAAAAGCTTACCCACAGCAAGGTGGTGCACCCAGGACCTCTGCAAGTAAAGTTATACCGCGATTTAAGTCCACATTTCTGAGTTTAAACACCCGAAAATCCCCTAAGCAAGAGAAAAAATGGCCGCTGAACAAAACGAAAACGAGGCTTCAGGACTCTAAACAAGCAAAACACCACCACAAGCACACAAAATACCACAAAACAGCTACGAATATTCCGCCACAGCCGTTTACCACACATTAGCCGCCATTTTAGAACAACAACTTATACAATGCGGAAGTACACAGCTACGCTAACGGATTTGCCTAGCGCACGCACACTATTACAGTGCACACATTCATCACACTTACACAGCAGCTCCACAGCACTAATGCTGCAGCAACATCAAAACAGATTGGCAGCTCTTCAACAGAATGCTTCCTGCATATATTACTTAAAATAGGTAAAGTATATTAATTTATTAATGTATTATTTATTTGATTATTATAGACCAAACAGCATTAGCTCACTTACAATTTCATTGCCGTCATTTTTTGACGGGCAATACTCTAGTTATTATATAAAGGGTAGACAATGAATTTAGAGAAATAAACAAACTGTGTCATAATACGCTTAATAAAATGGAGATTGCAATAAAATTCCAAATGCTATAATATGGTTCTAAATGTGATTAAAAAGCAAATGTAATATACCAGTGTAAGTTTTACATAGTAAAGATCAATATAAACATTTTTTAAATGAATTGTGATTAATAAATAAGTTGATAGACACTCGATGCTTATTTATGTATTTATTTATTTTATTTTGCATCATTCAGTCATTTCCAACTCTCTTTGACCTCATGGACGTAACACACCAGGCACATCTTTATGTCCATGACCATGCTTATCCACCTAGTCTTCATGGCAGAGATACTTGAGTGGGTTGCCAGCTCCTTCTCCGGTGGCCCACAGCATACAGCTCCTGGCATTCCAAGGTGATCTCCCATCCAAGTACTGACCAGGCCCAACCCTGCTTGACATCAGGGTGGTGTGACCTCTTGGTTCCCTAACTGGAATGGAACCCAGGTCGCAGTGGTAAAAGCAACAAATTCTAACCACTGGACCATCAAGGAACCATGGATGCTGAATAGCAGAGTGTAATTAACTTTTTTTTTCTCAATCAATGTTTTATTAGGTGCAGGTACGCAGCAAAACCAACGACTTTGCATAAATGGAAGTCATTACAGATACTTTATCACGTTGGCACAACGTTTGTAAGATATAGACATTATAGAATATTTGTAATGTCAAATCATCCTGTACCCTCGGCTTACAGAAATCTGTTACATGTAAGCACTGACACCTAATACGTTTTTATCTATTATTTGAGGATAACCATATTACCATTAGTTGAAGTTTACAGGCGTTGGGGGGCAGGTCCGGGAAGGAAAAGAAACCAAAAAGGGGAGGGGGGGATGGACACAGCCTATCAACCTATCAACCAGAATTGGACTTAGGCCTTTGGAGCCATAACTTAAAGATACTCTTACCTACCTCCCGGGGGAGTTAAGTTTTTGAGGACATTCACGGCCCAACCTCCTCCATGGTCCAGCCACTATTATGGAGTCCGTCTATGTGTCAAACCCATTAAACTAAAGTCTGAGAGAGAGTAGGGGTTCCAAATGTCCGAGAATTTTGTTAGCGAGTCAGTCAGCACATGTGTAAGTCTTTCATTCATCTCAATATAGTTACATTTATTAAGAACTACTTGGAGACTAAGTATGTCTGTTTTCCATTGCCTAGTTATATGGCTTTTTGTAGCCAGCATTAGAAATAGCAGAAATGTATTTTGTGAAGCTGATAGGGAGCTATATACCGACCCTAATAGGGCCACTTCTACATTTGTTTCTAGTGGGGTGTAGAGCAGAGAGGATGCCAAATCGAAAACCTCTCTCCAAAAACCCTGGACCAAGGGACAGGTCCACCACATGTAATAGAAAGAACCCACCTCCGAACATCCCCTGAAGCATGAGGGATTCGCGGTGGCTTTCCACTTATGCTATCTTTCTGGAGTAATATACGTTCTATGCAGTACCTTAAAGGATGTTTCTAGAATGCTATGGTTATAAGATCCCTTTGACAGACTTTTCCAGGTAGAGGACCAAGTCTCCTTTTCTCTCACATAGCCAAGGTCCCTTTCCCAATCTGCCATGTACTTATCTTTTAGGTGGGTCTTGTCCATGTTAAATAAAGAATATAGTAGACTCACCACATTTTTTGAAAGAGGAAATGACTCACATATTCTAACAAACCAGTTTGGCACTGGTAGACCCACATCTTTTTTCATCATGCTCACATGGTGTAAAAGTTTACAAAAATTTAAATGTTCCTGAGGGGGATACCCAAATTTGTCTCTCAACTCAGTGGCTCGCAACACTCTGTCAGCACTACACCAAGCCCCAAGTCTGAGAAACCTATTTGACCTCCACCAGAACAAGGACTCCGCCGACAGGGTCGGAGAGAAGTTGGGATGGGGGATCAATGCGGTAAGAGTAGAGGAAACTGGGGCAAGAGTGAAATTGGAGATAGCCCAAGGCCATGTCTCTAATGACAATTTAATAAAGGGATTTATTTTTGTCCCAGCAGCTAACTTGTGCCCAGGGAGCCACAGCAGAGTCTTCCAGGTGAAAGGATGCATGTACCTTTCTTCTATAAACATCCATAATGGTTGATGATGGGTTGAATGGGCAAAGGGTATGAAGGCCAGCTGGGCTGCCTTATAATACAGTTTCAAATTAGGGCACAACAACCCACCTTTCAACCTATGCCTAAACATCTTCCGTTTGGCGACTCTCAGATGCTTATGTTTCCAGATAAATTTAAAGATTTGCCTCTGGCAGCTTTCTATGTTTCGTGAAATTAAGGGAATGGGAAGAGTACGGAAAAGATATAACAGACGGGGCAGAATATTCATCTTGACCGCATTGATTAGCCCCAGCCACGAGATCCTGCCCCTTGACCAGGACAAAATAAACGTCCCTGAATAACAGTAGGTAGTTGGCTTCATAAATGCCTGAGACTCAGTGGGTGATGTTTACCCCCAAGTACCTAATACATGTTTTGAGCCAGGAAAAGCTATATTGCCCCTGGAGGAGACCCAAGTCCTGCACTGGGAGGGTAATTCCAAGAGCTTCAGTCTTTTCCATATTTAAATGCAACCCTGATACCATGCCAAAGTCCTTCAGGACCTTAAGTAGGTTAGGAACCGAAACCACCGGGTCTGCCAAGGTACACAGTAGGTCGTCTGTGAAGAAACAGCATTTCAGGTGGTGGAGGCCAACCTGCATGCCTTTGATATCGGGTTTGGTCCTGATTACTTGAGCCAGTGTCTGTCTAGTCCCTGTCTAGACCCTTTTTAATACTGATCGAGTTTTTCCCTGGTAACCTTAAAGAAGCTTTGGGCTCACTGTAGTACATTTTTAAAAGGTTCACAAATTGCTCTGGGAAACCAAATTTTTCCAGGACCGCCGATAGGTAAATCCAGTCAACAGAATCAAACGCCTTCTCAATATCGAGTGCTAGAAGGCATAAAAGCGTTTGACTCTGCTGAGAGAGATGCAATACGTTTAGGACTCTCCTCACATTATCCCCCGCCTGCCTGTTCGGGACAATCCCCACGTAGTCTTTGTGTGGTCCAAAAGAGCTTGACCGAGAGCTTTTCTTAACCTGTTTTCCCTATCCTTTTGTGATTTTTTTATGCGCAGATGCTAGTTTTATACAAGTACCTCTAATATTGCCTTATGGGCTACCCAAACCCAACCAGCATCTGCATCGGGAATGAATTTGTGGAAAAATATAATTTAATATATTTTGTGATTAATTAAGAAAGCATCAATTCTTGAATATGACTTACGGACTGCTGAATAAAATGTATATTCCCTCTCATTAGCATGCAACAATCTCCAGGCTTCGACCAGGTGGAGTTCCTCCAGGACATCGAGTATTTGCCTTTTCTTACCTGTAAGGCGGTCATTCCTCCCCAGACCCGATCTTTCCAGGCCAGATAGAACAAGATTCAGGTGTACTCCCAGGTCATGTGTTTTAAGATAGCTTAATAGTTTAAGAAGGATCTTATGGGGCATTTGCGTGGGTGAATAGATAGAAACTATTGAAATTTTGTTCCCAAATAAGGAACCAGTCAAGATCACAAAGTGACCCTCAGTATCTATTTTTTTCTGCTCAATTATGAAGGTAAAGTTATTTTGCAACAGGATTGAGGTCCCCGCTCTCTTCAATGAGCGACTAGTTGCAAAAATAGTGGGATTATATTTGGACAGGTACTTAGGTATCTTGTGGTGTACAAAATGCGTGTCTTGCAGGAGGATGACCGAGGGGCGCATTGTATGAAAGAAAGGCTTTACACCTATTAAACTGTGAGTCAAATCCCCTGAAATTATGCGTTATAAAAGTAATTTCTGTGTCAGACATGTTGGTGTTTCGTGGATATAGGCATACTGTCGGCTGTAATAATCTTACCACAAAGAGGAGGCGGGGCCGAGCGTCCGGACCGATTCAACTTAAGACTCTTGTAGGCAAGAAAAGAGTGACCAATCTCTGGTGCTGTGCAGGTTTAAAGATGGACAACAATTAACATCATTAGGAACCAACAAATGTTATGTACAATTACAGTTAATACTTCTCTTAAAGTAACCATGGTCACATCCGAGCAAACTCTCATTCCCCTCACTAAGAGGGTAACCCTAACAAGTAAGGGTAAGTAATCAACCAGGAAGGTGAGGCTAAAGCCCAACTGTAAGTTTCATTTGAAAAATTTTTTTCCATTTTTTTGTTCTTTGTTACATGTATATATACTGTATATACATACTGTATTTATTTTGTATTTTATTCATTTATTTTGTATTTTTCTTCTTTCCTTTAATTTAATTATTTTTCCCTTCTTGAAATTTCTTAAACTCTATTTGCATATCCCTGCCATCTTATCTAGCACATATTCTCCCCAGACCTAACCTTAATAGTTTTACGCTTGGCTTTTCTACAGTGTCATGGTGTCTAACCACCACCTGGAATAGTCATATACAAATCGACTATTTACAAATATAAATTGACTGTATTTAGCGGACCAACAGATCCTGGTCTAGAGTCTTGTTAACCAATGGAGATATCACCTTCCACCTGGGGAGAATTCTACCAATTGCCTTAATAACTTTGTATCAAGTTACATTATATAAATGTTATTTGATTCTGATTGGCAGTAGTACCCTTCAAGGTCTAGGGTCTTACACATAGCAAAAACTAGCTAACCCTCGCTAGTATAAATTGCTTGCCATATATACAACAAATAACAGAATCAACAGTCCTGAACAAAAGACAACAGGGATAAAGCGATGAAGTTGTCTCAGTTAACTAAGGAGCTTGGGTCAGCCTCTGGCGGGTGGGTCTCTCTGCCCGGACGGTTACTCCTTTGGCGCTTTGGTAAATAAACTTCTGCCTATTCTTTTTGAGGCCTTGCTGATGACGGGCCAGTTGCCGGAGCAGGTAGGTCCTCCTCCTGCATCATACCTTATCGGTGGAGGCCCCACCGGCATTCATCCAGAGAGTGAACTGTATATGTGGTAGATGCGTGTTGAGATGATAAACAGAAAGGGAAGCCCCATCTGTACTTTATCTGATTCCTAGACAAAATTAAAAGGGCAGGCTTCATTTGCCTGCCCTTAAACAGAGTGCTTTGCGTATACTTGCAGGGGGTCCCTGGCCAGGCCCTTGATGTTAGGGGATTTTCTCGCCACCTGAAGAAGCAAATCTCTTGATTTTTGGCGCAGGATCACTTCCGGGGGCTGGTTTGGTTGAGTTTGGTTAACAATGCTCTATGAGCCCGCTCAATCTCCCACAGCTCAGAGGGGCTTCACATATGCTGGCAGGTCCTGGATTGCTACAGAAATCCCTCTAAATCGGACGTTGTGTCACCTCAATCTATTTTCTAGGTCCTCTAGCTTCGCTTCAAAATTCAAGATCTGGGCAGAGTTAGCCGCAGTTTCCTCCCTATCTTGGGCTTGTGTGTCAATTATCTGGTCTGTGATAGACTCCAAAGCATGCGTTCGTTGCCCCAGATCCAAGATGTCTTGTTTTAGTTCCTAGAACAGCTAGAGAAAGGTGCCACTCCAGTAGCTAGTCGAATTTGGCCATGAAAAAGTCTGAGATAAACACATTAGGAAGAGATTAACCTGGATCTCTCTCACCCTCAGAGTCCGATGGTGAGCTCGGCATGTTTGCCAGTTTGGGGGCGAGATAAGAGGCTTGCTTAGGGAAATGGTCTGCGATACTCTTAGATGAGATACTTTTTTTTGGCTTTCCCATTCTGTTAAAATTTGGAGAAACAGCACTGCTCCTTCTCCTATAATTATTTCCCAGGTGGCTGAGACAACTCCGGTTACACTATAATTTAATATAATTTCATAAAAAAGGATGTCTGTGGAAACTGACATTGGCTAGCTCTAGCTTAGATTGACATGGTCTTGGCTTTTGTCATGAATGCCATGACAAGGGGTGTGTAGTGCAGTAATCAAACCGGCAGATGGCACTATATTCAGCCTACACCTCTTGGCACCCTAAAGGTTACTGGAACATAAGGTATCTAGTATCTTGTACAAAAGGCTGTCAGGGCATGGAATAGCCTCCCACTTTATGTGCAGTGAGGTGCAGCACTTTAGCTACTCTCCTCCTCTTAGTTTGTTTGGATAGGCAAGGTGGTGCTGGATTCTTCTTGTTAATAAGCATAAATGCCCACAAGTCCAGTGTATGTTGACACATGCAGTGCTGACCTGGAGCATGCATTTTATATTAGTCTCACTTTTCCCAGATCAAGACTTAGGCTGGCTGAGCTGATATTATTCTTCAAGAGAGGATAAACCCCTAGAAGCCAAACAGGTTCAGATATTTAAAGTCCATGCGCATTTGCCCCCTCCTTGCAGAACCAAAATGGCCTCCCTTCTTCCTGGGGGTATTTTTGGCGCCAAGTAAGAGAAAATGGCTGCTCTGGACAGAGATATGGGGATAACTTCTTTGCAGCCCTCTTACTACCTTGCAAGCCACCTTATTCCTCTGGCAATTTTGGCAGGTGTGTTGTGTGCAGACTAGTGTAACATAAACTCCTCCAGGGATACAGAGCTCAGGGGTTATGCCTTTGTTGTCTGTGATTGCGGGGGTGAGATGTCTTGGGTCATGCACCATGCACCCTTGTTGGGTTGGAGGCTTATCAGGCTATGTGCCTTTATGTCTCTGTGGGTCCTGTCGTTTTACAGTGGAGCGTCACCACCTCTCTGGGCCATCAGCACCCTTTCCCCTGCAGGGGACTCCCCCTCCTTGATGATTCTGCTGTCCGGCGGTCTCTCCTGCTGCGCTCCTCTTCGTGCTCCATCCATTTACCAGGAACTGAGATTGCTGTTTGCCATGATCTTTTTAATGTTGAGCTGCACGACAGCCTTTGCACTCTCTTCTTTCACCCTTATTATTTGACCCCTTTAGTTCCTTCTTTCTTTGCCGCCATTGTATATTTTGGTTATCTGAGGTTGTTCATACTTCTCCAAACAATATTAACACTAGCTTTGGATTCTTCCAAATCTGGCCTTATGCATGATTTGTTCCATGTATAAGCTGAATAAATAAGTTGACAATATACAACCTTGTTGCTCTCCTTTCCCAATTTTGAACTATTCGGTTGTTAAATGTTCTGTTCTGGCCTTGGCTTCTTTGTCCACACATAGATTTCTCAGGAGGTGGATGAGATGGTCTAGTACACTAATCTCCTTAAGAACAGGCCACATTTTGCTGTCATTCACATCATCAAAGGCTTTAGATTAGTTTAGAAAAGCAGAGGAAAATGTTTTTCTGGAACTCTTTTGCATTCACTGAGGACATTGGCCAACTGATCTCTTGTGCCTCTGCCTCTGTGAAATCCGGCTTCCACATCTGGTAGTTCGGGATCCATATATTATTGGAGGCCAGCTTGTAGGATCTTAAACATTACGTTGACGACATTTCAAATGAGTGCAATTGTTTGGTAATTGGAGCACTCTTCCGTACTTCCTTTTTTTGGGATTATTATTATTATTATTATCATTTATTTGTAACGCGCCAACATATTCCGTAGCGCTATACATAAGTTAAGTTACAGGCAATTGTGGGATTGTGATGTAGGCCCACCTACTCCAGTCCACTGGCCATGTTGAGCTTTCCAAATTTGTGGTATAATGCTATTAATACCTTCATAGCATAATTTTGTAAGTATTTAAATAGTTAATTGGGGATTTCAAAAACTCCTTCAGCCTTGTAATCAGCAAGGCTACCTAGTGCCCATCTTACTTCACACTCCAAGATGTCTGTCTCTGCTCCATCTCATTGGACAAACTATTGAGGTTATTCAGGCATTATATCTACCATGTGTAATTCTTTAAATCTTTTCTTTATCTCAACTACGTAGTCACATGGGAAATTTTGTTTCTGCTTAGTCTGATGATTTTCTCTCTTTAATTATACATTTTGCAATAAAAAGCTCATGATCTGAGCCCAGTCAGCTCCAAATCTTGGCTACAAAAGTACACAGTCAATATGATTTCTATATTCTCCAACTGCTAATGTCCACGTGCAGAGTAATTTCCGAGGTTGTTGGAAGAGGGTGTTTGCTATGAACAGTGAATTATCTTGACAGATTTTGTGCACCATGACCAAATTTGCCAGTCATTCCAGGTATCTCTTGGTTCCCTATTTAACATTCCAATCTCCTATGATGAGAGAAACATCTTTTCTTGGTGTTATATCTATGATGTGTTGAATATCCTCATAGAATTGGATAACTTCAGCATCCATGGGTTGGAGTCTAGACTTGGATCACCGTGATGGTAAATGTCTTGCCTTGAAATCAAATTGAATTCTGTCAATTTTTGGGGGGTTATAACCGAGCACTGCTTTACCCACCCTTTGATTGATTATGAGTTCTACTCCATTTCTTCTGTGGGATTCTTCGCCACAACAGAAGTGGTTGTCAGATATGAAATCTGTATAATTCCAGTTTATTTTCATTCTAATTCCCAATAAATCAACGTTTAATCTTGCCACCTCATGTTTGACCACCTTCAGTTAGCCTTGATTTGTAGTGTTCCAGGCTCCTATTCCGAGTTGCTCTTTGCAGCAGCAGACTTTTCTTTTCCCTCCAGATACATACACAGCAGGTCATCCTCTTGTCTTGGCCAAACTACTTTATTAGATCTAGTGCTACTCATACTTGCCCTTTGCTGATTCTCAGTAATGTGGTAGGCACATTTTGACTTGAGATGCTCATCTTCTGGTATCATATAGTTGTGATTCTGGTTGTGCTTATTGGCAATGATGCTGGAGTGGGTTGCCAGTTCCTTATTGCTTATTGGCAATGATGCTGGAGTGGGTTGCCAGTTCCTTCTCCACTGTACCATTTTGTCTAACCTCTTTGCTATGGGTGACCATTCATGGTATAGCTCACAACTTAATTAAAGTATTATTTTTAGCTAAATGCAAAGACAAAAAACCCTTACATTGTCCTTTTAAGTTTTTACATTATCTTCAGAACAAAACAGTATGTCCTACAGTAACACTTTTAATCCATATAATAATGATTACATTTTAAAATTATATCCACAGTTTGCTTTGGTCTTTTAAAAAGTCACTGTAGTATTAAAGGATTAATGATGCATTTTGAATTAACAACTAACATGAGGAAGATAGTTAGCTCAGTGATTGCCCCATTAAGGTACATTATGCATTTTCTGCAACCGTTAAGCATTTATCAAAATGAATCTCTTGTTTAATAAAACTATTGTTGCATGGAAACAAAACATATTGGATGGTTTTGGATTATAACCATACTGCTCATTTTCTCAAATTGCTTTCAAATGCATGAGCATGAGTGATTTGAGTATTATGTAATTATGTAAAACATTCACTACAAATATGCAAAAGTAAAAATGCTAAATGATTAATAGAATCAAAATTGTATTGATGATCCATAAAATGATGTCTTCTTGGTATTTGTTTCTAATATAACATGGTTGGTAATGTACTCTAATGTTCATACTTATCTTTTTAAACTAATTAGACCATACACCATTAAACAGCGTGTAAGATCAATTAATAAGTAGCAAAACTGTTATTTGATCCAGATGTCTATGTCTAAAAAACAAGAGGAATAGCATAATCCAGACTGCTATTTAAGGTGGTTTCACGTGACCTAACAAGAAGCAAGTGCATAGAAGTTTGGCCAGTGGTGCTGCAGGTAAGTTCATCTAAATAAACATTAAAGGACAATTGTGATGATATATTTAAATCTTATTATTTTAAAGAACTGTATTTAAAAATATGCAACATTCTTTTACAATGTAAAAAATAGTAAAGCCTCTAATTTATTACCCTTTCTATCCAATATGCAGCTCAGGAATCTACCAATTATGCTTCAATTTGGCTACTTCCAGAGGTGGGAGATGACTTTGAATACATAGGAAGTGTTTGTTTGCAAAATTCAAATTTGGCAGTTAAATCTGCCAGTGCTATCAGATGGACAAAGATAAGCTCATTAGTTTACAAGTACACAACCATCTGGGAAAGTGACAGGCAGCAGCAGGAAGGAAACCAAAATAATGCCATGCAGTAAAGAATAATTGCATAAGAAATTGCAAAAGATAACGACTGTGTTTATTTTTTTATGTTCTTACACATTTTGCCTATTATCATGTTTAGTTATTCAAACATATATATAAACAATTTGGCCATAGTGGTCCTTTAACTGGAAAAGTGCCAAGACAAATAATACAGAATATAACTACTAAAAGAAACCGTATATACTCAAGTATAAGCCGAGTTTTTCAGCCCTTTTTTAAAGGCTAAAAAGGGCCCCCTCGGCTTATACTCGAGTCACTCTCCCCCCCCCCCATGTCTCTTTAACCCCCCCGTGTCTCTCTAACCCCCCGTGTCTGTTTACCTCCCCCCTCCTCATCCTCAACCCCCCCTCTAACCCCCCCCTCATACTACCCCTCTAAATACCCCCCCTCCCCTCACTTACCTGCTCCTGCCTCCGCTCCTCCCGGTATATGCTAATGACGTGGCGTGCATTTAACGTCACATGCGCACCACATCAAGACCCGGAAGGAGTGGAGGCCGGAGCAGGTAAGTGAGGGGAGGGGGCGGGGGGTATTTAGAGGGGTAGTATGAGGGGGGGGTTTGAATGAGGGGGGGTTAAGGATGAGGAGGGAGGTTGACGAGGGAGGTTTAGGAGGGGGTTGAGGATGGGGGTTGAGGAGGGAGGTTGAGGAGGGGGTTGAGGATGGGGGGTTGAGGTTGAGGAGGGAGGTTGAGGAGGGGTTTGAGGATGAGGAGGGGGGCTGAGGATGAGGAAGGGCCTGAGGATGAGGAGGGAGCCTGAGGATGAGGAGGGGGCCTGAGGATGAGGAGGAAGGTTGAGGATAAGGAGGGGGGTTGAGGAGGGAGGTTGAGGATGAGGAGGGAGGATGAGGAGGGGGGTTGAGGAGGGAGGTTGACGATGAAGAGGGAGGTTGAGGATGAGGAGGGAGGTTGAGGAGGGGGTTGAGGATGAGGAGGGGGCTTGAGGTTAAGGAGAGGTTTGAGGATGGGGGGTTGAGGTTGAGGAGGGAGGATGAGGAGGGGGTTGAGAATGAGGAGGAGATTGAGGAGGGAGGTTGAGGAGGGGGTTGAGGATGAGGAGGGTGTTGAGGTTGAGGATGGGGGGTTGAGGATGAGGGGGTTGAGGATGAGGGGGTTGAGGATGAGGGAGTTGAGGAGGGAGGTTGAGGATGAGGAGGGATGATGAGGAGGGAGGTTGAGGATGAGGAGTGGGGATGAGGAGTGGGGTTGAGGAGGGAGGTTGAGAATAAGGAGGGGGGAAGAGACACAAGGAAGGGAGAGGGGGGGAAGAGACACAGGGAAGGGAGAGGGGGGAAGAGACACAGATAAGGGAGAGGGGAGAAGAGACACAGGAGAGAGAGGGGGACACGGAAGGCACAAAAGGGACACAAGGGGCAGCACATTTCCCACACTCGGCTTTTACTCAAGTCACTCATTTTACCCAGTATTTTGTGGTAAAATAGGTGCCTCGGCTTATACTCGGGTCGGCTTATATAAGGTAACTTTTATTAGTGATTAAACTAAAACATGATACAATTGTAAATGACCCAGAAAAAAATATGGGATTAGAGTTTTATCATTATGTATCCTTCTAACACATAATTTGAGGAGGAGATATATATCTAATTTGAATTTTTCTCCTTACCCTATATAAAAAACTGTTAGGGCTTCAAAAAAGGATCAATATCTAATAATTGTTATGGGAATTTAATTGACATTCCCAGTTAGCTCAAGTAAATATTCTTGCTCATTTCCACAAAAGACAGCACCAGAACGAGTCTAAATTATTCCTAGTAATAAAACTGATCCTTCCAGGTGTCAACAGAATATCAGTAAATCTATAATAAATAATAAAGTACCACATACTGCAGGAGTTAACTCCCAGAATTTCCCATTTAAAAAATAGAGGCCCCTATTTAATTGTCCAAATTGCAATTACTTAAACCCATAAATGTTACTGATATTTAATTGGCTAATTTTAGCTACTTTCAATCCAATTGTGAGTTACAGGCTCAAAAGCCCTGCGGTTGTCAAAAATGTAATGCCGTCCTATCTCCTCCTTTGATGTTTCAAGCCCAGAAATGTTACTAGTGCTAAAGATGCAAAATCCAACAATTCAACAAGCAATTGCCTTCAAACTGTAAATGGCAAATGTATCAAAAAATGCTACGAGTACTAGATAGGACCACAAGTGGGTTAAACACTTGTTTGTAACAAGCAAAATGAAATAAAAATACACTTCTGTACTTGAAAATACTGCAAAAGCAAATAAAGGTATTAGAATTAATTGCACAACAGTCTCAAGCTTTAAAATCTGCAATAAAAAAATATTTTTTTACTTTTGTATTTCCGTGTTATAATGATCCCGGGAGTTAATACATATTATGTAACCCACATGAACTATAAAGGTTGATTTATTGATTTTTATTGATTTGTATATTTCTGGATTGTGAGTCCGATTGCAGATCGGACTTCTAAACACTAATTGATTGTAGTTTAAACTCCATGTTTTACTGACGTCATGATGACGGTCTCATTTACTATTTGCTCTGTCTAAAATTTAACTTATGGGTTTGCTTAATTGATCATGATCATGCCCTGAAATGCTACGTATGGGTTCATGGTTTGCGTGATGGGGCTGTGAGCCTGTAATTATGGGCTTGAGTCAATTAAATACATCTATATGTGTAAAAAAATTCTAGCCTGCAGACAAACGGTCAGTATGAAGGTAATTATGGGCTTGAAATTAAATGGGGTCATATTTTGTATCTTGTGATTAAATAATGCTAAGTGTACATGTAGGCATTTTTTAAACTGTTCTTGTTTATTAGCTTTAATCATGGAGGGAGAGGCAGAACATCATGAAGGTAAATGAAACAAATGTGGGAGTTATATTCACTCCATAAAAGTCAAAGCAAATCATTCTCACAATTGCATGGGAAAAAAGTAGACAAACACTCACTTCAGGAAATGGAGAAAAATTCTAGTCCTGGACCTAGATAAATTGAGGTAAAACTTTGATGCATAATTAGGGATGAAAAATACATAATAGAAATTTAATAGAATGGAAAAAACACTTTTAATACCTGTCTCACAGCATAACTATGATATTCATTTTTGTTGAAATTATGTCATTCTTTTTTATATTTGTTCCTAACAAGATTAGCAATCTGGGACCAAAGAGACGTACTATAGGCCTCATTCTATTATTGGCCGCAGCCGTTGCGGGGCCGCAAGGACCGGCCGCAAGCTATTCGGCTATTCTATTCCCCTCCGGCTGAGGCTTCCGGCAGGCTTGCGGCCGGCGCCTTGCTATCTCTTGCGGCCGCACGCGCCGGAGGAAAGCCTTTGATCTAAAACGTCCGCAAGGAAATCGGCAGTAAGAAAATCCTGGTTGCAATTCTATTGCTCCGGGAACCCTCTCTGCAAGGCTAAAAGCGAGCCGTAGTTTACTTGCAGGAAAGAGGTCCCGCTAGCACCAATTAAGCACGAAATATAGCCCAAATAAAGCAATCCTGCACTTTGAGAAGACTATAAAGTGATTTTAGGTGTTAGCAAAAATAGCACAAATTTCCCCTATACTCAAATCCGTAAAATATTTTTTTTTTAATATATGTCAAATATCCATGTAAAAAGTCCAGAGTGCTTGGAGCACCTCAGACCTGGCCACGCTGCGGCCAGAAAATAAACAGTTAATTTAAACTCGGATTTGGGCTGATGTGCAAGCTTGAGAGTGGGTTACTATTAATCCTCATGTCCCCCAATATGATCCCTAGCATTTACAGAGCTGTACAGTGCTGTCTTGAATTTATTTTTGACTTTAAATATTTCTGAGCTTACGGCCGGTTTCAAGATATGCGGCCGGCCGTAAGAGGAGATCCTTGCGGGGCCGTATAATAGAATTGCGAGTTAACAGAACCCCCGCAAGGAATCGCAGCCTTACGGACGATTTACGGCCGATAATAGAATGAGGCCCTATGGATGTAAATAACATTTCTATTCAGTATCATCAGAAATGTCTGTATACAATGCTATTTCTGCATTAAGTATATCTGACAATATCTGTACAGGTAACAAATCACATAAAACAATTGATTCAACATATATATATATATATATATATATATATATATATACAATATGAGTGATAATTATAGATGTCGCGAACAGTTTGCCCGCGGACTATTCGCAATGATTTTGGCATGTTCGCGTTCGCAACGGACGGCGAACACATGCGCTTTTTGGTTCGCCCCCTATACTTTATCATTGAGGAAACTTTGAACATCATTTATTTTATTTTATAATTTTTTTCTGTGTAATCTATGCCTGCCTGCCAGCGTGTGTGTGTGACAGGCTAACAGCTTACATTGTGCTTATTTTCCCTACTCATACCTGGTGGTGTACCATACATTGAAAACAACCATTTTTTTTCCTGTAATCTAATTTAATTTGCCTGCCTGTGTCAGGCTCACAGCTTATATTGTGCTCAGTGAAATAAATCAACACTTTTTTGACTGTAATAGATTGAATAGCAATTGCCTGCCTACAGGCGTATGTGTGAAGCCTATTGCATCTACTCTGCCAGCTTTTGCCAGTGCACAGTGATACATCATATCTGGTGCAACCGTAGTGTACAGTGACCTAAAACAACACTTTTTTTTACTGTAATCGATTGAATATCAGTTGCCTGCCTACAGTCGTGTGTGTGAGGCCTACAGCGCCTACTTTGCCAACTTTTGCCAGTGCACAGTGACACTCATATCTGGTGTCACAGTAGCTTGCACGCATAGTACCACTAATCTAAAAAAAAATGACAGGCAGAGGCAGGCCACCCCGCAGGGGCCGTCGTGGTCGTGGTGCTGTGATTCCCTTTGGCCCTAGAATAATGCCCAGTTTTTAGAGGCAACGTACCCTGAACTTGAAAAGTTCTGAGGACATGGTTGACTGGCTAATACAGGACACCCAATCTTCTACAGCTTCCGCTCAGAACCTAGACGCACCATCCTCCTCCAGCTTAGCTTCCGGCACCTCTCCAGTTACCAATCGCCCGCCTGCCACCACCACCAACACTAGCACCACAGCCGCTTCACTTGATCCGTCAGCAGAGTTATTTACACATCCGTTGGAAGAAATGAGTGATGCGCAAACATTAGTGCCAGAGGATGTAGATAACAGGGATATGTCCCAGTCAGGCAGCATTACACACATGGATGTACGGTCTGATGATGATGATGTTGTACCCGGTGCTGCTTCCTTTGTTGAGTTGTCAGATACAAGTGAAGCAGTTGATGATGACGATGCATCCGTGGATGTCACGTGGGTGCCCGCTATAAGAGAAGAAGAACAGGAGGAAAGTTCAGATGGGGAGACAGAGAGGAGGAGGAGACGAGTTGGAAGCAGGGGTGGTCATCGCAAGTAGCTAGTGGCACAGTCAGACAGCATGCATCGGCACCCGGGGTCAGCCAGACAGCACGCCAGTCAACGCATGCTGTTGCCACCACCAGAATGCCGTCATTGCAGATCTCAGCAGTGTGGCAATTTTTTTTGTGTGTCTGCCTGTGACAACAGCGATGTCATTTGCAACCTGTGCGAAAAGAAACTGAGTCGTGGGAAGTACAAACGCCTATGGGATCAACACATGAGTACAAGCAGCACACAAAGTCAAAGCCGCCATCCTCCTGGTCCATCATCTTCAGCCACGTCAACCACTGCTGCCCTGCTTGCCCCCTCTCAACCATCCGCCACTCCGTGTCTCGCCCTGAGCAGTCCCTGCTCATCTGCCCACAGTCAGGTGTCTGTCAAGGACATGTTAGAGCGTAATAAGCCAATGTCACAAAGTCACCCCCTTACCCGGCAACTGACAGCTGGCTTGTCTGAACTCTTAGCCCGCCAGCTTTTACCATACAAGCTGGTGGAGTCTGAGGCGTTCAAAAAATTTGTAGCTATTGGGACACTGCAGTGGCAGGTACCCAGGCGAAATTTCTTTGCACAAAAGGCAATCCCCAACCTGTACTCGATTGTGCAAAAGGAAGTAATGGCATTTCTGGCACACAGTGTTGGGGCAAGGGTCCATCTGACCACGGATACCTGGTCTGCAAAGCATGGTCAGGGCAGGTATATCACCTACACTGCGCATTGGGTAAACCTGGTGACGGTTGCCAAGCATGGAATATGTGGCTCAAATTTGAAGTGGGAGGACCGACCAAGCATCTTTTTCCATCTCCCGCTTCCAAAAATCCATGCCATATACACGTCCCCTAATAGTGGACATAACAGGGATTAAACCGATTGGAATAGTACTACTTAACAGTACACACCTTATAATAACACAGACAGAGGCAACGCAGAGAGAGGAGTCTGAAGAAGAGGAGTCAGAGGAGGAAAGTGGCTTTGAGGAGGTGGAAGACCAAACACAGCAGGCGTCCCAGGGGGCTTGTTGTCACCTTTCTGGGACCCTTGGTGGCTGGATGGAGGAAGAGACCTTCAATGACATCAGTGAGGACAAGGAATGGGACATGGCTAGCTTGGTATCCAACCTTGTGCAAATGGGGAGTTTGCGGTTGTGCAAAGGGACTGTTTGCGATTGTTTGCGGTGCATTAAACGGGGAGATTGGTCTGTTACTGTGAAGCTGGTGTAACCCTTACATTACCTGATCGATACAACATCGTACCTGATGTTTTAAAGCATGTTATTCCAAACAATTTAGGAATGTTAGGTGATTTATGCCCTTTATGGCTTAAAACCAGACTCTGCATCAACTATGTCATTTTCCGTGGGTGTTTTGCCATGGATCCCCCTCCGGCATCCCACAGTCCAGGTGTTAGTCCCCTTGAAACATCTTTCCCATCACTATTGAAGTCTATGGCGGTTCGCAGGGTTCGCCCGTTCGCGAACATTAGATGGAAGTTCGCGTCCGCTGTTCGCGAACCTAAAATTTGATGTTCGCGACATCACTAGTGGTAATCTAAGGATGGGAAAATAGCAAGCTGATGAGGAGTAGTTATTAGTGTGTGAGGGTGTCTGCGTTTGGATGGGTCTATGGAAACTAAAAAGCTAAATAAGACCTTAATTTAAGCTGTTATCTTTTATATGTCAGCTGTGCATCTGTTCTGTGGATTACAAATAAACACTAAAGGGTGTTTGTGTGCAGTGATCAGTGGCAGGTGAATGGAGGAGTGTGTTTTCCTGGGTAAAGTTATATCTTTGTGTGACTATCATGTGGTCTGTGTACATCTGCTTTGTGGATTAATGCTGAATTCTCCTGAATACTGTTGTAACCTACAGGGTTTTTGTGTACTGTGTGCAGTGATCCGTGACATTTGAGTAGTCAGAATCTAATAAAAACTGGGGAAGGAGCGAACTTGGGAGATAGCCAACAGTTCTAGTGTAGGAGAAAGGAGAAGGAGAAAAAAGATTTTTTATATAAAGTTATAGAAAAACTTTCTTTACAATATATGATATATTTTCCACTGTATACTTGTATACACTGTATACTTGTATACTTGTAATTAGTAATCATGATTCAGTCCAGTGGCAGCCTCACCGAGTGTAAATCCTGCCACATGTATGCACTACTGGAAAATCCAGTGGTCCATACCTCTGTGACAGGTGTGAGCATGGAGAACTAGATTTGCATCACTTATTGATTATGTTCCACTGGAAATGGAGTTGGTGCTCCCTCTCTGAGCACAGATTAGTTGAACCTAGCATGGAGGGAGGAGTTGGGGCTTGTGAGGATGTCCATGGAGGTAGAAGAGAAAAGGAGGAGTAGACAGGTCAGTTCTGGGTTGGCAAGTACTAACATATTTGCCAGATTGACTGAAACTGTTGGGGATGTCCATTCAGGAATGGCAATGCCAGATAGAGATGTTCCCTCTAACAGCTGGAAGAACAGTTCTACTGGAGGAGTGGGGGGGGGGGGGGCGGGGTAGAATAGGCAGAGAATCAGACCGATTTTTGTGGTAGGGGACTCTATTATTAGGAAGGTAGACACAGTGATTTGTTACCCAGATCACAGCAATCAAACAGTTTGCTGTTTCCCGGGGGGTGCTCATGTTCAGCATGTGGTGGATAAATTATAATGGTTGATGGTATATCTGTTTTGTTTGAATTTAAGCCTATAGTCAGAGAAGATATTTATGGTGGGACTAGTGGGTTGCCAGTTCCTTCTCCAGTGGATCAAGATTTATCTGACCTCTCTGTTATGACCTGTCCATCTTGAGTGAACTTACATGGTATACTTCACAGCTTCATTGAAGTACACAATGCCCCTTTACCATGGCAAAGTAGTAATCCAGAAGAGATATATACATACTTATCACCAAATACCATGTAGAAATAGAAGTAAATAGAGTAAATCACATCCCATGTGGCTCAATAATGATTTATAAATCAAGATACAGAGTAAAACAGGCATTTAAATTATGCAAGATCAGAGGCAGTTTTACTTGAGTACAATTTAATCAACACGGCTTGCAAAAGGGTGATTAGACTGGCTAAAATAGAAAATGCTGCAAGATATCCAGAAGAGGTGGGAAAAAATAAATGTTAATAAAGCCCCTAGTCCTGATAGAATACATCCAAGGTTACTGAGGGAACAGGGTTCTGTAATAGTCAAACCATTATATCTAATTTTTCAAGACTCATTCACCACAGGGATGAGATGACTTGAGAAAAGCTGATGTGATACCTATATTTAAGAAGGGAGCAAGAGCAATTCTAGTGAATTATAGACCTGTAATCCTTTATACTGTATCTGTAATGGGAAAGCTTTTGGAAGAGTTATTGAGGGATATGATAAACAAGATTATAAGTAGGCTTCAACACAGATTTATGATGGATAGGTCATGTAAAACCTAATTCATTTCTATGAGAAAGTAAGGAGGAGATTGGATCAAGGTAACTCAGTGGATGTAACATTTTTGGATCTTGCAGAGACTTTTGATACCGTGCCGCATGGAAGACTATTGTGCTAACTAAGGGATACATGAATTGCAGTAAATATTTGCTCATGGATTCAGAGCTGGCTAAAGGACAGAAAGAAAAGGGTTGTGGTAAATGGAACATACTCCGATTGGACAGCATTCATTATTAGGTCCTCTCCTTTTTAACATATTAATTAATGACTTAGAAGTAGGACTATAAAGTATTCTGTCCATTTCTGCTGATAACACTTGTGCAAGGTAATTAAATCCTGCAAAGGGATTTGCATCAATTAGAGAAACGGACAATACATTTCAGATGAGATATAATACAAATATGTAAAGTTATGCATTTGGGAAGGAAAAACAGCCATGCAATTTATGATCTTATTGGAGCAAATCTTGGAATATCAGAGATAGAAAGGGATTTTGGAGTGCTTGTGGACAACTACCTAAGTAACAGTACTCAATGCCAAGCAACTTCTACAAATGCAAGTCAAATATTATAATTTATTAAGAAGGGTATAGAAGCAAGGGAAGCAAATATAATTCATTTGGAATATGGAATACAATTTTCAGGATCACTTCCTAAAAAGAACATTTAGAGCTGGAAAGGTACAGAGAAGGGCAGCAAAACTGGTAAGGGGGCTGGAGGGGCTAAGTTATGAAGAAAGACTAACCAAATTAAACTTATATTCTCTAGAACAAAAGGTGCCTAAGAAGTGGTATATTTACTGTATATAAACACATCCAGGGTCAATATATGGCTTTGTCAAGCTAACTTTTTTGTTCCAACTGACAAGAGGACATCCTTTGAGGTTAGAAGAAAAATGAGTCCACTTTAAAGAAAGAAAAGGGTTTTTCACAGTAAGGTCGGCTAATCTGTGTAATTCTCTACCTAAGGAGGCTGTGACAGCGGATTCAATAAATAACTTTGAAAAAGGGATTGGATATATATTTTTAAAAAGGGCATTCAGGGTTATCCTGAATAATTAGAGAAGGAATATTGATCCAGGGAGGAATCTGATTGCCAATATATAGAGTCAGAAAGGAATTTTATTATTTTCCTCTAACAAGACAATTGGCAAGATTCACATTTTTTTTTCTGTTTGCCTTCTGCTGGATTGATGAACAATTAACAATTAATCCACACATTGCAGATCAGAGGAGATCTAAAAGGTTGAACTTGATGGACTAAAATTATTTTTTCCACCTCAATTACTATGTAACTATGTATTTGTATGGCTACTAGAATATTTATATATTTACTTATATATTGTTTAGTAGAAATAAATGCAATGTTTCAATAGTTTGTTTTCTATTTGCCCTCCTCTGGATTAATTATCAATTAACAATCAACAATTAATCCATATACTACAACATATCAGAGGAGATCTAAAAAGGTTGAACTTGATGGACTAAAGATATTTTTCAACCTCAATTGCTATGTAACTATGTAACCGAGTTTGCTGTACCTCAAATTATATACTGTATATCCCACACAGCTTTATAGTACACATTTTGAGGTGATTTCAACAGAATCAACTGATATATAGACAATATGTGTATATTGTCACAACCACCTTTTCATCTGGCATGAAAATGACCAAACCTACCCGCAAATTGACCAGGTTCTTTATCCCCTTACATAAGGCGGCTTTGCAGGATTACAGGACAATTTACACCAGGACCTTGTACCAGCCTGTCAATCTCCAAGTTTAGGTACCGAAGAGTCTATGGCCCCAGATGTCAGACACCACGGGTCAGTGTCTGAGCACAACAGAGGATTGTTAGGGTACTGTGAACACTGGAGCCAGAGTGTCTGGGCAAGGGGTTGGGGTCTAACCCAACTGGGGGAGCCATGAATCTGGTGTGTACTGGCCTAATTGCTCTGGGAGAAGGATTCCCGCTAACCAGGGGTCTTAGTGGAGGGTGGTGGGATGGTTAATGGGGCCAAGGTGCCCTGTAAGCGGGGAAGGGCCCAGTGCATTTAGGGAAAATGAAAGTTGGGTATCAGCTCCATAGCTGAACTCTTTTCTGGCAGAGATACCTTTATTTGGTCGAAGAGGACTGGATAGGGGGGTTGCGGTGGCTCCGGGGTGTATTCACTTTTAGTGTACAACCAGGACTTCCCAAACATTTCTAACAATTCAAGCTCCCTATTAGATTGTATGGAGAGTCATGAACAATGACTAAGGTCAAGTATTCCCCAAGTATCTGTTAACTATGAGACAAAGGTTCAAAGAAATATAACTTGCAAGGCGCTTGACACCACTTGAGTTTTGTTTCTTGAAACAAAGTGCTTCAATTGTTGCCTGACAGTCTAGTTAACTATACTTGATGACTTAATCAGATTTGTAGATCTCCCATAGAAGTCTATGTAGCCCAATCGACCACATACCGCAAGTTCAAATCCAACCAGGACCCTAGCCTGGCCCTGAGACTGGAAGTGACTACTGGTTGCCCTTATAATATTGACTCAATACAATATTTACAACCTGCAACATGTTATACACATTAAATAATCATCTTAGGCTCAGGTGACCTGATGGAAATGGTTCCTGGGGGGTACAGGCATATAATCAGGGCTTAGGGAAAAGTCAGAAAACATAACAGGTTAACAATTATACTTGAGTCCTATACTGCTAGCAAAGTGACATAGTCTTTACCAATAAATATCTCTATGGCCATTATATTAGACTTTGGTCATTCTGGTCACGGCTAGTGTATGTTTATAGATGTCACAACTGGATGGACAGCTGGACATTGTTTGCATATAGTTACTGTCAAGGTTACTGTCAAGGTTTCTTGGTTAAAATGTATGTGTTTTTATTGATGTACGGTGGCAATATAGTTGATGTAATGAACACAGTAAAATGTGGATCACAGGCTCTTAACGGCCCTAGTGAGACTTGTTATCAGTCAGAATGATGTTGGGACCTGCTAGGGCCTAACTGTGGTTAATCCATTTCCCATTTATATGTGGTCAGTTATGTTGCCTAGCCTGGTGCCATCTTGACTGTCTCTTGACCCTGGGCTGCATTAACTTGCAGGTGTCTTAACATGAATTACTAGAACTCACCCCCCCCCCCCCCCCCAAGCAGAGCAGGCCACTGGACCTAAACATACATATTAAACACCAGACCCTGGATTGCTTATTGCCTTCTCTGGGGTTATCAAGAGGGAGACCTAATAAACAGACAAGGAACAAGAGATAGAGACTATTGATAGAAAATGTGTAATCAAAACAAGTAAGCCTCTCAGACCCCCTAGACATCTGGAAATTGTGGGGGAAGATCAAACAAGTCTATTTTGCCCAAGAGGGTTGGGCTAAACTGGGGGCTGTGTTTTTGGGGTTGTTAAATATCTGTGTAAGAGGAATAACTGAGTCTCTGTCTGATGCACCAACCAAAGGTATGGACTACTTCTTAAAAGCTAGGTCTGATAGGAATGCTAGGTTCCCAAGGTATTTACTACCCATTGGTTAATAATCTATATACAATGTGGGAAAATAAACTAAAGTCTTTATTAATAAGGGATAACAACGACGATATTCTTAAAAACAATTGATATAAAAAATCCCGGATTGGAAAAAAGGAAATATAAAATAGGCTGGTTGATGTGTGAATATATAACCACTTGATGGTAATGTAACCTCTAAATAGAGGGGTGACTACGTGACTTAGTACAGAATTTGCCCTCTTATGTACAAGATACCAATGATATATTAAAACAGCTTGAGCATTTAATAGTGCCAAAAGATACGTGGTTAGCAACCATTGATGTTGAAGCACTCTACAGTAGCATACCTCATAATCTTGGTATTGAGGCAGCTAAACAATTTCTGAGCACAAAAAGCACTAATTTTGAAAAATTTAACAACTTTATTATCCAACTCTTAGAGTATGTCTTGAAATATAATTTTTTTCTGTTCAATGACAAATGGTTCCACCAGACAAAGGGGACCGCAATGGGCACCCCATGTGCCCCTAGCTACGCAAACCTGTTTTTAGGTTGCTGGGAGAAGAAGGTCTTCTCAGAACCAAACATTGAGCATCTCACTATACATGCAATGATTTGGCGTCGCTATATAGACGATATCTTTGTGATTTGGGATGGAACAAAACTAGAATTCAAAACCCTTATGGACTCATTGAACAAGAATGAGATGGGTTTGAGATTCACACATGAAATTCATAGAACAGAGATATCGTTTCTAGACTTACTAATCCAAAAAGATGATGAAGGTAACATCTCAACTACCACATTCAGAAAAGAGACAGCTGCAAATACGTTACTATCGTGGGACAGTCAACATTTTGACCCCCTGAAAAAAGGTATCCCTAAGGGGCAATACCTAAGAATTAGGAGGAATTGCAGCTCAGATGATCAATTCAAAATTGAGGCAGATAAATTAAAACAAAGATTTTTAGAAAGAGGATATTCAAATAAATGCCTAAAGAAAGCTTTTCAATATGCATTGGGCTGCAACAGAACAGAGTTACACAGAACAGAGTTACTGAACAAACCGCACAGGACAAATACCCAAACATCAGATAATACATATCCAAGATATAAATTGCTGCACTACAAGTGTAGTTTATGTGGCCACATGTTTGTGTAAAAAAATCTATGTAGGGAAAACCCGGCGCCAACTACGAAGACGTATTGGCGAACACATATATTCTATTAAGAAAGATCTTGACACCCCTATAGCACGCCATATCAAAATCTTTCATGGCGGCAATAGTGAAGTTCTCACATTCACAAGTTTATCAAGGCCCCAGACACGGAGACCTAGATAAGAAACTCCTTCAACATGAAGCAAAGTGGATTTATAAATTAAAAGCGTTATCTCCAGAGGGTCTAAATGAAGGTTTCACATTTTTACCCTTCATTTAAATGGATATTTATTAGTACTAGATATAATATCTATTAAGTAGGAACTACTCAATCTGCATGGTTCACGTGTGATTACAATTATCATGTACAAGCAGGATGCTTGTCTTCACTGATAGGTTACACTATCCTTCGATAATTGGCATATAGATGGTATTTACCAATGTTATGTACCACTTATTCACAATATTAGCATTATAGTTGATCACCATTGGATTATGACTGTTTTCGCAGTCACTATTAGCCTTTATTCCCTTTTCCCCTCCCCTTTCATTATTTTGCACTCAGACCACCAATAGGGGGCTCCCTATCACACCCTTTTAGCTTTTCATATGCACCACATCTTATAACCCTTATATAACAGATTTTTATTCGTCTGTTTCAATGCACCTTTTTGATTTCCACCCTGTATATTCAGGTTACACACATATTTATGCCAATTCATAGATCCCCCTTTCTTTAGTATTTATATTTGTTTTTTCATGCAGTTATTATATGTAGTTACCACCTTTCTAAATCCATTGACACTTTTTTACATCTTATTCCTCTTAGCTTGGAGTTCCCAATCCCATGTTGTACAGGGACTATCTATTTGCTACTATCGCCATTTAATTATACCCCTTATTATCCATGCTTATTTTTATTACGTTTGCTTCATCTTTATGCATCATAGCGCTATGATCACTTTCTAATTGCAGTGCGCAGGTCCGCTCAGTGTCAATTGGTTGCTGTAGTAACGGCAACGTTTAAAAAGAGGGCTAGACGGCTCAGCAGACTCTACCTTGACAAAGACGTCTGATGACGTCGAAACGCGTCGGCCTTTGATGACGTGGCAGCTAAGGGCACGCCAGCGTCTTCTCTTCTAACAGTATTGTATTTCAATATTTAGAGGTTGTATGCTTACCCTCCCTGTCCGTTTCCATATGAGTGAATGTTGTTGTCTGGATATTAGTTTAATTGAGCGCGCAATAGACGGTGCTTATAGCAATAGCTTGCCTGCTGGCTTCCATTTACTCTCTGTGTACTGGTGTTTCCATATTATGGTAAACTCTGGAATGGAGTATGGTCAAAACAGAAGCTACATCTTCTTAAGAGAAGAAGCCTTGTGGGGACATTATTATATATATATTTTAGTCATATTAAGATTAATGACTTAAGTACTCCTAAGTCTTCATTGTGCATCTTTTAAAACCTGTGCCCTGACCAAAAAACAGATAAACATGGTCTAAATAGATCTTGGCAAACCATTAAGAGAGATATATTTATACATCTTAAGGACAGATCATTCCAGGCTATGAATACTGTGAACCCCAGAGGGTCACTGTTATTCTATATATCCAGAATCACGGCATGTATTTTTGTGTATTATAGATTTCTGACAATTGCACAGACAGGATTAATTCAATTGGATAAGCTATTCATTTTTTCCTCTGCAATACTGTTAGGTGTGATTTCAATAACCCCTCTATTTAGAGGTTACATTACCATCAAGTGGTTATATATTCACACATCAACCAGCCTATATTATATTTCCTTTTTTCCAATCCGGGATTTTTTATATCAATTGTTTTTAAGAATATCGTCGTTGTTATCCCTTATTAATAAAGAATTTAGTTTATTTTCCCACATTGTATATAGACTACTTCTTAAAAGGACTAAGTTCCAGGTTGTCATTTTAAACATACATAAGCAAAGTATGTGCTTATTCCAAGGGAATATAATAATTCAGATCACTTCAATTATTGCTGTGGATACTGCCTGCAATCCTGCTCCTAGTCATTAGGAGTAACGTTACTGAATTTGCTTCCTCTGTATCTGTAGTGATTGCATGCTGTCCTAGGATTTATACCTGCTAACAGGGATACTCAAATAACCCCACAACCTACTGTATGAGATTGATCTAGAGTCCAAAAGAAACAGTGAATTGTCACAATATATATATATATATATATATATATATATATATATATATATATATATATATATTCATTCAAAATTGTTAATGACATTTTTCAAAGTTGTCCCAGGGCACTAAAGCAAAATTAATTATAGGCAGAGGTTGCTTTGAATTGTGTTAGCTGACTGTTATTACACAGGGGATTTTTGAGAAAACCTTTAGTTTGTAACACAGTGCCTGAAGCCAAAGACTGAAACATGAATTTGCAACCAAGGTGACTTTTGAATATGTGTTAGCAGCATTTTAGAATTATTTTATGCCTATTTTATTAGCTTAAATACTATTCACTACATTATGTTTTAAAAGCAAATGTCTCTTTGAAGGTGCTAATTGAATCAGTTAAAATATAAGAAAAGGTGATACATCTTCAATGTTCTAATCTGCTGTACTTATTTATTTTATTGCATTTCCATTAAAGGGTATTCTGCTTCTCTAAACATTAAATTGTAGTAATAATAACATTCTTTTATTGCACATTGTTTGCTATAGCTCTGCACAATAGACTTAAAACAGTTTATAAATTATACTCAAATAAAAATAAATAAGGAAGCATCATCGTTTGGGAGAAGCTTCATGTTTTTATGTACTGCATGTACCAAACTAACAGCATTAGCAGGTAATGAGCCATTCACATAAAACATCTTAGTTTTAGCAAACTGTGCTTTTCCATTTTGAATGTTCAGAGGCTGCCTTTTGGCCTGGAGTCTGAGTAGAAGGGTTATCTTACTGTAAGTTACATTTTAATATAAAACAGTTGCTACATGGTTCAACATTATAATAGTCTTTCAGTAGAACTGAATTTAGATTTTATCTGCATCAAAGGTCCCTCTCAGGTAGCTAATCCTCTGTTTCCAAAAAGTAAGTGGACCTCCTCATTTTTTTTTACTTTCTAAAAAAGTTTGCTTCTTAGCAAGTCATATCCTTCAAAAGTACATACTATAAAAGTACTTGAATGATCATTTAAAAAAAAAAAAACTGCTTATGCTGAAAAAAGTAATGGAGAGTAGCAATGAGAAATGGAAAGGCATTGTATAGTTCGTAAATCAATCAAAATGTTGGCTACTTTGAAGGGTATTACAAATAACTACATCCCATTTGAAGAGTTTTAATTTCAATGTGTAAGAAAATGATGAGGCCTGTAGTACTTTTCTTTGAAGAGTTAATATTACAAAGATTTAAAAGCTTTGAGTATGTGAAAAAAGTCTGAGAGAGAGTTAGGAAACTCCCAAGGATTTGTGCATCAAAGAAAAAAGAGAAGGGGTTAGGGCAATTGCTAGAGGATGGTTGCTGAATGAGGCAGGCTTAATGGAGCAGAAAATCAGAAATTATAAGAGAAATGGATACATGCCAATGAAAAGGCAAACTAAGAAGTGAAATAGAATGTTAATTGAGAGAAAATGTTTTATTTTTGGTTTATATTCTGTACTTAATGATTGTAAGGCCTAGTGATATGTGTATATTAGGTAAAGAATACCTCAGATGTATATAATACCGAGGCAGTAGTTTTGTTGGGAAAGGTGTTCAGTAAACATAATTTTGATCTGTGGAGGTAGTCATTCATTTGACACAGGTAGAGGTTTGATTAGGTGAGCTAGGTGAGAATCATCATGTTAGATATCTACAAGAACCCATAACCTTAGTAATTATCTCGTAAAAGGACTACATTAAGCAAAAAAATGATTAGTTATATGCATCCCCGCAGAGATGCATATATGAGAGAAATTATAGGCGGTCCCCCAAAAAGGATGAGATAAGTTCCTGAGAGCGTCTTTAAACAGGATTTGTATGTAACTCGGATCCCTGAATAATAATAATAATAATAATAATAATAATAATAATAATACTGCAATAATAGCTCATATGTGGTAGTAATAATAATACAATGTAATACTGTAATAATAATCATATTAATTCCCCAGTACTTTTATAATAGGTTACACAAACTATTGGGCTGTTTCTTTTAATTCAAACAAACATAACTTAAAAACAAACTCATACAAAAAAAAACATGGGAGACTGTTTTTCAGTATGCTCCATCTTTAACCTGGGGACCCCCTGGGACACTAGAGACTCTAAAGGATTATTTAACAAGTTAGAATAAAAAATCAAAAGTGGGCTATAAACTCAAGCTTAAAATCTTTGTGATTTGAGTTTATTTACAGGAAGACAGAACCAGTGTCTTGGGAGTGATTAAAAGATTATTTATGTTGACTGTAGGGCAGTAGATATGATGATGCAAACTAGTGTACAGTAGTTACCATGTGTGCTCAGCACCATCAGACAATACACTGCTACACCAATATTTGCCATAAATTACCCTCTCACAGTTAATACATATTTATGTTTAGCTGTGTCTAATGACCAAAGTAAAATTACTATTAAAAAATAGCTTTGATGAAACTAGAATCCAGGTATACATCATCAGCCTTATTAAATTGTGATTCAGTAAATTTAAAAGGGCTCTATTTAAGCACACAGCATATTTTTCTTTACAGAAGTTTTTAGTTAGTGAACTTCTATCCGAAAGCAAGGTCTTTACTAACTAAAAACTTCTGTAAATAAAATATGTTGTGTGGTTAAATAGAGCCCTTTTAAATTTACTGAATTGCAATTTAATAAGGCTGCATGTATTGATAGTGGTAAAAAATAAAATATTAAATGAACAGCTAAATATTAGATAAATATTAGAAAACCCTTCAACAACACAGCTGTTTCTTATTGGTTCCACCTTGTTGCGGCTCATCATGTATTCACAGGATACAATGGCAACTTAAAGGCAGGAGAAAACCACAGAAATCAAACAGTCATAACTCAGCAAATGTTAAGAATGAGGGTGCATTTTCCATGTTTTACCATCCTTTATCTGATGGCGCAGGACATATATGGTATATCTTGTATTCCATTGCAGTGGCTGGTTGTGATTTTGTAAGAGGAAGAAAGATATAACTGAAAAATGTTGTGAGGCAATGTTGCATCTTTCGTATCGTCTGTGGTGTTATGGGTGGCAATATTTTGGTTAATAAATCTGGTGCTGAGTCAGAAGACAGAAGAATTTTATCCCATTCAGAAAATTAAACTTTTCTTCTCTGTGTTTGTTTGAAGAGCTATTTGTGAATGTGTGATTAATATTTGAAAACTCAGTTTTCCATGTTGCACATTTCAACTGTTGTTGAAAAATAGATTTTTGTCTTTCTTGTTTGGGTTATTACTGGTGATTCAAGTACTCTCTGGATCCTTTAGTTTAGTTTATGAACATCATGTTTCTTGTAAAAATATGTGTAAATTGAGTTACAACTTCATATCAGTTAAAGTTTTTAGCAGGTCACAATTAGACAATTGGGCATTCATGAAAAAATTTTTAAGGTCTACAAATAAAATAAAAATGGTTTCTGAGATCCAAAATTACATAGAAAATATCTTCCGTGACATGCAATTTTTTTAATATTTCAAATTAATAAAGAATTATGATTATATGTAGGAGTCAACATGAATTTATGAGGGATAGGTAATGTCTAATTAGTTTCTATGAGGAGGTTAGTAGGAACTTGGATTAAGGCAACTCAGTGGATGTAGTCTTTTTGGATTTTGCAAAGGCTTTTGATACACTGCTACATGGAAGACTTTTGTGAAAACTAAGAGATGAAGGAATCGCAGTAAATATCTGCTCATGGATTGAGAGCTGGATAAAAGACAGGAAGCAAAGGGTTGTTGCAAATGGAATAAACTGATTGGACTAATGTGGTTAGTGGAGTTTCTTAGGGTTCAGTATTAGGTCCTCTCCTTTTTAACATATGTATTAATGACTTAGAAGTAGGGCTGGAAAGTATTGTCTCCATTTTGCTGATGACACAAAGTTGTGCAAGGTAATTAAATCAGAAAATGACCTATGATCCATCCAGATGAATTTGCATAAATCATAGAAATGGGCAAATAAATGGCAGATGAGATTTTATACAAATATATGTGAAGTTATGCATTTGGGGAAGAAAAATAGCCATGCAATTTATAATCTTAATGGAGCCAACCTAGGCGTATCAGATATTGAAAGGGATTTGGGAGTACATGTGGACAACCACCTAGGTAACAGTTCTGAATGCCAAGCAGCAGCTGCAAAGGCAAATACAATATTAGCATGTATTAAGAAGGGTATAGAAGCAAGGGACGCAAATAAAATTCTGCCACTACACAAATCCTTAGTACGCTCTCATTTGGAATATGGAGTACAATTTTGGGCACCACTTCATAATAAGGACATTTTAGAGATAGAAAAAGTGCAGAGAAGGGCAACAAAACTAATAAGGGTAACGGAGAGGCTAAGTTATGAAGAAAGACTAACCAAATGTAACCTATGTTCTCTGGAAAAAGGCATCTAAGGCAGGATATGATTACCTTACATAAATATATCCAAGTTCAATATAAAGCTTTGTCAAGTGAACTTTTTGTGCCAAGAGGTTTTCAACTGACAAGAGGACATCCTTTGAGTTTAAAATTAAAAAGATTTTACCTTAATTGAACAAAAGGGTTCTTCACAGGGTGATTAAACTGTGGAATTCTCTACCAGGGGCTTGTATATATTTTTTAAATAAAAAGCGCATTCAGGGTTATGCTAATTAATCGGAAAAGGAGAATTGATCCAGGTTGGAATCTGATCGCCAGTATCTAGAGTCAGGAAGGAATTACATTTTTATTTATACCTCTACTAGACTTCTACTTGATTTTTATTTTCCCCTTATTTTATTATTATTTAATTTCTTAGGTAACAAAGAGTATACCAATGTATTGCATCCAGACAATAAGATATATGAGATGGGATATGTTGGTTAAACCTTTAGGAATGCCACATGATAACAATTCACTGTTATACTAAAAGCAAATATTATAGTGTTTGTTTTCTATTACCATATTTAATAGGATTTGTCATAAGTATCTGTTCTGATAGGCCAAGGAAGCCCCTGTCAATCCACTGCCTGTTGTGACTCACAGACTGTGCAGTCCATGAGGGAAACTCCTGGACTACAGGAAAGATTGGTCAGCTACTGTGCATCATAGCTCTGCCCCCTAATCACTAATGGGGGAAAGGGTTCAGCTTATTAGTAGTGAGTGAGTCTTTTAAATATCTTGCTGAGTTTACAGCAATGTTCCAGTTGTAAGACTCTGTTGTTTTATCCTGCTGTGAGTCTTCAGTCTGCTTATTGCAATACCGCAGCTGCTGTACCCCAAACTGCTACTAGCTCCTGCACCTGTTTGGCAGGCTCTTCCAGCACCAACTACTCTGCTCAAGTTTTAGCATTCATCTCAATTTGTGTGCTGCTTCCTGCCTTCTGTTCCCAGTGTGCTTCTGATGACCTCTGTACTCAGTGTCTATTTCTGCAATTGTTGTCTGTTGCATTGTTAGGCTCTCATTCAATTGCTATTTGGCCAATTGAATAGTGCTCTAAATAAGCACATAACATATTTTTTTTTAAAAAGTTTTTAGTTAGTGAAAACTTGCTTTTGGATAGATGTTTACTAATTAAAAACTTCTTTGAAAAAAATATATTATGTGCTTATTTAGACCCATATTCAATTGGCCAAATTGCAATTGAATGAGGGCCTTAGTCTGCTTCGAAGCCTGCCTTTCACTTACTTTGCTGCTACAGTGTCTGACTACTTTTCTGTTGTCTGCTCATGCACTGAATCCTGCATCAGGTCTGATCCCTGTGAGTCCCCACTTCTGCTGGCTCCCGTTCCGGTTTGGCAGGTTCTACCTGCACCAAATTCTCTGCATCTGAGAACCTCTGTTGTGAGTGTCATTTCCTAATACAGTACTTTACTTCTGAGCCTGTCTGATACCTAGCAGTCTGCTTTCAGTGTCTGACTGTGCTTCTCCAGATTGTGGCAGCACATGGTCTGATACAAGCATTGGATTTTTTACTTAAAGCTATATAAACAAAAGTTTGCATATTTTGCTGGTTACCCTTTGTTTAATATTATTCATTGAATTCTTAAACCAAACCTCTCACCTCAAGGTTCTTGGTTTTCAGTTCTAAGTATCCAGTTCCTGATAGCATTGCATCATTCTTTAAAGGGAAAAATAAGTTGAAATCTCCATTATTATAATTGTTTATATGTAACATGCCAATATATTCCATAACACTATACATGGGTTAAGTTTAAGGCAAAAATAATAACAATAATGGAGGGTCCTGTCTGTGAGCTTAGAATCTAATGGTCATAGAGCTTTCCCCAAAGCACCATGCAATATTGAAAACTCGTAAACATACAATCTAAAGGGTTTGAGCATGGTACAGGAAGGTGATAGATGATAGAGTTGGTCATGTTAAGGTGGAAGGCTTCTTTAAACAGATACATTCTTAGTGAGGTTTTAAAGATTTTAAGGCATTGAGATAGTTTGGTGGAGTAAAGCAAAGTGTTCCAGAGAATAGAGGCAGCACGAGAAAAGTACTGAAGGCAATAATGTGAGGGGGTGATAAGAGAGGTGGACAAAAGAAGGTAATTAGCAGAACGAAGAGGGTGAGTGGGGGAGTATTTTGAGAGAGCAGTGATATAAAGGGGTACACCGTTCTTGAGGGCTCTGTAAGGGTGATTATTTTATATTGTATTCTTGAGGCTATGGGAAGCTAGTGGAGTGATTGACAGAGATATGTTGCATACATTGAGCATTGAGTATGGTAGATGAGTGTAGTGGAGGCGTTCAATATCGATTGTAGTAGCTATAGATGGGTGGTGGACAGGCCAGCAAGAAGCTGGTTGCAGTAGTCATGACGAGATATGATGAGTCAATGAATTGGAATCTTAATTGTGTATTGTGTAAGGTAGCGACATATTTTTGAGATTTTTAGATGAAAAGGGCAATATTGTTTCAGTGAATGTATGTGAGGAATGAAATAGAGGGAAGGGTCCAGTAGAACCCCAAGACAATGGGCCTGGGAGGTGGAAGTGATGATGGCATTGTTGACAGTGAGAGCGATGTGAGGAATGGAAGCTGTAGTAGAGGGTGGGAATATTAGGAGTGTAGTCTTGGACATGTTGAGTTTGAGATGGTGGGTGGACATCCAGAAGGTTATACTCGAGAGGCAGTTGGAAATATGTGCTAGAAGAGTGGGTGATAGATCTGGTGCTGATAGGTAGATTTGACTGTCGTCTACATAGAAATGATTCTGAAATCCAAATTATTTTATTAGGGTACCAAGGGGGATATATAGATGGAGAAGAGGAGGGGCCTAGGAATGAACCTTGGGGTACATCAATAGCCAGAGGGTGAGTAGAAGGAGACGTGCCAGAGAAGGAGACACTATTATTATTATTATTATTATTGTTATTATTATCATTTATTTTTAGTGAGCCAACATATTCCATAGCTTTGTACATGGGTTAAATTCAAGACAACAATATTAACACATAGATTAAAATCTAGTGTTCATAGTGCTTTCCCTAAAGCACCTTACAAACTGAAGGGTTTGTGTGTTATACAGGATGGAGATCATTGTGCATGTCAGAGTGCAAGGTGATAGACTTGTTTAAACAGATACATTTGTAGCAAGGTTTAGATAGTTTTGAGGCAGGGGGATAGTGTGATGGAGTGAGGCAATGAGTTCCAGACAATTTGGGCAGCACAAATAAAGTCCTAAAGGTGGGAATGAGAGGAGGTGATAAGAGAGGTAGAAAGAAGAATGTTGGATCTTGTAGGTATCATGTGAACCTTGAGAGAGCAGTGTCTTGGATGCCAAATGAGTAGAGAATTTGGATTAGAAAAGGATGGTCAGTTGTGTCAAAACCAGCAGAGAGATCCAAAAGAAGTAGAATTTAAAATTAACTCTTTGACTTGGTGGTGAACAAGGCATTAGTGACTTGTGAGAGCTGTCTCAGTGGAGTGTTGGGGCCCGAAGCCGGATTAGAAGCCATCAGGAAGGGAGTTTCAGAGGAAATAAATTGTGTAAAGCGATTGTAGGTAAGCTGCTAAAGCAGTTTGGAAGCCAAGGAAGTAGAGAGATAGGGAAATAGTTGCAGAATCAGAGTTAGAATAGGGTTTCTTAAGAATGTGTGTGATCCACATTGATAGGAGAATTTGTTGCAAATGTTTTCAACTTTATGATTCAAATGGCTGGCAAAGTCTTCAGCCTTGAGACAGGGAGGGACAGGAGTTGGTGGTGGGCAGAGAAAAGTGTTGAATGTAGCAAACAAATGTTTGGGGTTGGAGGACAGAGTACATATTAATGATGTGAAATAATGATGTTTGGCATGGTTGAGGGCAGAGAAGTAGGAGTGCAACAGAGGGCACAGGAGAATTGCAAAGTAGAACATTTGTGACAGGTGATGGGCATCAAATGATGGGGGGGTTAGTGAGTTATGCTTTTTTCCTGTTCTTGTCCTGTCCAAGTATGTGCACTCTCTACATGTCTTACTTAGTCTCCACCCCTTGCTGCTAGCATATATACATAATACACAAGTATTTGTTATCATCTAGAGTTTTAATTGATACCATATTTGGAACCGCTGACGTGTCACTTTCTCTCATCATATATAATGCACATGAATTAAAGCAGATTTTTTATTGAAATCCAGGGACATTTTTTAGCAGGAGATGAGAGGTAACAAAACAAATTATATCAACACTCTTTATACCTATCTTATTACTGAATACATTACATTACTCTTGGTGCAATATTGTCTTCAGTTCAGGTAAACTGCAAAACAAAAAATTGAGCATGCTCCCTGGGTCTGAGCGAGCCCAGAGTTTTTCTTTCAATATATGTTGCTAGTGGATCAGAAAGGCGAACTGACAGTTAAGTATTAATTTGTCAGGAAAATGCTATGTTTAATAATATTTAATTTATAAAGTATTTGTTATCAACTATAGTTTTAAATGACAGCAAATGTAGAACATTAATAAATAAATATTCAACCGGGAAAGCAAGTTTCTAATTGTATTGCTAATTACTTAAAGCACAAATGAATCTAAGTGCTTAACAATATAACCACAATCACATAGGCATATACTATTTTAATAAGCATTAAAGCGTGGAACTGTATGAGTATTTAGGGCATTATAAATTCTCTGTAATCCAGAATATTTGGATGGTCAAGATTAAAAAAGGAAAACATTTGGAGTACATTTGGAAACTTCTCCACTCCTATGAGTGTGGGGGTCTGATAATTCCATGAAGTCTCAAACTTTATACCTTTGTGCAGTTAAAAAGAGTACAGATTAGTCCATAGAAATAAATCTTAAATATTAGATCTTTTCGTATTCTCATATGTCCTATAGTTCTTCAAACATACTGTATGCTAGAAGGTACCAGTACACCTGCAAAGTCTGCAGGGTTGAAATTTGCTAGAGTTGCAGAGGTATTAAATTCAACTATGCTGCGACCAACGGGCCGGAGACGCAAACCCGTAAACTATTCTTGCCCACGTTGCATGTGCGGCCCTGAACATGATCAATTAGTAAAACCTGTAGTTACAGGTTTAGATGGAGCCAATAGTAAAAGAGATCGTCATCATTACGTCACTGAAAAATGGAGGATAGATTTCAAACACTTACGGATTTCAATTACGAGTTACGATTGGAACCGCATTCCAGAAATAATGCAATATTAAGAAATCATTAATATTAGGAAATATGATATTCTAGTCCATGCACGTTGTATTATATGTATTAACACATTGATTGCCGAGATCGATATAACACGGAAATTAAACATTAAAAAAGTATTTTATACTGCAGATTTGCGAGCTTGAGAATGTTGTACTATTAATTTTAATGCCTAAAATCACTTTCACTTTAATTTTAAGTACAGTAGTGTGTTCAATTTTGCATTAACAGTGCTACAGAAAGAATGTTAACCCCCTTGCAGGTCCTCTCTAGTACCCATAGGCTTTTTGGCACCATTTGCGGGTTACGGGTTTGAACACCAGTGGATTCGTAGCAATTTAATAGCAATTTGCGAATGTAACATTTACTGGCTTGACGGATCAAAGGCTTTTTGGCAACAGGGTTCCGACTTTGACATCCCATAGGGTTTTTCCACATGTAACCTGCAGATAATTTGCGGGTAGCTGTACTTAATTTGCCGTAAGCTGTAATGTAATAGCCGTAAGTCTAGTGGGCTCCTTTACAGGGCTACGGTTTTCACGTTGGGGAAATTTAATAGGGCTGATTGTCTCTTTAATTGTCATTTATTTATAATTTTAATTGTTTTTAGATTTTCACTCCTGACAGTCGATTGTGTTTATGTAAGTGTACTCAAATTAAAATGCTATGCTCAGTCACCATATAGCATTATGAAAAATATCGCCAAATAATATGTAATAAGCTATATTACACAATGTAGATATATTCAAGTATGCATTATTTGTCTTTGCTGTCTGTCTGGTCAATGTGCTGGAGGATTGTGCTTGAATATAGTAGGCCTTGAAGGTTGCAATGACCCCCTGATCCATAGGCTGTATGAGTGAAGTAGTGTTGGGTGGCAAGAACACTACTTCTATTGGGATTCAGCAATGAAGCCATTGTCCATTAACAGGAGAGCTTTGGCATCTAGCCCTTTCCACCTGCAATAGTGCTGCACCCATGGACAGAAATGCTTGCTGAACCAGTTCTTAAAGATGTCCATGGTGATCCAGGTTTCCTGTTGAATTGCCAAATGACCGGCAAAGTGGATTTTGGTATTCATTGCTCTATGTGTTTTTGAGAGGTAGACCAGCAATGGTTTGATCTTGAAGTCACCGCTGGCGTTCCCATGCAGAAGAAGGTTTAGCCAGTCTTTGGCCACTTTGAACCCTGGTGCTCTCTTCTGCACCCGTGATATGAACTTGTGGCTTGGTATTCACTTCCAGAAGAGGCCAGTCTTGTTGACACCAGTTCTGGAGGGTAATTACCTCTTTCCACAATGTCCTTCAAAATGGAAGCTGTCGATCCAACCTCTACTGGCTGAGAAGCTTTTCGTCACATCTGGTGTTTGGCTCTGGACATGGCCGAATATGCTTCTAGTCTTCTCCATTATGATGCCTGGCTGAGAGGCATGATACACTCAAGTTCGTTATCGATCCAGATGGACAACTGCTTCTTCTTCTCCTCCAGGGCATAGCATCTTCTTCACTGAAGGTGCAGTGCTGGTGCTTGCTGAAGACTTAATGTTTACTTTGTTCTTCAGTATAGTGCAGACTGAGGAGGTTGGCAACTTCAAATCTGCTCCTGTATCCACTTGGTGCTCCCCTTTCTCCAAGCGGTCCTGCATCTTGACATCCAGGGGAATGTGCTGGCGCTTCACGCTTCAACTTGCCATGGTCTTTCTTGTGCTCACTCATGTTTTGTAAAACAGTACAGAAAAAAGCAATTAATGTAGATTTTATTAGACAATTAATACTTAACAATTAACAACCGCATTATGAGAAACAAGGGAACAATGAAAATATTGTGTAGGAATTCTCTGGTGGCTCTCTCTCTCTCTCCGGGATGGCACTTTTCTTTCTCTGTATCTCTCTCACCTCTGCAGTCTGTGATAACATTGTGAAGCTGTTCTGAGCGTTAAATAAGGTCCCACAAGGAAAAAACAATGTTATTAAAGAGCAGAACATTCAGCTGAGATAGGTGACCAAAAATAGAGCTATAGCGGGGTTAGCACAAACTGGGGAATTATAGCGAAAACATTGATATAAGCAATCAGCGATAATAGGGTAGCATTAAGCTGGGTATACCTGTGTACTGAAAATGCTCAATAAAGAAGAAAATAAATAAATACTAACATGTTTCTACATTCATACTTCATTCTGTGTTTTAATCAATTTAGATGGGCCATTAAGTCTGTACACAAAGAGCAGTTGCTTATTTGAAGTAACTAAGAAAAGTTTAATAAATGCATTTTGCTACATCTTTCCTATTAAGAAGGGGATACTTCACATATGAAATTCTAACAAATACGAATTAATTCATACATCTATTCCATTCCTTTTATAGAGTTAAGATGTATCGAACATAGGAATTAATTTCTATTATCACATCATGATCACTGGCTACTGGTATACTGAAGAAAATCTACGATTTTTTTATTGTTTCCTAAGGATGTTTTTGTAATGCTTTGAGTAAACATAATATATAAAATAAGGAACAGCAGATGGCAGTAAATGGTAAGATAGACAAAGCTGAACATTTGCAGAAATGGAAATACATGATTGTATACAACACTGACATACAGTAAGTACATTTGTATACATTTCCATGATTTTGAATCCAGTGGTACAGAATTTCATGCGCATATTGTTAAAAGGATAATTCTCACTGTAATGCTGACAACTAGTAACACATGTTAGATTTAAATGATGTATCTTTTAAACCTAAAAGTATACTAAAGATTGCTATTTAAAAGTTACACTATTTTCTATTTAGTGATATACAGTATGCTTATAAATGTTGCCCTTTTTATTATAATGCAAATCATGGGTGTATAAAGAACAAAATGCTCATTCTTGGCTTTGTGTTGTATATCTGAGAAAAATAAAACAAAATAAAATGAACACCGTTGTAAAAGTTCATAAAATAAGCAATTATTTATTTGAGTATACTTAGCTTCACGGAATGATCACGACTGAGGAACTCCCCCCGATTCCTTGGCTCAGAGGACTCTGTGCTTTTGAAGTGTTCTCAGGAATTGATGAATTTACTATTAGAATGGGAACAAAAACTACTCAAAGAGACTGAAATATTGCTAAAAAACAAAATTGAAAAAATCAAAGAGTTTAAATCAAATAGTGATTTTACTGAATTTGAAAATAATCTCGAAAGAGATATAGAAAAATTCAGAAAACTATTGATGGAAAGAAAACATAATAAATTCCAAAGAGATTTCAATGACTTTGAAACATTCAATATTTTCAGAAGACCCAATAAATTACAGAAATCCAAGAAATAAAACAGATGAAGCTTTAACCTCAGAATCAGAATGGTCAGATTTTGACCAAAAAGATGGTAATTCAGTCAATAAATCAGTAGAAAGAAATATGAGAACCAATAATGCAGGAAAAGGTTTTTTAGATACACAACCAAAACTAGGAGGGGTAAGAAAAGGCCCAAGCTTACCAAAACCACACAAAAGATTCAAGAAACATTAAACCCTTCACATATGTTCAATTTATCAAGCTGTCAACTATCGGATGACCATATATCTTTATTAAAGAAAGGTCTAAGTTTTTCACCTACTGAAGAATTCAAAATATTTGAATGGGTAAAAGATGTGAATCTTTTTGCCAGGAAACTGGCACTACATTTTTTTTTCTCTAAAAGCAATTCATTAGATCAAAATATCCAAATTGAAACCAAGATACATGATGATATACCAATAGCAGACAGTTCTAATGACCTATTAGGACCTTTCTCAAAATGTAAACCTAAAAGCAAATACACTCCACCACTATCTATTAGCCCAAATATAGAGGTGTTTGTTCACAATGTAGTGAGGGACTTAGAAGAACTGTCCCAGACAAAAACAAGAAATTCAAATTTATCTTATGGAGAAAAGAAAGCTCTGAAAGACTAGATTATAAAAATATCACCATTAAGAATTTAGATAAAGGAGGTAATCTAGTTATCCTTAACACAGATGACTATATCAAAGAGAATCTGAGACTCCTACATAATAAAGAATGTTATAATAAAACTGAGTCAAGATCCGACCTTAAAGTTTATCAATGAACTTAATGAGATTCTTACTGTTGGTCTTAAAGACAAAGTTATCTCTAAACAAGAATTCAAATTTCTAAATGTGACTGATCCTAAGGTTGCTACTTTTTATTCCATTCCCAAGAGCCATAAAAACCCCACTCATCCACCAGGCAGGCCTATAGTGTCAGGTATAGACTGCTTGACTGAGAATCTAAGTAAATATATAGATTCCATTCTAAGAGAACATGTGGTTACCTTGACTTCCTATGTAAAGGATACAAAAGATGTACTTACTAATATACGCCATGAGAGAGGACTACACGCAGTTGATTACTTTTTACAAAAAAAAAGGCAGAGTATTTGTGAAACATAATGAATTTATTACATAGTTACATAGTTACATAGTATTTAAGGTTGAAAAAAGACTTTCAGTCCATCATGTTCAACCTTTTAAGATCTCCTCTGATCTGCAATATGCGGATTAACTATTAATTCATTAGTTGTTAATTAATTATTAATCAATTATTTAATGTTTTTTTTTTTTATTATTATTAATTAGTCCAGAGGAAGGCAAATAGAAAAAAAAAAAAGCGAGACTTAGCCAATTGTCTCAAGGGGAAATGTTAAAAATTTGGATCATTACTGTCTCTCTAATTATCCATGATAACCCTGAATACCCTTTTTAATTAGAAATAAATCTAGTCCCCTTTTAAAGTTATCTATCGAATCCGCTGTCACCACAGATTTCCACAGATTAACCACCCTTACTGTGAAGAACCCTTTTCTTTCTTTGAGGTGGAATCTTTTTACTTCTAACCTCAAGGGATGTCCTCTTGTCAGTTGAAAACCTCTTGGCACAAAAAGTTCCCCCGACAAATCTTTATACTGACCCTGGATGTATTTAAATAAGGTAATCAGATCTCCTCTTAGACACCTTTTTTCTAGAGAAAATGAGTTTAATTTGGTTAGTCTTTCTTCATAACTTAGCCCCTCCATTCCCCTTATTAGTTTTATTTCCCTTCTCTGTACCTTTTCCAGCTCTAAAATGTCCTTTTTATGAAGTGGTGCCCAAAATTGTACTCCATATTCCAAATGAGGGCGTACTAGAGATTTGTATAGTGGCAGAATTATATTTGCTTCCCTGGCTTCTATACCCTTCTTAATACATGCTAAGATTTTATTTGCCTTTGCAGCTGCTGCTTGGCTTTGAGCACTGTTACCTAGGTGGTTGTCCACAAGCACTCCCAAATCCCTTTCAATATCTGATACACCTAGATTTGCTCCATTAAGATTATAAATTGCATGGCTATTTTTCCTTTCCAGATGCATAACCTTACATTTATTCGTATTAAATCTCATCTGCCATTTAGATGCCCATTCCTCAATTTTATGTAAATCCCCTTGGAGGGAAAGCACATCATTTTCTGATTTAATTACCTTGCACAACTTTGTGTCATCAGCGAAAATGGAGACCCCACACTCCAATCATACCTCTCAGTCATTAATAAATATGTTAAAAAGGAGAGGACCTAATACTGAACCCTGAGGAACCCCACTTACCACATTAGTCCAATTGGAGTATGTTCCATTTACAACAACCCTTTGCTTCCTGTCTTTTAGCCAGCTCTCAATCCATGAGCAGATATTTACTGCAATTCCTGTATCCCTTAGTTTGCCCAATAGTCTCCCATGTGGCACTGTATCAAAAGCCTTTGCAAAATCCAAAAAGACTACATCCACTGAGTTGCCTTGATCCAGGTTCCTACTAACCTCCTCATAGAAACTAATTAGATTTGTTTGACATGACCTATCCCTCATAAACCCATGTTGACTCATACTTATAATCCTGTTCAAATAGACATATTCTTGTATATTATCCCTTATTATCCCTTCTAAAAGCTTCCCCCCAAGAAGTGAGGCTCACTGGTCTATAATTCCCCGGATTTGCTCTTGCTCCCTTTTTAAATATAGGTATCACATCAGCTTTCCTCCAGTCAACTGGTAGAGACCCTGTGTTGAGTGAATCTTGAAAAATTAAATATAATGGTTTGGCTATTACAGAACCCAGTTCCCTTAGTACCCTTGGATGTATTCCATCAGGAACCGGGGCTTTATTAACATTTATTTTTTCCAACCTCTTTTGGATTACTTCCTGTGTTAACCAATTATTTGGCAAAGGTAGTGTAGCCCCATTATGTTGCAGTGTCCCAACCACTGGTACCTCCCTTGTGTATACCGAAGAAAATAACCTATTTAGCTCATCTGCCTTTTCCTAGTCACTAATTTTCAGACAGCCCGTTTCACATTCTAATGTTCCTATAGCTTCCTTCCTCGCCTTCTTCCCATTAATATACTTAAAAAATATTTTAGGGTTAGTCTTACTCTCTTTTGCAATTCATTTTTCATTTTCTATTTTAGGCAGTCTAATCGCGCTTTTGCAAGCCTTGTTGATTTCCTTGTATTCCCGTAAACAGTCTCTGTCCCCTCTTGTTTGTATAATTTAAATGCCTGTTTTTTACTCCGTATCATGATCTTTAAATCATTGTTAAGCCACATGGGTTGTGATTTACTCCTTTTACTTTTATTCCCACACGGTATATGCCAATGTGTATGTATATTTAGTAAGGATTTAAATGTTGTCCATTTATGTTCAGTGTTTTTACCTATCAGTTCTCTGTCCGAGTCTATACTTTGTATTGCTGCCCTTAGACCGTTAAAATCTGCCCTTTTAAAATTAAGAGTTTTTGTTGGCCCATTAAAATGTTGTTTTTTTAATTCAATCTCAAATGAGACTGTGTTGTGATCACTGTTTCCCAAAGGTTGCCCTATTTCAACATTTGATACAATATCAATATTATTTGTAATGAGTAAATCTAAGATAGCTTCATTTCTAGTAGGCTCCTGTATAACCTGGGCCAGATAATGATCCCTGAGTGTACTCAAGAACCTGTTCCCCTTAGCTGAACTGCTGGTCTTATTTATCCAGTTTATTTCAGGGTAATTAAAATCTCCCATTATTAGAACTTGCCTGTGCTTAGCTGCATTTCCAATCTGTAACAATAATTGTATTTCCTCACTTTCAGCTATATTTGGGGGTTTATAGCATACTTCTACTAATATTCTTTTGGAATTTGCTGCTCCGCTATTTAACACTACCCATAAACATTCAGCTTTATCACTAGGTCCACCATAAATATCTTCTCTGACTATAGCCTTAAATTCAGGCTTAACATACAGACAAATCCCTCCTCCTCGTTTACCATTGCCTCTATCTTTCCTAAATAGGTTATAACCATCCAGATTAACAGTCCAGTCATGAGATTCATCCCACCACGCTTCGGTAATGCCTATAAAATCCCATTTTTCATTAATTGCTAATAATTCTAACTCTCCCATTTTTCCTGGCAAGCTTTTGGCATTAGCAAGCATACACTGTATGTTATGAGTCTGTAGTTCTGAAGTGCCTGCCACTGAACTTGAATTACTTAGTACTACCTCCCTATTGACTATACTACCCCTCCCCCCATCTCCTCCCCTATGAGTTGTTAATTCATCCCTTATACCCTCTACACTTTCTACCCCATTACTTATATCTAGTCCCTCCCCCCCACCTACTAGTTTAAAAACTCCTCCAGCCTTTCTACCATCCTATCCCCTAGTACAAAAGCTCCCTCATCATTAAGGTGCAATCTATCCCTACTGTAGAGATTGTACCGAAGTGAGAAGTCAGCCCAGTGCTCTAAAAAGCCAAACCCCTCCTTAGTGCACCACATCTTTAGCCACGCATTAACCTCCCTAATCTCCTTCTGCCTCCCTGGGCTAGCACGTGGCACTGGTAGTATCTCAGAAAATACTACCTTTGAGGTCCTTGCCTTCAGCTTATTACCTAGTTCTCTAAAATCATTCTTTAGTACACTCCATCTTTCACTAACTTTGTCATTTCCAGCCCCTCCCAATAATTTGTCTACCTGATCCACAACATGACGAACCCGAGCTCCCGGGAGACAGCAAACTGTTCAATTGCTGGGATCTGGGTGACAAATCACCCTGTCTACCTTCCTAATAATAGAGTCCCCTACAACCAAAACCTGTCTGTTGTTCTTCCTATTCTGCCCTCCCTCTCCTCCAGTAGAGCTGTTCGCCCGGCTGTTAGAGGGAACAGCTCTATCTGGCATTGCCATTCCTGAATGGACATCGCCAACAGTTTGGCAAATCTGTTGTTGTTTGCCAACTCAGAACTGGCCTGCCTCCTCCTGTTCCCCCTGCTTCCCCTTGTAACTGTAACCCAGCTGCCTCCCTGGACATCCTCACTAGCCCCAGCTCCACCCTCCATGCTAGGCCCAGCTAATCTGTGCTCAGTGAGCACCAACCCCCTTTCCAGTGGAGAGATATCACTAAGTGCTGCAATTCTCCTCTCCAGATCTCCAATTTGAGCTTCCAGAGAGGCAACATGCTCACACCTCTCACAGAGGTATGGACCGTGGATCATCTGTTCCAGTATTGCATACATATGACAGGATGTACACTGAATAAGGTTGCCACTGGACTAACTCATTTTTTTTATTATTGTCTACGAGATTTCAGTGGGAAAAATAAAGAATATAAAATAATATATTTACATAAAGTTTTCCTCCTTTGCACTATAAATCTGCCCTCCCTTTTCTTTGAAGGCCCTCCTTTTATTTAAACTCCTAGGCTTTTACTAGAATTGCACTTGATACTGAAAATGTTCGCAAGCTCCCTTCTCCGGTTTATATTAACTTCTGCCTTCTCGCCTGGGCACAATTAGTGCACTCTGCAATTTATCAGCCTTTACTTGTAAGGTAAATCCACTTGTAAACAGGCCCCAAACCAGCTCACAAATCCTTTATCCTAGTTTAACAGTCAAGCCACACCCCTCTCACCTGGGCACAATTAGTGCACTCTGCAGTTTATCAGCCTTTACTTTTTAAGGTAAATCAACTTGTAAACAGACCCCAAACCAGCTCACAAACCTTTTATACAAGTTTAACAGTTAAGCCACACCCCTCTCACCTGGTCACAATTAGTGCACTCTGTAGTTTATCAGCCTTTACTTTTTAAGGTAAATCCACTTGTAAAACAGATGAAATCAATCAATTTATGATGAAATAATTGAAATTTATATTAACTCATAACTACTTTGTATTCATACAATCTTTTTACCATCAAATTCAAGGTACAGCTATGGGCACGGCCTGTGCACCTACATATGCGAATCTATATTTAGGATGGTGGGAGGAACAAATAGTCTATAGCGAAGAGATGGATAGATACACTCAACACGTTGAGCTCTGTATTCGCTACATAGACGATATAATGATATTGTGGAATGGTACAAAAGAACACCTTCAGAATTTTATAAAAAGTTTAAATAATAATGACATGGGTCTATATTTAACCTCAGACATTAATGAACAAACAATTACCTTCTTGGACCTGAGAATTACCAAACAAAAAGATGGCACAGTAAAAACTAACACATATAGAAAACCTACAGCAACAAATAATTTACTATATGCAGAAAGTAGCCATCCTAAAAGTCTGATCTCTGGAATTCCTGTAGGCCAGTACTTGAGGATCAAGAGGAACTGTTCTGAGGAACAGGATTTTGAAATGGAGGCTAAGGAGCTACAGTTCAGATTTGAACAACGTAGCTACAAAGCTAAAGAGGTCAAAAGAGAAAATCTGCTTTTAGAAAAAACATCTAAAGAAGATAGATTTATACGTTGCATTGGGACATACAATGAAAAAATGGTTTGATGTTAAGAAGATATTTAATAAACATTGGCAGATACTACGTGATGATAAAGATATTGAACCTTTTCTTTTTTTTTCTTTTTTCTGTTAAATAGTATTTATTGTTATTACAAAAATATAAAAATGTACCATATAAATATTATATATATCATAAATACAGTTAATAACACAGTACATCAAAATAAACAACAGAAAAAGGAAAAACTTACAATACATAAGATAAAACATTTAGAAAAAGAACATTCACTCGTCAAGCATACACTTTCATTTAAATGATCAAGATATTAAGCTTTAAATTGACAAAGATGAATAATAATAAAAAAACAAAAAACAATTAGCAAAAGAAAAAAAAACTAAAAGAAAAAGACCCGGAATCAATGAGAGAGAGACAGCAAAAATATTACTATAAGAAACCAAGCCGGGATCAGCCAGCATTTCCATTAGGCAAGAGGTAGCAGCTATTGTTGTTTACAGATTTAAGAAACCCTTTTATGTATAGAATCCCATAATTTCCACTTAAGGGAGTTGTTGCGGGAAGTGCCTGTAACTTCCTAATTGGCTTGAAGATCTCTTACTCATTGAATCATTACTAAGATTTCATTCCAAGTAGGGATTTTATTAGATTTCCATTGGGAAATAATTGATCTTTTTATTGCCATACAAATTAAAATAATGAAAGCTTTCTTATCTAAATTTAACGATTTTGGAAAAATATGCAATAAACTATACTGAGGTAGAAAGGAAAGTTTAGATTCTATAGAGCTTTCAATGAACTCAAAACCTTCAAGCCACAAGGGTTTAATTAATGGGCATTCCCAAAATGTGTGAAGAAAATCACCATATATACCACATAGTCTCCAACACATACTGTCTTGAGGATTATGTGAAAATTTATAAATTTGAGAGGGCACCATGTACCACCTATTTACAAGTTTAATGTGGAGTTCTCTATCCGAAGGGTATTTGACGATCCTGTTTGTCCCATAGAGTGAGGATTCCCATATCTCCCAAGGGAAAGAGATACTAAGATCTCTTTCCCAATTTTCCATACCCGATGTCTTAATAAGGGCTAAGGGTCTCCCTATAATATTATAGCATTTAGATAGTAAGCAGCTACAGTTGTTAGAGTTGATAAGTTTTTCTAATGATGTCAAACAACCTTCTGCCGTGTTAGTTGAATAAAATACGGATAAAAGCGTAGATAGTTGCATGACTTTTAGCCAACAATTAGAAGGAAGCCCATAGTTAGAAAAAAGTTGGTCCAAAGAAACGAGGCGGCCCTCATAATAAAGATCTTTTATAAACAGTGTTACTAGTTCTCTCTCAGAACATAAACCAAACTTTTGAAATGTAAAGGCTGGGAGGTTTTGAATTAAAATGCTATTGACGGGAATTAGCTGGTATTTATTATTTACTAGCGACTTGCCCGTCAAAAAATGACGGCAATGTGATGTATATGTTTGTCAAGTTGTTTAGTTATTAACATATATTTTTGACACTTGTAAGTATTTTAATATGAACGTGTATTTTTGTAAAATGTTGATGTAATGGTTTTTTAAAATGTAATTAGTATCTGAAGAATTGTTAACTTTAATATACATTGAATAAATAGGAAAGCAAAAAGTAAAAAGCCTTCTTTAAACGTCGCAAATTTTAACATGAAGTTTAAAATATATGTAAGCAATAACCTTCAAAGTATATATTTTTAAACTTGAACTTTATTTTTTATGTAAGTTTAGAAGTTGACAAAACATTGGTATAATTTTGAACATTATAAACAGGAACATAGTGAATACATTTTGTAACCTAATTTTTTATTAAAAGTATTAACATTTGAATGTAAAAACAATTGACATTTAAATTAATCAGTATTAAAATTCAATTTCTATCACAATAATTGTTAACTTGAATATACATTGAATGTAGAGGAAGGCATACAGTAAAACTCTTCTTAAAACGTACGTAATTAAAGTAATTTATTACTGAGCACATAAACTGGCAATAAACATTAATGTAGGTAGTAATCTTAAGATAACAGACAATATTTACATTGTGACTTAAAAGGTGCTTGACCTCTTAACATCCACTTTGTAATCTGTTGAATGAAATAACTTGAAAATATATTTTTTAAACTTGTAACATTAGAAACATTAACATAGTGACTTAACATTTCAACATAATTTTTACTAACAATGCAAGGCAAGTATTTTGTGAGGCGAATCATTCATAAACATGACTTCCATTAATTATGACTGAATTAAACAACCAATTGTTATGTATTTTGCAATGCTTTTAATCTTGGCATCTTTAATTTGTATCCTTCAAAGTTATAGTACTTCATAGTAGACAATGTTTTTAGTAAAAATACGTCCATCTTCTAATAAATCACCTTGACTTTCATTGTTTTCAATGTAAACTTTAATAGCCTGTGGATTTTTGCACCGTGACAACGCAACGTACAATTGACCATGTGCAAAAACTGGTTCTTCCAAGAAAATACCCACAGATTTGAAAGTTTGACCTTGTGATTTATTAATGGTCATGGCAAATGCCATAATAATGGAAAATTGTCTTCTTTGAAGTATAAAAGGGAGACTACTTTCACTTGGTGCTAAATCTATTCTTGGTATGAAAACTCTCTCTCCTTTATGGGTCCCAGTTAAAATTTCAGCATCTATAAAATGGTCCTTTAATTGTTGAACAATTAATCTTGTGCCATTGCATAGACCTTTTTTGGGGTTCATATTTCGCAGTAACATGATAATTGCACCTTTCTTTAGCTGCAAAATATGTGGTGGCATTCCAGAAGGAGTTAAAGAGTTTATGAATTCAGTTGAAAAGTTAGCCTGACTTTCATTGTCATCAGCAAGTACAGAATCAGCACTGTGATAATTTCTTTGTGGTGCATTAATTTTTTTAAGGATTTCATTATTGAGGATTAATGCATCTTTATTTTTACACGTCAGTATGACTTGGTTGGCAAGCTCGGAATATTCTTCGTTATTTATGCTCCGTTCAAATATAGCCGATATAATATCTTGTTGACAAATCATATGAGGTGGGATCTCTACAGTGTCGTCAGGTAAATGTAGTATTTTTTCTGTTCTGCCTTCTCCAATTTTAATAAGCCAATCATTGAAATCAGTTTGGCCTTCTGATCTCATATTTTGTTGCAGTTGAAGATGGGTAAAATGTTTCCATACTGTACTTGACTTTATACATGTTTCGATAATGTCAGTTCGATTTCCATGTACAACGACAGGTAATGTTTGTCTAAAATCGCCACCCAACAACATTACCTTTCCACCAAATGGAAAAATATTATCCATGACTTCACGAAGCAAACGGTCAATACATTGGAGGGCATAGCATGACATCATTGTGGCCTCATCTATTATAATTAATTTACATTTCTTTAATTTCTTTGCTTGTAAGGATGTCATGCGAATATCTGACACAGAATTTTCTAAAATAGGCACTGGCAGTTTAAATCCACTATGAACAGTTCTTCCACCTTCTAATAAAAGTGCAGTAATTCCAGTAGTGGCAAACGCCATTGCTATTTTTCCTTGTGCTCGTACTGAACTCATTAATAAATTGTACAAATATGTTTTTCCTGATCCGCCAGGTCCATCAAGATAGAAATAACGCTCTGTCACCATGTCATCATCTATAGCATTTTTAATGGCATGAAATGCTTGCAATTGTAGTGTATTTAAAGTTGCAAGTCTTTCTTCTGTTCTTTCTGCTTGTAGTTGAATGTCATAGTCTTCAAAGTTAATGTCATCTATAAGACCTGGATCAGGCAAATTAAAACTTGCACAACTTAATCCATGAGTTAAAAAGACTTCTTGGATTTCCATTAACGCTTTTAAGTGTGCAATGGGTTCATTGTATCGTCGCATAAAGTCTTCAGCCATATTACTTTTAAAAGTCTCCCACAAAGCTAATGCATTTGGAGCATTTGAGAAGATACAAATAAAAGCAAATTGTTCTCTCATCTGTCGTGGCATTTGACATTGTGCTGCTTCTTCTAAACATCTTTCCCACTCTGTATCATCAGCGAGTAAGTTTCTATGTCTTGCAGCTAAATGGAAGGATTCATATACAATGTCATTAACAGTTCTTAATTGTTCAAAACTTTGTGCTCCTGGAACATTTAAAAGTAATATCCGTAAGCAAAAACGTTCAACATCTCTTGGACTGACTGTGTAAATTCTTGGAATAATTTTATTGCCTCTGGTTTTTCTTGGTCTCCATAATCCATTCACAAAAACATAGTGATATGGAATTTCAATATATAAGTATTGTGTTGCTTCAGCATCAGTGGAACTTAATGCAAACCATGCAGTTAGTGTAGTGTGACGATCTTCACTTTGGGCCAATGCATTCATTTCATTTCCAGCATGGAAATAGACTAAATGTCGTTGTGGCAAATGTACTGCTAACCTATATACTGCATGTGATCTATCATGCATTTCAAATTTTAAAAGCCGCCACATAGCTTCTGGCGCACTGACATAGCGAGCATCTACATGAGATGCAAGTTCATCATGTACTAACTCACTACTTTCAGGGTTATCTGCACTTTTGACGACTACAGTAGCTGCATCGTAACCTTTGTAAATATATTTGTAGACATATTTAATGGATTTGATGGAAGTGCAGGCTTCTACGTTGATGTGGGCGTTGTACTTCATGAGTAAATGTGGATTGTAGGGTACTACATATCTATTGTCCACTTTTTTTCCACGAATAATGGCACTATCTCCTTCTCTTCTTTTATAAAGTGGATATCCATCACAATTGGCATAGGTTTTGTCTCTATAATCTTTTGGAAATTCTTTGGAACATTTATTATTTTCCATACATGGTGATTGTGGATTAAGTTCACCACAGGGTCCATGAATCATGCGATGAGTAACAATCTCATATAGTCTACCATATAGTTCTGGATCTGGTAGTTCAGCAAGAATGACTGCATCCACTTTGTCTGAAGTATCTAATTTATCTTTTTCTTGAAGTATTATTAGAAGATGTGCATGTGGAAGGCCGCTTTTTTGAAATTCAATGGTATATACATAAGCAAGACATTTGCCAAAATTTATAGTGAAGTCACATATTAATTCATTTAATTTAATCTTAAAAACTCTGGCTACTAAATCTGGTCGATCAGAAGCACTTTGTCCAAGAAGTAGATTTTGTGTGATTTCTGGCCATTGTGGATTACATGTAAATGTCACAAATAAATCGGGTTTGCCAAATTTAGTGACAATAGCCATAGCATCATTGTATCTTTCTCTCATATTCCGAGGAGATCCTTGAAAGGAAGATGGTAAAATGATGGCTTTGCCAGCTGTCATGTCTCTGCTTGTAGCCACGTCAGCAACATAGTCCATTAATCCAGAATATTGTTCTACACGGAGTTTATCTTGTTGATATTTGATAAAGTTTAAATTATTTGCCTCAACTTGCAAATATGAATCAATAATCCATTGTTGTGTTAGTTTCCCACCACATAAAATTGGATTAAATACATTGCGAATGGCAATTTGAGCTACTTTAAATTCAAGCATAGAAACATTATTTCGGATTCTGGCTTTAGCATTTGGGTAACTGGGAAGAGTTAATTTTGGTTGCCAACCTGCTTCTCCGTGTGGGAAAAAGATGGGATATGTCATTGGATCTAAATTTGGACTTAAGATACTCATATTAATAAACGGTTGGTCCTCATTTCTAGGATATATTCGAATGTCTCTTTGAAATGGTGGTTCTCCTTCATCATTCTGAAACACCATTGCAACCTCATTTGATGTTGGCAAGTTATAACGACGTTTATCAGTATGTCTGTCTCTTTTAAGCACCATATTAACCTTCGGCATTGGTAATTGATGTGTTTGTGCATGAAGTAGTTGTTCATTTTCTACTTCTGCCAATTTTTTATAAGCTTTACTGTAGGGATTGTTGTCCATAATGTTATTTAGCTCTATGAAAACACTGGGTAAGCATTTTTTATTTTCTTCCATCTGCATACGTTGGTCAACAGCTTCCATTGTATCTAGGACATATAGTTGAGCGAATTTTCTTTGATTTCCTTCCTCTGGATGTAAATGGGAAGTGCGATGATACATTTGTCCTTGGACTTTAAAACAGTAAGGACCATGTCCTGGTACATTAGCAGCTAATGTTGCCCCCATGGATGCAAAGGATATGGCACTATTGTAGGATCTTATGTTTGTCTTAAAATTTTTGTAGTTTGGAAAAGTAGGTTCAGTCATAATATTTTGTAAATAAATTGGAAATTCTTTCCTTTCTGGAAGTTTGAACTTGCCTTTTTGACAACAACTAATAAATTGTCCATCTCTGGGTCTCTCCTGTTTAAAATAATAAGCCTCACAAAACTGACATTGAGTAGTCATGTCCCCACAACTATGAACCTCTACTGCTAAAGACTTGAGTAGAGGACAATTTGCAAAGCATATAGGATTTTGACTTTCATATTCATCAGGTGAAATGTCAAATAATGTTTCAACAACAGGTTCTAAATGTTTTGTTTTTTTCATTGCTTTTCTTGGTATATGTTGTATTGTTTGAGGTAAAATGTCATGTAATGTTTCATGAAACGGTTCTAAATGCTTTGTTTTCTTTGTTGCTTTTTTTGGTATCTCTTGTATTTTTTCTGGTAAAATGTCATCTGATGTTTGAGCAACAGGTTGTAAATGCTTTATTTTCTTTGTTGCTTTTTTTGACATATCTTTAATTTCTGCAAGTGACAGTCTTTTGCTTGCAATTCTTTTGCGTTCTTTTTCTCGTCGAATTTCCTTCTTCTCCGGTGTCTGCTGGCTGTCTGCTCTCTGTCGTCGTTCTCTAGCTTGGCGTCTTTTCTTTTCTTGTTTACTCTCGTTATCAGCCATGTTAATCTGTAAAAATAAAATAATGTACCATTAGTTTATTTTGAGATGTTAAGTTGTTTTTCATGACAAATAGTTATTAATAGTGTGTTAACATTTTATACTTAATCAATTTCAATGCGGTCAATTGAATAAAAGTCTAAATAAAGCCATCAGATAATTATTTAAAGAAGTTTTTATTTATTAAACATGTATCCAAAAGCAAGTGTTTCAGTAACTAAAAAGGTATTTTCAAAAAGATGTTATGTCCTTATTTACAGCACTATTCAATTTGTCAAATGGCAATTAAATTAGGGTTTAGGACTGGAATGTTACAATGACAAATTGTATAGATTCTGTGTTTTTAGACTTTTTTGGACTATGCCAATTTATTTTTTAAGTTTACATTGAAGTTTGTATTTACTGTTAAAGATTATTGGCGCTAAAAGACAAATAAGAGATAGATGATAGATATTACTTTTTATACTGTACCTTGGTTGAAGTTTGATTTCAAGCAAAATTCTTTGTTGGTCCTGTGTTGATAGCCTTCGTCGGATGGTCTGGTCCTGTGTTGAAAGTCCTCGTCCGATGGTGTAGTCCTCTGTTGAAAGTCCTCGTCCTCTGGTGTGGTCCTCAGTTCCAACTCCTGTTCCGATGTTCTTGACGCAATATCTGTTATAAAATAAAAATGAAAATGTTATGTTATTTGAATGTCTTTGTATTAATGAAAAAATGCCATTATTTCTGTGTTTTTCTACAATCCTTTTTGGTTCCGCCGCAATTTTGGTATGCTTCTGTAGGCTTTTTTCTAAGGCTTATAGGTGGTTAAACATTAAAGAAGAATATTAATTAATTTTTCTCTTTTTTTACTTGTTATACTGTACCTTGGTTGAAGTTTGATTTGAAGCAGAATCTTTGTTGGTCCTGTGTTGAAAGCCTTCGTCTGATGGTCTGGTCCTGTGTTGAAAGTCCTCGTCCAATCGTCTGGTCCTCTGTTGAAAGTCCTCGTCCGATGATGTAGTCCTCTGTTGAAAGTCCTCGTCCGATGGTGTAGTCCTCTGTTGAAAGTCCTCGTCCAATGGTCTGGTCCTCTGTTGAAAGTCCTCGTCCGCTGGTCTGGTCCTCAGTTGAAACTCCTGGTCCGATGTTCTTGGCGCAGTATCTGTTATAAAATAAAAATGAAAATGTAATTTTATTTGAATGTATTTGTATGAACTAAAAAATGACATTATTTCTGTGTTTTTCTACAATCCCGTTTGGTGCCCACCACTTTTGGTATGCTTATTTAGGCCTTTTTCTAAGGCTTATAGATTGTTAAACATAAAATAAGAATATAAATGTAGTTTGGTATGTGTTTGTGTGAGTTTTCGTACAATCCTGTTTGGTGCCCACCACTGTGGGTATGCTTATTTATGCTTCTTTCTAAGGCTTATATGTTGTTAAACATAAAATAAGAATCTAAATGTAGTTTGCTATGTGTTTGTGTGAGTTTTCATACAATCCTGTTTGGTGCGCACCAATGTTGGTATGCTTATTTAGGCTTCTTTTTAAGGCTTTTAGGTTGTTAAACATTAAATAAGAATTTAAATGTAGTTTGCTATGTGTTTGTGTGAGTTTTCGTACAATCCTGTTTGATGGGCACCACTTTTGTTATACGTATGTAGTGTTTTTTCTAATGGTTATAGGTTGTTAAACAAAAAGAATATGAATTTAGTTTGCTATGTGTTTGTTACAATCCTGTTTTGTGTGTACCAGTTTGTGTGTACCATATGTTGCATACTTTGGCCCTCATTCAATTGCAGTTTGGCCAATTCAATAGGGTTCTAAATGTGCTTATTTTGAGCCCTATTGAATTGTCCAAAATATCAATTGAATGAGGGCCTTTGGTTGCTGGATTTGTTATATTGTGAGGGCCTCATTGAATTTGGTTTTTCGCAATGGAATTTGGCTCAATATGAGCACAGAGCATCTTTTTTTACAGAAGTTTTTAACTAAAAACTTCTGTTCAAAAATATGCTCTGTGCTTATATAGAGCCCTATTGAAATGGGCAAATCACATTTGAATGAGGCCCTCGGCCATTAAACATATTTAGGTCCTGAATCAATTGCGTTTTGACCAATTGAATAGGGCTCTATATAAGCACATAAAATATTTTTTGACAGAAGTTTTGAGTTAGTGAAGACCTTGATTTAGTATCGAAGTTCAGTAACTAAAAATGTCTGTCTAAAAAATCTGTTATGTGCTTATATAGAGCCCTATTCAATTGGCCAACTCACAATTGAATAAGGCTCATGGTTCGGTTCTTTTTTATACTTAATACTTTACCTTGATTGAAGTGTGGAATGACAGAGGGTCCCCTCCTGCCAATCTTAATCCGCCGGTCTTCTTGTAGTGTCTGTTTGAAAAATAAAGTGAAATAGTGAATTATAGAATGTTTTATTTGTATTTAACAAAGCATGGCCTTTTCAGCATTTAAAGTATTTTTGTATCTTACCTCTTCGTCTTTGTTGGTGTTCTTTAAAAGGGATTGTGCTTCACAATGCACGGTGCAAATTGTTGAGAGACGCTGTTGATGCAGAGTCTGTTTGAATATTAAAAGAAGTAGAAAGATTGAGCTTTAGGTGATCTATTGAATTGCAGTAAATTAATTTCATTGAAATATACTTCTGTAAATATTTTCAATTAACATTATTTTTTGGTGGGGGCTACACACATATGTCACATACATGAAGCACATTTCCATAGTTGAAAGTAATTTTTTTGTGTGCGTGTGACATATCACTATACATGAATCATATTTTAATTGTTAAATTAACCTTATTTTTATTTTTGGCCAACATACATAAATGTGTGTGTGACATGTGACTACAGATGATACACATATATGTGCGTGTCACATATCAGTATACATGACTCATATTTTAATAGTCCCAACTTATTTTTTTCTTATGTAATTTAAATGTAGTTGTTTAATTAGTTTGTTTTAAGATAATTTTGTTGTAGGGGCAATACGCATAAATGTGCGTGTCACATGTCAGTATACATTATACACATAAATGTGCGTGTCACATGTCACTATACATTATACGCATAAATGTGCGTGTCACATGTCAGTATACATTATACACATAAATGTGCGTGTCACTTGTCAGTATACATTATACGCATATATGTGCGTGTCACATGTCAGTATACATAAACCTCTTTTTCTTATTTAATTTTTTTTTGGATGATTCTTGATAATAAAATGTAATATATTATAGCTTACCTCTCAGTTGTAATTTGCACAATGTAAAGTAGTAAATTAGGAAAGTATTATCTTCTCAAGTTTTAGCAGCAGTTATGTCTGAAGTCACTCTGTTCATCACCTGAGGAGAAATGTATTTTTCTCTGTCAAATAGGCAGTATTTATAAACTTGTAGAACATTCTGGAAAGTTAGACCGTTAGAACGCAATACGCATGCGCTATTTGCGTTCCAGCTTACAATTTGCGTTCCATACGCCATTTTGTGCGTAGTAGTGGTTAAAATGGTGTTTAATATGAGTGTGATCCGTTCTGCATAGTATGTGTTTCATTATTGCGAGTAAGTGTAGTGTAGTTACGTCTAGAGCCTCGTTTTTGTTTTGTTCGGCGGCCATTTTTTCTCTCGCTTAGCCGATTTTCGGCCGTTTAAACTCTTTGTTTTGGACTTAAATGGACGTGTAAATGACCTTTTGGAGGTGCCGGATGCCCCCCCGTGCTGTAAGTAAGCTTTTTATGTGTTTGTTGTGTTTATTTCTTGTGTTTGTGATGTTTTGATGCGCGGCGGTTGGAATGGGTCTTTCGCAGCCGTATTTTTTTCCGATGCGGCCGTATTTTGTTGCGATGTTGCCGTATTTTTTTGCGATATACGCAGTTAGCTTTTACGTGTACGACGCAGTGTATTTGTTTCTAAGTCGTGCGTATGTGTGTTAAAAGCGTGTGAAGGGCCTTTTTTACTGTTTTTTTGTTAAGTCTTGCGTCTGTGTGTCTGGGTGTAAGCGGGTGTGAGGCGACTTTGAGTTTTTTTTTGTTATCAAGTTGTGTGTGTGTGTATGTGTGTGTTAACACAGCCGATGTTGGGATGCTCACACCACCGCAATTGCGGACCCTCGCTTCGCGAGGATCCGCATTTGCGGGGACGTTGTTGGGTTTTTGTTGGCTGGGCGGTTGGGTTTATTCTGTTAAAAAGTCGTGTGTGTGTATGTGTGTGTTAACACAGCCGACGTTGAGTCTCCACCTCCGCAAATGCGGACCCTCGCTTCGCGAGGATCCGCATTTGCGGGGATGTTGGGATGCTCCATCACCGCAAATGCGGGCCCTCGCTTCGCGAGGACCCGCATTTGCGGGGAACTGCGTCCCTCGCTTTGCGAGGGACGCAGTTCTTGCGGGCTCGCTACGCGAGCCCGCAAGCGTGAGCAACGACCCGTACGCTTACAACTATATATGTGATCAATCTCCACGAATTATAAATGATCTTAATAATTTGAGAGCCATTTAAAAAAACCTTAGGTACCTTACGGTCCATAAAAAATAACAATTTGAGGTGTATACAACGAACCAAGGCCCTCTCAATTTGAGACCACACATAGGACCCATTTCAATTAAGCCATTTTAAAGCATGAGTCAACATACTGGCATCTTGATATAATTGTAGCATAGGGTAAGACAATCCTCCTTGAGAGAATGCTCTAGTGAGAGTTAATCTCCTAAATCTAATATGTTTTGAAGAATGGATGAATTTATCTATAATAATTTGAATTTTTTTCACTTGATATTGAGAAATTCTAATCGGAATACAGCTAGTGAGATAATTGAATCTAGGCAGAAGCGCCATTTTAATAATGGATATTTTACCACTAAAGGATGCTTTAACTCCTTTCCAACCACTTAAATTTTTTAATCATTTACTGTAGAGGTCTTTGTAGTTTTTTTTAATCATATTTTTAAGCTCTACTGAAAAAATAATACCCAGATGCGTAAAAGATTTGGAGTTCCAATTAAATTAGTATGATTCCCTTAAAAATTTACTGGTGTTTGAGAAGAGATTTATAGCTAAAGTATCTGATTTTTGTGCATTTGGTTTGTAATTTGATATTAAACTGTACTCTTTAAACAGTAACATCAAGACTTTCAAGGATTCACCAGGGCTTGTAATAGATAACACTATGTCATCAGCAAAAAGAGAAATTTTGTGTTCTCTATCGCCCAGCCTAATGCCACTAATGTCAGGATTAGATCTGATGGCTACTGCTAATGGCTCTATTAATAAAGCAAAAAGGATGGGAGAGGACACCCTTGTCGGGTTCCATTTGATATCCCAAAAGTGTGAGTGACAACCGAAATTAGATACTGACGCAGAAGGGGATTTATATAGAGCCCCTATAGCGTGAGAACCAAAGTTTCCCAAACCAAATTTTCTCAAAGTAAGATCCATGTAATCCCACCCTACCCCATCAAAAGCTTTTACAGCGTCTAGTGAGAGAAATAGGGTAGGAATCTTTGTTGCTTTTGAAAAACAGATCAAATTAGATAATTTCCTAACGTTATCCGAACCAGATCGGCCGGAAAAAAAAAAAAATATTGAACCCTTTCTAAGTGAGAAGGCTCAAATAACTAGTAAAAGATTGAGTTATCTAAAGGATATACTATCTAAAAGTCACTTGGAGCTAAAAAAAAACACTCTCTGGCTCCAGCCATTACATAGCTGCTATAAGTGCCAAACATATAAAGTCTGCCAATACATCAAACCAGCTATAAAGTATTCACCTCCCATGATAAAAAAACAGGTATACAAAGTGAAATATCTATTGACATGTAAAACAGAAAGAGTTGTATACCTAATATCTTGTCAATGTGGGATGAGATACGTAGGTAAAACCTACAGAAAATTCAGAAGAAGGGTGCTAGGACATGTTTACAGTATTAGGAATGCCTTTGATACTCCTGTGGCCTTACATGTAAATAACAAACATAATGGAGATATTAAGAAATTATCCTTCATGGCAATTGACCATGTACAAAAGACCATTAAAAGAGGTAATCTGGATAAGGAACTCCTGAAAAAAAAAGAGGCCAAATGGATTTATGCATTAAGCACTAAAAAACCTAAAGGCCTAAATGATGGGTTCACGTTTACTCCATTTATTTAATATATATAAGCCTTATATATATTTCTTTATTGACTAATGTGGATAAAGCCTTAAGAATAGTATCAATCTTTGAAATTATTAAAGGCTCACATATAATATATAATGAAATATACTATTTATTCATGCACATTATCGATATATTTTTGTACATATTTCTCTGTTTAAATTACTGCCCAAAAAAGAAGGCAATATATAATGCAGTAGATACTAATAGAGATTTATGGCTATAATCATCTTGATAATATAAAGTTAGTAGAAATATTTAAGAATTTAATATACAATAAAGGACTAATAAATGTGCTATCATTATATATGCCATTTATCTCACTGTTATGTGTTAGATATTTCTATGAACAGTGATACATACATAAAAAATAATGAGCATTCCACTCTTATTTTAAAACTGTGCATGATTTAATAATCATCAGTATATATTTCATAAGGCAATATCTTAAATTTGCCACTTCTAATAGGAGCTTCTGTAAACTGTATATGTGCCGTCTTCGTTTTCTAAGTGTATAAACCATGCTCATATAATATCTATCTTCCTTTATTCCATTTTTAAATTAAAGATATGTTTTTAGTCTTAATACACCATTTCCATCGTGATCGGTAGGCTTTAAAAGGGAGGCCTTAGATACATGGCGGTGACGCTTGAAAAAATCCAGAAACGTGCGTCGTGTCAGACGCAGGAGCGCACACGCAGGCTGATGACATCATAGCTAGGCGTCTCAACCTCGTGGCACGCTGTGCAAGAGCTCCAAACCAATATCTCACTAGAGAAGCTAGTATATAAATATAGGAGTCTCGTTTTAGTCATTTTAGCTATTTAGCTAAGAAAAATACTAGTCCTTTACCTCGATCTAACTATCTATAAGACAGAGCTGATAAAAAACGGAGCTATAAGGCTTAGGACAAAAAACAGAGCTCTAAGCCCTATGATATGTTATTTAACAGCAACGAGGCAAAGTGAATCATTATCCTAAATAATTGCACTAGTCACTTTATTTCCATAAGATCCAATTATTGGAGTATTTTACAGGCTATATGGAATAAGTGACACTATACATATTTTTTTCCTGATATACAAGGGAACTTGCACCACTGTAATAGATATATACAAAGTTGTACACTATTACACTTCAGCACTTTTAGAACTAAATAAACAATTGTTTGGTTCCATATTATTTAAGACTAGCACTTTATGCACTGTTGCCACTTTTTCATATTTAGCACTTTTTATACCATGGGCCTCATTCTATTATCGGCCGCAGCCGTTGCGGGGCCGCAAGGACCGGCCGCAAGCTATTCTGCTATTCTATTCCCTTACGGCCGGGGATTCCGGCAGGCTTGCGGCCGGTGCCTTGCTATCTCTTGCGGCCGCTCGCGCCGGAGGAAAGCCTTTGATCTAAAACGGCCGCAAGAGATTTGCAATTCAATTGCTCCGGGAAACCTCTCTGCAAGGCTAAAAGCGAGCCGCAGCTTACTTGCAGGAAAGAGGTCTCGCTAGCACCAATTAAGCACATAAAATAGCTCAAATAAAGCCATCCTGCACTTTGAGAAGACTATAAAGGGATTTTAGGTGTTAGAAAAAATAGCACATAATTATCCTGTACTCAAATCCGTAAAATATTTTATTTTTAATATCCGTAAAATATCCATGTAAAAAGTCCAGAGTGCTTGGAGCACCTCAGACACACCCACGCCGCAGCCGGAAAATAAACAGTTAATTTGAACTCGGGTTTGGGCAGATGTGCAAGCTTGAGAGTGGGTTCCTTTTAATCCTCATGTCCCCCAATATGATCCCTAGCATTTACAGAGCTGTACAGTGCAGGCTTGAATTTATTTTTGAGTTTTTATATTTCACAGCTTACGGCCGGTTCCCTAGTGGGATAGTTATCCGTAAGATGAGATCCTTGCGGGGCCGTATAATAGAATCGCGAGTTAACTGAACCCCCGCAAGGAATCGCAGCCTTACGGCCGATTTACGGCCAATAATAGAATGAGGCCCCATGTGTATAGATTTATGCACTTGGTACACTTCCCTGTCCATATCAGGAATTTTTACATGATAATCAGTGACTTCTATTTCACACCCTGCCTCTGCATATTTTTAAAGATTACTCTTTTATACTATTTATTAAAAGCTAAGTGAGTACAACAAAAGTGAGTACACCCCTAAGTGGAAATGTCCAAATTGTGCCCAATTAGCCATTTTGCCTCCTCTGTGTCATGTGACTCGTTAGTGTTACAAGGTCTCAGGTATGAATGGGGAGCAGGTGTGTTAAATTTGGTGTTATCGCTCTCAAACTCTCTTATACTGGTCACTGGAAGGTCAACATGGCACCTCATGGCAAAGAACTCTCTGAGGAGCTGAAAAAAATATTTTTTGCTCTACATAAAGATGGCCTAGGCTATAAGAAGATTGCCAAGACCCTGAAACTAAGCTGCAGCACAGTGGGCAAGACCATATAGTGGTTCCACAGGACAGGTTCCACTCAGAACAGGCCTCACCATGGTCGGCCAAAGAAGTTGAGTGCACATGCTCAGCGTCATATGCAGAGGTTCTCTTTGTGAAATAGACATATGAGTGCTGCCAGCATTACTGCAAAGATTGAAGGGGTGGGGGTCAGCCTGTCAGTGCTCAGACCATATGCCGCACACTGAATCAAATTGGTCTGCAGAACGAAAGCCTCTTCTAAAGATGATGCACAAGAAGGCCCGCAAATAGTTTGCTGAAGACAAGCAGTCTAAGAACATGGATTACTGGAACCATGTCCTGTGGTCCGATGAGATCAAGATAAACCTATTTGGTTCAGATGGTGTCAAGTGTGTGTGGCGGCAACCACGTGAGGAGTACAAAGACAAGTGTGTCTTGCCTACAGCCAAGCATGGTGGTGGAAGTGTCATGGTCTGGGCCTGCATGAGTGCTGTCGGCACTGGGGAGCTACAGTTCATTGAGGGATCCATGAATGCTAACATGTACTGTCCCATTCTGAAGCAGAGCATGATCCCCTCCCTTAGGAGAATTTGCCACAGGGCAGTATTCTTACATGATAACAATCCCAAACACACCTCCAAGAAGACCACTGCCTTGCCAAAGAAGCTGAAGTTAAAGGTGATGGACTGGCCAAGCATATCTCCAGATCTAAACCCCATTGTGCATCTGTGGGGCATCCTCAAATGGAAGGTGGGGGAGTGCAAGTTCTCTAACATCTGCCAGGTCCTTGAAGTCTTCATGGAGAAGTGGAAGAGGAGTGGTGAACTCAATGCCCATGATGGTAAGGGCAGTGCTGGAAAATAATGGGGGCCACACAAAATATTGACACTTTGGGTCCAATGTGGACACTTCCATTTAGGTGTGTACTCACTTTTGTTGCCAACAGTTTAGACATTAATGGCTGTGTGTTAAGTTATTTTGAGAGGACAGCAAATTTACACTGTTATACTGGCTCTACACTTTACATTGTAGCAGTGTTATTTCTTCAGTGTTGTCACATGAAAAAATATAATAAAATATTTACAAAAATGTGAGGGGTGTATTCACTTTTGGGAGATACTGTATATAACGGTGTTGATCTTAGTCTGGTAGCCATTAGTTTATCTGGTTTGTTAGCATATCCTTTTAAATGGCCTATCGGAGTCACTTTGTCATTAAATCACTAATGTTTACATTAATGTTTACAATACCAACTTTGCTCCCAGTCCCATAGCCAGGCTATCGTCCTGGTCAGACTCGAACTTGCATCAAGCTGTAGATAAAAGTCCATAGACTTCAATGAGAGATACACAGGGTTGATTAACTTATCAATTATTCTTAACTAGCCTGTCAAAACAGCAATTGACACATTTGGTTTCAATAGAGCAGGGTAAAGATGTGTTTCGCAAGTGACACCCCTTTGATTCTTTGTCTTGTGATTAATCACAATTTAAAATATATTTGACCTTAGTCATTGTTTATGACCCCCCATCCATTTGCATAGGGAGCCAAAATTGCTAACATTTTTGTGAAAAGCCAAAGTTGCCTCAAAAGAGCTGCTCCGAACCCCTAAGTCGAATCCCTTTAGACTCAATAAAGGCATTGCTATCCAAAGGGCGGTTGGCTAAGAAACAGATAGACTCAAGTGCAAAGTTCCCCTGAACTCACTGGGCCTTATCTCCACTCCCTTTATGCTTGGGAGGTACCTAGAGACCACTAACCTGCCAAACTATCCCCCACTGGGTCCCCCCAATATCAGAGAACCAGTTTCCTGAGAACCTAACACTTGCACCTCCAGGGTCCCTAGTTCCCCAAATGGGTTAGACCCAGACCCATCACCTAGTCACTCTGTCTCTAGCAGTCCTCTCAGCACCTAGGTGTAGAAGGAGAGAGGCTGGCACCAGGTCCTTGGAGACAGACCTGGCCTACGGAACCTTGATTTGTGCTGTAGGGCTATGGCTGTCACCATCTAAGGAGGGATTGTCCCAACCAACCCAGGAGAGTTTAATTGGCATCATCTCGACCCTTTCTATCTGGGCAATAGGGTTGCAGCCCAGGAGGAGGTATGGGAGTTGTTCCACCACTGCCAAGAGGAGTGGGAGATGTACCCAAGCATTAATCCATACAACTCCCTCTGTACAATAACTGGAGCCAGCATCTTCAGTGGAACGTGGTGGATGGATGACCAGTGCAAGGGTTCCAGGACACTGGGTCTGCGAATACAGTGATGCATCTAGACTTGGTGAGTATATCTCTTGTTCTAACTGAGGAACAGGAAGTGATGGTGGCCTGAGGACAGCAATACACCATTTTGGTAGCTCGAGGTGCATATCAATTCGGACACCAGGAATGGCACCAGATAGGTAGGGGTGATTTCTAGCTTAGCAGCAAACTTATTGTTGCGGAACAAACTGGGGTACATGCAGTGTTGGTACCTCAACATAGTTACCTAGATGGAGAAGCCGAAAGACGAGATTGGGCCCATCCTAGAGCAAACTGGGATACGCCCCTTACTTGCTGGGGCCAAGGGCTCCAGTGGGCTAGTGTGGAGGAAAGCCCTAGTGGGATTTAGGCAGAAAGCTGCCCAGAAAGACCATGGAACAACTGGGGAAGATTAAGTATGGGACCAGGGTTACTGTACCGGGTTACCTGCGACAAGATTGGGGAGATCCCTTGAAAGTTTTGAGGCCCCCTGTTAGAACTGGCACATGATGTCCCATTAGCTGGGTACTTGGGGAGTAAAAAGAGCTGACATTGACTCACCTGAGTGTTCTACTGGTATTGTATTAACAAGGATGTCACTGTGACTCATATTACTTCTTTCAAAAATGCGGAAAGATACGGGCTCCCTATGCAACCCATGGCCATTATATATATATATTTATATATCGACTTGTCCGTCAAAAATAACGGCATGATATAGTGTTATACTATGTGTTTTGTGTCTGTTTATGTACTGTTGTTTGTCTCTCCCCCTCCCCTGTGTCTCTTCCCCCTCTCTCCCTCCCTTGTCTCTTTTCCCCTCTCTCCATCCCCTGTGTCTCTTTCCCCCTTTTCCCCCCTTGTGTCTCTTTGTCCCCTCTCCCTCCCCTGTGTCTATTCCCCCCCATTCCCCCCCTGTGTCTCTTCCACCCACTTCCTCCCCTGTAACTCTTTCCCCATCTCCCCCTCTCTCACCCCTGTGTCTCTTCCCCACTCTCCCTCCCTTGGGTCTCTTTTCCCCATCTCCCTCCCCATGTGTCGATTTCCCCCCTCTCCATCCCCTGTGTCGATTCCCCCCCATCTCCCTCCTGTGTGTCTCTTTCCCCCTTTCCTTTTCCTGTGTCTCTTTCCACCCTTTCCCTCCCCTGTGTCTCTTTCCTCCCTCTCCCCTGTGTCTCTTTCCCCCTCTCTCACCCTTGTGTCTCTTTGCCCCCACTCCATGTCTCTCCCCCCTCTCCCCATTTCTCACCCCTGTGTCTCTTTTCCCCCTCTCTCACCCCTGTGTCTCTTTTCCCCCTCTCTCACCCCTGTGTCTCTTTTCCCCTGCTCTCACCCCAGTGCCTCTTTCTCTCACTTCCTCCTGTGTCTCTTTCCCCTCCCCCATTTCTCACCCCTGTGTCTCTTCCATCCCTCTCCCTCCCATGTGTCTCTTTCCCCCTTTCCTTTTCCTGTGTCTCTTTCCATCCTCTCCCTCCCCTGTGTCTCTTTCCTCCCTCTCCCCTGTGTCTCTTTCCCCTTCTCTCACCTTTGTGTCTCTTTGCCCCCACTCCATGTCTCTCCCCCCTCTCCCCCATTTCTCACCCCTGTGTCTCTTCCCTCTCTCTCTCACCCTGTGTCTCTTCCCCCTCTCCATCCCTTGTGTTTCTTCCCCATCTCCATCCCTTGTGTTTATCCCCCCCACTCCCTCCCCTGTGTCTCCTTTCCTCCCTTTTCCTCCCCTGTATCTCTTCCTCACTCCCTCATGTGTCTATTTTGCCCCATTCCCCAATGTTTCTCTTCCCCCCCCTCTCTTCCCTGTGTCTCTTATCCCCCTCTCCCTCACGTGTCTCTTTGGCCCCTCTCCCTACCCTGTGTCTCTTTGCCCCCTACTCCCTCCCCTGTGTCTCTTTCCCCCACTCCCTCACCGGGCGAATGGCAAGAATTAGGGGCCTTATAGACAACTATTATAAAAGACTGCACACTGTCATTGATGCTAAATGGGGCAATACACAATATTAAGAACTAAGGTTATGTAAACTTTTGATCAGGGCCTTTTGAGTGATTTCTGTTATCATTATGATTTAAAAAGGAGCCAAACAAGCATTTGATAATAAATGGCTTCATATGATCGCTATCCTACAGTAAACTTAAACTTTTGAGCATATCTGTATATGCATATTTAATTTACAGAACATGCCCACGACTTTGAAGAATTTTTTTTATTTTATTGTGAAACAAACAAAAAAAACAGTATAAAAACTAAAACACCTTGGGGACTTAATGAAGGCTTCACCTTCTCACCATTTATTTTAGACATTCTATGGTTCCATGACTTTACTATACAAACGTACATACTTAACTTGTCAATCTGATATTTTGAGATACATAAGATGGTAGCCCCTCTTCTCTCCAATACTGGGCCAGAAATATCCCAATTAGCATCAATTTAATCCATATATATTATGATTGTAGTATTGATATGAATTTTTAAATCAATAATGTGATTTTTACTACTATCTATTGAATAAAGTAGCAATATGAGCATCAAAATAAGCCTCTTTCAACATAAGACTATATAAATAAGAATGGAACATTATGGTTGCATTTTTTATTGCACCTACCGTACATTCAATGTTGATATATTAATTCACTTGATTTGTTCAATATTGTTTATAATAATATCTCATGCTTGATAATGTGTTTGATATTATGTGCAGGAATATAGTGGATATGAATGTTGCATTTAATTTATATCAATATTGATGTTCATTAAGAATTACTCAACACATTTTCGATTATATGGCCAGATACTATCATCACATATATAGTTGTCAGTTAAAGGACATTGGTCACGTTGAGGCCCATAGGGCCGCAACTGCGAGCCTTGCATAGCGAGGCAAGCAGATGATACACACAGGACTTACAGACCGTAATTATGACCGAAACCCGTACATACACTGTGCACATTCGCAAAAATCCGACTTTAACGGCCGAATCATGGTACTGGAAAGACCTAAAAACAACAAATAGGCTTCAATTTCACTTACACACTCACACACAGCACAGTGGGAGAGCCAGGAAGCCTGTGAGTGAGGTTGCAAGTTAATTTGAGGCATATTTGTTGTTTGTTTACAATCAAAAATCACCTAAGCAAAGAAAAATATGGTTGCAAAAAAAGAAACACGACGAAAATGAGGCAGCAGGACGGAAAACTAGCCTGTATCGTATGACAAACAGCATCGCCAGGCTTACAATTTTAATCCCGTCATTTCTGACAGGCGATTTCCTTGTATTCTATATATACAAGACACTGAATATTAATATAATAATATTAATATATAATAAATAATAATAGTTTATTAATATAATATGGCTACATATTCATCTCATGTTATTATACTGTATAACCATCTACTCCTTTGTAAATTAATTCTCATTATATTTATGGCCTTTTCCCACTATTAACTAAAACGTTTTAAATTATACACAGATATTTGGTTATAAATAAGGTATCCATGGCAACAGAAGGATATAAATAGGTGCCCTCTGTGCCTCGACGGTAACCCCTGATGAAATTGTTAGAAATGTGTGTCGGGTTGCACACCACGTAACATTGTGAAGCTGAACTATGACGTCATATCCAGGCGCATAGGCAGCGTCCGTGTTGTTAGGAGCTCGGTTTCTCCTTTAGATTAGACCCATAGTCCAGTGATTTATCACAATTAGTCCTAAACCCTCCTGCAGAGTAATCACATATAATAGTTGTCAAACTGTAAGATGTCGTCACGCTTTGCGTACAAGTTAGGTGATGAGCACTGCAGGCGCTCATCGCTTGAGAGCCTCGCAAAGCAAGGCGAGCCATTAATGCTTAGCACTTAGGTGATGAGCGCCGAAGGTTCTCATCGCTGCGAGGCTCGCTAGGTGCTCATCGCCTGCGAGCCTTGCGTAGCGAGGAGAGCTGTTAAGCTAATTAAACTCGCAGCACAAAACATTAAGTGAAGTGAGCAGTGAAGCCAATGAAACACGCTGGCCACAAAACACTTTGTAAACGCGTGATTGCATTAGCCTTCAAGCACTTGACAAAAGCGGGACTTTTGGGAAAAAAAATACGAGACATATGACTGACAAAAAAATACGAGATGGCAAAACAAAAAACACAAAAAAGAAAATAAAAATAAATACAACAAAAACATCAACCACAGCACAGGGGGAGGTGAGTGAGGTGGAACGCGATTTTAAGCCGATTTCAACAACTTTCACAACACGAAAATTGCCTAAGTGAGAAAGAAAATGGCCATTGAAAAAAATGAAAATGAGGCTACACGACTCCGGACCACGCAAAACACTGCCAAATGCGTAGCACTTTCACACAGGAACGAACAAATTACAAAATATACTATTACAAATGATGGAAAATGCTTGCGAGCCACGTAACACATTAATAACATTACGAATCTACAATGGCGTTTTACATAACTACACCAACGTATTTCCCTCACGCACACAAACAATTTCTAATGCACAGTTGGGACTATCATTACACTTTATCATCAGAGCACCAACATTCACTGTTCATTGTATGCTGCCGGAAAATTTAAACAGATTGTTAGCTCTTCAGCCTATTGATTGATGGATATATTAATTACAAATAGCTAAAGTATATTAATTTATTCAAAAACGTTTAATTCATTAGTGATTAGGTAAATGTAGATAAATATATATCTCTCTTTATAATGAGTGACGAAGGTGCTCAGAGAAGCAAAAATAGATGTCACAAGAGGCTCGCCATGAGCGCCGAAGGTCCTCACAGTACAAAAAGGTTTACATTGTGTGTCAAACAGCATTCCCATGGCTTCAAATTTTATTGCCCCGTCATTGTTGACGGGCAAGTCGCTAGTAGAATTATAAGAATAAGGAACAGGACAAGAATGAATAATGCATTGGATTAGATATCTGGCTACTAATACTACCTTTATATTTTAGAAAGGAAGCTCCTTTAGATTTGATCCTTAAATTATGGATTCACATAATTTTGTACAGGCTCTGTTAGTGCACTACTAGCATTTTATGTACCCCAAAAAGTCCTTGGATATATACATTTGGCATTCAGCACTTTACAACCGATCATTCATACAATGTGTTATCTATTCATTTATTATTATTATTATTATGTGATTAAGCACTTCCATTTCACTCAATACTTTTGCACTTTTTTCACTTTGTGCAATATTTATTGTTGCAATATCCACACTGTTGTTTACAGCACTCAGTGTGTTGAGTTATTTTGAGGGGACAGCAGATTTACGCAATACAGACTGTACACTTACTACTTTGCAGAGTGTCATTTCTTACGCGTTGTCACATGAAAACATATAATAAAATATTTACAAAAATGTGAGTGGTGTACTCACTTTTGTGAGATACTGTATATATTTGTGGCCACATTTGTGTGTCCCAGCTCAACTTCCCAGAATGCAGTGTAATAACTGTTTTTCTCTGAATTCTGAGCTGGAAGCAGGTTTTTTAACTTGCTTTAGACATTCAAATATGAACACAGATGTACTTTTTATTTAATATATATATATATATATATATATATATATATATATATATATATATATATATATATATAAATATATATATAAAATGTTCTCATCAAGGGGGAGGGGCCAACATTAATTTCTGCACTGGGCCCCTTCCCTTGTTCCGCCACTGCAATAGGGTTTCCTGGTTCATGACTGATTTAAACCCACAGCTATGAAGGTTTTACAGGATCAAGCATTTAAGCATTTAAGCTCTTCACCCTTTTATCACCAAACCAAAGGTCTCTGTGATTTCTTCAATGGTACCTTGAAACAGATGCACTGTGTCTTTGTGGAGAAAGATGGCTCCTGTATGAGAAGCATTTGCAACATCCCTTGGATGTGATCCAAGAGGCCCCTATTGTGATCAGGGCTTTTAACAAGAGTTACCTCTAGATTGCACACAAAATCTGGATTGTTCATTTATCTTTTTGATTTTGGCTTGAAGGGAGTTCATTTTAGCTATATTTTTTGTATGTTTTATCTTGAGTCAGTGTGTAAACCTATATTTTTAACATGTTTAGAGTGTTTTGTTGTATGTTTTGCTTAACATGCTCTAGTGTGGTTTTGTTTGGGGATATAATAGGGTTAAAGTTTTAGAGGTGATTTATGTGTTTCTTACGTGTTAAGAAAGCTCTGGGTAGAAAGATAAGGTGTTCTCAAGGAGGATTCCACTGAAAGTTTACAATACAGGGGCACCTAGCCAGTGTCTCTGGCTTGGGAAATGTTAATATGTTATGCAAGATGTTTTTTTTTTTTTACATACTTTTAAAGTGTAAAACCTTTGTCTCTGAAGCTCACCTACGAGTGGACGCACTGTGTAGGAAATTTACCTCAGATGAGTTGAAAGGGGCTTCCCAGCTTGTACATACAGGATGAAGCTTACATTGTGGATTCCACTGGTGATGTATTTTGGGTTAATTTAATAATCATCTGTATATCTATATTTATTTACTGCTTATTTTATATAACCTAATAATCATGTATGTATTTTTACTAAAAAATAATTAATAAATCAATAACTCATAACATTTTTGTTCTTTTCCATTTATTAATTGTTTACTCAAGTTCTTTAAACAGAATCAAAGCAAAACATCTGGTTACCATTATTTAAATTTAAGGTCTGATGTTTAAAATTAATGAGGGTCAATTTTACACTTTCAAACACTAAGGATAACATCATAGAGGCCTATGTATGCTACATATTTTCTTCATTACATGCGTAGATATATTGTATAATGCTTTATTAAGTTAAGTATTAGTTTAACCAGGTTGGTATCAGTACTCCATGGTTTGATATTCTTTATATGTAGCTAAATGTATTTGTTATGGTATGTACCCTCTGTGTAGCACTGCAGAATATGCTGGAGTATTACAAACACATAAATAATAATAATGGAAATAACCTAATCAATAAAAAACCTTTTACATTATAATTGTGTCTATATACAATTAGCCTGCATACGTAGGCTACTAGGTGTACAGATAATCCTTAGGAGAAAAATGTCCAAGTAACCAAGAAATACAGAAATATAATATGGAACATATAAAGTAGAAATCATATTTTTAGAATGTATTCCAATTAGGTGGAACATTTAGAGGAAAACAAAGATATTAAGAGTTTTAAAAGTGAGATTTTCAAAAATGGGAACACTGCCATTTTCTTTTATATTTGTATATTTTCACCTGCATTTCTTGCCCATCGCTACTCACCATGCCAGTCTAAACATAGCTGTTCTTCTTTTAGCTATATTTTTTTCTTAGTATAAAATCCTACACAGAAATATAGATTTCAGAAAGAGCTAGAGGGCGCTTCTTAAAATGTTGAAAAGATATAAAGATTATTCTTGTCTGACTCAATCATGTGGCTCAGCACATATATAGTATGGCAAGAGCACTATTCCTACTATAGCTTTCAAAAAAGTCTATTAAGCCATATAAAATGAATCGTTCTATATACAAAATATATACAGATTATGTAAAAATTCTAATTTTCATTTAAATAAAAAAACAAGAAAAACACATGTCAAAAAAGTTATAAATTGATTTGCATGTCAATGAGGGAATTAAGTATTTGACCCCTTTGACTTAGTACTTGGTAGCAAAACCCTTGTTGGCAATCACAAAGGTCAGACGTTTCTTGTAGTTGGCCACCAGGTTTGCACACATCTCAGGAGGGATTTTGTGCCACTCCTCTTTGTAGATCCTCTCCGAGTCATTAAGGTTTCGATGATGATGTTTGGCAACTCGAACCTTCAGCTCCCTCCACAGATTTTTTTATGGGATTAAGGTCTGGAGACTGGCTAGGCTACTCCAGGACCTTAATGTGCTTCTTCTTGAGCCACTTCGTTGATGCCTTGGTTGTGTGTTTTGGGTCATTGTCATGCTGGAATACCCATCCACGATCCATTTTCAATGCCCTGGCTAAGGGACGGAGGTTCTCACCAAATATCTGATAGTACACGGCCCTGTCCATTGTCCCTTTGATGCAGTGCAGTTGTCCTGTCCCCTTAGCAGAAAAACACCCCCAAAGCATAGTGCTTCCAGCTCTATGTTTGATGGAGGGGATGGTGTTCTTGGGTTTATATGCAGCATTCCTGCTCCTCCAAACATGGCGAGTTGAGTTGATGCCAATGAGCTTGATTTTGGTCTCATCTGACCACAACACTTTCACCCAGTTCTCCTCTGAATCCTTCAGATGTTCATTGTCAAACTTCAGACGGGCGTCTACATGTGCTTTCTTGAACAGTGGGCCTTGCGGGCGCTGCAGGATTTCAGTCCTTCACAGCGTATTGTGTTACCAATTGTTTTCTTGGTGTCTATGGTCCCAGCTGCCTTGAGATCATTAACAAGATCCTCCCATGTAGTTCTGGGCTGATTTCTCACCATTCTCATGATCATTGAAATGCCACAAGGTGAGATCTTGCATGGAGCATCAGACCTAGGAAGACTGGCAGTTATTTTGTGTTTCTTCCATTTGCAAATAATCTCATCTCATAATCTCAGCTCATTACCTGGGAGCCAGAAATCGTGCTGATTGATAGGGGATCAAATACTTATTTGCCTCACTGACCTGCAAATCAATACATAACTTTTTTGACATGCGTTTTTTTTTAATTTATTTATTTTTTATTCTGTCTCTCACTGTTAAAATACACCTACCATTACAATTATAGACTGGTCATTTCTTTGTCAGTGGACAAACATTCAAAATCAGCAGGGGATCAAATACTTTTTTCCCCCCACTGTATATTCTGGAAATGTTTCAACAAATTTGCAAATGTTAATATTAATTTACAGCATTTACTAACGATTAATTTTTTTACATGACCATCAACAATAGTGTAGCACTTTCAAGATGAAGGGAAATTATAGTATTTTTCACAGTATTTTTTTAATTTTAAGTTACAATGAATGCAAATATTGTTTATACTGATGTGTTATTACTTAACTTTTAACATTACTGGAGAATTAACATGGAAAGAGGCTTTGAATATGGAAGTAGCTGCTATCTGCGAAATGGGAATGTGGCAGATAAAACTAAAAGTGCTCTGAACAGGTCTAATGGAAGTGTAATTAGTATACAAAGACACCCTCTTCTGAGAAATTAGAAGAATAAATTACCTAAGAAAGAAAAATGGACCTATTATTATTATTATTATTATCTTTATTTATATCGCGCCAACATATTCCGTAGCGCTGTACAGGGGTTGAGTACATAGCAGAAAACAAATTAAACACCTTGTAAAGAATGGAGGGCCCTGTTTTCGAGCATAAAATCAAATGTACATAGAGCTTGTTTCCAAGGCCTGACACAAGATTGAAAACTCGCAAACTTACAATCTAAGGGTTTAGGTGTGATACAAGAGGGTGACAAATACAATTGAAAGCAATTGGTTCAGTAAAGTGGAGGGGTCTGTGTGTTGTACTGTAGATTGTGGGTGTGAGTGTTATTAAGCTGTGGAATGTTCAGTTGTACATGTTAAGGCTGAAGATGATAAGATTTTTTGAACAGGTGTGTTTTTAATAATTTCTTAAAGGTTTTGAGGCAGGAAGATAATCTAATGGAGCGGGGCAAGGAGTTCCAAATGGATGGGGAAGCACGAGAAAAGTCTTGAAGACGGGAGTGAGAGGAGGTGATGAGAGAGGAGGAAAGAAGAAGGTCGTTAGCAGAACGAAGGGGCCGGTTGGGAGAGTATTTTGAAACAAGAGCAGAGATATAAGGGGGTGCACTGTTGTTGAGGGCTTTATGTGTTAGGGTCATGATTTTAAATTTGATTCGGGAAGCTATGGGAAGCCAGTGGAGTGATTGACAGAGAGGGGCTGCCGACACTGATCGTTTGGTATTGAAGATGAGTCTAGCGGAGGCGTTCATTATGGATTGGAGGGGAGACAGACGAGAGATGGGGAGGCCAGCAAGGAGGGAATTGCAGTAGTCGAGTCGAGAGATGATGAGAGAGTGAATTAGAATTTTAGCTGTGTCTTCTGTAAGATAATGACGAATTTTGGAGATGTTTTTTAGGTGAAACTGACATGATTTTGTTATTGCTTGGATGTGAGGAATAAAAGAGAGGGCGGGATCCAGTAGAACCCCAAGACAACGGGCCTGGGAGGTGGGGGCGATGATGGTGTTGTCAACAGTGACCTACACAGTAAAGTATAATTGCATACAAAAAATAATTTAAAGGCTGTGCTTATTAATTAATTGATTTATTTTTCATATTTGCATTCTAAAAATGTTTGACCAAATATCTAGTTCTGTTATTCAAATGAACATATAGAAAATAATGGTACCATTGTGGGTACATAGTTTAATCCATTATTTTGCTTTTTGCATATCTACGCAATAAAATACAGAAAATATTATCTACTACTGCAGCTTATTTTCTTGCTACATTATTTTCTGCAACATTATATCTCCAGAATATCACATTCATGTTACATTTTGAGGATACTGAGGATAATTGCTGATTGTTTGCGTTGCTATTTTTCTTAAGATAGGCATATAAATGGACCTGATATACTGATGCAGAATCCAAATCCTCAGTTATAATGACATGGAGGCATTCCAGTTTAAGGTTTTCATTTGCATCTGTAATCAGCTCATTGTTTTTCAAATGTATCTGATTTGATTAATATAAATAGAAAGACTTTTCTCTCTGGTGTGTAATTTCCTCGTGAAACTGCTAAGCAGGGTAATACAATTGATTATATGTGTTATTCAAAATAATAAACTGGAAAATAACCATCATTGAAACTGTTTGCTATAATGTGTTTACTTAGATTCAAATATGCATTATATAGTAATTTTAAATCATTGTATCTGTCTTTAAAAATGGCACTCTGAATAATAGTAAGTAGCTTATTTCCTCAAGATAAATAGGTTTCATGTTTGATATAATTCCAACTCAGGAAAAAAGTGTCACTGATAACGGATTTTGAATTCGTGTTTCTAAGCAACAACTACTATTAAATGTACAGTTTTCTAAAGTAACAATAATCTGGTAGTTTATTAATTAAAATATTTGCATTTTAGTTACCAGACACCAAAATTAATATTTGAAGCCTGCAAGTCAAGGGCCTGATTCAATTGCAAGCCTGCAACTCGATAGTAGTAGGCAGTATGTCTGCGGGTGTGTTTTGGGCTCCCGTTCGTCTCCGATTACAATGCGATTCAATTGCTCAAGCCTGCAAGTTACTGTCCCAAAGCCAAAACCGTAAACCAGGCACTTGTTTGTAGCAGTTCAGGGCGGGAACATGATCAATTAAGCAAGCCCTTAACCTCCCATTTCGAATCAGCCAATAGAAAATTAGACTGTCATTATTAAGGCAGTAAAATATGGAGGTTACATGTCAATCAATTAGGTTCGGGGGTCCCATATGCGATCAGACTCGCAAACCCGCAAAATATAGAATAATGAAAATGAATGCCAATACTGTTCTAGTCCATATGAGTAGCCTGATATGTATTAACTCATTGATACCTGAGATGAAAATAACCCCAAAATTAAACATAAAAATAAATGTAATTTCCTGCCAATTTGTGAGCTGGAGACTGTTGTGCAATTAATTCTATCATCGCTTTACCCGTTATTTACAGTGCATTACTGATTTTTTTATTTGCATTTACAGTGCTACAAATAGGTGTTTAACTCCCTTGCTGTTTTTTCTAGCAGTCGTAGGATTTTCTCCTTCTTTTGCCATTTACAGGTATGAAAACATTTGCGGACTTGGGGAAATTGATCAATTGAATAGCAATTTGCAATTTTAGCCATCGTAAATGCTTGAGAAAGTGAAAGACCAAAGGCTTTGGGAGGCTGTTAGTTACGGGTTTAACCCTTGCAATCTTTTCAAGGCCGTAAATCATAAGCCGTTTGTAGCCTACAAAAAGACGCCAATTGAATAGCAAATTAACCTATGACCTCACTTACGGGCTACCGGATCGAGCGAGAGCTCAATTGAATCGGGCTCCAAATAAATAAAATAACTGTAGTTTAAAGAACATCCAAATAGGTGGTATGTAGCAATGACGTATCCTGTCAGTTTATCAGATAATTTTAATCAGTCTGTATCAATGCTTTGAATAAATTAGGTATATTGAGCAAATGACAATGTTGCTGCAGAACTGGTCTATGAACCTGTTGTTCTTGCAGGAAACTACATGAGCTATAACAATCTAGCAACTGACACATTTGGATCCCCAACAGATAATATACACCCACACCTAAACACTAAAAGACAGATTCTTTCAGAACTCTAGAATGGATTATTTTTATTATTATTTTTTATATCCGAATATCTCACAGAATACAGAATTGTCACTAAGTAGCAGAATAGTAGAAACTATTTTGAATCATGTACTTGTTTGTTTAATCTTGCAACTCATTACACCAAAGACCTTTTAAGGCAATCAGGTTTTTACCTTCACATGACTACAAATCATTATATTAATAGTCTAAAGTATTAAATGAATATTTAATTGAATATTTAAAAATATAAAATTTCCTCTAGGAAACACAAACATTAATTGCACCAACATATTACACTTTAAGTAAAATAAAGAAGATCAGAGCTAAATGAAAGTGCAAGCACAGCTGGAGCTACAGTACAGTAACAACAGATAATATAGGTGTGAAAATAACTCAGGCAAAATATTAGCAACACCACCTTCATAAACATGAGATTAAAAGATTAAACATTGATATTCTTGAAATTTGTGAACTCAGTTGGAAAGGACTGGGACGATTCATATCAGACAGTTGCCAGATCCTCTACCTGGGACCCCCACAGCATTTAAACAATTAACTCCCTGCCGTGGATCCTTAAAGGACATGTGGCATCTAATTAATTAGCCACTGGGGTGGGGGTACTATAAGGACCCCCGTAGCAACTAATCTCTTAACTCCCTATGACCCATGGGGATTTAAACAGACTCCCATGGAACACCTATTAACGACTAACATACTATGGGGGTCTATATAGAGCCTCATGGATATCAAATAAACCCCCTATTACTAGTGATGTCGCGAACATCAAATTTTCGGTTCACGAACAGCGGACGCGAACTTCCATCAAATGTTCGCAAACGGGCGAACCCAGCGAACCGCCATAGACTTCAATGGGCAGGCGAATTTCAAAACCCACAGGGACTCTTTCTGGCCACAATAGTGATGGGAAAGTTGTTTCAAGGGGACTAACACCTGGACTGTGGCATGCCGGAGGGGGATCCATGGCAAAACTCCCATGGAAAATTACATAGTTGATGCAGAGACTGTTTTTAAGCCATAAAGGGCATAAATCACCTAACATTCCTAAATTGTTTGGAATAACATGCTTTAAAACATCAGGTATGATGTTGTATCAATCAGGTAGTGTAAGGGTTACACCCGCTTAACAGTAACAGACCAATCTCCCCGTTTAATGCACAGCAAACAATCGCAAACAGTCCCTTTGCACAACCGCAAACTCCCCATTTGCACAAGGTTGGATACCAAGCTAGCCATGTCCCGTTCCTTGTCCTCACTGATGTCATTGAAGGTCTCTTCCTCCACCCAGCCACCAAGTATCCCTGAAAGGTGACAACAAGCCCCCTGGAATGCCTTCTATGTTTGGTCTTCCACCTCCTCAAAGCCACCTTCGTCCTCTGACTCCTCTTCTTCAGACTTCTCTCTCTGCGTTGTCTCTGTCTGCATTATTATAAGGTGTGTACTGTTAAGTAGTACTATTCCTATCGGTTTAATCCCTGTTACGTCCACTATTAGGGGACGTGTATATGGCATTGATTTTTGAAACAGGGAGATGGAAAAAGATGCTTGGTCGGACCTCCTAATTCAAATTTGGGGCACTGCACGTGCAATGTAATGTGCCACCAGATAGGAGTGGTGTATTAAGTTGTACTATTTATTCCTATCAGTTTGATAACTGTTACGTCACCTATCATGGGACGTGTATATGGCATGGATTTTTGGAAGCAGGAGATGGAAAAAGATGCTTGGTCGGTCCTCCCACTTCAAATTTTGGGCACTGCGCGTGCAATTTAAGGTGCCACCAGATATGAGTGTCACTGTGCACTAGCAAAAGTTGGCAGAGTAGATGCAATAGGCTTCACACACACGCCTGTAGGCAGGCAATTGCTATTCAATCTATTACAGTCAAAAAAGTGTTGTTTTATTTCACTGAGCACAATATAAGCTGTGAGCCTGACACAGGCAGGCAACTGAAATTAGATTACAGGAAAAAAATGGTTATTTTCAATATATGATACACCACCAGGTATGAGTAGTGAAAATAAGCACCATATAGTTAGCCTGTCACACACACACGCTGGCAGGCAGGCATATGCAATTAAATTACACAGAAAAAAATAATAAAATAAAATAAATGATGTTCTAGCCCTAAAAAGGGCTTTTGGGGTTGCTGTCCTTGCAGCAGATATCAGATGAGTCCTTCAGGTCTGTAGTGGAAGCTAAATACACAGCCTAGATATCTATTTCCCTACACTATCTGTCCTCTCACAACGAATGCAGCTTCAGAATGATTCTAAAATGTATGCTGTCCTTCAGATGGAAGGCCCTGGAAGGGAGTGTATGCTGCTGATTGGCTGGAATGTGTCTGCTGACTGTGAGGTGCATGGTCAAAGTTTCCTCAATGATAAAGTATAGGGGGCGAACCGAAAAACGCATGTGTTTGCCATCCGCTGCTAACGCGAACACGCCAAAATCGCCGTGAATAGTCCGCGGGCGAACTGTCCGCGACATCTCTACCTATTAACCATAGGAGTCTATACAGAAAGATATTTTAACACATAAAGTGCCATGAGGGTCATGACACTCTAAGTTACAAAAATACTACTCTAAGTTAATAACATTTACCCCCCAATAAACTAATAAATAAAATTAAAAAAATAAATAAATAATTACTAAAAGATATCCATTTTATTTAATCAGAATTGTTTTTTTGTATGTAACACTGCTCACTGTCTGTTTTGAACATTTTGGAGCAATCGGATTGCATAGATTAAGGGATTTGCGAGTGATCCATAACATGTTTGCAAGTGATCCGTACAATCTTATTAGCATAGTGTTTTTGTGTAAATGTCTAATTGAGTAACTCATAATCATTTGTCAGTTTCAATCAATGGAAAAGTTTGCCTTAGTTTTTGACTCTTGCTTGACACAGTCAAGCCAGTGTAGCAGTTCTCTCTCAATGTTTTCGGGATGGGTGATCAACATAGCTAGGGGTATTTACTTTGCTCTTAAACATGGTTTAAATTGTGCCGGGGATTAGCATAGACGTCAATGTTACTCTCATCATGGGAGATTTAAAAGCTAAAGTAGGGAACCAACAGATACCTGGAATAGAAGGGAAGATTGACTTTAGTTTACAAAGTTAAGCTGGTCAGAGATTAGTAAAATTCTGTCAAGATAATTCCTTGGTCATATTAAACAACCTCTTCCAACTGCCTCCAAGATGACTCTACAAATGGACATAACCAGATGGACAATATAGAAATCAGATTGACTATATATGTTGTGGCCAAAGATTGGGGAGCGACTCACAGGTTCTTGTTGCAAAGTTTAGAATTAAATTGAAGGAAAAAGGTAAAATCATGAGTCCAAGCGCACACAAAATAAATAATATCCTCAATGAAGGGACTAGACATGGAAGATAGAACGCCCAAAGAACTTTCAACAGAAGTTTGTGACATTGTGATGATCCAGCGGTAGGGGCTATTACTGCCCAGAGCCACCTGCCACAGGTTAACTACCCACAAGGACCGTTGGATTCTTGGAAATCTCAGCACCAGCACCCTGATATCTGGCTTCTGTATTAGTCAGGGTCTCCCCATCAGCAATCAGCTCTTCCAGGAGTCTCAGTAACCTTCATTTGGTAGTGACCAGGACAAGTTACTTACAAGGTGGAGATAGGATCAGTATCACAGTTAACAGGAGCAAATAAGAGAACATACAATTTCTACTGAACTGATTTATTTTTGAAAAGTCAACAATATATATATGGTTAGATATAGGGGGGTATATACAACGCAACAATGGCAGGCACAGGAGATTGACTCCACATGGCGTTCAACATTAACATCCTTTCTGCCACCTGGGAATAATAGGCCAACCTCCAATACACACATGTCGTCTTTAGTTGTCTAGCACATCAGAGATGTAATTTGCAACGGGGCAAAACAAATTACAATACAATCACTGGTTCCTGTCTGTCTACAATGTCTCATTGTAGACCAATTTTGTTTAACTGTTTCATGACCATTTAGGTACAGTTATAACACAGAACACAGTATTTGCGGAGGTGATATTTACTGTTAGGCACCGTGATATATTTTAAAGGTCACATTTATTGTTGAAAGCAAAAGAGTTCCAGAAAAACATTTACTTCTGCTTCATAGACTATCTAAAGCCTCTGACTATGTGGATCACAACAAAATGTGGCAAGCTCTTAAAGAGATTTGAGTATGAAAAATCTCATCCACCTCCTTTGGAATCAGTATGTGGAAAGAAGTGCGACACGGTTGTATATCTGACCTAATATTGCTTGGAGAAATATTAACAACCTCCTCTACGTGAATGATACTACTCTGATGGCTGAAAGTGAGGAGGCACTAAAGGGCCTATTGATGAGAGTGAAAGTAGAGAGTGCCTAAAGCTCACCTGCTACTCAAAGTTAAAAAGAGGATCATGGCAAACAGCAATCACAGTTCCTGGCAAATAGATGGTGAAGAAGTGGAGGCAGTGATACATTTTATTTTCCTGGGCACCAAGAACTCTGCTTGTGGAGAATACCGACATGAAATTAAAAGATCTTTACATCATAACATACTAACATCCACTTCACTAGTTGTATAGAACTAGGACAGCTCTTATATGAGGATTCTAACATTTTAATATCTGCTAAATATCTTGTTCCATATGCATATTTATCCAATCCGAGAAATTGATATCTGCAACCTCTCTTTTTCAAGTGTGGAGCAAACCTGACTTTCAGTTTGAATATAAACTGTCATGCAGGAACAGTGCAAACAGCATTTAACATCATGAGGTAAACAAACATAGGGTAATCAACATAACATAAATATATATGAAATAACTATAAAACAACTACTGAGCCCAATCCCACAACCACATAAATAATGATACAGATATTGTTAGCTCGCTCAAGTCATTATGCACATAATCAATACCTTGTTATAGTAATAATGGTCAGCATTGCTATCTTGATACAATAGTAATGTTCAGTGTTACTAATCTGGTGCAGAAGTAATGAGCAGTATTACTATGCTGGTGCATTGCTGATGTGGAGCATTACCACCCACTGTAGTATAATCTTAAATCAATAAATATGATATTCTAGTCCATGTGAGTTCCATTATATGTAATAACACATTGATTGCCGGGATCGATATAACATGGATATTAAACAAAAATAAAAGTATTTTATATTGCAGATTTGCGAGCTTGAGAAAGTTGTGCTATTAATTTTAATATCTAACATCACTTTCCCTTTCAGTATTAGTACAGTAGTGTGTTTATATTTGCATTTACAGTGTTACAGATAAGACTTGAACCCCCTTGCGGGTCCTCTCTAGTACCTGTTGTCTTCTTGGCTTCATTTGCGGGTTACGGGGTTGAACGCCAGTGGACTTGTTGCAATTTAATAGCGAAATCAAGAACGTTGCAGTTACGGGATTGACAGAACAAAGGATTTGTGGGTGCTCAGTTTCAATTTCCTGCAGCTTTTTTTCGCCCCTCAAGTCGTTGGCGGGTTGCTTTGTAGGGTCAATTTAATAGCCGTAAGTCTGGTGGCTACATTACGGGCTACAGTTTTACACGTTGAGGGAATTTAATAGGGCTGTATATATCTTCAAGAAGGCTCCATTTTCACAATGCTTTGCATGAATTCTTTATCAAGAATATCAGGATAAAAAAACACATGGATAGACAACTAGATATTTTATTGTAATGTTAACTCAAAACGCATTAGTATTCTTTTTAGAATTATTATATTTTTCATATATAATTTTAAGCTTGTTAGGTGTAATGAAGGACTTTAATATAAAATGGAAAACAATGTTTGCATATTTCAATTAACATGCAAATAAATAGATATTAATAAAAAGGTAAAATTTAATGTCATAATCCTCTAACTTCCAAATACTAAAATGCAGAAACTCAGTGTCTTAATCATAGGTGTTTCTGTTTCTTGTTACATGCCAAATGTCACAGCAAAGAGCAACATAAAATATCTTAAGCAGATGGGAGAAGCAGATGTCCCTGAGGAAATAAAGTAGTTTTATGTTTCAAGAATCAAATGATAGGAAAAATTCTCGGCTCAGTTGAAGGTTGTATAATTCCTTCAAGGACATCTTTGTGACTAAATTGGCTAAGCATATATGTTTTATGACAAATATAAAGATGATACAATGATGAAGAATACTATGCGTGAGCCTGTGTATTGATACTAAGAAATGTCATGTGCATATATATGCTTTAGTGTGTTTATATGTGGGGTGTTAAAAATATGTTAGAAGATAGGCTATAGAATAAAATATACTGGATATATATTCAAGAAACACAGAGTGTACCGAACATTAAAAATAGAGATATAATTTGCAGGAAACATAAACATTTAAAATGTAGACTAGAAATACATACATTTAAATATTACATTTTTGAAGATTGTCATACACGGTTGGGACCATATGCATTTGTTTCTTTACATTCACATAAACAAAATACTTTCTCTGTTGACATCCCACAAATGCTTGCTTACTGTTCATACACATTTCAAGAATTCTCCTAACAAGGAAATTGGGTATAGATGCTAGCATTCAAGATTATATGCAATGTTTTATAATTCATTGAAATGGATTAGATATGATGTATTAACTAGACAGTAACTGATGTACCATTCTTGGAATAAAGCATGTCAGCTGTCTGCCAAAAGATATAAAGGAAACATCTCAACACGTGAAATTGTTGGGTTTGCTAGACAATTCAAGACTGCAAACATCTAAAATAATTCTAAATGCTTCATTCATGCTACATACATATTTATGATTAACTTCACTATAACTATGATGTTTTTTAGATATCTTTATTAAGAAAAGAGATATAATCAATGAAATCAGGGGAAGTCATTGATTCAAAAGTCATAAATATCAAGACAACAGTAACAGGAAAATATTGTATTTTATATCTAGAAATATTTAAATGTCATAACAGAAATATTTATCTTAATTGAGAAAATAATTATGTTTTTCAATATATGCCAAAGTGTTTGGTGATTTTCTTCCTATTTTTTTGGAGTTGGAGAGTTATTGTGACAGGTGGGTGGTAGGGGCCAGTATCAACCGTTAGTGAGGTAATGAGTGACATGTTGATGGAAATGGAATGTGTGGGAAATGATTGGGGTAGTGGGTAAAAGAGGCCATTGGTAATGGGAGTGATCTTTGATTAAGACAGTAACCATACAGAGGAATCTATAAATGGAACAAGAGTTAAGTAAATGTACACATTGGTGCAACGTGAGGAACTAATGGATTATAGAACATTTTAGGCAACTACTTTTTGAAATAGATAATTATAATACCATGAAAGTTTATCATTCCTGTGGGTAGCAATAAAAGTTAAAGTCATTATTTCCAAGAGCATGCATGAACAATGCTGTGTTTGAAGTGTAAATGTATTCAATACCAGAATATCTGCAAACTGTAAATAGTAGCTATGCAAATTGTCATAGTAGTAGGAATATAAGGTAGGGATTTTTTTGTGTCAGTATTGGCTTGAGGGGTACTCACATGTATCAGTGAATATTGGCGAGATGAATATGTGGCCATATGCCTATAATAGATTACATCAGGAAGATTTCCATGTAAAGCATACTGTTGCATGTGAGTAGGTAACAAGCGAATAGAAGGAGTCCAAAAATCTTTTCTCACACTTCACAAAAACTGGACCTCATTCTATCTACTCATTGTTTATCAGAGAGCATTTGTAGATTGTGTGTTAGAGCTGGGGGTATAATGCTAATCCATTTAGTGATGTTTGTTTTCTTGCCTGCAATTAAACATATATTGGTCAATGTATCAGAATAATTAGGGTTTTTTATGCCTGATGAATCTCTTAGTTTGCCAATAGACAATGGAGATATTGCAAAGGAATGTCATGGGTCCGATATATATTTCATAACCTTTAGATAACTGATAGGGGTGGAGACACATATATCTGCTGACATCTGAAATCACCATAGTTCAAATATAAGCTTTAAATGGTGCATTGCAATGTTAAGGTTACTAGCATACAATCTTCATTTAGTGGGATTAGTTTGCAGATAATGATTGTACTTGTAGATCATATCCACTGTATTTTACTTTATTGGATACAATACAATTTATTTGGCTGTAAATAAAAGACAGGCATTAATATTTAATTACTATGGCAGCTAGGGTTGAAGCTATTATGGAGAGGTTCTTGTGACCTTAAGATGATCATACCAATTTAATAGGCTATGTCCTTGACTGAAGCCAGCATCTGTGTGGGTATAATAGTTTGTGTGCAAAAGAAAAGCGTTCTGTCAATCCCGTAACTGCTACGTTCTCGATTTTGCTAATTTCCTTAGTTTACTTAAGGATCAGTTCTTATGGTCACAAAAAATGCTTGTGGATGCAGAGTTGACACTGGGTAGGGTTGTTACTTATCCTTTTATTTTGGATTAGCAAAAAGTAAGGCTTTCAGTGATTGCAAATTGAACAGGCACTTGAAATAGTGTGAAATAGTATTTCAACTGTGTATATAGGCTAACGTAAGCTGTGCCCATCAATTGCAAATGCACGGTGAGAGTTGTATTGTTATGGCTTATTAGTAGAACAGTCTATGTAGATCATTTTTCTAAGGCCTCAATTACATTACAAAGTAAATATAATCACTAGACTATTTTATGAGTGCTTTTACAAGGAAGTGTGGGGTGCTATTAGATGCTGCTTATGTGTTTTTAAAGGGCTTGTGCAAGTGCACATAAAGGTCTGTGAGTAAATAGTTTGTCACCTGTTAGTTCAATAAATCAGTATTTATAAATCTGTAAAAAAGGTTACATATTTAGTAATGGATTGGTCCTTTATGTGCACTCTCTAAGATTTTGAACAGCCTTAGCAAGTATTTGAAATGCACTTGATTCTTTGTACCATATCTCGTTTTGCAGACCTTTGCAAGTGCATACAAATTCTTAAATAGTGTTATTTAATAGCAGTGTAGACTAATTTGCACTTAAAGCAGTTATATATAGCTAACACTCAAATATTGCAATGGCATAACATGTGATTTTCACAGTTACAAAAGCTATGAGTTTTTTGAAAATTTTAAACAGTATCTGTAGCTGCTATCTTGTTTAATGTTTAATGTCTATGTTATGGATTTTTGCTGACTTTCTTTTACTTTAATGTAATGTTAAATGCCAAGGGAGATGGTAGCAGGGTGAGCACTGGACCCCTCAGAGGCGCAGGGGCCTGGTGCATTGCACTGCCTGCACCGACGGTAGCTCTGCCCCTGGTGGGGTGTGCTAAACCCTGGAGTCTGGATCAGGAGCCAAATCATGAGCCACACACTGCTATTTATCTTGGACACTGAAAGCAAGCAGGAGAGTGCATTAGAACCAATTTTTTGCCTCCCCAATTATATTAATACTGCGACTTGCCCATCAAAAATTATGGGGCAATACAATTTGAAGCCATGGGAATGCTGTTTGAGACATAATTGAAACCGTTTTGTACTGTGAGGACATTCGGCTCTCATAGCGAGGCTTGCGCTGAGCGCCTTTGGCACTCATCGCATGCCTCGCAATGAGCACCTTCGTCGCTCATTGTGAGCCTCTCTGAGAGAGATATATATTTCTATGTATATGTAGTTAAGTAATACTGAATGATTTCTTAAATCAATTAATATACTTTACTTATTTATAATTGATATATGCAGCAAGCAATAGGCTGAAGAGCTAACAATCTGTTTGTATTTTGTGTGTGCATAGAATATGCATTTTGATTGTTGGTGCTCTGCTTTTAAAGTGTAATGAATGTTCGAAGTGTGCATTCTAAAAAGGCTGCGTCCGCGAGGTAAAGCCGTTGGGTTATTGTGTAAAGTGGCATTGTATAGTCGTAATGTTATTAATGTGGTACGCGTCTCGTGAGCATTTTCAGGCTTTTGTTATAGTGTATCTTTTAGGTTGTAGTGTTATATGTAAAGCGCTACGCGTTTGGCGCAGTCTGGGGTCGTGTAGCCTCGTTTTCATTTTTTGCGGCGCCCATTGTTTTCCACCCTTAGGCGATTTTCGAGAGGCGAAAATTGCCTAAATCATGTTACCATATATACTCGAGTATAAGCCAGCTTTTTTTAAGACTGAAAAGGGCTCCCTCGGATTATACTCGAGTCACCCTGTGTCTCCCCACCGTGCATCTCCACCCCCGTGTCTCTTCCCCCCTCTCCCTCTCCTGTGTCTCTTTCCCCTCTCTCCCTCTTGTCTCTTTTCCTCCCCCTCCCCCTCCCTTATCATCCTCCTCATCCTTCCTCCTCAACCCCCTCCTCATCCTCAACCCCACTGCTCAACCCCCCTCCTCATCCTCAACCCCCTCCTCATCCTCAATCCCCCTCCTCATCCTCAATCCCCCCTAATCCTCAACCCCCTCCTCATACTCAATCGCACTCCTCATTCTCAACAACCCTCCTCAACCCCCCTCCTCAAGCCCCCTCCCCATCCTCAACCTTCCTCCTCAACCTCAACCCCCCTCCTCATCCTCCCTCCTCAACCCCCTCCTCACTTTACCCCTTTCTAATTTCATTCCCCCTCTCCCTTTTCCCTAACTTACCTTTCATCAGCAGCTGCTCCTCCTCTCCTCCGCTCCTCCGCGCATCTTCCGGCTGTGTCAGGACCCAGCATATGCTAATGACGTGACTTCACATGCTCGTCACGTCACTAGCATTGGAGGAGTGGAGGAGCGGAGGAGCAGCTGCTGACGGAAGGTAAGTGAGGGTAAAGAGAAAGGGGGAGGTAATTAGAAAGGGGTAAAGTGAGGAGGAGGTTGAGGAGGGGGGTTGAGGTTGAGGAGGGGGGTTGAGGATGAGGAGGGGGGGTGAGAATGAGGAGGGGGGTTTAGGTTAAGGAGGGGGGTTGAGGATGAGGAGGGGGTTGAGGATGAGGAGGGGGGTTTACAAGGGAGAATGAGGAGGGGGTATGAGGAGAGAGGTTAAGGAGGGGGGTTGAGGAGGGGGTTGATGAGGGAGGTTGAGGAGGGCGGTTGAGGAGGGGGTTTGAGGATGAGGAGGGGGATTGAGCAGGGGGGTTGAGGATAAGGAGGGAGGTTGAGGAGGGGGTTGAGGAGAGAGGTTGAGGGGGTTGAGGAGGGGGGTTGGAGGATAAGAAGAAGGGGTTGAGGAGGGAGGATGAGGAGGGGGGTTGAGGAGGGGGAGGGGAGTTGAGGAGGGGGTTGAGGAGAGAGAATGAGGAGGGGTTGAGGAGAGAGGATGAGGAGGGAGCATGAGGAGGGGGGTTGAGGAAAGAGCATGAGCAGGGAGGATGAAGAGGGGGGTTAAGGAGAGTGATAAGGGAGGGGGAGGAAACTAGACACAAGGGAGAGGGGGGAAGAGACACAGGGGAGGGAGAGGGGGGAAGAGACAAAGGGGAGGGAGAGAAGGGGGGAGAGACACAGGGGAGAGAGAGGGGGGAGAGACACATAGGAGAGAGAGGGGGGAAGAGACACAGGGGTGAGAGAGGGGGGACACAAGAAAGGGGCACAGAGGGCACAAGAGGGACACAGGGGCAGCACATTTCCCACCCTCGGCTTCTACTCGAGACACTACGTTTTCCCAGTATTTTGTGGTAAAATAGGTGCCTTGGCTTATACTTGGTTCGGCTTATACGGTAAATTCGTGTTCCACCTCACTCACAGACATCCTGGCTGTTGCCCCATGCTGTCTGTGATGTTTTTGTCCTTTTTTGGAGTGTATTTAGTTTTTTTGTTTGGCCGCGGTGCTCATCGCCTAAGTCGTATGCACCTCGCAAAGCGTGACAACATCTTGCAGTTTGACAACTATTATATGTGACTCACTTTTTTTTATTAATGAAACATTTTATTTATGTTTTGATCTAACTACTGTATTTCATAGCAAAATTATTATGTAGAGAAAATGTCATATCTCTGTATTGCGTATAGAACTTATTGTATCTTTATTATGCCCTCATTTCTGTTTCTGTTTTTATTACATTTTTATGAGCACCAAGATAATCATTTTAATAGCATTGAAAATGAATAGAATATGTAGATGGGAGTTAGTATGAAAGAAAATAACACCATTTTTAAGATATAGCAAAGGGACTACTAAGGCTATGTGCCATAAAATGTCTAATGTTTTTGTAATAACCTATAAAAAGCAGATTAATGAAATTTTTAAAGCTTTCTTACCATTTATGATGCCACAGTGTATGATAAGAAATATATGTGTATATATATATATATATATATATTTATAAATATATTTATAAAACAATTCAGCCTTTTCTGCAATAAAATATGTTATTTTAAATGAATGTTCATTCTACTGTGTGACTATATTTTTAACTTCCCCTAAAACTCATTTCATTCTTATCTTATTAGAGACTTTTATCTTACTCAAATATGTTATAAAAACCTAGATTAAAGAAAAATATTCATTATTCAACACATATTTTCACTACTTGAAAAATATAGTGAGCTGGGAATGTTTGGAATTATGTTAAAATAAAATAAAAATGCTGCAAAGTTTTTAGTTGCTAAAAGCAGCTGTTAAAAGACAAATTTCTGTCCACTATGCTACTGGATATAGGGTGCTTTTATAAGCAGATAAAGCTTTCATAATTCAAAAGTTTGAAATGGTGAACCTCACAATCCTCTGACTATCTTAATTTATTGAAGAAATCCTAAACTCATGTCTACATTAGTGCCTCTAGGATATTGTATTTATGTTCTGTATTGTATATATTTAGGACTGTTATCAATGACACTTCAAGGAATAGGGAACTTAAGAAAATTATAACATGCATTTAAATGAGCATGCTATATATTTTGCTCTGCATGAAAAAAATAGTACAACATGATTAAACTTGCAAGAAATGTACAAATCATACTGCAGTGTGTTACAGCTTTCTTACTTCTAGTTTTCTGACACTGGTTCCACATTTCAGATGATTCCCTTTCGAGGGAAAGTACGTCATTTTCTGATTTAATTACCTTGCACAACTTATTGTCATCAGCAAACATGGAGACAATAATTTCCAATCCTTAGTCTAAGTCATTAATAAATATGTTAATAAGGGGAAGACCTAATACTGAACCCTGAGGAACCTTACTTACCACATAAGTCCAATATAAGAATGTTCCATTTACAACAACCCTTTGCTTACTGTCTTTTAACTCTCAATCCATGAGCAGATATTTAGTGTAATTCCTACCTAAGGGTAGTTTGCACAATAGTCTTCCATGTGCCACTGTATCAAAAGCCTTTGCAAAATCCAAAAAGACTATATCCACTGAGTTGCCTTGATCCAAGTTACTACTAACCTCCTCATAGAAACTAATTAGATTTGTTTGACAGGACCTATCCTTAATAAATCTATATTGACTCCTTTATATGATCTTGTTCAGATAGACATAGGGCCCTATTAAATTGTCAAAATCACAATTACTGAATCCCATAATATAGCCTGTAAAAGTTACTGATATTTGATTGGCCTCCTCTAGCTACCCGCAATCTATTTGCGGGCTACAGACTCTGACTCTAAGGCTTTGATCTTCACAATCCCTCCCTATCTGATTTCTACTGTCTCCTAATATATGGAAACATATTCCCAACTGCCTGTAATTGTAATGCCTGTAATGCCTGTAACAGTCTTTCTCACTTTGCTGCTTATTTCCACATAACTCTGCCATAACTGACTTCTTCCTAAATCAAAAATACCACTTACCTCCCACCCTCCACCAATTATTGCAACTATATACTAGTCAAACTCCTGACATTCCCATTTGCAGATTATAATTCACCTCAAATACCTTTCAAACTTTGCACACCTTCCTACCTATGTAAACGTTCCCTTTGTTCTTGACCCTTGCACTTCCTTATCTGTTCTTCTCCAGGTGTCTGCCTCTTCCATTCCCTTTAGAATGTAAGTAGCGAGTTTACAATCTTGTAGGGTACTTCGGAAAAAAGTACTTCTACAAAGATCCTAAGCTCAAAACAGGGCCCTCCATTTTCTGCAGTCTTTTAATATTGTGTCTCTGAGTATACTCAAGAACCTGTCCCCCTTAGCTGGACTGGTGATCTAATTAAACCAGTTTTGTTTTAGGGTAGTTAAAATCTCCTTTTAATAAAACTTGACCATGCTTATCTGCATTTCCAATCTTTAACATTAATTGCATTTCCTCACTTTCAATTATATTTGGGTGTTTATAGCATACTCCTACGCTATTTAACTCTACCCACAAACATTCAACATTTTCACTAGTTCCAGAATAAATATCTCCTCTGACTATAAGCTTAAATTCAGGCTTAACAGACATACAAATCCCTCCTCCTCTTTTATCATTGCCCCTATCTATGTAGGTTATATATACTATCTAAATAAGTTATATATACTCATGTCATGAGTCATCCCATCATGTTCAAGTAATGCCTATTAAATGCCATTTCTCTTTTCCCTATTGGCTATACTAACCCCCCCCCCCCCTTCTACTCTTGACTAGTTAAATCATTCTTTATCCCTCCTACACTTTCTTCAATATTACTTATACCTAGTCCCTCACCCCCAAGTTTAAAAACTCCTCTACCCTTTCTACCATCCTATCCCCTAGCACACAAGGTCCCTCGTCATTAATGTGCAATCGATCACTTCTATAGATATTGTACCCAAGTGAGAAGTCAGCCCAGTGCTCTAAAAACCCAAACCTCTCCTAAATGCACCACTTTTTTAGTCACTCATTAACCTCCCTAAGCTCCTTCTGTCTCCCTTGCCTTAAGCTTATTCTTCTCCAGTTCTCTAAACTCATTCTTTAGAACCCTCCATCTTCCACTAACTTTGTCGTTGGTACCAAAATGTACCAGGACCACTGGTTTATTTCAGGCCCCTCCCAATAATTTATCTACCCAATCCACAGCATGCCAAACACGAGCACTCGGGAGACAGCAAACTGTGACAAATTACCCTTTCTGCCTTCCTAATAATAGGGTCCCGTCCCACCAAAACCTGTTTTTTGCTCTGCCTATGCTGACATCCCTCACCTCCATTAGAACTTTTCTCTTTGATGTTATAGGGAGCAGCTCTATCTGGCATTGTCATTCCTGAATGGACATCCTCAATAGTTTCACTAAATCTGGCAAATATGTTGGTATTTGGTAACTCAGAACTGGCCTGCCTCCTCCGCTTATTTGCTTTGTAACTTTAACCCAGTTACCTCCCTGGACATCCTCACTAGCCCCATCTCCACCCTCCATGCTGAGCCCAGCTAAGCTTTGCTCATTGAGCACCAACTCCTTTTCCAGTGTAGCAATATCACTACTTTAGGCTACCTGAAAACTATTTGCAGGTTACAGGCTGAAATTCCTTGCGGTTGTCAAAGTCATAACTCCAACCCATCAAAGCCTTTGATCTTTCAAGCCCGTAAATGTTACAATCGCAAATCGCTATTCAATTGCTACAAATCCTCAAGCCGCAAATGTTTTCACACCCAAAAATTACAAATATACAAGTACCTGATAGGACTCGTAAGGGAGTTAAACACCTGTCTTTATCACTGTAAATGCAAATAAATAATAAATAATGCACTTTATAAGATGGGGAATGTGATGTAAGACATCAGAATTAATTGAACAAAAGACTCAAGCTCGCAAATATGCAATTAAAAACAATTTTTTTTATGTTTAATTTCCGTGTTGTATCAATGTCGGTAATCAAGAAGTTAATACATATCAGGCCAACCACATGGACTAGAACAGTATCGTCATTATTTTTTATTATTTTGTACATTGCCAGATTGCGAGTCCGATCTCATATCAAACTTCTAAATGCTAATTGATTAAAGATTAACCTCCATGTTTTACTGACGTCATGATGATGGTCTCACTTACTATTGGCTGTTTCTAAATTGGTAGTTACGGCCTTACTTAATGGATCATGATCATGCTCTGAAATGCTACTTATCGGTGCATGGTTTACGGTTTAGGCTTTTGGCCCGGTAGCTGCGGGCTTGTTCAATTAAATCGCTCTGTAACTGTTGCAACTGCCAGCTTGCATTTGAATAGGGGCCTAAGTGTTGCAAATTTCCTCTCCAGTTCCCCAATTTGAGCTTCAAGAGAAGCAATATGCACACACCTGACACAGAGCTATAGACCCTGGATCAGCTGTTCCAGCAGTGCATACATGTGTGAGCGATTCATAATTAACTATTATAAAAATACAGTGCAAAAAAACAACAACAAAATTATATATTTGTGAAAAGCTTAAAATAAACAACTTTTTTCCCTCCCTTTTCTACACTACAATTTATTTAAACTCCCACACTTATACTAGGACTGCACTCTTATTAGAACTGTTAACAGGCTCGCAAGTTTGCTCCTTCTCCTGCTTAAATTAGATTCTGAGTACTCACCTGTACAAAATCAGCAAACAGCAAAAAGGCACACTTTATTTTCAAGAAGTAAATCAGTTGCAAACAGAACCACACAAGTCACATACTTATATGCAAGTTTAACACAGGCAAAAGCACTCCTCTATGACTTGTACAAAATCAGTGCACACAGCAAAGAAACACCCTTTACTTTCCAGAAGTAAATCACAGTTGCTGTTGAATAATTGCAATTGCACTGATCTGGATGATATCCATCTATCCTTGAGGTCTTCTCAAGTTTCCACTCTTTATATTAAACTAGCCACTTGCCCGTCAAAAATGACGGCAATAAAATTTGAAGCCTGGCAATGGTGTTTGCCACAAATTGCAAGCCTTTCCCCCTCTACTTAACTGGCCTTGCGATGAGCGCCTTTGGCGCTCATTGCGAGCCTCTCCCCCTCTACCTTTTCCCCCCTCTACTTGACGGTAGGCGCTCAATGAGAGCCACTCCCCCCTCTACTTTATTAAGCACCTTTGAAGCTCATCATGGGCCTCGCAATGAGCGCCAAAGGCGCTCATTGCGAGCCTCTCCCCATGTGTCTCTTCCCCCCTCTCCACCCCTGTATCTCTTCCCCCCTCCCATGTGTCCCCTATCCCCTGTCTCCATCCTGTGTCTCTTCAACCCCTCTCCCCCTCCCCTGTGTCTCTTCCCCCATTTCCCTTTCCTGTGTCTCTTCCACCCCTCTCCCTACCCTGTCTCTTCCACCCCTCTCCCTTCCCTTGTCTCTTCTACCCCGCTTTCCCTCCCCTGTCACTTCCACTCCACTTTTCTCATCTCTCTGTCCCTCCTTCCTGTCTGTCTCTCTGTCCCTACTTCATGTCAATCTTTCTCTCTGTCCATCCTTCCTGTCAATCTTTCTCTCTGTCCCTCCTTCCTGTCAATCTTTCTCTCTGTCCCTCCCTCCTGTCAATCTTTCTCTCTATCCCTCCCTCCTGTCAATCTTTCTTTCTATCCCTCCCTCCTGTCTGTCTCTCTATCCCTCCCTCCTGTCTGTCTCTCTATCCCTCCCTCCTGTCTGTCTCTCTGTCCCTTCTTCCTGTCTGTCTCTCTGTCACTCCTTCCTGTCTGTCTCTCTCTGTCCCTCATTCCTGTCTGTCTCTCTCTCTCATGTCTCTCTGTGTGTCTGTGTCCCTCCTGTCTCTCTCTGTGTCCCTCCTGCCTCTCTCTATGTCCCTCCTGTCTCTCTCTCTCTGTCCCTCCTCTCTCTCTCTGTCCCTCCTGTCTCTCTCTCTCTCTGTCCCTCCTGTCTCTCTCTCTCTGTCTGTGTCCCTCCTGTCTCTCTCTCTGTCCCTCCTGTCTCTCTCTCTCTGTCTGTGTCCCTCCTGTCTCTCTCTGTCTGTGTCCCTCCTGTCTCTCTCTGTGTCCCTACTGTCTCCCTCTCTCTGTGTCCCTTCTGTCTCTCTCTCTGTCTGTGTCCCTCCTGTCTCTCTCTCTGTCTGTGTCCCTCCTGTCTCTCTCTCTGTGTGTCCCTCCTGTCTCTCTCTCTCTGTCTGTGTCCCTCCTGTCTCTCTCTGTCTGTGTCCCTCCTGTCTCTCTCTGTGTCCCTACTGTCTCCCTCTCTCTGTGTCCCTTCTGTCTCTCTCTCTGTCTGTGTCCCTCCTGTCTCTCTCTCTGTCTGTGTCCCTCCTGTCTCTCTCTCTCTGTGTCCCTCCTGTCTCTCTCTATCTGTGTCCCTCCTGTCTCTCTCTGTGTCCTCCTGTCTCTCTCTATCTGTGTCCCTCCTGTCTCTCTCTATCTGTGTCCCTCCTGTCTCTCTCTATCTGTGTCCCTCCTGTCTCTCTATCTGTGTCCCTCCTGTGTCTCTCTCTCTGTCTGTGTCCCTCCTGTCTCTCTCTGTGTCCCTACTGTCTCCCTCTCTCGGTGTCCCTCCTGTCTCTCTCTCTCTCTGTGTCCCTCCTGTCTCTCTCTCTCTGTCTGTGTCCCTCCTGTCTCTCTCTGTCTGTGTCCCTCCTGTCTCTCTCTGTGTCCCTACTGTCTCCCTCTCTCTGTGTCCCTACTGTCTCCCTCTCTCTGTGTCCCTTCTGTCTCTCTCTCTGTCTGTGTCCCTCCTGTCTCTCTCTGTCTGTGTCCCTCCTGTCTCTCTCGGTCTGTGTCCCTCCTGTCTCTCTCTGTCTGTGTCCCTCCTGTCTCTCTCTGTCTATGTCCCTCCTGTCTCTCTCTGTGTCTCTCCTGTCTCTCTCTATGTGTTTCTCCTGTCTCTCTCTCTATGTGTTTCTCCTGTCTCTCTCTCTATGTGTTCCTTTTGTCTCTCTCTCTATGTGTCCCTCCTGTCCCTCTCTCTCTGTGTCCCTCCTGTCTCTCTATCCGTGTCCCTCCTGTCTCTCTCTGTCTGTGTCTCTCCATCCGTGTCCCTCCTGTCTCTCTCTCTCTGTGTCCCTCCTGTCTCTCTATCTGTGTCCCTCCATCCGTGTCCTTCCTGTCTCTCTCTGTCTGTGTCTCTCCATCCGTGTCCCTCCTGTCTCTCTCTCTCTGTGTCCCTCCTGTCTCTCTATCTGTGTCCCTCCATCTGTGTCCTTCCTGTCTCTCTCTGTCCCTCCTGTCTCTCTATCTGTGTCCCTCCTGTCTCTCTCTGTCTGTGTCTCTCCTGTCTCTCTCTGTCTGTGTCCCTCCTGTCTCTCTCTGTCTGTGTCCCTCCTGTCTCTCTATATGTGTCCCTCCATCCGTGTCCCTCCTGTCTCTCTCTGTCCCTCCTGTCTCTCTATCTGTGTCCCTCCTATCTCTCTGTCTGTGTCCCTCCTGTCTCTCTCTGTCTGTGTCCCTCCTGTCTCTCTCTGTCTGTGTCCCTCCTGCCTCTCTTGTCTCTCTCTGTCCCTCCTGTCTCTCTCTGTCTGTGTCCCTCCTGTCTCTCTCTGTCTGTGTCCCTCCTGTCTCTCTCTCTGTCTGTGTCCCTCCTGTCTCTCTGTCTGTGTCCCTCCTGTCTCTCTCTGCCTGTGTCCCTCCTGTCTCTCTCTGTCTGTGTCCCTCCTGTCTCTCTATCCGTGTCGCTCTTGTCTCTCTCTGTCCCTCCTGTCTCTCTCTGTCTGTGTCCCTCCTGTCTCTCTCTGTCTGTGTCCCTCCTGTCTCTCTCTGTCTGTGTCTCTCCATCCGTGTCCCTCCTGTCTCTCTCTCTCTGTGTCCCTCCTGTCTCTCTATCTGTGTCCCTCCATCCGTGTCCTTCCTGTCTCTCTCTGTCCCTCCTGTCTCTCTGTCTGTGTCCCTCCTGTCTCTCTCTGTCTGTGTCCCTCCTGTCTCTCTGTCTGTGTCCCTCCTGTCTCTCTATATGTGTCCCTCCATCCGTGTCCCTCCTGTCTCTCTCTGTCCCTCCTGTGTCTCTCTGTCTGTGTCCCTCCTGTCTCTCTCTGTCTGTGTCCCTCCTGTCTCTCTCTGTCTGTGTCCCTCCTGTCTCTCTATCAGTGTCCCTCCTGTCTCTCTATCAGTGTCCCTCCTGTCTCTTTATCCGTGTCCCTCTTGTCTCTCTCTGTCCCTCCTGTCTCTCTCTGTCTGGGTCCCTCCTGTCTCTCTCTGTCTGTGTCCCTCCTGTCTCTCTCTGTCTGTGTCCCTCCTGTCTCTCTGTCTGTGTCCCTCCTGTCTCTCTATCTGTGTCCCTCCTGTCTCTCTATCTGTGTCCCTCCTGTCTCTCTTTATCTGTGTCCCTCCTGTCTCTCTCTATCTGTTTCCCTCCTGTCTCCCTCTCTCTGTGTCCCTACTGTCTCCCTCTCTCTGTGTCCCTCCTATCTCTCTCTCTCTGTCTGTGTCCCTCCTGTCTCTCTCTGTCTGTGTCCCTCCTGTCTCTCTCTGTCTGTGTCCCTCCTGTCTCTCTCTGTCTGTGTCCCTCCTGTCTCTCTCTGTCTGTGTCCCTCCTGTCTCTCTCTGTCTGTGTCCCTCCTGTCTCTCTCTGTCGTGTCCCTCCTGTCTCTCTATCTGTGTCCCTCCTGTCTCTCACCGTTTTGTGTCCCTCCTGTCATTCTCTATCTGTGTCCCTCCTTTCTCTCTGTCTGTGTCCCTCCTGTCTCTCTCTGTCTGTGTCCCTCCTGTCTCTCTCTGTCTGTGTCCCTCCTGTCTCTCTCTGTCCCTCCTGTCTCTCTCTGTCTGTGTCCCTCCTGTCTCTCTCTGTCTGTGTCCCTCCTGTCTCTCTCTCTGTCTGTGTCCCTCCTGTCTCTCTGTCTGTGTCCCTCCTGTCTCTCTCTGCCTGTGTCCCTCCTGTCTCTCTCTGTCTGTGTCCCTCCTGTCTCTCTATCCGTGTCGCTCTTGTCTTTCTCTTGTCATTCTCTATCTGTGTCCCTCCTGTCTCTCTGTCTGTGTCCCTCCTGTCTCTCTCTGTCTGTGTCCCTCCTGTCTCTCTCTGTCTGTGTCCCTCCTGTCTCTCTCTGTCCCTCCTGTCTCACTCTGTCTGTGTCCCTCCTGTCTCTCTCTGTCTGTGTCCCTCCTGTCTCTCTCTCTGTCTCTGTCCCTCCTGTCTCTCCCTGTCTGTGTCCCTCCTGTCTCTCTCTGTCTGTGTCCTTCCTGTCTCTCTCTGTCTGTGTCTCTCCATCCGTGTCCCTCCTGTCTCTCTCTCTCTGTGTCCCTCCTGTCTCTCTGTCTGTGTCCCTCCTGTCTCTCTCTCTCTGTCTGTGTCCCTCCTGTCTCTCTCTCTCTGTGTCCCTCCTGTCTCTCTCTATCTGTGTCCCTCCTGTCTCTCTCTGTGTCCTCCTGTCTCTCTCTATCTGTGTCCCTCCTGTTTCTCTCTATCTGTGTCCCTCCTGTCTCTCTCTATCTGTGTACCTCCTGTCTCTCTATCTGTGTCCCTCCAGTGTCTCTCTCTCTGTCTGTGTCCCTCCTGTCTCTCTCTGTGTCCCTACTGTCTCCCTCTCTCGGTGTCCCTCCTGTCTCTCTCTCTCTCTGTGTCCCTCCTGTCTCTCCCTCTCTGTCTGTGTCCCTCCTGTCTCTCTCTGTCTGTGTCCCTCCTGTCTCTCTCTGTGTCCCTACTGTCTCCCTCTCTCTGTGTCCCTACTGTCTCCCTCTCTCTGTGTCCCTTCTGTCTCTCTCTCTGTCTGTGTCCCTCCTGTCTCTCTCTGTCTGTGTCCCTCCTTTCTCTCTCGGTCTGTGTCCCTCCTGTCTCTCTCTGTCTGTGTCCCTCCTGTCTCTCTCTGTCTATGTCCCTCCTGTCTCTCTCTGTGTCTCTCCTGTGTCTCTCTATGTGTTTCTCCTGTCTCTCTCTCTATGTGTTTCTCCTGTCTCTCTCTCTATGTGTTCCTTTTGTCTCTCTCTCTATGTGTCCCTCCTGTCCCTCTCTCTCTGTGTCCCTCCTGTCTCTCTATCCGTGTCCCTCCTGTCTCTCTCTGTCTGTGTCTCTCCATCCGTGTCCCTCCTGTCTCTCTCTCTCTGTGTCCCTCCTGTCTCTCTATCTGTGTCCCTCCATCCGTGTCCTTCCTGTCTCTCTCTGTCTGTGTCTCTCCATCCGTGACCCTCCTGTCTCTCTCTCTCTGTGTCCCTCCTGTCTCTCTATCTGTGTCCCTCCATCCGTGTCCTTCCTGTCTCTCTCTGTCCCTCCTGTCTCTCTATCTGTGTCCCTCCTGTCTCTCTCTGTCTGTGTCCCTCCTGTCTCTCTCTGTCTGTGTCCCTCCTGTCTCTCTCTGTCTGTGTCCCTCCTGTCTCTCTATATGTGTCCCTCCATCCGTGTCCCTCCTGTCTCTCTTTGTCCCTCCTGTCTCTCTATCTGTGTCCCTCCTGTCTCTCTGTCTGTGTCCCTCCTGTCTCTCTCTGTCTGTGTCCCTCCTGTCTCTCTCTGTCTGTGTCCCTCCTGTCTCTCTTGTCTCTCTCTGTCCCTCCTGTCTCTCTCTGTCTGTGTCCCTCCTGTCTCTCTCTGTCTGTGTCCCTCCTGTCTCTCTGTTTGTGTCCCTCCTGTCTCTCTCTGCCTGTGTCCCTCCTGTCTCTCTCTGTCTGTGTCCCTCCTGTCTCTCTATCCGTGTCGCTCTTGTCTCTCTCTGTCCCTCCTGTCTCTCTCTGTCTGTGTCCCTCCTGTCTCTCTCTGTCTGTGTCCCTCCTGTCTCTCTCTGTCTGTGTCTCTCCATCCGTGTCCCTCCTGTCTCTCTCTCTCTGTGTCCCTCCTGTCTCTCTATCTGTGTCCCTCCATCCGTGTCCTTCCTGTCTCTCTCTGTCCCTCCTGTCTCTCTGTCTGTGTCCCTCCTGTCTCTCTCTGTCTGTGTCCCTCCTGTCTCTCTATATGTGTCCCTCCATCCGTGTCCCTCCTGTCTCTCTCTGTCCCTCCTGTCTCTCTCTGTCTGTGTCCCTCCTGTCTCTCTCTGTCTGTGTCCCTCCTGTCTCTCTCTGTCTGTGTCCCTCCTGTCTCTCTATCAGTGTCCCTCCTGTCTCTCTATCCGTGTCCCTCTTGTCTCTCTCTGTCCCTCCTGTCTCTCTCTGTCTGGGTCCCTCCTGTCTCTCTCTGTCTGTGTCCCTCCTGTCTCTCTCTGTCTGTGTCCCTCCTGTCTCTCTGTCTGTGTCCCTCCTGTCTCTCTATCTGTGTCCCTCCTGTCTCTCTCTATCTGTGTCCCTCCTGTCTCTCTCTATCTGTGTCCCTCCTGTCTCTCTCTATCTGTGTCCCTCCTGTCTCTCTCTATCTGTGTCCCTCCTGTCTCCCTCTCTCTGTGTCCCTACTGTCTCCCTCTCTCTGTGTCCCTCCTATCTCTCTCTCTGTCTGTGTCCCTCCTGTCTCTCTCTGTCTGTGTCCCTCCTGTCTCTCTCTGTCTGTGTCCCTCCTGTCTCTCTCTGTCTGTGTCCCTCCTGTCTCTCTCTGTCTGTGTCCCTCCTGTCTCTCTCTGTCGGTGTCCCTCCTGTCTCTCTATCTGTGTCCCTCCTGTCTCTCACCGTTTTGTGTCCCTCCTGTCATTCTCTATCTGTGTCCCTCCTGTCTCTCTGTCTGTGTCCCTCCTGTCTCTCTCTGTCTGTGTCCCTCCTGTCTCTCTCTGTCTGTGTCCCTCCTGTCTCTCTTGTCTCTCTCTGTCCCTCCTGTCTCTCTCTGTCTGTGTCCCTCCTGTCTCTCTCTGTCTGTGTCCCTCCTGTCTCTCTGTTTGTGTCCCTCCTGTCTCTCTCTGCCTGTGTCCCTCCTGTCTCTCTCTGTCTGTGTCCCTCCTGTCTCTCTATCCGTGTCGCTCTTGTCTCTCTCTGTCCCTACTGTCTCTCTCTGTCTGTGTCCCTCCTGTCTCTCTCTGTCTGTGTCCCTCCTGTCTCTCTCTGTCTGTGTCTCTCCATCCGTGTCCCTCCTGTCTCTCTCTCTCTGTGTCCCTCCTGTCTCTCTATCTGTGTCCCTCCATCCGTGTCCTTCCTGTCTCTCTCTGTCCCTCCTGTCTCTCTGTCTGTGTCCCTCCTGTCTCTCTCTGTCTGTGTCCCTCCTGTCTCTCTATATGTGTCCCTCCATCCGTGTCCCTCCTGTCTCTCTCTGTCCCTCCTGTCTCTCTCTGTCTGTGTCCCTCCTGTCTCTCTCTGTCTGTGTCCCTCCTGTCTCTCTCTGTCTGTGTCCCTCCTGTCTCTCTATCAGTGTCCCTCCTGTCTCTCTATCCGTGTCCCTCTTGTCTCTCTCTGTCCCTCCTGTCTCTCTCTGTCTGGGTCCCTCCTGTCTCTCTCTGTCTGTGTCCCTCCTGTCTCTCTCTGTCTGTGTCCCTCCTGTCTCTCTGTCTGTGTCCCTCCTGTCTCTCTATCTGTGTCCCTCCTGTCTCTCTCTATCTGTGTCCCTCCTGTCTCTCTCTATCTGTGTCCCTCCTGTCTCTCTCTATCTGTGTCCCTCCTGTCTCTCTCTATCTGTGTCCCTCCTGTCTCCCTCTCTCTGTGTCCCTACTGTCTCCCTCTCTCTGTGTCCCTCCTATCTCTCTCTCTGTCTGTGTCCCTCCTGTCTCTCTCTGTCTGTGTCCCTCCTGTCTCTCTCTGTCTGTGTCCCTCCTGTCTCTCTCTGTCTGTGTCCCTCCTGTCTCTCTCTGTCTGTGTCCCTCCTGTCTCTCTCTGTCCCTCCTGTCTCTCTCTGTCTGTGTCCCTCCTGTCTCTCTCTGTCTGTGTCCCTCCTGACTCTCTCTCTGTCTGTGTCCCTCCTGTCTCTCTGTCTGTGTCCCTCCTGTCTCTCTCTGCCTGTGTCCCTCCTGTCTCTCTCTGTCTGTGTCCCTCCTGTCTCTCTATCCGTGTCGCTCTTGTCTCTCTCTGTCCCTCCTGTCTCTCTCTGTCTGTGTCCCTCCTGTCTCTCTCTGTCTGTGTCCCTCCTGTCTCTCTCTGTCTGTGTCTCTCCATCCGTGTCCCTCCTGTCTCTCTCTCTCTGTGTCCCTCCTGTCTCTCTATCTGTGTCCCTCCATCCATGTCCTTCCTGTCTCTCTCTGTCCCTCCTGTCTCTCTCTATCTGTGTCCCTCCTGTCTCTCTCTATCTGTGTCGCTCCTGTCTCTCTCTATCTGTGTCCCTCCTGTCTCCCTCTCTCTGTGTCCCTACTGTCTCCCTCTCTCTGTGTCCCTCCTATCTCTCTCTCTGCCTGTGTCCCTCCTGTCTCTCTCTGTCTGTGTCCCTCCTGTCTCTCTCTGTCTGTGTCCCTCCTGTCTCTCTCTGTCTGTGTCCCTCCTGTCTCTCTCTGTCTGTGTCCCTCCTGTCTCTCTCTGTCGGTGTCCCTCCTGTCTCTCTATCTGTGTCCCTCCTGTCTCTCACCGTTTTGTGTCCCTCCTGTCATTCTCTATCTGTGTCCCTCCTGTCTCTCTGTCTGTGTCCCTCCTGTCTCTCTCTGTCTGTGTCCCTCCTGTCTCTCTCTGTCTGTGTCCCTCCTGTCTCTCTCTGTGCCTCCTGTCTCTCTCTGTCTGTGTCCCTCCTGTCTCTCTCTGTCTGTGTCCCTCCTGACTCTCTCTCTGTCTGTGTCCCTCCTGTCTCTCTGTCTGTGTCCCTCCTGTCTCTCTCTGCCTGTGTCCCTCCTGTCTCTCTCTGTCTGTGTCCCTCCTGTCTCTCTATCCGTGTCGCTCTTGTCTCTCTCTGTCCCTCCTGTCTCTCTCTGTCTGTGTCCCTCCTGTCTCTCTCTGTCTGTGTCCCTCCTGTCTCTCTCTGTCTGTGTCTCTCCATCCGTGTCCCTCTTGTCTCTCTCTCTCTGTGTCCTTCCTGTCTCTCTCTGTCCCTCCTGTCTCTCTGTCTGTGTCCCTCCTGTCTCTCTCTGTCTGTGTCCCTCCTGTCTCTCTCTGTCTGTGTCCCTCCTGTCTCTCTATATGTGTCCCTCCATCCGTGTCCCTCCTGTCTCTCTCTGTCCCTCCTGTCTCTCTCTGTCTGTGTCCCTCCTGTCTCTCTCTGTCTGTGTCCCTCCTGTCTCTCTCTGTCTGTGTCCCTCCTGTCTCTCTATCAGTGTCCCTCCTGTCTCTCTATCTGTGTCCCTCTTGTCTCTCTCTGTCCCTCCTGTCTCTCTCTGTCTGGGTCCCTCCTGTCTCTCTCTGTCTGTGTCCCTCCTGTCTCTCTCTGTCTGTGTCCCTCCGGTCTCTCTATCTGTGTCCCTCCTGTCTCTCTATCTGTGTCCCTCCTGTCTCTCTCTATCTGTGTCCCTCCTGTCTCTCTCTATCTGTGTCCCTCCTGTCTCCCTCTCTCTGTGTCCCTACTGTCTCCCTCTCTCTGTGTCCCTCCTGTCTCTCTCTCTGTCTGTGTCCCTCCTGTCTCTCTGTCTGTGTCCCTCCTGTCTCTCTCTGCCTGTGTCCCTCCTGTCTCTCTCTGTCTGTGTCCCTCCTGTCTCTCTATCCGTGTCGCTCTTGTCTCTCTCTGTCCCTCCTGTCTCTCTCTGTCTGTGTCCCTCCTGTCTCTCTCTGTCTGTGTCCCTCCTGTCTCTCTCTGTCTGTGTCTCTCCATCCGTGTCCCTCCTGTCTCTCTCTCTCTGTGTCCTTCCTGTCTCTCTCTGTCCCTCCTGTCTCTCTGTCTGTGTCCCTCCTGTCTCTCTCTGTCTGTGTCCCTCCTGTCTCTCTCTGTCTGTGTCCCTCCTGTCTCTCTATATGTGTCCCTCCATCCGTGTCCCCCCTGTCTCTCTCTGTCCCTCCTGTCTCTCTCTGTCTGTGTCCCTCCTGTCTCTCTCTGTCTGTGTCCCTCCTGTCTCTCTCTGTCTGTGTCCCTCCTGTCTCTCTATCAGTGTCCCTCCTGTCTCTCTATCTGTGTCCCTCTTGTCTCTCTCTGTCCCTCCTGTCTCTCTCTGTCTGGGTCCCTCCTGTCTCTCTCTGTCTGTGTCCCTCCTGTCTCTCTCTGTCTGTGTCCCTCCGGTCTCTCTATCTGTGTCCCTCCTGTCTCTCTATCTGTGTCCCTCCTGTCTCTCTATCTGTGTCCCTCCTGTCTCTCTCTATCTGTGTCCCTCCTGTCTCTCTCTATCTGTGTCCCTCCTGTCTCCCTCTCTCTGTGTCCCTACTGTCTCCCTCTCTCTGTGTCCCTCCTGTCTCTCTCTCTGTCTGTGTCCCTCCTGTCTCTCTCTTTCTGTGTCCCTCCTGTCTCTCTCTGTCTGTGTCCCTCCTGTCTCTCTCTGTCTGTGTCCCTCCTGTCTCTCTCTGTCGGTGTCCCTCCTGTCTCTCTATCTGTGTCCCTCTTGTCTCTCACCGTTTTGTGTCCCTCCTGTCATTCTCTATCTGTGTCCCTCCTGTCTCTCTCTATCTGTGTCCCTCTTGTCTCTCTCTGTCCCTCCTGTCTCTCTCTGTCTGTGTCCCTCCTGTCTCTCTGTCTGTGTCCCTCCTGTCTCTCTCTGTCTGTGTCCCTCCTGTCTCTCTCTGTCTGTGTCCCTCCTGTCTCTCTATCTGTGTCCCTCCTGTCTCTCTCTATCCGTGTCCCTCTTGTCTCTCTCTGTCCCTCCTGTCTCTCTCTGTCTGTGTCCCTCCTGTCTCTCTCTGTCTGTGTCCCTCCTGTCTCTCTCTGTCTGTGTCCCTCCTGTCTCTCTCTGTGTCCCTCCTGTCTCTCTATCTGTGTCCCTCCTGTCTCTCTATCTGTGTCCCTCCTGTCTCTCTATCTGTGTCCCTCCTGTCTCTCTCTATCTGTGTCCCTACTGTCTCTCTCTATCTGTGTCCCTCCTGTCTCCCTCTCTCTGTGTCCCTACTGTCTCCCTCTCTCTGTGTCCCTTCTGTCTCTCTCTCTGTCTGTGTCCCTCCTGTCTCTCTCTGTCTGTGTCCCTCCTGTCTCTCTCTGTCTGTGTCCCTCCTGTCTCTCTCTGTCTGTGTCCCTCCTGTCTCTCTCTGTGTCCCTCCTGTCTCTCTCTGTGTCCCTCCTGTCTCTCTCTGTGTCCCTCCTGTCTCTCTCGGTCTGTGTCCCTCCTGTCTCTCTCTGTCGGTGTCCCTCCTGTCTCTCTATCTGTGTCCCTCCTGTCTCTAACCGTTTTGTGTCCCTCCTGTCATTCTCTATCTGTGTCCCTCCTGTCTCTCTCTATCTGTGTCCCTCCTGTCTCCCTCTCTCTGTGTCCCTACTGTCTCCCTCTCTCTGTCTGTGTCCCTTCTGTCTCTCTCTCTCTGTCTGTGTCCCTCCTGTCTCTCTCTGTCTGTGTCCCTCCTGTCTCTCTCTCTGTCTGTGTCCCTCCAGTCTCTCTCTGTCTGTGTCCCTCCTGTCTCTCTCTGTCGGTGTCCCTCCTGTCTCTCTCTGTCAGTGTCCCTCCTGTCTCTCTATCTGTGTCCCTCCTGTCTCTCACCGTTTTGTGTCCCTCCTGTCTCTCTCTATCTGTGTCCCTCCTGTCTCTCTCTATCTGTGTCCCTCCTGTCTCTCTCTATCTGTGTCCCTCCTGTCTCAATCTATCTGTGTCCCTCCTGTCTCTCTCTATCTGTGTCCCTCCTGTCTCTCTATCTGCGTCCCTCCTGTCTCTCTATCTGCGTCCCTCCTGTGTGTCTCTCTCTATCTGTGTCCCTCCTGTCTCTCTATCTGCGTCCCTCCTGTCTCTCTATCTGCGTCCCTCCTGTGTGTCTCTCTCTGTCTGTGTCCCTCCTGTCTCGCTCTCTCTGTGCCCCTCCTGTCTCTCTCGGTCTGTGTCCCTCCTGTCTTTCCCGGTCTGTGTCCCTCCTGTCTCTCTCGGTCTGTGTCCCTCCTGTCTCTCTCGGTCTGTGTCCCTCCTGTCTCTCTCGGTCTGTGTCCCTCCTGTCTCTCTCTGTCTGTGTCTCTCTCTATCTGTGTCCCTCCTGTCTCTCTCTATCTGTGTCCCTCCTTTCTCTCTCTATCTGTGTCCCTCCTGTCTCTCTATCTTTGTCCCTCCTGTCTCTCTATCTGCGTCCCTCCTGTCTCTCTATCTGCGTCCCTCCTGTCTCTCTCTATCTGCGTCCCTCCTGTCTCTCTATCTGCGTCCCTCCTGTGTCTCTCTCTCTGTCTGTGTCCCTCCTGTCTCTCTCAGTGTCCCTCCTGTCTCGCTCTCTCTGTGTCCCTCCTGTCTCTCTCGGTCTGTGTCCCTCCTGTCTCTCTCTGTCTGTGTCTCTCTATATGTGTCCCTCCTGTCTCTCTCTGTGTTACTCCTGTCACTCTCTGTGTTACTCCTGTCACTCTCTCTTTGTCTGTGTCCCTCCTGTCTCTCTCTATCTGTGTCCCTCCTGTCTCAATCTGTGTCCCTCCTGACTCTCTCTGTGTTACTCCTGTCACTCTCTCTCTGTCTGTGTCCCTCCTGTCTCTCTCTATCTGTGTCCCTCCTGTCTCTCTCTATCTGTATCCCTCCTGACTCTCTCTGTGTTACTCCTGTCACTCTCTCTCTCTCTGTCTGTGTCCCTTCTGACTCTCCCTGTCTGTGTCCCTCCTGACTCTCCCTGTCTGTGTCCCTCCTTTCTCTCTTGTCTCTCTTTCCCTCCAGGCTGTCTCTTTCACCTCAGTCCCCAGCATGTCTGCCGGTCCCTCCCCAGGGAGGAGTTGAGAGCAGCAGGGGGGAGGTGTTGAGAGCAGCAGGGGGGAGGTGTTGAGAGCAGCCGGGGAGGAGTTGAGAGCAGCCGGGGGAGGATTTAAGACCGGCGGGGGAGGAGTTAAGACCGGCGGGGGAGGAGTTAAGAGTGGCGGGGGAGGAGTTAAGAGTGGCGGGGGAGGAGTTTAGAGCGGCGAGCGGGCAGGAGGAGTTGTGAGTTGTGCGAGCCCGCAAGCGTGAGCAACGGCTCGAGCGGACTCGTATGCTCACAACTATATATGTGATGTACATTTTACATTGAATGCATTTACATTGTGATTTTTACATTGAATGAATTTACATTTATATGTGTCAGAGGAAGAAACATTAATTGTGCCCTAGGATCCACCACTGAATCAGAGAGACAAAAGTATTGGGCAGTTGGTTGATGTTGGAGACATTACCATTATCAAAAGAAAGGATGTCCAGAAGATGTCATGGTTAGGTCAAAAGGAAGGCTTGGCAAATCAAAACATATGGGTAAGTTCAAGGCTCAACTCTAGGAGATATCCAGAAGTTTGCCAAGATTAGGTCAAAACCTGAATATGTAATGATTAGTATCTTTGAGGCAAAAAGTCTCAGTAGGTAGAATGGCAGTGGAACTACATGTGGCAGGGTATAGGGAATGATCCAATTTCAGACAGTAAGGCTTGGTAGACAAAATCTAAACTTTCAAGTTAGTCCAAGACACCACTCTATGGTGGGGAGCACTACTGCTACAGGTATTGGAGTAGTCTCAGGTCAGACAAAGATTTGTCAGACAAAAACTTTGAGATAAGTCCAATATTAGAGACTTCCAGAAGAATGACAATTTGAAAAAAAGCATGGAGAGAAAGGACACTGAATGTGCTGGTGTCTAAGCAATACTGGTAGCCAGGTGGTGCAGGACAGAAATGCTAGGATATACAGAAAAATAAACAGGGCAATTTGGGAGTAGCACAAGTATATAGACAAGGTGAAAAATTGCCAAATCACCTGTGTGGTGCAGGTGAATGATGCATGGCTCTTTTAAATCCAGATTTGTAAAATACGCATACCTAGAGGATCTCCGAAGCAGGAATATTTTGGGATCGAAGTGAGATGTGTGGCTGTGCTTCAGGGGGTGCAAGAGAAATGCAGACAATCCCTATGGGGATCCCTGACAAAAGATTAATAGGGGGAAATGGCATTTACATGTATTTCACTTGCCAGTGCAGAACTGACAGTTGTATTCCCTGGCTATACAATGTTTACCGTGTATAGGTACAATGCTGACTACGTTGTGTGTCCTGCCAGAAGTTTTTAGCCTTATTCACAGAAAAAAATCCTCTGGATTTACTAAGCATTATAAAAGCATTGAGGGAAGTTGCTGAAGGCAGTAATGGCAATTGACTCCATTCCACAGCTCCTGTGAGAACTCCTGTTAGGTTGACTCATAATTTCCCATAGCTCAGTATCTCAGTAGTGAACACACTATACTAGCCCTAACATCCTCCCATATCCTTATCTATATAGGGGGATTAATAAAGGGGTTTATGACCCCTCTGCTTATGATCCGCTACTCTATATGAGCTTGGTATTTCCAGGATTCTGCCTCAATACCTACTATCCCATGTGAGCCCTAAATTATCTAAAGTATAACCATGGGGGCCCCTATGGACCCAAAATTGATCCCTATACTATTGTAGTACCTACGGTGGTCCCTGCAGACCCGCTTGCTATTCTAAACAATATCTATGGGAACCACCATGGCACCTACAATGAACCCCTATATCACAGGGGTCTCTACTACCTAACTGGAGAGTAAACCCTACCTAGCTATGCTAATCGCAAATCATTGCGAGACAACTACTAAGAGTCACTTGGGCAAGCCACAATTTCTAAATACAGATAACATAGGCATAGTACGCAATAGGTTCATAACAATCACAAGACACACATGAACCACAGCCAATGCTATCCATAGCTCACAATTAAAGGGATACACACATGACAAAGAATATGCAGCAACTGTACTGATCAGCAGAGTACTCACAGAGATAATCTAAGGGAAAGTATGGCATCTACACATTAACACGGGGTCATATACTGTACACTGAGGGGAATGAGGAGGTATGTCAACATGGGCAGTAGGAGGCCTGAAACAGAGGAATGCCTGACAATGATACTGGATGAATGGGGGAGGCATTTATCACATGTAGATCATTTGATGGCACAGGCCAAGCACTGGATCTTCACAAATCTTACCTCCATCAACAGGGATCATGGCTACTTCTGTCCTGTCAAGTCCCACTCGATTGATGATGTGCAAGTGCCAACATCTATAGCAAGACTTGTCACATAATAAGTGATAGTGTCAATGTATCTATTAACCATATAGTACTAATGTCATATGTTTAACAACCCTTCAGTGAAATGGTGTGCCCCAGCAGCGTCCCAAAGTATACGTATCATAGAATTAACTTACAGTAAGCAATATTCATGTTCAGGCATGATTTAGAAAATAGTGATAAAAACATTGCAAGAAGTTTTAGAATACATGTTTGGCATATTAATGCATGTCAACACTTGTAAGTCACACCTATATCACTGGGAAAAGTGTTTCAGTATGTAAATAAAGGATATATATGTCATGTCACATGTCACGTAGAAATCAGGTGTTGTGTGCACCAATATGTGATGATGATAAAAATGATGATAAAAATTATGATAACCTGTTCTAACATAGAAAGTGGAAACATCAATCCATAATGTACATAATTAGTGACAGGCAAACATATGTTGACATTCATAAACTGCATGCAGGGATGCCAATACAGGATGATGACCAATATCCTGAAAATAAATAGTTAAACATCTTTATGTATGTGGATGTCTACAATGTAGTAGCTTGACCAACACACATAAACATGAATAACAGTATAACAATAGCATCCTTTATTGAATAAACAGAGCACAGTCATAAACATATCTGACCATGCATCAATATCATGGGTGTGATGTGGGTGTATCTGAAAGGACAAGGCTGGAAAAACTGGCAAAATCTAAAGGGGTCAAGGTAATACTGTATAATAAGAATGATGGATAGCATCTATTAGGGTCACATGTAGTCATTTCACCACCGTAACCACAATCAGATAAATCAAAAAATCATCATGAAAATCTCCATATAATTGAAGTAAATACTAATGTACATAGCACATACATAATGTTTTCTTCTGCTACATTGCACAGATGATGGAAATCAAGGATTATGTAATCCAATTCATAAACACACAAAAATCAAAAACAAAAAGGTGGTCCTAACCAAAAAAAAAGCAGAAGAGGAGAAAAAAAATTACTATACAAATTTGTATGTACAGTTCAGTAGTAACTACAGTGGTAATTTACCTAAACTTCATACACAAGCAGTGCAAACTCTATCTTTCATGTGAAATCACATGCCATCACCATGAGTAATAATGTGGACCTCACAAGGAATGCTTAGTTGTGACCACAGTCAGTAGGGCCTGACTAATAGCACCATCTCTCTAGGAGATTTCAGCAACATGGCTATCTCATTCATCATGTATATAGGTGTCATCATAATATAACTGATTGTTAGGATATCATGATGTCTATTCATGTACCTAATAATACTGAGAGTAGACAAAGGTCAGTAGCCACAATGTCTGTTGCAGACTAAAGTTTGTGTTCTCAGATTGATGAGGGGATGACAGGTAATGCTGGTTGCCACACAAAGTAAGTGTTTCAGCGCTCATTGCGAGCATCTCGGTTGGTGTATTTTTGGTTATCAGTGCCCCTTCAGTGCTCATTACAAGGTCCGCCCTGATTGCCTTTTGGCGCTCATTGCGAGCCTCTACCCTGGTGTACTGTTGGTCCTCTGAGCACCCTTGGTGCTCATAGTGAGCCGCTCACTGAAAGCCTTCTGCATTTATTGTGATACTGTTGTCTGGTCCTTTTTTATTTTTGGCTATATGTATTTTGTAATGATAATGAATTAATTAATACAATCATAAATTAATATACTTTACCTATTTGTAATTAATATATGCAGCAAGCAATGTCCTGAAGAGCTAACAATCTTTTTTGATGTTCCTGCAGCATACAATGTACATTGCACAATGTACAATGTACAATGCACTCTTGCTGAGCAGAGGTGTAAGTGTCAGCAATGTGTGAAGTGTGTAGTATAAGTAGGCATGCGTGCGTGAGCGCAAACCGTTTGTTTAGATGTGTAATTCTGCAGTTTGTAATGGTAATGTTATTAGTTGCAAGTTAGTGTTATAAAATGGCGGCGATTGTGTATGTGTTACGCGGGTGTGGAACATTTTGCGTCCTCACTAATAGTGTATTTTATACCTCGTACAAGCTTGTGTAAAAGTCTTATGTGTCTGGCATTTTTTTGGTGTGTTTATTGGTCGTGTAGCCAGTGTAGTGTAAATAGGCTGCGTGCGCGAGGGCAAACCGTTTGTTTAGCTGTGTAATTCTGCATTTTGTAATGGTAATGTTATTAGTGCCAGGTTAGTGTTGTAAAATGGCGGCGATTGTCTATGTGTTACGCGGGTGTGGATCATTTTGTGTCCTCCCTAATAGTGTATTTTATAGCTCGTAAGATTTTGTGTAAAAGTCTTATGTGTCTGGCTTTTTTTTGCGTGTGTATTGGTCGTGTAGCCTGTATGGGATAAGTAGGCTGCGTGTGCGAGCGCAAAGCATTTGCTTAGGTGTGTAATTCTGCATTTTGGATTGCTAACGTTATTAGTTGCAAGTTAGTGTTGTTAAATGTAGGCAATTGTCTATGTGTCAGGCGGTTGTGGAGCATATAGCGTCCTCCCTAATAGTGTATTTTATACCTTGTACGGTCTGGTGTAGAAGTCTTATGTGTCTGGCGTGTTTTTGCGTGTTTATTGGTCTTGTAGCCTTATTTTCGTTTTTTTCTGCAGCCATTTTTTTTGTCGCTTAGGCGATTTTCGTGTGTGGAAACTCAGTAAATTATGGGTGAGTTGTCGTGAAACCTGACTCTCAGAAGTCGTGGCTGTCCCCCGTGCGGTGAGTGATGTTTTTTTTTTGTATTTTTGTTCATTTTGGTGGTGTTCTTGTTTTTTTTGTATGTGCGTGGTTCAGCAGTTAACTTTGTATTTTTTGGACATCATATTATTTTTTCTAAATGCCACGGGTCGTATTGTTTATTGGTCGTGTAGCCTCGTTTTCGTTTTTTTCATCCACCATTTTTTTTGTCGCTTAGGCGATTTTCGTGTGTTGAAACTCAGCAAATTGTGGTTCAATGGTCATGCAAGCTGACTCCCAGATGTTGTAGCCCCCCCCCCCCCCCCCCCGTGCTGTGAGTGATGTTTTTTTTGTATCTGGTATTGTTGTTGTTTTTGTATGTGTGTGGTTCGGCGGTTAACTTTGTATTTTTTTGGACCTTTATTTTTTTTTTTACCAAGTACCGCAGGTCGTATTTTTCTTTGTGAGTCTCACTTTCCTTGTTGCAAGTGTTAGGTGACGTAATTTTTTTAAGGCGATTTTTTCAAACTGCTACGGGCCTCGCATTCTGAATTGTGTAATTGAGTTTTGTGTTGATGTGTAGTTCCGAGGGTTGTAGGGAGGAGCACCCACGGCGCTCATCTCCACCAGAGCAGTGAGCGCCTTTGGTGCTCACTGCCTAAGTCGTTTGGGGTCGTAGCGATGAGCGTAGCGTTGGCGGGGCAGATCATTCTGGAGGCAGCTGCGCAGGTGGTGGAGTTATGGAGAGATTCAAGGACGTGCAAGGCTACGTGTGAGCAGGAAAGGCCTCTGGGGTAGAGGAGGCATGCTGGCAACCAGAGCACGCTGGGCCATATTCAGGCTGAGTTGGCAAGCACCGCCTGTAGCAGCCTGGCCAGATAAGACTCCACCTGACTGTGATGTGTCCTTGCATCCCTCTGTATGCTCCAGAAGCTGAACATACAAATGCCTGTGAGAGGAGATGCTCTCCTGAATCCCACACATGGAGTCCCGACATTCTCTGAACATATCCAGTAACTCCCCCATGTTGGTCTCCGGAGCGGGGTGTAATATTCCTAACAAATATGACTTAACATATGAACAACATTGAGTGTGATATGTAGGGCCCTTGGATTGTATGCAGGGAGCTGACATGTGACGGTCATTGTTCTACAGCATTTCCATGAGTAGAGTTCACTATGTGTTTGTGGTGTACATTTAGTGCACATGTGTGTGTATGTTGTTGTATGTGATATTCACCTGGCTAGAACCAGTGTCACCACCCAGTCGGGAGCTCCTGGGATAATCCAAGATTGCAACATGGCCTTCAGCATCCACTCCCAATGCCTGTAGTGGATAGTCACTGCAGAGCCACCACTTTTGGCTCCTCTGGCCACCCCCTCCATTATCCTTCTTACCTTTGCCCGGCTGTCGTCATAATGGTGCCTCACAGACCTCACATCACTATGGCAATAACCAGGGATATAGGAGCCAGAATAATTCTTGGGGGGATACAGCTAATTGCATACTAAGGCCCTTAAATAGCTTATATATACATACATACATACATACATATAAAAATAGAACAATCTGGGGAGGATGTGTCCACCCCACCCGGCCCAGTTCCTACACCTATGGCATTAACCCACCTCGGTCACTGCGTTTGCTATAGGTGTATCTATGTATATTATTATCCTATGTGTTTGTATATTATGTGATATGGGTATTTATGTGAATTGCAATTTAATTGTAAAATATTCTAATCACATATTATAATAGTCCAACTGTGAGTCGTCGTCACGTTGTTGCGCCGCAGGCTTAGACAAACAAAATACGAGATACGGACTAAGAAAAAAAAACACGAGACGCGTAAAATTATGAGATTAGCGGCGAAACAAAAACAATAAAAAAACACTAAATACACATAAAGAAATTACAACAACATCACTTACAGCATGGGGCAACAGGCAGGACGTCTGTGAGTGAGGTGGAACGCAAATTAAACTCGATTTAGACAATTTTCAAACATCGAAAATCGCCTAAGCAAGAAAAAAGCTAGATAAAATTATGGTTAAAAACCCATACAGTCAAGCATACAAACAATTAGCACAGTTTAAAAAAAACCAACAGGAACATGCTTAAAGACATCAATTGCCAACGCCAAGAGTAAATATGGTGTTAAAAAGAGATTGCAACACTGATCAAAGACGATATAATTTACCAACAGTAAATGAGGTTGCCATGGTGTTTAAAAATGAAGATGGTGAACCACCTTTTCAGCGGGATATTAGAATATATCGACGCAATGAAGAACAATCATTTATCAACATAAATATATTAAGTTGTAATTTAGATCCAATGACATATCCCATTTTCTTTCCAAATGGGGAACCTGGATGGGAACCAAAATTACAATTGCAAAGTTATCCCAATAGTAAAGTTCGTGTTAGAAGCAATATTTCTATGCTGGAATATAAAGTGGCACAAACTGCTATTCGGGATTCTTTTAATCTAATTTTAAGTGGGGGCAAACTCAGTCAACAATGAATTATTGATTCATATCTACAAGATGAAGCATATAATCTAAATTTCATGAAATTTAAACAAAATAAGCTATGAGTAGAACAGTATTGGGGATTTATGGAGTATGTGGCTGAATTGGCTACCAGCAAAGACATTCCAGCTGGAAGAGTAATTATTTTGCCATCCACTTTCCAAGGATCTCCTCGCAATATGCCATGGCTATTGCCACAAAATTTGGAAAACAAGATTTATTTATTACATTCACATGTACTCCTCAATGGCCAGAGATCAAGGAAAATTTGAATCTGGGACAACTACTTCTGACCGACCAGATTTAGTGGCAAGAGTATTCAAAATCAAACTCAATTCATTAGTACATGATATCGCTAAAGCACAGTTATTTGGACAATGTGTGGCTTTTATTTATACCATTGAATTTAAAAAAAGAGGAATGCCACATGCTCACATACTTTTAATACTGCAGGAAAAAGTTGAGAACTGCAGAGAGAGTGAATTCAGGCTTGTTTACACACAGAATGATTCATGGCCCATGTGGAGAGATGAATCCTAATTCACCATGTATGGAAAATAAAAAATGTATGAAAGAATTTCCTAAACAATTTCAAATGCAAACTTATGCAAATTGTGATGGATACCCTTTGTATAAAAGAAGACAAGGACAAACAGCTATTATCCGTGGACAAAAGGTTGATAATAGATTTGTCGTTCCATACAATCCACATTTGCTCATCAAGAACAATGCACACATAAATGTGGAAGCTTGCACTTCTATTAAATCAATCAAATATGTGTATAAATATATATACAAAGGATATGACACAGCAACTGTTGTTGTGCAAGGTGCTGCAACGAAAAGGAAAATCCAATTTTACATGACAAACTATCAAATTATTTAGATGCTCTCTATGTCAGTGCTCCTGAAGTAATGTGGCGGCTTCTGAAATTTTAGATGCATGATCGGTCACATGCTGTCTATCGTTTAGCTGTACATTTGCCTCAAAGTCAGTTTGTTTGCTTTACTGCAGGCAATGAAAGAACTGCATTAGCTCAAAGTGAACACCGAGATACCACACTTACTACATGGTTTAAATTAAACTGCCAGGATTCGCAGGCCAGACAATTTTTATACATTGAGATACCATATCACAATGTATTTGTAAATGGTCTATGGGGACAACGGAGAAGAGATACACATAAAATTATACCACAAATGTATACTGTCAGTCCAAGGGACATTGAACGTTTCAGTTTAAGATTACTTCTTTTGCATGTTTCCGGTGCACAGAGTTTTGAACATTTACGTACAGTGAATGACATCGTTTATGATATATTCCTATTAGCTGCAAGACATCAAAACTTCATAGCAGATGATACAGAATGAGAGAGGTGTCTTCAAGAAGCAGCACTATGTCAAATGCCAAAGCAAATGAGACAACAATTTGCATTCATTTGCATCTTTTGCAAAGTACCGGATGCAATTACTTTGTGGAAAACATTTAAATTAAATATGTCTGAAGACTTCTTGAAACGTTACAATGAGCCAATAGCACTGTTAAAAACATTGATGGAAATACAAAAAATATTGTTTGCTCATGGATTAAATTGTGCAAGTTTTAATTTGCCTGATCCAGGACTTATAGATGACATCAACTTTGATTATTATGACACTGAGCTTCAAAAACCAAAAAACACAGAAAAAATGGCAACTTTAAATACTTTACAGTTACAAGCATTTAATGCCATCACAAATGCTACAGATGATGAAATGGACAAAAAGCCTGGTATTTCTATCTAGACGGTGGGAAAACTGATCTGTACAATTGTTTGTTGAATTATATTCGAGCACAGGGTCAGATAGCTATGCCATTTGCAATAACTGGAATTGCAGCACTTTTGTTAGATGGTGGTAGAACTGTGCATAGTGGATTTAAGCTGCCAGATCCCAAAATGAATTCAATGATTGGCTCATTAAAATCAGAGAAGGAAAACATCCAGAAATACAGCATTTACCAAATGATACCATTAAAATTCCATCAGAAATGGTTTGCAATGAATCACTCATATCAGCCATATATCTAAACACTCTTAATAAAGATGATTACTCAGACATTGCAAACAAAGTTATATTAACATAAAAAATATAGATGCCTTGAATCGAAATAATGAAATTTTTCAATTCATAAATGCACCACAAAAGAATTATTACAGTGCAGATTCAGTTCTGACTGATGAGAAATTCAGTGACTCAAATTTTAGTAATGAATTTATTAATTCTTTAACACCATCTGGAATGCCACCACATATTTTACAATTGAAAAAAGGGGCAATTGTCATGTTATTGAGAACTATGAATACAAAAAAGGACTTTGGAATGGGACCAGATTAATTGTGCATGAGTTAAAAGAATTTTATACATGCAGAAATTATGACTGGGACCCATAAAGGTGAATGAGTTTTTATACCAAGAATTGATGTAGCTCCAAGTGAGAGTGGTTTGCCTTTTGTCCTTCAAATGAGACAAATTCCAGTTATCATGGCATTTGCCATGACCATCAATAAATCCCAAGGATAAACTTTTAAGTATGTTGGTATTTTTTTAAAAGAACCAGTTTTTGCACATGGACAACTGTATGTTGCTTTTTAAAGGTGCACTAATTCAAAGGAAATTAAAGTACATGTTGAAGAAAACCAAAGTCAGGGTCATTTATTGGAAGATGGATGCATTTATACAAAAAACATTGTGTACTATGAGGTGCTGTAAATATAGAGGACAGTGGTTTTATTTCGACTACAACATTTTATGTTACTCGATCTGATTTCAGAAAACCACTATTTCAATAAGAAACTCTATAGAATGGGAAAAAAAACATAGAGAACAGTGGTTTTACTTCCAGGACAAAATTATAGAACGCTGGGACTCTTTAAATAGGGGACCACTATTTCACTTAGGAAACTCTATGTGTCATTTACACAAAGTACAACAAGAACAAAAAAAAAGGAAACTACAAGAAAAACAACAGTAAACCATCCTTAGACAGATTGGAATGTGTTAGAAGTTACCTTTTCATATGACTGGCCCCACAAAACATGGATATAGTCAAAGATGTATGTTACTACAAGTTTCAGCATTTGTTAATACATTGAATTGTATAATAGAAAGACAGAATATTGATTAAGGGAGTAATACGATCACCAGTTAATGGGGTCAGGAAGGAAATATTTTTTTTCAATGGGGGCTTTTATTGTTTGCCTTCCTCTGTATTCAATGCCAATTTAGTTTAACAAGAGTTTATAAAAAATATAATGAATGTTACAAAGCATGTAATTGTTCGAAATATTTCTTTAGTGAAAGTTTACATAGTACTCTGTTAGTCATGGATAAATATCAATAAAAAACTGTTAGTATTGTTACAAAAATTGTTTCAAGATTGTTTAAAATACAAGTTGCATGTTACAAACTTTTATGTTATGGTTTACAATATCTATTCATGAAAACTTCAGACATAAAAGAAAAAAAGAAAAAAAGAAAATAGATACATGTTGGTGAAACATAAGTTGAAAGTTAAAAAAATAAAAAGTTTTATTCAAAATGTTGTATTTATGTGAACATAAAAAAAAGGTTAAGAATGTCAGAGACTCATATTGTCTGGCACACAGTTTTCACAGCATTAAAATTTTATTGACCGTCATTTTTTGACAGGCAAGTCGCTAGTTTTATATAATAATTAAAAGAAGATAAACCTGCTCTCCAATATAATTCTCTACTGCTCTCACTCTCTCTCCAGAGCCGAAACTTTTGCTAAACGTAAAAGTCAACACTGGGGCGTAATGCTCGCAAATATGTACAACCATTTTTTATTTGCTGCGTCCCATTGGCTGCTACGGCTGTGGGGCAGAAAGAATAGCCGAATCAGATAGCGGATTGGAGAAGCGTTGTGCGGGAGCCTTAATCCAGCCCTTTTAGTACTACCGCCTGAAGCTTGATTTACGGATGTGACCTGAGTGTCATAGTGCAGGGGAGCTAAAGTTCAGCATACCTTGCCATTCCCCTAACTTAGAACACTAAATTAGCATAGGACCCATAGGGCCTCATTCTATTATCGGCCGCATATCTTGAAACAGGCCGTAAGCTGTGAAATCTAAAAACTCAAAAATAAATTCAAGCCTGCACTGTACAGCTCTGTAAATGCTAGGGATCATATTGGGGGACATGAGGATTAAAAGTAACCTACTCTCAAGCTTGCACATCAGCCCAAACCCGAGTTCAAATTAACTGTTTATTTTCCGGCTGCGGCGTGGGCGTGTCTGAGGTGCTCCAAGCCCTATGGACTTTTTACATGTATATTTTACGTATATAAAAAAAAAATTATTTTACGGATTTGAGTATAGGGTAATTATGTGCTATTTTTGCTAACACTGAATATCACTTTATAGACTCCGCAAAGTGCAGGATGGCTTTATTTGAGCTATTTTATGTGCTTAATTGGTGCTAGCGGGACCTGTTTGCTGCAAGTAAGCTGTAGTTTGTTTTTAGCCTTGCAGACAGGGTTCTCGGAGCAATAGAATAGCAACCAGGCTTTTCTTACGGCCGATTTCCTTGCGGCCGTTTTAGATCAAAGGCTTTCCTTCCGGCGCGATCTGCCGCAAGAGATAGCAAGGCACCGGCCACAAGCCTGCCGGAATCCCCGGCCGGAGGGGAATAGAATAGCCGGAAAGCTTGCGGCCGGTCCTTGCGGCCCCGCAGCGGCTGCGGCCGATAATAGAATGAGGCCCATAGATTGTAAGTCTGTGAGTTTTCAATCTTGCTATGTGATTTAGTGAAAGCAATGTGTACATTTGATTTTCTGCTCAAAGACAGGGCCCCCCATTCTGTTTTTCTTCATTGTGTTAATATTGCTTTGACTTCAACTTACCCCTCTATATTCATATGGAATATTTGACACTCTACAAATAAAGGAAATAATAATGATAATAATAATAATAATAATAATAATAATAATAGTTATTATTATTATTATTATTATTATAATGTGGGTCTTTAGGGGTTTATTCAAACAAGAAGATGCCAAATTCTTCAATCTACTTGGAAGTACCTGCTTATCCAGGGCTGAAGAGTTAGGAACAGCACCTCAATGATTGTTGCTGAAAGGTGTCAAAATAGTAATACTTATTTTCCCCCTTACAGATGAAACTTTTTGATTTTATGTAATGCATTTTCATTTATTTAGTTTTAGGGTTTAGGGTCTATGGAGGTCCAATATGGAACCCTGTGGTAGGAAAGGAGTCATGTTGGTCCATAGGCATCTTCTGAGGCATACCCAGATGCATTTTCTGCCTTTATGAATGATTGAAAGTACCCATAGGCTTTTTTACATTTCGGGCACTCAGGGAGACTTTGGAGAAAACTTCAGCAAAATCAGATATCATTACGGGAGAGATGTGATATCGATTTTTACGATAGATATGGGACAGGCACTCAGGGATTAGGATATTAGGGAGTTGGATGGCATTTCTTGGAGGTTAGATTTGCGTGTATGTATTCTTTCATCATGGCCTCAGCCAAGCACTACAAAGTCCATATAAAACTTACTGAAACTATCCCTTTGTGACTTTTTTTGTACAATCATAGTACACATTTTTTGATATTTAAATAATGTTGCATTGAATGTAATATTTTCCATTCTATTGCACGGTAAATATAATTGTATAAGAAAAGATCCAGCACTGTTGGAAATGAGGCTTTATTTTCTTCATAAAATATGTAATGTGATTATACACGTGCTTTTGAATTAACAAATCTTTTAAGATCTTTGCTTCTTAATCCAAATACAAAAAGTTAATTTTGATATTGATGAATTTCATTTTTTGTTTAGCTTATTTTATTTTTGTAGAATATAGAATTTTTGGGGGAATATATTTCATATAATGAAATTTTGATTTTGCTGAATAATTGTCCAACTTTAAAAACAAATTGCAGAACTTCCCATTCTCTATGGGATATGTTAATAAGATTTTCATAATTCTGAAGTATGCAATGATTATTTTCATTCATGTAAAAAAAAATCTAAAATGTAAACATTTTGTGAAAGTTAAGTGGCACCTAATAATAACAGCATAACTAAAAATCACTTAGTATTCAAATAAATCTAATTATAATGTTTTATCAATTTATACAATTTCATCTTTTCACTTAAAATGTACACAGGCTTATAAGGCACTAAAGTAGCTTTTGAATAGCTTATTGCTTAATGTGACGTCCTGACAAATGGCAGGCTGAACATAATGAGGTTATTTGAAAACTAGTTTGGTTAAATGCATTACCAGCTCTGAGTGAATGAATGTAAATTATTCTGTCATTTACATTAGAGTCCAGATTCATCATATGGTTTTGGTATCATTGTGCGTTGTGTGAATAACATGTCTCTATTAGATTCCCTTTAGTGATGAAGTCAGTAGCATTGTCATGCAGATTGTTCCATCATCAATCAATTATCTGTGCAATTCAATATACTCAAGTGTTCTGCTTATGCTACAGTCACAATTCTGATCCATCTACACTTTCAATTGCAAAATAATTGAAAGTGCTCAACTATTTTACTTGGAGTGCAACCAACTGCAGTGGACACTCCACTAAGTTATGGAATGCCATTCAGTTAACAATGAAATGCTTATTTATAAGGTAATATCTATTGTAGTGCTTAGCTATTATGCACAAAATGATTTGTTATTTCTAATTTGAATTATTATTAATACATATATAAGACAGTGAGACAAAAGATTATGATATGACATAAAATAATAATAATAACAAAAATGTATTCAGCTTTTTTCTTCTAGTTGAATTTCCCTAGGCTTTGGTAAATAAGATAAGAAATAAGCTTCTTTAAAAAAAATGGCCAAATAATGGGGACTCTGGAACTGTTATGGGGAGAGAGTTCCACAGAACAGGAGCAGCATAACCAAAATTTCTAGCACCAAATGATGCGAAGCAAACTCTTGGTAAATTTAACTGTGATGTACTTACGGATTGAAGTGCATTAAATATATCATAAACAGAAGAGATAGACAGTATTGCTAGTATTGTAAATACTGATTTTAGTGACAGATAAATATAAAACAATACCTTGGTGATGTGTAATTAAATTGCTACCATAAAACTAGTATATAGGGATTTTAGTCCCAGCTTTATGCTGACAAAGCCCAAATTCATCTCTCTTCTCCAAACATGTCCCCCATCCTACTAACCCATGTCAAAACACGCCTTTCACAAATATCCTCCTGGATAGCCTCCATCTCCCCTGATGCATATCATCTGCTGCCCCCCTGTGTTTATATTGGCTACCAATTTCTAAAAGAATAATTTAAAAAATCCTTAGACTCAATTACAAACACTGAACAACTTTACATCTTAATTATTGTTGCCAGATTAACTCCAACCCACTTTATCTGCTCCTTCCAAGATTTGTGCCCCTCATCCTCTTCCATGACCTCTTCACACACTAAAACACAATTACTTTATCTTTGATGATAAATGGTACCACCAACGTAAAGGAACAGCCATGGGCACGTCTTGTGCCCCAGGTTATGAGAATTTATTGTTAGGTTGGTGGGAGGAGAAAATTGTATTTGACGACATTTATATGACACTTATGCAACATGCCATCTTGTGGCGACGCTATATAGATGATATTCTGGTTGTCTGGACAGGCACCAGAATACAATTTGAGGAGCTGATGAAAGTTCTGAATACAAATGTAATAGGTTTAAAATTTACATACGAAATCAACCCTACTCAAGTTACCTTTTTAGACTTACTCACCAATAAAGATGAATATGGCAAAGTATCTACCACCACATTTAGGAAAGATACGGCAACAAATATTCTGCTAAGATGGGAAAGTCAGCATTTTTTACCATTAAAAAGAGGGATCCCTAGAGGTCAGTACCTTAGGCTTAGAAGGAACTGCAGTACTGATAATGAATTCAAGATTTAGGCGGATAAACTCAGAAAAATATTCCGTGAAAGGGGCTACCCCAACAAATACTTGAAGAAGGCATTCAAATATGCCTTGGGTTGTAATAGAACTGAACTCCTTAATGGCCTACATACCCAAAGGATGAAAGAAGGAAAGAATTTGCAAGAGAACCAACCTAGGTGTATCTTGACCTTCGGATATGACTCAGATACAATTCATAGCATCTTATCCAAAAATTGGCACTTGCTAAAAAATGATGAGGACTTAGAGGACTGTCTACCATCTAAACCATCAGTCACCTATCGGAGGGGAAAAAACTTAAAGGACATGTTGGTCCACGGCTATTTTAAAAAGCAAGGGCCAAAAACCACATGGCTTAGACCATTATCTGGCTGCTTCAGGCGTGGCAAATGTAAATTTTGCAAATACATTAAACCATCTAAGTCCTTTCAACATCCAGTAAGTGGCGAGGAATTTAAACTTAAAGAGTTTACCAATTGCTGTTCCACAAGCGTTATTTATGTGGTGACCTGCCTTTGTTCTAAGATTTATGTAGGCAAAACGAGGCGCCAAATACGCAGAAGAATAGGGGAACACGTTTATTCGATTAAAAATAATCTTGACACACCTTTGGCATGCCATGTGAGGTGTAATCATAGAGGCAATAGTGATGTCCTTACATTCACCATACTTGAAAGGGTACATATGGGCCCTAGAAAAGGAGACTTGGTGAGAAAATTGCTCCAGTGTGAAGCACGCTGGATTTACAGACTCAAAGCTTTATCACCACAAGGACTGAATGAAGGATTTACTTTCACTCCCTTCATTTAGAGGGGTTCCTTTATTTAGCTATAAGTCCAGACTATATTTTAGAGTAAATCCTTTACTCTCATGTCTACTCTTCTTTAGAGTAGGCCGCAACTTTGAGTGGACTGTTATTTAGAGATGGTTAGTTTCACTTATTATATAAATGCACAATTTATTCACATTTTATATATATATTTTTTTTCATATATATTTCTTATGTTGGACAGTATTTAAATGTACTTTCTTTTACATGTCCTTTTATATTCTAGCATTTTCACATTGACACTCCACTTCAATTACTTTATTAATAGAGTAACTCTCTTAGCAGGAGTCCTTTGTTTATAGATATTATGATCCTGCTTAGGATTTATATTTCATACATTATTTTCACAACAGCTACTTAGCATTTGTTTGCAGGAGTATCCTGTTAAATTCACATATATATATATAGTATTTTATGCAGACTGATATTTTCACACTCCACTTCACTTTAGAAGGATGTTCACTTTTGCAAGGGTATTTCTCTCCCCTACTTAATTCTCCCAGTTGCGTATCCTACTCCCCTTTTTTTTCTAACTACTTGTTATTTATGAGTATTCTATTGACTGTCTATCAGTATATAGTATATTTTTTTATTCGCGATATCTCACACAGGCTATTTTTTATAGCAGGATTATCCCCTTTTTTCCTCTTATCCCAGGTGTACCCTCCTTTTATTATGGTTATTATTCTACTTTTGATATTGTATATATGTAAATATTACATTTGTACCTTGTCTGTATAGCTTGTCTGAATTACACTACATTCTTGTATATTATACTTTCCCTCCATCTTTGGACTCTGTTTGAGTCATTTTTCAACATGATCAGTGTGTTGTTTATCTTTTGCATAGTCTTTCAGTATAAGCAGCTCCGTTTTCACTTCTCTGACCCACGTGTCATTATACTAGGTCTCCATGGTTACGTAAACCAGTTAAATAGACAGGCGCCTTAGCAACCCGTGTTTGCCTTTGAGGAAGACGTCCAGTGACGTCGAAACGCGTCAGGCGTGCGACGCTGCGTGCGTCCGTTGGAGCGCGCAGTGGTCGCGTATTAGCAGTGTATGAGAGTGTCTGTGTGCCCTTACCTGTCCTAACCCAATATTTATGCATGTGATTGGCGATTGTTGATCTGTAGGACTTATTACCTTAGACATACTCTGTTATTGATACACCAGCCTACAGTCTCCCATTTGCATCCTTACTTATATCCTAGACTTAAAGTCCATCAGCTCTATTAGCTTATCAGCTTTTGTTAGCTGGTAGTGAACAATTCTTACTTAACCCCAACTTGGAATCCTATTGTGACTCTCTACATACTTATGAGGGTGATTTACTTTGAAATAAATATATCTGCTTTTCTGGTTGGATATATAAATCTTTCCATTAGCAATAAAGCTCCATCTTTATTGCTTATAAACAAGTAAGACAATTTGAGACTTGTTTTAGGACTATAAAAAGGTTTGGGGCACACGTGCAATGGAGTAATTTTACCCACATACCAAAAAGACACAACACTGCAAAGTGGGATAAAGATTACCCCCTTATTAAAGGGTTTATTATAATAACATTAGTTTCACTGATAAGTGAAAGGTTTTCATTTTTCCCATATTATCCTCTCCTCTTTTAACTTGTGTGCTTAATCCTGGATGTTTTAACCAGTTTTTATTTTCGCCGTTGTGATATATTTATATTAAAGATTTGTGTTATAATTTTCCCAGTTTGTATTTAGCAAATGATTTCATTATAGGTGGTAGACACCTTGGGAGCTTAGCAATCCTATGTTCGAATTCCCAGCTTTATGCTGACAAAGCCCAAATTCATCTCTCTCTTTTTACAAACATGTCCCCCATCCTACTAACCCATGTCAAAACACGCCTTTCACAAATATCCTCCTGGATAGCCTCCATCTCCCCTGATGCATATCATCTGCTGCCCCCCTGTGTTTATATTGGCTACCAATTTCTAAAAGAATAATTTAAAAAATCCTTAGACTCAATTACAAACACTGAACAACTTTACATCTCAATTATTGTTGCCAGATTAACTCCAACCCACTTTATCTGCTCCTTCCAAGATTTGTGCCCCTCATCCTCTTCCATGATCTCTTCACACACTAAAATACAATTACTTTATCTTTGATGATAAATGGTACCACCAACGTAAAGGAACAGCCATGGGCACGTCTTGTGCCCCAGGTTATGAGAATTTATTGTTAGGTTGGTGGGAGGAGAAAATTGTATTTGACGACATTTATATGACACTTATGCAACATGCCATCTTGTGGCGACGCTATATAGATGATATTCTGGTTGTCTGGACAGGCACCAGAATACAATTTGAGGAGCTGATGAAAGTTCTGAATACAAATGTAATAGGTTTAAAATTTACATACGAAATCAACCCTACTCAAGTTACCTTTTTAGACTTACTCACCAATAAAGATGAATATGGCAAAGTATCTACCACCACATTTAGGAAAGATACGGCAACAAATATTCTGCTAAGATGGGAAAGTCAGCATTTTTTACCATTAAAAAGAGGGATCCCTAGAGGTCAGTACCTTAGGCTTAGAAGGAACTGCAGTACTGATAATGAATTCAAGATTGAGGCGGATAAACTCAGAAAAATATTCCGTGAAAGGGGCTACCCCAACAAATGCTTGAAGAAGGCATTCAAATATGCCTTGGGTTGTAATAGAACTGAACTCCTTAATGGCCTACATACCCAAAGGATGAAAGAAGGAAAGAATTTGCAAGAGAACCAACCTAGGTGTATCTTGACCTTCGGATATGACTCAGATACAATTCATAGCATCTTATCCAAAAATTGGCACTTGCTAAAAAATGATGAGGACTTAGAGGACTGTCTACCATCTAAACCATCAGTCACCTATCGGAGGGGAAAAAACTTAAAGGACATGTTGGTCCACGGCTATTTTAAAAAGCAAGGGCCAAAAACCACATGGCTTAGACCATTATCTGGCTGCTTCAGGCGTGGCAAATGTAAATTTTGCAAATACATTAAACCATCTAAGTCCTTTCAACATCCAGTAAGTGGCGAGGAATTTAAACTTAAAGAGTTTACCAATTGCTGTTCCACAAGCGTTATTTATGTGGTGACCTGCCTTTGTTCTAAGATTTATGTAGGCAAAACGAGGCGCCAAATACGCAGAAGAATAGGGGAACACGTTTATTCGATTAAAAATAATCTTGACACACCTTTGGCATGCCATGTGAGGTGTAATCATAGAGGCAATAGTGATGTCCTTACATTCACCATACTTGAAAGGGTACATATGGGCCCTAGAAAAGGAGACTTGGTGAGAAAATTGCTCCAGTGTGAAGCACGCTGGATTTACAGACTCAAAGCTTTATCACCACAAGGACTGAATGAAGGATTTACTTTCACTCCCTTCATTTAGAGGGGTTCCTTTATTTAGCTATAAGTCCAGACTATATTTTAGAGTAAATCCTTTACTCTCATGTCTACTCTTCTTTAGAGTAGGCCGCAACTTTGAGTGGACTGTTATTTAGAGATGGTTAGTTTCACTTATTATATAAATGCACAATTTATTCACATTTTATATATATATTTTTTTTCATATATATTTCTTATGTTGGACAGTATTTAAATGTACTTTCTTTTACATGTCCTTTTATATTCTAGCATTTTCACATTGACACTCCACTTCAATTACTTTATTAATAGAGTAACTCTCTTAGCAGGAGTCCTTTGTTTATAGATATTATGATCCTGCTTAGGATTTATATTTCATACATTATTTTCACAACAGCTACTTAGCATTTGTTTGCAGGAGTATCCTGTTAAATTCACATATATATATATAGTATTTTATGCAGACTGATATTTTCACACTCCACTTCACTTTAGAAGGATGTTCACTTTTGCAAGGGTATTTCTCTCCCCTACTTAATTCTCCCAGTTGCGTATCCTACTCCCCTTTTTTTTCTAACTACTTGTTATTTATGAGTATTCTATTGACTGTCTATCAGTATATAGTATATTTTTTTATTCGCGATATCTCACACAGGCTATTTTTTATAGCAGGATTATCCCCTTTTTTCCTCTTATCCCAGGTGTACCCTCCTTTTATTATGGTTATTATTCTACTTTTGATATTGTATATATGTAAATATTACATTTGTACCTTGTCTGTATAGCTTGCCTGAATTACACTACATTCTTGTATATTATACTTTCCCTCCATCTTTGGACTCTGTTTGAGTCATTTTTCAACATGATCAGTGTGTTGTTTATCTTTTGCATAGTCTTTCAGTATAAGCAGCTCCGTTTTCACTTCTCTGACCCACGTGTCATTATACTAGGTCTCCATGGTTACATAAACCAGTTAAATAGACAGGCGCCTTAGCAACCCGTGTTTGCCTTTGAGGAAGACGTCCAGTGACGTCGAAACGCGTCAGGCGTGCGACGCTGCGTGCGTCCGTTGGAGCGTGCAGTGGTCGCGTATTAGCAGTGTATGAGAGAGTCTGTGTGCCCTTACCTGTCCTAACCCAATATTTATGCATGTGATTGGCGATTGTTGATCTGTAGGACTTATTACCTTAGACATACTCTGTTATTGATACACCAGCCTACAGTCTCCCATTTGCATCCTTACTTATATCCTAGACTTAAAGTCCATCAGCTCTATTAGCTTATCAGCTTTTGTTAGCTGGTAGTGAACAATTCTTACTTAACCCCAACTTGGAATCCTATTGTGACTCTCTACATACTTATGATGGTGATTTACTTTGAAATAAATATATCTGCTTTTCTGGTTGGATATATAAATCTTTCCATTAGCAATAAAGCTCCATCTTTATTGCTTATAAACAAGTAAGACAATTGAGACTTGTTTTAGGACTATAAAAAGGTTTGGGGCACACGTGCAATGGAGTAATTTTACCCACATACCAAAAAGACACAACACTGCAAAGTGGGATAAAGATTACCCCCTTATTAAAGGGTTTATTATAATAACATTAGTTTCACTGATAAGTGAAAGGTTTTCATTTTTCCCATATTATCCTCTCCTCTTTTAACTTGTGTGCTTAATCCTGGATGTTTTAACCCGTTTTTATTTTCGCCGTTGTGATATATTTATATTAAAGATTTGTGTTATAATTTTCCCAGTTTGTATTTAGCAAATGATTTCATTATAGGTGGTAGCTTAGCAATCCTATGTTCGAATTCCCAGCTTTATGCTGACAAAGCCCAAATTCATCTCTCTTCTCCAAACATGTCCCCCATCCTACTAACCCATATCAAAACACGCCTTTCACAAATATCCTCCTGGATAGCCTCCATCTCCCCTGATGCATATCATCTGCTGCCCCCCTGTGTTTATATTGGCTACCAATTTCTAAAAGAATAATTTAAAAAATCCTTAGACTCAATTACAAACACTGAACAACTTTACATCACAATTATTGTTGCCAGATCAACTCCAACCCACTTTATCTGCTCCTTCCAAGATTTGTGCCCCTCATCCTCTTCCATGACCTCTTCACATGCTCTGCTGTTGGAATTCTCAAGATCAGTCTATATTCTTTGGAATTCTCTACCTCACTCTGCAAGACTATCCTGTAATCTTCAAATACTCAAACATTATTTCACAACCCATCCCTGAGAGAAGCTTAGCTCTTTCTTCCTTAACTAAATCAACATTTTTATACTAGTTTAACTATTCTGGATTGCATATTTTTCACTCATCATCAATCCATCCAACAGTCCCATTATCTCTTGTTTCTATCTGCTATCACACCTTAAATCGTAAGCTCAACTCTAAGCAGGGTCATCATCTCTTATTAAAACACTGTCAGCCTTATTAAATTGGGATTCGGTAAATGTAAAAGGGCTCTATTTAAGCACACAGCATATTTTTTATACAGAAGTTTTTAGTTAGTGAAGACCTTGCTTTTGGATAGAAGTTCACTAACTAAAAACGTCTGTAAAAAAAATATGCTGTGTGCTTATATAGAGCCCTTTTAAATTTACTGAATCAGAATTTAATAAGGCTGTAAGTGTACAAGTTTACTTGTTTTAGCTACCTTCTAATGTATGTACATTTTTATCTATTGTTTTTTTTGTCCTTTTAGTGCTACTGAAAAGAAGTATCCATCAACATTATAATTAAAGCTTTTAATACTACTGCATTGAGTTTCAAAACTATTTTCATTAATCATTACCTGTGTTCAGTAAGAATTTTTGAAGGAACAATTTTTATAATCTCTTTTAAATATAGTTTAAAAAATACTCTGCCAAATAGTTCTCTTGGTAAAGGCATACACGCCATACAATTGAGATTTCTTCTTTGTCAATTAGGTGGGTAGATAACAAATGTATCCCGTCCCCAAAGGCTATTCATGCATTCTAATAACTTAGAGTGAAGAAATGTGTATGCGTTCATCCATTGTTTTTGATGAGAACCTTAAGCTTCAGCAGTACTCCTCACCAGTGGCGGAGCTACTGCTCCAGTCCCTCCTGCCCCAGCCTCCTTGGGCTACCTGACCTCTTAGCTTTGAGTCTGATTGACTGGCTGTATTTTATATACAAACTATCGAATTGCCCATCAAAAAATTACGGAAATGAAATTGTAAGGTAGCTAATGCTGTTTGGGGTGTAATAATGAAATATGTAATACATTAATAAATGAATATACTTTACCTATTTTGAAGCATTGTGTTGAAGAGCTGCAATCTGTTTTGATGTTGCTGCAGCATTAGTGGTGTGGAGCTGCTGTGTAAGCGTGCTGAATGTGTGCAGTGTAATAGTGTGCGTGCGCGAGACCAAACCATTAGCGTAGGCGTGTAGTTCCGCATTGGCGTAAAATGGCGGGTAATGTGTGGTATGCGTCTTAGCGGAATATCTAAACTCTTTTATTTTGAGTTAAATGAAGGTGTAAGTTGCTTTTTTGAGGTCCTGGATGCTCCCTCTTGCTGTAGGTAAGCTTTTTATGTATTTGCAGTGTGTATTTATTGTGTTTTGAACTTTGTAATGTTCGCGAGTTGCGTCCGAGTGTTGCAAGGTCGTAATGTGTGTTAACGTGTCTCGTATGTTGTTTGTGTTGCGAGGTAAAGTTTGTATGGGTCGTAGTTGGTGTGTCGTGTTGTTTGCGTTGCCACGTAAAGTTTGCGAGGGTCGCAGCTGCTGGCAAGGAGCGCCGAAATCTGTCCCTATTCTGTATAGTTGCTGGCAAGGAGCTCCGAAATCTGTCCCTATTCTGTATATGATGGTGTAGGTGGGTGTGCACATTATCCCAGGTCTGGTCTGCATATATGATGGATGTGTAGGTGGGTGTGCACATTATCCCAGGCCTGGCCTGTATATATGATGGGGTGTAGGTGGGTGTGCACATTATCCCAGGTCTGGTCTGTATATATGATGGGTGTATAGGTGGGTGCGCACATTATGCCAGGTCTGGTCTGTATATATGATGGGTGTGTAGGTGGGTGTGCACATTATCCCAGGTCTGGGCTGTATATATGATGGCATAGGTGGTTGTGGACATTATCCCAGGTCTGGGCTGTATAAAGAATGGGGTGTAGGTGGGTGTGCACATTATCCCAGGTCTGGTCTGTATATATGATGGTGTAGGTGGGTATGCACATTATCCCAGGTCTGGTCTGTATATATGATGGGTGTGTAGGTCGGTGTGCACATTATCCCAGACCTGGCCTGTATATATGATCGGTTGTAGGTGGGTGTGCACATTACATTATCACATCTCTAGGCTGACATCTTCGGCCTGAGTTCATTATTGACTTAAATCAGTGAACGCCGTAAAGCGCGGCCGCTGTCAGATTGTATGTTCGTTATGTCGGTACTGGCCCTGTTCCTGACCCGATCTCCTCTCTTGGTGTTCGGTAGCGCTGCTAGCTGGGTGCGGGCCCGCTGGGAGCCGGTGTGTGCCTGTGCTGCCGCCTGGTGTGTGATACCTGAGCTCGGGGCCCGTAGCCGCCATGTGAGCCAAAACATCAGGCAGCCACTGAGGGCATGGCTGGAGGAGAGGCCTCTGCTGTCCCGAAAGGTGCTGAGGGCTCAGCTTGCATCATGTGTCACCAGCCGGCACTGCACCTAACGCCAGGCCCTGGCTGTGCAAGGCCTGGAAACCCGAGCCTCGCGCAGGGGCCTCAGTTGCTGGCATGGAGCGCCTTCGGAGCTCCATGCCAGCAACCGAGGCCCTCGCCCGCATCCCTCGCTATGCGAGGGCCGCGGGCTAGCTACGCGAGTTCGCAAGTGAGAGCAACGACTCGTATGCTCACAACTATATATGTGATATATATTTATATTATACTCGTTATACTATTCTATTCGTTAATTGGTTCCAGAGGGCACTAGAAGTGTTGAAAATGACAAGTACGAAACAATGACTGACTCATACAGGCTTTAACTGTGGAAGCATTTCTTTCTAGCGAAATGCGATGATTATCAAATGCAATATTATATATATATATAACATATTATAGTTGTCAAACTGCGATTCGTCGTCACACTTGCGACAAATCGCAGTTTGACAACTACGATTGCAGCAAAGGGGCGCACATGCGAATTGGGAGGCCTAAGCCGCCTATGCACATTGCAGCGCGCCGAGACAAAGGAGGAGAGAGAGAGGAGGAGGAGGGGAGACACACAGGGAAAGAGGGGGAAGACACAGATGGGAGTGGGAAGACACAGAGAAGAGGGGGGAGACACAGAGGAGGGGAAAGACACAGAGGGGGGAAACACAGAAGAGGGTGAGAGACACAGGGTAGGAGAGGAGGGGGGAGAGACACAGGGGATGAAGAGGAGGGGGAAGAGGCACAAGGGAGGGGAAGATACACAGGTGAGAGAGGGGGGTAGACACACAGGGGAGGGAGAAGAAGGGCGAGAGACACAGAGGAATGAGAGGGGGTAGGAGACACAGAGGAGGGGGGAGAGACACAGGGAGTGAGAGGTGGGGGGGAGAGACACTGGGGAGTGGGAGGAGGGGGTAGAGACACAAAGGAATGACAGCAAGGGGGACACACAATGGAGTGAGAGGAGGGGGGAGAGAAAAAGGAGAGTGAGATGAGGGGGAAGAGACACAGTGGAGAGAAATGGGAGTAACAGACATGAGGGAGGGGCTAAGAGACACGGGGGAAGAGAGACACAGGGGAGGGAGAGGGGTGGGCAAGATACACAGGGGAGGGAGAGGTGGGGAAAGAGACGGGGGGAAAGACACAGTGGGGAGAGGAGGTAAAATCACAGGGGGGGAAAGGAGACGGAAGGGAGTGAGAGGAGGGGGGAAAGGAGACACAAGGGAGGGAGAGGAGGGGGAAATGAGACACAAGGGGGGAAGTAGACAGAGGGAGAGACTCGTAATGTGCTCCGAAGGCGCTCATTGCGAGGCCCTTGATGAATGCCAAAGGCTCTGATCGCGAGGCCAGTGAAGTAGAGGGGGAGAGGCTCCCATTGTGTGGCAAACAGCATTGCCAGGATTCACATTTTATTGCCGTCATTTTTGACAGGCAAGTTGCTAATATATATATATATATATATATTAAATATATATTATATATATTTTTCTTTGTATTTAATATATATATATATATATATATATATATATATATATATATATATATACTAGTGACTTGCATTACAATGCTGTTTACCACTCAATATAAGGCTTTTACTCCTCTGTGGACCTTTGGCGCTCATTGCGAGCCTCTCCCCTCATGTACTTCAAGTGTCCTGCTTTGCAACTGTGAGTACAGTGAATTAATAAAGTAATATGAATTACTAAATTAATATACTTTACCTATTTATATGTAATATGCAGCAATCAATATTCTGAAGAGCTAACAATCTATTTGGATTTTCCTGCATCTGAAAATGTACACTTGTACTGTTGATCATCTGAGGAGAATGAGGAGTGTCAGCAATGTGGCAAGTGTGCAGTTTAAATAGGCTGCTTGCGCGAGGGCAAACCATTTGTTTAGGCTGTTAAAGTGCCATTTTAGAATCCTAATGTTATTGCAAGATAGTGTTGTAAAAAGGCGTTATTTTTCTATGTGTTACTTGGCTCGCGAGCATTTTCCGTCGGGTTGTAATGGTATATTTTGTATCTCCTATGTTCCTGTTTAACTCGTACAGGACTGGCTGTGATTTTCGCGGCTCTGTCTCCTTTAGCATCGTTTTCATTTTTTTCGTCCTCTATTTTTTTCTCACTAAGCCGAATTTTCGAAACGTTTTAAATGCAACTTAAATTGACGTGCAACCTCACTTCCAGACGTCCTGGCAGTCCCCCTGTGCTGTGTGCAATGTTTGTTTTATGTTGTATTTTTGTTGTTGTTGTGCTTTTCATAGATTTCGATTTAACTTCTGATTTTTTCGACCTCGTATTATTTTTTAATAAGTTCCGTGGGTCGTAATTCTTGTTTTTAAAAGTTGTACATCCTTGTTGGTGTTTTGCGTGCATCGGGGTCGTGTAGCCTCGTTTTAATTTTTAAGCCGACATTTTTTTTCTTGCTTTGCCGATTTTTAAGTGGGGAAACTCCGTAAATTCGACTTTAATTTGCCTTCAACCGCACTCCCAGACGTCCTGGCTGTCCCCGCTCTGCTGTGTGTGATTTGTTTTTTATGTTTTGTTTTTTGTTATTTTTTTGTATTTTTGGTGTTTTTGTATGTACGTGTTTTCGGGCGTTAACCTCGTAATTCATTTTTTTTGCAGATTTTATTTTATTTATTTTTCCCGATTTCCTCATCCAGGGTAGTTTTTTTTTTCTAAGTCCTGCGGCTCGTATTTTTTTTTGCAAAGACCAGTGGCTCACTTTTTTTTTTGCAAAGAGGAAGTGGCTCACTTTTCTGGGTGGCTTTTTACTGAGTTTGAGTCGCAGTAGAGCCTCCTCCTCCACAAATGCTTCAAGGTCCGCGTTTGTGGCCCTAATTGCGTCTCTGCAACAACTCTCAGTTTGACAATTATAATATGTCATATCACATATTATAGTTGTCGTAGTCACGCAATGTTACAAATTGTGACCCTCATCGTAAAAGGCCTGCAGGACTTTAAAACAGCCTAGACATGAGCACAGAAGGCACTCATGTCGATGGCCGCAAACCCCGCCGAAAAACAGAGCACTTTGTTGCTGATCACTGGCTGCAATCATTGATGAAAAACTGAGCACTTTGCCACTGATCGCAAGGCACGCACTTTTACAATTTTAAAGGCTGAAAGTTTTTCAAGCACGTAACTCGAAAGACCACCAAAAAACAACAAATAGTTAAAAAGAAACAATTACGCACTCACAACACAGCACAGGGGGAGAGCCAGGGAGCCTGTGAGTGAGGTTGCAAGTTAATTTAAGGCATATTTGGTGTTTTTCAGCAATCGAAAATTAGCTAAGTGAGAGAAAAAAATGTCTGAGAGAAAAAAAAGGGAACTGGGCTGCCAAGCAAGTAACTTGATCGCGAAGCAAGTAGCACATAGACAACCGGCGCCATTTTGTACTGCACCACATTAGGACTCTAAAATGGCAATTATTTATTAATTAATTAATTTAGGAAATTAACAAAATGAGATTACATTAAGGGTAATTAGTACATTTTATGTTGCCGGCATTTAACAACACAGAATAGGTCAAATATAACATAATTGCACATTCATTGATTAATTAATTTTTAAAAATAAAAAAAGAAATGTGTCAAAAGTTACACAAAACACTATATTAAAAAGCTGCATCATATATAGCAATATTTGGAAGAAAACATAAATATTACACAGTATTAGTGAAGAAATGATTAATAATTTATTTCATGTGATTTTACAGTTTGCAGCTCTCTAACCATTTTAAAAGAGATTTGCTGTATGAAGAGAGACTTTCAGCTCTGCAGCTTTTAAACAGGGAATTACTCAGAGCTCAGAGATATAGTAGATTCATTTATTCAATACTTATCGAATTGTTAAAAAAATTCTCCCAAAAAAAACTGCTTTTACACATAAAAAAATATTTAAGAACAGAAGGCACATAATAAAGCTAACATTTATCTTACAGATTTGAAAAAAAGGACAGCATTTCAAGACCATCAGCAGTGGAAAAACTATTTATCAATTACTACTTTGGGTAAGCAAAAAAAAATTTAAATTTGATCTTTGCATGTTTTTGCTATATAGCAAATGGCATGACATCAAGAAAAATGTAATCCTGCCAATGTGCTTTGCTAGTCAACACTCTCGCCCCCTCTTTGCCCCACTCTCCCTCCCCTGTGTCTCTTTACACCCACACCTTCCCTAGTGTCTATTTTCCACCACTCCCTCAACAGTGTCTACTTCCCCCCAGGAAATGTAAAAAAAATGTAAAAAAGCCTAACTGTTTTGACACACAAAAAGAATATTTAAGCACAGAGAAAAACAGGTGGCAGATGATGACGCTAGCATTTATATTACAGATTAAAATTTTTTTCAAGACCATCAGAAGTGTAAAAAATGTATCAATTACTACTTTGGGTAAGCAATGAAAAAAATAAAAATAATGTGATCTTTACACGTGTTTGCTACAATATAACAAATGATTTAGTTTTATGACGGCAATAAAAATGTAATTCTGCCAATGCTGTTTGCCATACAACGCTCTCACCACTTTGTCTCTTTCCCCCCTCTCACTCCCCTTTGTCTCTTTCACCCTCTCTCCCTCCCCTGTGTCTCTTTGTCTCACTCTCCCTTTCCTGTGTCTTTTACATTCCCCAGTGTCTATTTTCCACCGTTCTCTCAACATTGTCTACTTCTCCCACTCCTTCCCCAGTGTCTCTTTCCACCAACTCCCTTCCCAGTGTCCCTTTCCCCCCTCTCCCTACTGTGTGTTTTTGCCCCCTCTCACTGTCATTTTTTGGCTCCCCTTATCTCACTACCCTATGTCTTTTGCCCATTCCTCCTCTCCTTGGTCTCTTCTCCCACCTCCCTGCCCTGTCTTCTTAGCCCCTCTCCCTAAATCTGGCTGCAAAAGGACAAACTCAACATGAGGGTCCGACAGATAAACAGAACAATGATCAAGATAATGCATGCTAAACTATGGGTAATGTGGATAGAGAAAGTAGTACTGATATATGTGCCCATGAGAGTCCCTTATTTACATTCATAACAGTAGAGACTCACTATTGTGGTTTACTAAATGTGGTTTGTCAGTTTTGTGGAGCCTATAATTTTGAAAAGGAAAGACCAAGAGATGGTGAGTTTATTAGTTGCTGTCAGAAAGGAAAGGTAAGACTACCAGAAAGACAGCCATTCTCACAACATTTGACAAGTATCATGAGTGATCGAACTTTTGCAAATTATAGGAACATCAAACAAACATTAGGACTTAGGACATTAGGACAATTTAATTTGCTTCAATGGGTGCATCATTAGCTGAAAATGTCCCATGGCATGGCCCTTACTATGTTGAAGAAAAATATTTTCACTGACTCACCCTCGCCCTCAGAAGAATAAGATAGGACACAAAAACTCTGTATTTTCGGTTTAATACAAGCTTGGAGTGAATTGACAGATTTCCAGCAATTCTGCAATTCAACTGAAGATCTACTCCAAATCCTACATTCTTATACAGTTTTTGCAAGGATTTGTAACTAATGTTGACAAATGAGTAACTCTTTCTTGTGATAGCAGTGTATATTTTACAAACAACGTTTAGTTATTCAGTAAACGTATATAAGGTTCTACAAAGAATACTAGTTATTCAATAAATGTATACAAGGTTTTACACACAATGCTAGTTTGTCAATAATCATACACAAGGTTCTGCACACAATCCCCCCCTATCCAACAATGCTTTATCTCTACTCACATATACGTTTAATTGTATTGAAGGAATCAAAGTTTGCAGAAACCTTGGAGTAAAAGCAGAATTAACTCCTTCTTAGGTTTTTTGATTAATAAGGTCAGCAATTACTATTTTCTTATATATTTATATCTACTTAGGAATTATAGATATTTAACTCCTACATTCCCCTCTACGACACTATAAAGTGTCATCTAAAAAAAAGCTAGAAAAAGTACAACAGTATAAACCTATTTAACCTAGGGGTGCATTGTTATTGGATGTTACAAACATTGTGATTACAAATTACAGAAATGCATATACAATTTGACACGTATGATAGGAAGCAAAGGCATCTTCTTCAAACTGGCTCCTAAAGAGACGCTTGTCCCTGAAGGATACAGCTCACTGGGGAATCGATTATGGCAGGGATTATTGTGCCCATTAAGCCATATCGCATTACCCACAGTATGGTCTGTGTTCCAATACCAACATATGGAAGTCCAAATGGTGGGATTTCAATGTCCCAATCACATCCAGGTCCTGTCCTACAATGTGGAAGTGTTACATCACATGGGGTCCTCTTCACCTTTTACCTTATGGCCTTTCTAACAAGAGCTTTGCAAAAAGATACACTTATACACAGCAAAATCAGAAAAGCAATGCAAATTAAGAAGAAAGCAAATATTTTTTTCCAAGGGAGCCTAACCAGGAGAACATCTCATCCCAAACTCCTAAGTCTATCTTTTTTAAGTTCTTTTTTACTTCCTCTAATTTATCCAAATCCTCAGTAATGGATTCTGATTCGTCATTAATATAGGTGCAACACTCTTTACCCACTAATGCACACACTCCTCCTTTTGCAGCAAGTATGTAGTCTAAATCCATCCGATTCTGGAGAGCTACCATTCTAATCTGGACTTGTTCCTGTGTTAGTTTCCTTATTGCCGCCATACTAGAATTTAAGGCTTCCTGAATTAGACATGAAAGAACTGATAGCCGCATCTGCACTTGGGCTACCCCAGCTGATGGGTACACTACCCCCATGATTTCAATAATTGTATCCCATCCAAGTTCTGTGCTTCTAATATTTCTAGGGTGTCCCTGGGGGGGGGGGGGTGTTTTAAATGATACACATAAGGGACGACCTGTCCCAAGTAACAGCTCTCTATCCAATTCGGGGGCAGCCACTTGTAGGCGTTTTTTCCACAAATGTAATATACATCATTTGCTGGACTAGGAGGTGTGGGGTTAAACACACCGGCAAGGGATAAATTAAAGGTAGTACAAATGTTGGTCTGGGTTAGCTTTAGGCTAGAGCTACCCAGTCTCTTATAGAGATAAGGACATCCTTTTCCAGTACATGAAGTATTTCTGCAAGAATAGGGGGCTCCTGGGATGTACTGGTTCTCTTTGGTTCTAGCAAACTGGATGGTGATATTAGTACATTTTGAGTTACCCACAGGCTTTCCTACTCCTGTAGCTGATAAACAATTATACCCTTCCACTGTACCTGCCAGTTTGAATGCAAGGGAATCAGTTATTCTTTTAGGGTAGTCTTGCATCAACAACTTATGTGTATTTATACTTCCTAAGGGTATGGCACCTTCCAGGTAAGTGAAAAAATCCCAGTATGCAATGATGTTATTTCCAATAGAGAACAGGGGGCTAACACTAAAATTCGCAGCTGGCATTCCTAGGAGAGGAATTCCCATATTGCCATGAGTAGCAATATGTGAGCACACCCAACAGTTAGTTAATTGTAGTTTATCAGCATAGCTAGACACCATTTGTATGTACACATTTTCAGTCCATTCATCAATATCGGTATATGTATTACTTGACCTCTTAATTCGTGGATTCACAACCTTAACAGTGTCATTTATCTCAGTCCTGTTTTGTCCAAAACTGTCTGAGAAAATATATTCGAAGGTTCCCCAGAATGTAAACACAAAAAGTCCAAGAAGAATCCAAAAAGAAAACCTCGTAAGCATTATTGTTGTCTTTGGGGATAGCCTTTGTCTCTTTAGTCTCTCTGCAGTAACAGACATTGTTGTAAATGTAGTAAAGTCTATGTAGTCTGTGGTTTGCTCTATACTAGAATAATTCTCCGTGAGTGGTTGCTAGTTTTTTTTTTTTTTGCATAGCCCTATAAGAGGTGTTTGGTGAAGTGAGAATTGTGTATCCAGTACTTTTTTTCTGCAACCTTCACAGCAGTAGGTGTAGCAAAGATGTCCAAATATGGACCCTCTCTACGTGGCTGCTTCCACTTCCGTTTGAAGACTTTTATATATACTTGATCACCTGGCCCAAATGATGTGGTCTTGGAGTCTGTGTTGGTAGGTACAGGCTGAGTATTGTGTACCTGCAAATAAACAGATTTGGAGACAGTAACCAAAGCCTGGACATAATCTTTTAGCTATTGTTGCAAAATATCCATTCCTGCCACTAAAGAGCTAGTTCTGACATGAGGAACCTCCATAGGTCTCCCTGTTACTATCTCATGAGGTGTCAAGTGGGTTACCCTATGTATTGAATTCCTCATACTCATTAGGGCTAAGGGTAAGGCTTGCACCCAACTCAGACCATTCTGATGGCAAATCTTAGCTAACTTGGTTTTGAGGATACCATTAGCTCTTTCCACTATACCATTTGATTGAGGGTGATACACACAGGAAAACTTATGCTTGATTCCTAATTTGGTAGTCACTTCCTTCATTACCTCATTAGAAAAATGAGGTCCATTATCTGATTGTAAATTGTGGCATATCCCAAATCTGGGGAAAACCTCCCTGCATAAATGTTTTGCTACTGTGATAGCATCTGCATTCCTGCAAGGGAAAGCCTCCACCCACCTAGAATACCTGCAAACAATTACTAGTATGTATCTGTAATGCTCCCGTCTCTAAGTCATGTCAATAAAGTCAATTAGCAGGTCAAAAAATTGACCCAATGGAGGAGGCATAAACCCCAAAGGACTATCAGTGGCCTTTAGGGGATTATGACTCCTGCATATATGGCACTTGTTTATGAAGGCTTGTACTGCTTCTGCCATATAAGGTGAATACCATGTTTCAGCAAGTGTCTTCATCATCTGGGTTCTGGCAAGATGCTCAGTGCCATGAGCTTGATTCAGTACTTCAGTTAGCAGGGAGGATGGTAACACAACTTTCCCAGTAATGACTTGTCTCATGATCCCTGTTTCCTTGTCTGCCATACAGCTCCTTGCTTCCCATGTGACTTTCTCAGCTACCAATGTTTTCTGTTGCAGCTCCAGCAATTGCTGCAGTGATTGGGAATTAAGGACTCCCATGATTTTTTCTGGAAGTTGCTTCGACAGGGTCCTTGCTTCTCCAGTTTCACTGGCTATTTTGGCTGCTTCATCCGCTGCATGATTTCCTCTAGAGATTCTATCATTTCTTCTAGTATGAGCTGCACATTTCACGATGGCAATTTGGGAAGGATAGTGGATGACCTCAAGGAGTTCCTTAAGCAGGGGTGCATGCTTAACAGGTGAGTTGTCAGCTCTCTGGTATCCTCTTTCTTGCCAGATCTTCCCATGGGCATGAGCTACTGCACAAGCATAAGCTGAATCGCAGTAGATGTTAACTCTCTTGTGCTTTGCTATTTTGCAGGCCTCAATGAGGGCTGTTAATTCTGCATGTTGAGCTGACTGGATTTTTGGCAGTTTTAGAGTTTAGATGGTGATTGGCTGATCATCTTTCATCTCCACAACTGCTTCTCCAGTTCTTCTTTCTCCATTTGGGTCTAGGGAGGATGATCCATCCACAAACAGCTCCAAGTCAGGACTTTCCAAGGGATCGGCAGATAAGTCTTTTCTCAAAAGTGTTTCTGTATGGATCTTTTCCACACAGTCGTGTGGCTCCCCATATTCTGGAGTGGCTAGAAGAAGAGCCGGGTTCAAAGTTTTACATCTTTCTATGGTGAGTTCAGGTTGGGTCAGCAGTACTTCATATCCAGATCTCCGCTGGGCAGTAAGGCAGGAAATTGTTCTTGCCAGTAGTGCATGCACGGCATGAGAAACATACAAGGTGGTTGGCTGTCCCAAGGTGATAGTATTTGCCTTTTCCACACCAAATGCAGCTGCTGTTAATGCTCTGTCACATTGATGAAAACCTCGTGCTATTGCATCCAATTGGCAACTAAAGTAGGCCACTGGGTGATGGCCCATTGATGACTTCTGAGTGAGCACAACGGATGCAAATCCATTTTTCTCTACTGTAAACAAGTAGAAAGGCTTCTCATAGTTAGGAATAGCAAGTGCTGGTGCTGAAGAAATTTCTCCTTTCAAGGTTGCAAAATCCTTCTCCATTTGCTCAGTCCACTCTATGTTCTTTCCAGTTCCAGGCTCAAGGATTGCACGTCTCAGGCTATGACTCAGAATGGCAACATCACATATCCATTGTCGGCAGTATCCAATCATTCCCAAGAATGTTTCCATTTGCTTCTTTGTTACTGGTCTGGGGGTCTTGGTTATGGTTTCAACTCTCTCAGGAGTCAGTGACCTCTTGCCTTTAGAGATGACATGTCCAAGATAAATCACAGAGGATTGGCAGTATTGCAACTTGGTTTTGTTGACTTTATGTCCTTTCTCTGCAAGCTGTCTGAGAAGTGTGATGGTGTCCTGCTTACACTCCTGATAGTCCTTGCAGCACAAAAGCAAATCATCCACATATTGGATTAAAGTTCCTTGCAGAGCAATGTTTCTCAAGTCCTTTGCTACCACACGATTAAAGATGGATGGAGATTCACAATATCCTTGAGGCAATCGTGTGTATGTGTACTGTTGGCCTTCATATCTGAATGCAAAGAGGTATTGGGATTTGTTTGACAGTGGAATGCTAAAGAAGGCATTTGACAAATCCACCACAGTGAAACAAGCAGCTGTCTCAGATACACTTGACAAGATGGTAGCAGGGTTTGGTACCACAGGAAATTCAGCAGTCACAATGTCATTTATAGGTCTCAGGTCTTGCACCATTCGCCATTTTCCAGTAGTGGCCTTCTTGACTGGTAATATAGGAGTATTGCATCTGCTTACAGTTGGATAGATGACTCCACTCTCAAGCAGTCCTTTAATGGTGTCTTTGATTCCTTCTTCTGCTTCTTTGCTCATCGGGTGCTGGCGAATGCGGGGCAAAATGGCTCCAGGTTTAATCTGAATCACAACTTCTCCTGCTCCCTTTATGAGTCCCACATCTCCTCCTCCTGTAGTCCATAAGACGTCTGGCAGCTCTTCAAGATCCTTATTCTCAAATTCTGTCAAAGGCATGAATATATGCGTCTTGAGGGTAACTATTTGGGGTGTGCCAGGAACTCCTATCCGGATGTCCACCTTGAACAGATTGTCTGTGGTTGTTCTGTAGAAGCCTTTCCACTGTGGGTGATCTTGCCAGTTCTTTTCTTTGAAGGCTTTTTTCACCATAGACCCAAGATCCTTTGCTTCATATCCTGGATGGCACTCCAGAGATATGTGAGGGTCATCAGTGACATTATAGCAGAAGTATGGGTTTTGGATATCATCCAAATAAACTGCAGCTGCCACTCCATCTCCAATGATGATTGAGAATACTTGCAGGGCAGATTGACGTCCCATATTAGTCCCAAATAAATTAACCCATTCCACTAAGTATTCCTCATTACTTCCGATGGGGTCATAATAAAGGGTGCAATGTAGGCGTTTCAGTGTAACAGACTTTTGCATGCTTGTTAGGGGTAGTGCAGTCTTGAGCCACTCCCACATGACAGTCAGCCAATTAATCTCTGGTAACAATAACCAAAATACACGAGGCTTGGGCGTGGCAGGCTTTCTCAGCATCTGTACCATTTGTTGAGGTATTCCTGGAAAAGATGTAACAAGTCCATCTTGGGCACAAGAAATAGTAGCATTTAAAGCACATAACAAGTCTCTTCCTAGCACAGCAATAGGTGAAGATGGTGAGTATAACACTGAAGGTTTTGTCTTAAATTCAGGTGAGGTGATAGTTAGAGGTTTAGTTCGGGGAATACATTGCACTTGCCCAGAGAACCCTTGGGTGGACACGGAAATATCAGACAGGGGATACAGTCCTTTGTTCACACAAGAATATGTTGCCCCTGTGTCTATAAGGAATTCGCAGGGCGTTCCTTCAATGGTTAATGTAACCTTAGGTTCTTCCCCCGACCCCTTTGTCTGAACCTGTAAGGCCATCAACTCCGATATTCCCCCTGATTCTCTTGGGCTGTCCTAGTATTTCTGCTGTCCCCAGGTGGGACCCATATTCTGGTACTGATTCGGTTTCTGAGCTTGCATGTTTTGGTTCTGACCTTGGTTCTGGAAATTCCTGGGACAATTGTGGGAGATATGTCCATAGTTTTTGCAATACCAGCACAACAGTCTTTCCTGCATCCATTCTGAGGTTCTATGGGGACCCCCTCTACCTCTCCCTCGGCCTCCCATTTGTTGGTCAGGCACATAATACGTTTCTGGTGGAGACATAGGTGTAGGGGCGGATGAGAGTCCCTCCTCATCTTTAGGTTTCTCTAATAACGCCAATTGTTTCCTCACTAGCTTAGCCTGCAACTGTTCCTTTTGCTTAACCTGTTCTTCTTCCTTTTCTCTATACAGCGATACATGGTGCATTATATGGGCATGGACCTGTCCTCAGGGTAATTTAAACAATCCCACAACATCACTCAGTTTCAGCTGCACGGGCTTTGGTAATCCCCCCAACTGAGCAGTGATAAACAGTGCCCTAACTCCGTCAGTCGTGTCCCAGTTATCCTCTGTCTCCTACTTTTAAGTCTGCTGACACCTATGCATATAGTCTACAGGATCCTCACTTGCCCCCATGGAAAATTTAGTAATAGATTTTAGATCTCTTATAGTGGGGAAAGCTGTCCGTATAGCCCCCCATAAATCATTTCTATATTGGGAAAATGGTGCACCGTCATACAGGGTATTATTAAGGCTTCTCTCCATTTGAGCTACCATAAAGATAGGTGCTACCTGGTGGGGTATAATTTTGTATAGTAATGCTTTTAAGTCTCCTACTGCTACTGCTAGGGAAACTCCAGCTGTCTGTGCTTCAAATGCAGTCACCCATCTCTGACCCCCCTTACTTAATGGTGGCAAGCTCTTTATCAATCCCTCTAAATTTCTGTGTCCCCAGGGTACATAATTTACTGCAGGGGCATTAGGGGGTCCCTTAATAAGGATAGGGAATGCTCTGGCAGTTTCGTGAGCTCTTGACTGATGATCCCTATCTTCTTCCTCCTTTTCCAGTCTCAACTTGTCATTTTCTGCTTTCTGCTTTCTCACTTCCTCCTGTATTCTTAATAGCTTTAACCTAAACTGCTCCTTTTAATCCTCTGCTTTCTGCAACCTCTTACTCTTTCTTACTATCATTGCTCCTTGTACATTAAAATCCTGTTCTTCCTGTACATCCCAATCTCCCAGAAATCTTTCAGTAACTTCTCTTAAAAGTCTGGCTTCTTTTGTCCCTGATCTTTTCTTCCTAATTTCCTCAGCTTCTATGCTAACATTATGTTCACTTTCATTATCACCACTCACAACTTTCCTCATTGCCTTCCTTTTCACTTTCCTCAGCCTGCTGCATTAATCCATACCCCGTAGTGGGAAGGTCAGTCTGCTTAGGTGCTGTTGATCTAGTACAGCTTACAGATTCAGCACCTAGCCTCTCTCTCTCTCTCTCTCCTTTACTCCTGGGTTTCCCATATGAGTCACATACCCAACCATACTGCAATCTTTCAACATTATTGGAACAGGGGAGTCCTTAAAGGACACCTCATTTAATACAGGCATCGTGTGCCCTTCAGGATACGAGGGGGGTAGATCAATCAGGGGAAAAGAGGGATACAATGGCACTAAGGCAGGGGTACTGGGCTGACATAATTTATCCTCCACATCCTTTCTACCTTTTTCATATATATTACATTTCTGTGGGCTCCCTTTCTTCCACAACAGAATACATTTTTTCATATCCTCATATTCTTTCTGCTTCAATTTCTTCCCTTTTATTTCTAAAAACATTTCAATTACTATTAAACATGAATCATCCTACAACCCACACTGCTTTGTCCAATTTTTCCACACATTAGTAGACCATTTCAACATCTTAGTGCATTCTGCATATGCATTCATCATCACATCAATCGGACTAGAGGCAGCGCTAGGCCCCTTATTCTTTTTATCAAACATACTCCATGGCTTAAACATTTTGTCTCTCTTTCACACCCTAGGTCCATTATCTGATTGTAAATTGTGGCATATCCCAAATCTGGGGAAAACCTCCCTGCATAAATGTTTTGCTACTGTGATAGCATCTGCATTCCTGAAAGGGAAAGCCTCCACCCACCTAGAATACCTGCAAACCTCAAACACACCTACGTCTGTGCACTATACACTCTGCCTCACTGGCTCTTGAACAGAGTGCTTATACCACGGTTCATAGAGTTTTAATCATACACTTACACAAACTCTCAGACACTCGCACCGGGCCCTTTTTTCAGATTTTTTCACACTCTTTTTTCCTTTTAACCTAATATAATTTGCACATTATATGCTTTTAACCCAGTTACTGTATTTATTTGTAACTAATTTTCTCAAATATCAACCTTAAAAAATATTTAACACAATTATGAACCAACATAAAACCTAAATTCTAATTATCCAAAAAATGGCCGACTGTATATAAAAAAATTAATATATTAAAACACAAATATTAAGATGAAATTGATCAGATTTCAGATTATATTCTTCTCCATAAGTAATTTTATTATACTGTTGGCCATATATAATGGACACTTTCTTGTACAAAAATGCAATGATATAATTTGGACACAATTTTCCTATATGGTACCAATATTCAGTGTACACCATCCCAGTAGATCAACACCAGATCTCTCTTTCAAGCAACAAAACTTCACATGACAATCAGTACATACATGACGTCCTTACACAAACAGATCTCAATCTAGCTCACGCGCTGCCAACACTGGAAATTCAAACATATGTTCAAACACACTCAACAATAACACAAAAATAAAGAACCAATTCCCTTCATCCTCAATTTCTCACACAGCACTTACTGCACATAGTACTGACATTAACAGTTTATCACGCTCAGTACTCACACTCACATTCATGGGCCCAATTTCATTCACTGATTCTTATCCCTAGCCGCGAAAAAACATTCTATTAGAATTTTTCCCTACATCAATGTCTTTTGAGTGAAGATAGCAAGTCTACACTCTGTCTGTTCAACAATCGGCACCGCCCTAAAGAATCCACCTAGGTTCCCATATCTCTTAATCTAGATCTATTATCATTTTTTTTAGATTCCTATTCCTTCTTTCTTCCGCTTAACCAGCCCCAGGCAAATGCTTCTGCTCAACAAATGCTTCAATCCTTACTACAGCACCGCTACAGAACCTACTAACAACAATAACAAAAGAAAAATACAATCCTACCGTATTCCAGGAAAGGGTCAAGCCAGGTAATTTCGGTTGGCCTCGTCACTGTCTCACTCCTTACGGGGAACTGGGGCTCCAGGTAGGAGATGCTGACCATACAATCCCTAAAACAGACTTTCCCAAGGCGGTGCTGTGTACCTCTGGTCTAGTAGGCCTCTGATCGATTACCAACTCCCCTCCAGGAACTCCAGGACCTCGGGGTGTTTTATAGACAGATGTTGTGGTCCCTTCGTGGTCGCCAAATGTTGAAGAAAAACATTTTCACTGACTCGCCCTCAGAAGAATAAGATAGGACACAAAAACTCTGTATTTTCAGTTTAATACAAGCTTGGAGTGAATTGACAGATTTCCAGCAATTCTGCAATTCAACTGAAGATCTACTCCAAATCCTACATTCTTATACAGTTTTTGCAAGGATTTGTAACTAATGTTGACAAACGAGTAACTCTTTCTTGTTATAGCAGTGTATATTTTACAAACAACGTTTAGTTATTCAGTAAACGTGTATAAGGTTCTATAAAGAATACTAGTTATTCAATAAATGTATACAAGGTTTTACACACAATGCTAGTTAGTCAATAAACATACACAAGGTTCTGCACACAACCCCCCTATCCAACAATGCTTTATCTCTACTCACATATACGTTTAATTGTATTGAAGGAATCAAAGTTTGCAGAAACCTTGGAGTAAAAGCAGAATTAACTCCTTCTTAGGTTTTTTGATTAATAAGGTCAGCAATTACTATTTTCTTATATATTTAAATCTACTTAGGAATTATAGATATTTAACTCCTACAACTGTTTTAAAGTAAAAAGACAAATTTACAACTGTATTTTACATTTACACCCAGAAGCAGGAGCGCAAAGAACATTTGCACAGTTATATGTTCTAGATACAAGCAGTTGAACAATGAATGACGCTACCAGAAAATAAAAAATACTTAGCAACAGTTTTACAGAGCTTGATAAGATTATGGCCAACAACCCCTTTACTCACGGCTATAAAAAATTATCGGAAGTAGAAAGAGAACAAATGTCTCATGCTGAAGCAAATAAGTTGCCAATGCCAAGTGTTAATATGGTTATTAAAAGAGATTGTCATTGTTATCAAAGACATTATAATTTACCAACATTTGATGAAGTTGCCATGGTGTGTCAAAATGACTATGGTGAACCACCATTTCAGCAGGATATTAGGCTATATCCCAGAAATACAGAGCAACCTTTCATACACATAAATATATTAAGTTGTAATTTGGATCCAATGACATATCCATTTTCTTTCCATTAAAAAAAGGGTTACAATTCATCAGTGTTTCAAAAATCTCAAATCAACATACAACTCTGGATTTCAATGTAACATGGTGTAAACGCATTTGAGGCAGTTACATGCTACAGCGCATGTTCACTATGAATTGCATTACCTGTGTTCACACATTGTGACATGGAAATTAAGACTGGTATGAGGAGCATTCAGGAGCGGTTGGTGAACCAATACAATACAATGTATAGAAAGATACTAAGTCAAATAGACAATATTAATGACAAGGCATTTATTTTACATAAGTGTGTAATACATTGTAAATTCATGGACATTTACAAATGTGTGATATAACATGAAATGATTTAGTATATTAACATTTTATCATATTATTGTGTAAAAAAAACATAACGCATAGAAAGTTTACATATTATTACAATATTGATATATCTGTTAAAATAAAATATAATCGAATTTTATAAACACATGATTTCTGATTTGATTACAGATAAAACTATAGACATTTCATGTTATAAAAATAAATACATTTACTACAACTTCACTCAATTGTTGTAATTTTCTAGACATACGGAATATCACATTGGAAAAATGATTTTAAATATTGTTATACATATGTTAAGAAAAAAAGGTTTCAAACAAGTTTCACATACAAATTGAATGTAATAACAATAAAACATTTTTTTTTATTTATTTATCAAAAAATAAATACAAATATCATGCCATCAGAGGGGTAGAGACTCGCATTGTGTGGCAAACAGCATTGCCAGAGTGCAATATATATTGCCGTCATTTTTGACGGGCAAGTCGCTATTATATATATATATATATATATATATATATATATATATACATACATATAATGAGGGGGTACAGGGGTGAGGCGTTCCAATTTATTTAGGGCCTTCTATTTAGTAGCTCTGTCACTTCAGAGGTTTGGCAGCCTTTGTGAATGAGGCTGCACTATGCTGGACATTTTAGTGCAAGGGTTTTGCAGGTGGAGGTGTTGATCTCAAGAGACTTCAAGTGAATTATCTGTAAAATAGCTGCTTGTAGATGCATTCGTCTGACATTTGGTCTGGGATTTCATCAGCAGTGTATGAACTGATGGCAGACTGGCTCCGGAGAGGACAGTATCTGCCATTTTTTCCTGCCATATGATTCCCAGAAGCTTGCTCAGACAGAACACATGGAAGTGATTGAGCCATTGTGCATGACTCCAGTAGACAGTCTATGTCTCACACTCATTCAGAAGAGTTGGAATCACAACGTCTTCAGCTTCATTGGTAATCTGATGCAGAACATTCCAAAAATGTTGTAATCTGTAATTGTAATTCTTCAGTTAACATCAGCATTGATTGACATTGCTAGGAAAAGGACACTGCCCAGGTGCATGAAGTGTTTCTCTGTCCGCAGTCTCTATCAATTTACAGTGATGATTGATTCTGTGTAAGCAGGGGAAGCTGTCTGGTGCATGACCTCAGTCTTCTTGATGTTGATGGCAAGATCATAGTTGCTGTATGCAGATGAAAACTTCCTTACTGGACTGCATTTCTGGCTCTGTGCAAGCATTCACCTCAAATTAAAGTGTTTCCCTTCGGCCCTACTCCTTCAGAGAAATGTTGAAAGGTATGTGTGAGAGTGGCAGAGAATATCATGCCGAACAGAGTGGGTGCTAGAACACACCCTTGCTTGTCACTGTTTGTGATTGGGAAGGTCTCAGAGGTTTCACCATCATCCAGGACATGAATTATCATACTGTCATGAGCCATACCATTAATATAAATCTGTCAGGACAGCCGAATTTCGACATGACCTTCCACAGTTTTTGGTGGCTGACAGAGTCAAATGCTTTTGTGAAGGCCAAAAAAGTTGTGTAGAGTTTAAGATTCTGCTGTGGATACTTTTCCTGTAGTTGACACGAAGCAAAGATCATTTCAAAGCTATATTGAGTTACAAAAGAACAAACTTGTTTCAGTGGCGTATTGGATATACATATTATTAGCTTAAAAAATAACCACTATCTGGAATCATTTATAACTAAACATCGTTTTTTAAATCCTAGGAATGTTGGGTAGAATAAAAGGCACTGTTTCGTTAGTCTATTACTATATTTTGAACAGCAAGATATGTCTAATTATTTAAACTGATAACACAAAGAGAAAGCAATGATAATGGTATCTCTGGTAAAGCCTCACTGTTCGTTATTTATTGATTTTTCTGGCCACATTTCACAAAGTAAACATGAGCAGCCGGGGTCTCTCTTGGCAAACTTCCTCCCAATGAGATCCTAAGCATCTGGACACCTGTCTTCTTCTCTGGTAGTGATAATATGTAGCTAGTGCTGTTATGTCTTAACATGTGCTTTACATAAAAATGAGAGAGAAGCCATTCTATCAATATCTGACATAATGCTCATTCATTTTAGGTAAATATTCAGCATCTTGTCTAGTAGTTTTATTGCAACAATATATCCCAATTTTTGGAATTAATTTGCCCATTTCATTTCCTCTTAGCCATATATTTTGCACAGGCCAATCTTCCTCTCAAATGTATGCTGTCCAAAGCAGAGTCCTCATAACCTTTTTGTTGTTTGCTTTGTGTTTCCTCTGTTTACATTTATATACTATGTTGCTGATAAATCAGTTAATGATAACAATCATCATTATAATAGTACAATTTACTGTTCTGAGTAATTAGACCACATGAGAATCTCTACAATGTATGCATATAAAAATAAAATTAGATCAAAAGCTTTTCCTTCTGATCTCGGGCTTGATACCTGAAGCAGCAAAGTCTCTTGGCAACATGTACCTTACTGAAACCTGATATATAATTGTAATGACAAGCAGTGACACATAATTTAATTTGCAGAATAGGACTGAATGGATTGAATCCTAATCTGCATATGTATGTGCACCTGTTGTATGAACTAAATTGCTGGTCAGATATCATTTAATAATTATTCAGTGATCATGTCACAAAGCTTGTATTGTCATTTGCATCTATAATACTGTACAAATTTGTCTAAAACAAATTATTTTCAGAAGAAACTGAAATTTTACCAATATTATATAATGTATTTGTGCCAAATGTCATTTAAAACATTATTTCCTTAGTGATATTTACTCATAGCATAGTGAAATTCATAACATGCTACAAAATGCTGAAATATTAAATTTATTCTATTGAGATTTTAAAACCTATTATCTTTATTTTGGCAAACATGGATTGCATTATTACTTTTTTCTCATTACATTTTAAGATGTAATTGTCTAAACCATACACTGAAATCTAACATAAAAGCAGCCTCTTGTTTAATATTTATTAAATGTAACTACAATATAAGTGGTATTAAGACAACCACATGGTGCCAACACCTAAAAATGCTTTCCAAATATCAATACCTTGATATTCTAAAAACTTATTAGACACATTAAGACACCATGAAAGGAGTTTGCACCTTCTTGTTACCTTGAAGAACCCTCCAACAATATATCATCCAACACATACTCAAGGGTATCTACAGACCATTGGAAGATGCCTGGAGCCAATGAGGAGCTCTTATTGCACTAGGTTACACAGTTGTGATAAAAGGTAAAATAACACAAAGCTTTGCACTGCATATCCATCAGTTGATGGGCTGTTGTTTTGTGTATATGTGTAGATCTATGTGAGTCTGGGACAGAGCCGAAGCCAAACTGTATATTCAGTTTAAAGAAGAAGAGTTTATTAAGCTGCAGCTCAATCAATCAACTCAAACTGGAGGGATTTAAGAGACCTTCATTCGGAATGAGGTATGGGTGTTTTTTTTTTATTATGAACCTGGAACTCTTTAGAGGGAGATAAAGTGGTTTCAATATTCTGAAAGCAGGAACTCTGAAGAGAGAAGTGTTGCTGCAATGAGAGCAGCACCTGCATTTGGGGGAAAGGCTAAGACTGAGACAAACATCCTGGATACTGTTCATGGTGAAAAGGTACCATTTCAAGAGATGGTTTAATTTTACCCCAGGGAGAAGTCTGCTTCTTGAAAGTGGACAATGTAAAGAAAATTGAGGTCCCAATCTTGGGTGAAATAGCGCAACTGGTGTACCATGATCTCATGGCTGAACAAGCGCTCATTATAAGTGTATGAAGGTAGAAATTTTAGCCAGAGCGGGTAAATCTCGCTGTCCATGCTCAATGGTTCCACAATGGGAAATACAAAGAGGACTAGCTGAAAAGAGCAAAGCTATTTGACCTACTGCACTTCACACACAAATGGCTATGTCCAAAAATATTGGTACTGGATCACTTCTGAAGAGGACTACCTCCAGGTATGTGAGAGTGGGTAGGACAGTGTAGATCTCAGGCCCTTGACAGGCTATTGGCTCATGTTGAAAGTTATCAAGCCATAAAAAGTTTCTCTGCTGAATAATCTGTAGAGGGATACAAGTCCTGGAAGTGCGTTTTGTCTGCAAAAAGTTGACCTTCAGAAGAGGCCACTGAAACTTACAGAAGAGAATCTACAGATTACTATGGAGCTGACAGCTCAAAGGAGAAAATTTATCATTACTTGAAAATGGTCAAGTGCTCACAGTGTGGAGAAATGGGACATATGTCAGCTCAATGTCGAAATTGGGATCAGCCAACGCAGTGCAACCTAGGGGTGGCCATGATGTGCTTAAACTAGTTGGCATGGCTGAGATAAAAGATCTATTCATCACGGAAGTAGAAATGAACAGCCAGAAAGTCAAGGGGCTGGTAGATTCAGGCAGTGCAGTTACCTTGCTGTCCAGGCCATTTATAGCCCCAGATAAAGGGAGGTCAGGAAAAACTATGGGCATTACCTTTATGCATGGAACAGTGAACAAATACATGGAACAAAAACAAACAATAAAATCAATGGGATAAAAACTCAAATAACCGTCCTGATAGTACCCCATCTACCATATGCTGTGGTTTTCAATTTCTTTCCAAATTTTGAAAATCTGCTGCAAATATATCAACCAAAGTTACTTAGCAATGTTACGACTTAGGGCCCTATTACATTTCAGCCTCGTAAATAAGAGACTTCTACTTAAATCCTACATACTGCAAAACTTCTCAAAGTTACAATGCTATTACAATCGCCCTGCTGCGAGCAACGTATGAGCTACGCAGCAGGGCCGTATGTATCAACACTGCGAAAATGTATATGAGGAGTGACAGCCTGTGAGAGGATCTCGCAGGCTCCCGCACCTCAACAAGTAATGCAGGGGTCCTAAATGGGACCTCCGCAGCTTGTCCCCCACATAAGCCCTGTACTCCAACTACCCCCCGTCACCTAAAATTAACCACCCTCTATGCGGGGTGTCCTCATATTAACACCTTGCTGCAGGGGTCCATAGGTACCACCGCAGCCCCCACACATTAACCCCTTGCAGCGGGGGTCCCCGATCGGCACAGATCAGGCCCCCGCTGCACTTAATAGTTTTAAATTCCCCGCCGCGGCTCCTTAAAGGGCCCGCGGCACACTATTACTAATCCCGGTCACGGCACCTAAAATTAACCCCCCTCTATGCTGGGGGTCCGCAACGGGACCCCCCAAGTGTCCCCACATTAACCCCTTGCAGCGAGGTCCCCGATCTGCATAGATCAGGCCCCCGCTGCATTTAAAACATTTAAAGTCCCCGCCGCGGCTCCTTAAAGGGCCCGCGGCACACTATTACTAATCCCGGCCGCGGCACCTAAAATGAACCCCTCTTTATGCTTTGGGTCCCCATCGGGACCCCCGAAGGCGTCCCCACATTAAGACCTTGCTGCAGGAGCTGAAAAAGCTGTCTATCAATTTCAGCCAATCAGAAGTCGTCAATGTGTGAGCCAATCAGGATGCGCAGATGTCTTCACTCAATCACTCCCTGGGGGTGTATCCCATAGTGATTGGCTGAAGGCATCTGCGCCTTGTGATTGGTTCCAATAAAGATTGACAGGTGCTTTAGCCAATCAGGGTGGGATATTTGGGTGTAACCCATCCTGATTGGCTCACACATTGACGACTTCTGATTGTCTGAAATTGATAGACAGCTTTTTCAGCCAATCACAAGCAAAGGAAAAGTGTCTGCGAGGCTCATTAGCGTTGGGGAAGTCTGTGAGTTTTTTTTTTTTTTTTTTTTTTTAGACGGCAGATGGTTGCAGGGCCCAGCCGGGGCTGAAGGGGAGGAGGCCGGGGACATCGCGGGGAGGTAAGTTGAATGTATATTTATATGTTTATATGTTTATTTTATTTGGTGTCGGATATGAACTGAAGAATGACGAGACATGCTGGAAAGGTGAGTAGAATATTTAGAATGTATATAATGTTTATTTATTTTATGTTAATGTTTTGTACTAATTTTTCTGTTTTGTTTTACCCCTAGGTTAGTGATCTGAAGGGACATCTTAAAGGTAAGTGGTCTTAATTATTTTATTTTAGCTTAGAATTAGGGTCTGTGTATGTAGTTAGGATTGATTGTATATTAGATAGATGGGGGATGTATTTGATATAGTTAGGATTTATGTTATATTAAATAGATTGTATGTTAGATAGATAGGGGGTATTTGATTTGTATTATATGTAATGTATTGTATGTAATGTAATGTATTGTATGCATGTATTGTATTGTGTATGTCTGTCTTTCCTTTTCAGGTGTGTAATTTTTTTTTCTGTAGTGGGGGGTTGTAATGTATTTTTTTATTTTCTGTAATGTAGGTTTTTTTATTTTCTGTACTGTAGTTTTTTTTTATTTTTGGTGACTTAGATTTTGTTTATTTTCTGTAATGTAGGTTTATTTATTTTTGGTGACTTAGTTTTTTTAATTTTCTGTAAGGTTGTTTTTTATTGGGGGGAGGTTTTATTAGGGGGTAGGTAGTGTAGGTAGGTAGTGTAAGTGTTAATAGATTAGTGTAGAGGCAGGTTAGTTTAGATTTAATGGTTTATTGGGGGTTATAGTGTAGTGTTTGAAGTTAGTGTCATGATGGTCCTTGTGGACCGTCATGGCACTTATGTGGTTAATGTTAGGGTTTTAACAGGGTTTTAACAGCCCCATAAGTGTCATAATATACCCTTATGGGACTGAAGGGGTTAAATAGAGGCTTATTGGTGTCTGAATTGACCCCCAAGAGTTATAGCGTTAATTAAGGCCTTATGGGGGTCAGTATTGACCCTCATGAGTTATAGGGTAAATTAAAGCCTTATGGGGGTCTGTATTGACCCCCATAAGTGTCAGGGTTAAGTAAGTGCTTATGGGGGTCTGTATTGACCCCCATGAGTGACAGGGTTAATTAAGTGCTTATGGGGGTCTGTATTGACCCCCATGAGTTATAGGGTTAATTAAGGCCTTATGGGGGTCTGTATTGACCCCCATGAGTTATAGGGTTAATTAAGGCCTTATGGGGGTCTGTACTGACCCCCATGAGTTATAGGGTTAATTAAGGCCTTATGGAAGTCTGTCTTGACCCCCATGAGTTATAGGGTTAATTAAGGCCTTATGGGGGTCTGTATTGACCCCCTTAAGTGACAGGGTTAATTAAGTGCTTATGGGGGTCTGTATTGACCCCCATGAGTGACAGGGTTAATTAAGTGCTTATGGGGGTCTGTATTGACCCCCATGAGTGACAGTTTTAATTAAGGCCTTATGGGTTCTGTATTGACCACCATGAGTTATAGGGTTAATTTTAGTTGCCTGGGGTTAATATTTTTTAGTATGAGTCCTTTCAGGACCTTTACGGTCCTTTAAGGACCCGCAAGGCGGGAAATTTAAAAACTGAAATGCAGCGGGGTCATGATCGGTGCCGATCGGGGACCCCCGCTGCAAGGGGTTAATGTGGGGGGTCTGCCGGGGTCCCTATGGACCCGTGCAGCAAGGGGTTTATGTGGGGACACTTCGGGGGTCCCGATGGGGACCCCAAGCATAGATGGGGGTTAATTTTTGGTGCCGCGGCCGGGATTAGTAATAGTGTGCCGCGGGCCCTTTAAGGAGCCGCGGCGGCGAATTTAAATTTTTTAAATGCATCGGGGGCCTAATCTATGCAGATCGGGGTCCCCGCGCTGCAAGGGGTTTATGTGGGGACACTTCCCGATGGGAACCCCCAGCATAGAGGGGGGTAAAAAAATTTGGCCGCGGCCAGTATTGGCTAATAGTGTGCCGCGGGCGCTTTAAGGAGCCGTGGCGGGAAATTTAAAACTTTTAAATGCAGCGGGGGATTGATTGGTGCAGATCGGGGACCCCCGCTGCAAGTTGTTAATGTGCGAGTGCTGCAGGGGTCCCAATACAGACCCCTGCAGCATGGGGATGTGTATAGGGAGCAGGGGGTGCTCCGAGGCAGCACGTAGAGGTTTTAGGATCCCTTGCGGGCACTTTTTGTGCCCGTAGGGTTTCTTCCGAGATGCGAGAATTGCTCGTAGATTTATGGCTGCATGTGACTACGTAGCTCTCTCGGAGCCTATTCTCGGCCATTTTTCGTAGTCATATCGCAAAGCAGGCTGCGAAAGATTCTGTCCTCGCAAACAGCAAAAAACTGCCTTTTGCGAGCACCGAGAGAACTACGAGGGAGATTTCAAGAAAAGGAGGAACAGGGGTTAACTCTTGATGCCATGGGGGACTGTTAGGGACCCCCATTTTTAAAGTTGACATTTAGGTGCTACAGGAAACTTCAATTTGCAGAACTGGTATAAGCCCTAGATCACCAACATCTTAATTCACTTCCTAAGAGGAGAATTAAGGGGCTTATACCAAGAAGTAGAAGGGGGACCACTGTGAACTGTACATAGATATACATAAATGTAATAGAAACACTACCTTCAAGATACATTTTCTTAAAATTGCAAGAGAAAGGGAGAATACCAAATAGACACTACCCACAAAATGAAAGAGAATGACGACTCAGATACACCCTATAATCTGAAGGATCTAGAGGGAGATGGAGATAACTTAGATAAATCAATCACTGACAATATCACATTTAAAAATTTGGAGGACCTGGTCTGAGAATCAGAAAATTCCAACATTAGATACACCAATTAAAAAAATCTGTCCATTGTTATACAGCAGGCTGGTGGGGGCATTATCATCCACGATAGAGAGGTTTATACTAGGGAGGCCCATACTTTGATATGTGACTAAAATACATATATACTATTGGAGAATGTCCCCATGGAAGATTATCTAACCATGTTTAGAGCTATGATCATGAAAGCAAAAGAAAGAGGTATTCTTAACTTTAAAAAAATTCCAATATCTGAATATTTTCTAACCCAAAGAAAGCCATATTTTACCATCTTCTGAAAATATATAAATACTCAGTTAACCCACTGGGCAGACATATTATTTTGGGGATTGGCTCATTAATATTGCGGGTTGGAATATGTGAATTTCTTCCTAAAAAAACATGGTCATTGCTTTAAAATCTTATATAAGAGATACTCCACATCTACTAGAGATCATGTTGAATCAAGAGTGGAAAAACAGTTGCAGCTGAATCACACTCAGCGCTTCCACTTGTATACCTTCTTTCCTCAACATCTAGGGATTTTCACTGTAAAATATTTTTTTGAGACATATGAAAACATGGAAGTATTTGAGAAAGAGTTCATACTAGACGTCATTCAATTTATCTTATGCAAAAACTACTTTTCATTTGAAGATAAGTTCTATCTACAAAGAACAGGGACTGCTATGGGGAATAAATGTGCCCCTACTTATATATGGGATTATGGGAAAACCCACACAACTGGAAAAAACATCCATTCACCAAAAACATTGACTCATGGCTTTGCTTCATCAGAAACCTCATTATCATCTGGGATGTCATTGAACGTTATGAGGGAGAGAACTTTCTTAAATATGTTTACAGGTAATAATGATACTACTTGTGGTTCTGATGGAAAATAGTAGTGTTATAACCTCCAAGATTTTTACCAAACCGACCGAAACAGATGGTACTTACATGCAAGAAGTGGCCATGATCCAAGTGAATCAAGAACATTCTATTTGGGCAATTGCAATGGATTAGATGAAACTGTATGGATATAACAGATTTTAAAAAAGAAAGTGAGGTCTTAACTCAGTAATTCAAAGAGAATGGGTATAATTCCCAAATAGTATTAGAGGCTTACAACAAAACAAATAACACAATTTACACAGAACTTTAAGAAAAAGGGTGCAAAATACTGGAGAAAAAAAAGATCTTAACATGTGTAGATTTTTAAATAGATACAATCAAGCAATCAAAATAATTTCAGAGTTTTAAGAATCTATGTCCCATTCTAAAGGAGGATGAGGTTCAACTGTGACTGCACCTCTGGAGCCAGATTAGGCTGTCACTTGTGTTTCTGGGGATTTCCTTCCTCTGCCACCATTGAGAGAAAGAGGGAGAGTGAGTGAGAGAGAAAAGGAATAAAGAGAGGATAGAGCGTTATAGGGATAAATAGAGAAGAGAGAGGGATAAACAGAGGAGAGATAGATAGATGGATACATAGAGAAGAGAGATAGAGGCATAAAGAGAGGAGAGATAGAGGGATAATGAGAGGAGAGAGAAATAAAGAGAGGAGGTAGGGATCAAAGAGAGAGTGGGACAATTAGAGAAGAGGGAAATAGAGGGAGAAAGAGAGGATATTACTCAGTGTGCTCTAGTCACCAGCATTGCCTTATCCACCCTGGGAGCCCTCCCCTGAGCCTCCACAACCTGGCTTACGGATAAGGCGTGGTGGCACTTGAGGTGGGGGCCCTGTGTTCAGGAGGCGATAAAGGACGCATACATGATCTGACCTTCTTAAAAACAGTGAAAATCTATAGGCCAAAATTGTAATACAATCATGCCTGCCATCAGCGTAGATGATCATGGCCTATGTGATGGTGATATTTTGTAACCATGTGGTTACCTACCATCAATCCTCTTCTCTATTTACACATATGGTTATGGTTCAAATTTCACCAATTGATAGTCACTGAGGAATGCTAATGAGAAAAGATGGTGGAGTACCTATTTTTTTTTACATTATTTTGATTATCGTTTGACCTTTTTTTTTACATTTTGATTTTAGGCAAATTTAAAATTAAATTGTTCTTCATCTGCAAACATTGCTACCAAATAACAAAAGTAGACTATATATCAATGGCATCTGCCCAGCAGAATAATCTCACACTCCATAAATAAACATATATCATGTTTTAAAACCAATGATTGTTGTTAGATTTAATTTGCACCAATACACAAATAGAGGTTTACTTGCATAGTTCTACAATAGCATGTTAATTAAACCCAGAATGAATACATGCGTTAGTTAAGCATGTAATCCTCTTAACAATGTGAGATCTGAAACTACACATTCTACTATCAGATACTTTTGTCTGATGTTATTAACATACATTATGGCTAATGACCTTTGTCTTTTTTCATTATTAAAAGGTACGTGTTTAGAGGACATGATATCATAACAAACAGTTATAATCTGATAACATCTGCATACCAATTGAATGTTATATATCAACTAGCGAATTGTTCTTCAAAAAATGACGGGCATACAATTGTAAGCCAGGCAATGCTGTTTGTCACACAATGTGAGGTTTTGGCTTCTCTGAGCACCTTCGGCGCTCATTGCGAACCTTTCCTCCCCCTGACTGTACGGGCCGCTCATTGCAGGGTTTATTAACCTGCAAGTTTTGTGCTTGGGAATGCCATGTGTCTCTTTCCAGCATCACTCCCCCTGTGCCTTCCTTGTGTGTTTCTCTTCTGTGTGTCTGTTGTCCGTTTGTGTGGGGGGCGCTAACTGGCGTTTGTTATATTTTCAAAGTCCTGCGTGCCTGGCGTTGTTCGTGTAAGTGTTACTGTCTTTGCCGTCATGTATTTTTTTTTTTTTATTATTAATGCTTAAATCTAATATATGAAGTGTACATAGATAGATTTTTTATTATAGTAATTGTAGTGTAATGGCCATATGTGACTCTAGTAAATGCTATGCACCATTATCATTAAACGGTATTACGTTTAACCCTTTAGATTTTGTTCCCATTTTTCACTCAGCCTCTTGTCCTCTGTCAAATATCGCACACCATACACATGATATGTGGTCTGTGTATATAATAAACTTTTGTATTTTTGAACTGTAATCAAGATGTCCATTTGTTTCTAATGGTTACTGATTTGGGACAACATTATTTCGTAAATCAGCTTTCTTTATACCTATCCTTCATGAATGTAATGACTCTAAACGTGTTTGCATGTCTCTAAGCTTATGTTATTTAGTAAATCAAGTTGACATGGCCAAAGGTTTAGACTTCCTATACTTCATATGTTGAATCTGATTATAATACCATCATTATTTAACATCAATTCACATATTGGTGTACACAACTTAAAATTTCCATGTGAAATCAGGATGGAATATTTAGCCTTGCTTGTGTTTAAAAACATAATCATGTGAACAATAACAATACATGTATTGATATGGCCAATGTGTGTTCAAGAACTATTTTATATGTTATTATCATGAAAATCTAAATCATCCATGTACAACAGGGGAGTTAATACTTTGACATGTATACATTATGTTCTTGAACTCCCTCCCACTGATGGGTTGTTAACCATATGACATGTATTATTAATAATGAATTAATACAAGAAAACTACAGTGCCTTGCAAAAGTATTCCTTGGCATTTTCCGTGTTTTGTTGCCTCACAACCTGCAATTAACATGGATTGTTTGAGGATTTGCATAATTTAATTTACAGAACATTCCCACAACTTTGAAGATTTTTTATTTTATTTATCTTGAAGCAAAAAACAAATGGGACAAAATAACAGAAAAAGTCAATGTCCATAACTATTCCCACCCCCCCTAAAGTCAATACTTTGTAGAGCCACCTTTTGCGGCAATCACAGCTCCAAGTCGCTTTGGATAACTCTCTATGAGCATGCCACATCTTACCACTGGGATTTTTGCCCATTCCTCATTGCAAACCTACTCCAGCTCCTTCAAGTTGGATGGTTTGTGCTTGTGAACAGCAATCTTTAAGTCTGACCACAGATTTTCTATTGGATTGAGGTCTGGGCTTTGACACGACCATTCCAACACATTTACATGTTTCCCCTTAAACCACTCAAGTGTTGCTTTAACAGTGTGTTTGGGGTCACTGCCCAGCTGGAAGGTAAATCTCCATCTTAGCTTCACATCACGCATAGAGTGGTATAGGTTTTGCTCAATAATATCCCTGTATTTAGCACCATCCATCTTTCCCTCAACTCTGACCAGTCTCCAAGTCCCGGCTGCTGTAAAACATCCCCACAGCACATTTCTGCCACCACCATGTTTCACTGTGGTATGGTGTTCTTTTGGTGATGTGATGTGTTGGATTTGCGCCAGACATAGCTTTTTCTTTGATGGCCGAAAAGTTAAATTTTAGACTCATCAGACCACAGCACTTCATCCATACATTTTGGGAGTCTCCCACATGCCTTTTCACAAAGTCAAAATGTGCCATTTTGTTTTTTGCTGAAAGTAATAGCTTTCTTCTAACCACTCTGCCATAAAGCCCAACTCTATGGAGCGTACGGCTTATTGTCGTCCTATGTACAGATACTCCAGTCTCTGCTGTGGATCTATGCAGCTCCTCCAGGGTTACCTTAGGTCTCTGTGCTGCCTCTCTGATTAATGCCCTCCTTGCCTGGTCCGTGAGTTTTGTTGTGCGGCCGTCTCTTGGCAAGTTTCCTGTTGTGCCATGTCTTTCCATTTGGTTATGATAGATTTGATGGTGCTCCTGGGGATCATCAAATATCTGGATATGATTTTATAACCTAACCCTGACTTGTACTTCTCAACAACTTTGACCCTTACTTGATTGGAGAGATCATTGGTCTTCATGGCAGTGTTTGGTTAGTGATGCCTCGTGCTTAGTTGTTGCAGCCTTTGGGGCCTTTCAAAAAAGGTGTGTATATGTAATGACAATCATGTGACACTTAGATTGAACACATGTGAACATCATTTAAGTAATTATGTGACTGCTGAAGGTAATTGGTTGTACCAGAGCTTTTTATGGGCTTCATAACAAAGGGGGTGAATACATATGCACATGCCAATTTTCTGTTTTCTATTTCTAAAAAAAAGTTTTATGTATATATTTTTCTCATTTTACTTCACCAACTTAGACTATTGTGTTCTGATCCATCATATAAAATTCAGATTAACAAAACATTGAACTTAAGGCTGTAATGTAACAAAATAGGTAAAAAGTCAAGGGGGGTGAATACTTTTGCAAGGCACTGTGGCTGTAATTGCACAATATCAATGGCCTGGGACTTTATAGGACAGGTGTACCCAAGATTGCCATTGATAGAGGTTAGTTTCCTGGGTCTTGTAATGCCTCTCCACAGCCTCCTTGTGCTGTTGCTCACCTTTCTCAACAGATATTACACATTTCTGAAAATCCCTTGATTTGTCCTTATATCCCCATGTTCCTATGCCTATAGCAACCTGTGACTTACATGCTCCCAATGACAATCCAGTGCATGGCCTGTGCTATATAGTGGTTTACCTGTGGCATTCATCTCCATGTTATATTAGCAGCCACAGTGAGTGTTAACCATTTTTCTCTTTAAGGCCAGTGGCTTTCCATGATGACATTTTTCACATCCCAGTGTGTTACACCCAATGTTATAATGTAGATGGCATACCTTCTCATGGATGTGATGTACATGATTGCTCTCAGTACAGATATGTGGTCAGGATCAATACTGGATTGTTTATGGTGTGGCTAGCCCTTTAATAGCCAATGTATTGGAGTACCTGTTGTAAGTTATGTGGATTAATGTGGGTCCATGTTACCTTTGATATTGATATATGTTATGTGGAGGTATATTATTGCCAATAGTTTATGTTCCAATAAGTATAAAGAGTCAAATTTGTTATTTACATACATTTGTTAATATCATGTACTAGCGAATTGCCCGTCAAAAAATTAGGGCAATGGAATTGTAAGGTAGCTAATGTTGTTTTGTGTGTACTACTGAAATATATAATACAAATTAATAAATGAATATACTTAACCTATTTTGAAGCATTGTTAAAGAGCTGCAATCTGTTTTGATGTTGCAGCATTAGTGGTGTGGAGCTGCTGTGTAAGCGTGGTGAATTTGTGCAGTGTAATAGTGTGCGTGCGCGAGACGAAACCATTAGCGTAGTTGTGTAGTTCCGCATTGTTCTAATGTGTGGTATGCGTCTGTAGTGGAATATCCGTAGGTGTTTTGTGGTGTTTTGCATGTTTCTTGTGGTGTTTTGCGTGTTTAGAGTGCTGTAGCCTCGTTTTCGTTTTGTTCGTCGGCCATTTTTTCTCTCGCTTAGAGAATTTTTTAGTGTCTAAACTCTTTTATTATGAGTTAAATGAAGGTGCAACTTCATTTTTTGAGCTCCTGGATGCTCCCTCTTGCTGTAGGTAAGCTTTTTATGTATGTGTTGTGTGTATTTATTGTGTTTTTCATTTTTTCATGTCCGCGGGTTGCGGGCGATTTTTGTGAGTCCGTAATGTGTGTTAGCGTGTCTCGTATGTTGTTTGCGTTGCGACGTAAAGTTTGCGAGGGTTGCAGTTGCTTCGCGAGGGCCGCAGTTGATACACACACAATATACACACACATTATATATACACACACAATATACACACACATTATATATACACAAACAATACACACACACAATATACAATATATATAGAGCTGGAAAGCCAAGAGATTATTGGATATTTAGTTTTTGAAATAAAAACCGCATATAAGAAAATACCAATGTAATGTATCACATTATGGCCCCAGTGATGGCTGGAGATGTGACATCTGAGGGCCCAGCCTGCCACGCCTCACCTGCTCCTGCAGTGCGAGGCCTTTTCCCCTGTGAGGTCCCCACAAACCAGCCCAGGACTCCCTTCTATCTCACAACCCTCCCCCAGCTCCACTCACCGCTTCACCACCCCAGTTTTAATCTTGATCTGCCTGACGCGTGGGTCTGCCATGGTCCTGGAGCTTCAAAATAGAGCGACGTCAGTGGCGGGAACAGATGCGCACTCACACAGACTCAAGTCGCACACTGCAGTAAGGGCGGAAATGGGCATTGCGAGGGCTGCGGGCAAGGGCTGCAGGCAAGGGCATTGCGAGGGCTGCGGGCAAGGGCTGCAGGCAAGGGCCTCAGTTGCTGGGATGGAGCGCCGAAGGCGCTCCATCCCAGCAACTGAGGCCCTTGCCCGCAGCCCTCAAGCATGAGCAACAGGCCGAACGCTGCGGGCAAGGGCCTCAGTTGCTGGGATGGAGCGCCTTTGGCGCTCCATCCCAGCAACTGAGGCCCTTGCCCGCAGCCCTCGCTTCGCGAGGGCCGCGGGCTCGCTACGCGAGCCCGCAAGCGTGAGCAACGGCCCGTACGCTCACAACTATATATGTGATGTGCCTATGTATTGATTTCTAATTCCCTTACATGCTTCTACATGCTTTTTTTACTACTGTATTGTCTCTTTTCCTGCTTTTGCAGTGTCTAAGCAGTGCTTTTGAAGTTCACAAAATATATCATGTCTCAAACATATTAATTAAAAATAATATTTTTAAGTTGCACATTTGTGGCTACGGGTCTGTTGAACATTAAAATCTGATGTAGTCACATGCTTTTCCATGTTTTATTTGTACTGTCCTATTAATTTAAATGCTTTTGAAAGACCCAGCAAAGCAGCAGCTCTTTGGTGCAAGTAAATATTTTTCAGAAAATGTGTATTGTTACGAGTTGTGTGTTATAAGTTTTTTTGCGAGTGCTCTGTAAAGATACAATTGAATAGTCACTTAGTGAAAATCTTTGAAAATGCAACACAAAAAATGACGGACGTGTGTAAATAAATGGAGAGGATATTGTAATATTGAGAGTATGGGTTGTTCTAGGCTATTATAACTAGCACACTTACAGATTTGATAAAAAGGGAACAGTTTTGTGTTTACGATATAGTGAATTGAATATGGCCCTCTATTTTAGTACAAGATAAAGATAGATCCAGAATGTGAAATTTGCATTTAAGATGCTTGCTCGCGAGTGACCACGTTGCACTTTAATAGCTGAATTAAACAATTAGCGGTTACGGGCATGAAAGATCAAAGGATTTTCAGGCGCAAAGTTCCACGTAGCTCTCCACGTAGCCTATTCTTGGCCGTCCTGCATGTTAACACGCAGTCAGCTGCGAGCAACGTTAAGATGCACTTTAGCACGCAAATAGCCCTAAGATGACATTTACGAGCTACGTGTTAACGCGTAGCTCCAATTTAATAGGGCTGTTAATAAGTAGCTTCTTGATGCAGCCATATGCGGTATCTTGCATAGTAATCGAAGAGTGAAGTAGCCGTTAATGTTCAGTAATTCAGATGAATAATAAGTATTGCAGTATGCAGTGATAACTTTTTTACTGCACAAACATTCTATTTATAGTGACAAGATTTTGAGAGGTCTGGCCTCTCTTTATCAAGTCTGAAGCAATACTGACATGAAATGGAGCTTACAGTTTGAATGTAACGAGTGATGCAGTGAGAGTGGATATAGCACCTGACATCATAGAGTATATACTGTATATATAGGGGGAATCAACATAACATAGTATAGGAAGCATACACACATTTACTATATACACATACTGTATATATCCACATATACATGAAAAATCAAAGTACTGCAGTTCACAGTTATATTCTTCCTACTGGGCAAACACTTTACTAAAAGTGAAAAGACCGTTATAGTGTATTTTTAGTGTTGAAGAATTTGATTATCTTCATTTGAAATGTTTTTCTCCCTTGGATGTTTTTGAAATGTCCTTTGATTAGCTTAAGTTTCAGGCTTTGGATGGAGATATCATTCTGTGTAAAATGTTGTCCAACTGTGGTAGAATAACTGCTTTCCTGGAGCTTTTTAATTGAATGTCTACACACATTCATCCTTAGGTGCAGTTATTGGCTGTTTTCCCCAATAACTGATTCACATGCAGTACTTTGTATTACAGTATGTATACCACATTAGATGATGCTCATGAATATGATCCTGTGATGTCATATAGGTCTTGCTATTATGTGTGACTGTGTAATCATTACAAATGTGCGATTGACAAGCATACAACAAATAGGAAAATAAAATTGATGGGTGCTCTGGAAATTCATTTTCTGTCTAAGCAGCAATAACATAAAATGCTTGGGGATAATTTGACTTATCTTGCCACTTGCAATAAAACTGTGGTCACCAAATATGTATTTCCTGTGTCCAAAAGATATTAAAAATATAATAGTTATGAATTATAGTGGCAGTAAAATCTAAGACCCCTATGTTAATCCCTGCAGTTACTAGTACCGTAGTAGCACTGTCATCATTTCTATGCCTCACTGACTTGACATCCCTTATGGCACACCCCAGAGCAGTGACCTTTGCTGCCACCCTTCTCCACGCCAGGGTACTTTCCTAAGGTCTCACGTCCCTACCACCACCGATGATATGATAGTTTGCATTTATCTCCTCAAGGAAAACAATAATCTCATCATGGGAGTAGTTAGGGGCCCTGTGTTTGGCTACAGACTATTGCCCTCCTAACTGTGCCTGGGGTTCTTGGCCTCTGAGGCCTGTCCTTCCACGCCACTAACTCCCACCCTGGGATTCCACGCCACTAACTCCCACCCTCTACCCTTACATTTTGCTTGCCTATTGCTGGGGGCACATCACTCCCTCCCTATAGTTTATCTCAGCCTCTACCTCTACTGGGCCTACCTCCTCCACTTCATCTCTCCTGTAAGCTTCCTCTAGATTTACTACCTCTCTCCTGCGAACTCCCTCGAACTCCACTCCCTCTCTCCCACTAACCCTCTCCCTCTATTTCTTCTCCTCCTCTCCACTGATGTTACCCTCACACTCCTTCTATCCTACTCTCCTCCCCTCCGGTCCCTTCCTCAAGATATAACAAATATCTATATATGTGTATTGTCATTCTATGTGTGTGTAAATTATGTGTAATGAGTATTATGTGTTAAGAAATTTAAGTGGATTATAATATTACCTTGATATAATGCAAACAACCAGAAAAACACTAACAGGGTCCTTCTCTCTCGCTCCAAAACTCTCCAAATGCTTGAGACCTGCGTGATGACTTTTTCAGTTTCAACACATTCAAATTGTAAGCCTTTGGACAAGGCTTTTAAAGGCTTTACCTGACAGTTAATTACCTTTTGTATGATTTCCATCGTTTGCTATTTTTGCTTCACAGCTGTTACTTGTGCTAATTGTGAGTACGGCAATGATTTTGGCGGGTGCCATAAAATGCAGCTCCTTCACCGCTACAGAGGAAAGCATGGTTTATGGACGTTGGCTGAGTAATGCAATTTGGGGACCTGAATGTTTTTCATCAATGTGTAAGATAGGGAAACAAATCTCCTGCAGCAGATTTACAACGGTACCCTACCTTAGAGCACCTGATTTACATAGGGCCCATAATTAGTTAGCTAAGTAATATAATTATAATTTACCATTGTGGATTTATCAAAAACAAACTTCATATATCTATTTTTGTTCACAATACAGTGTAGTAATTTTAGATTCCACATATGAAAGTATATTTTGATATGTGTTTTATAATATTTATACTACATCCTGTGATCTACATTTTTTGGCTTCCTTTGAGATTACACCTCTGTGTTATAATTTTTTTTTTTAAAGATATAAGGCAGCATAAAGGTAACATTTATATTCACATGGAACATTGCACATAGAAAATGTTTTATGAATGACAGTAACACTAGCTGTGTTAAAAGAAAAGCAGGTACCAACATTTAAACAATTGAATTGTATGCAATAAAGTAAATAAAAAAGTGTGCCACTTATTTTTGAAAAATTGGGGAATGATAAAGGAGGAGTGGAAGGAAGAGGAGAAGAGAAAGAAGGTAGAGGTTAGGTTTAGGCTTCCTTGTAACTCTGCACAAGCCAATCAGTGTACATTGTCAGGTTAGATGAAGAGGGAGGAAGAATGGAAGGGGAGGAGGGAAAGAAAAGGTCACAGAGAAGGAATGGTATAAGTTGGTAGCAATTTGCTGCCAAGCTCAATTATAACACTGAATGAATATAATAATAAGTAAGAATGATAATGATGATGCAATAATGTAATATGTGATACTAGATACCAGTCAGTGAGAGGTTCTATGTTGCATTAATGGACGATTAATTCAGAAGAAGAAGAAAATTGATACCTTAGAAGATGAATTAGGGACAAAGTTGCTCAAGTTAAAGTTTAGTTAGTTGCCTATTATGTAGAATATAGAGAGAATGGTCCTATGTTGGTAATCTATTGTGGGGTCATTCTCCTGACATAGATTCCAAGAGGTAGGTTTCTGTGTTAGAAATTAGGTTTAGAATGTATTGTTTTTTAGTAGCATTTCAAAAGCATTTCAATATAGGTTTTCATCTATTCATGAATCATTTTGCTCTGTTATCAATGGGGATAGATTTGTCAAGTTGTCATTAGGGTGAGTATGAAGAGTATGCAAGAGTTTTGGAGTAGGTGGTAATATAGATATCCATTTGGTTAATACAGCCTTTCTAGCAGCATAGTATAAATGTCAAAGATTATTGATATTTTGTTGTCGGTAAAGCAAACAACAAATAGGACAAAATAACAGACAAATTAAATGTGTATAACTATTCACCCCCCTAAAGTCAATACTAGAGCCACCTTTTGCGGAAATAACAGCTCCAAGTCACTTTTGATAAGTCTCTATGAGCTTGCCGCACATTACCACTGGGAGTTTTGCCCATTCCTCTGTGCAAAACTGCTCCAGCTCCTTCAAGTTGGATGGTTTGCACTTGTGAACAGCAATCTGTTGGATTGAGGTCTGGGCTTTGACTAGGCCATTCCAACACATTTACATGTTTCTCCTTGAACCACTCAAGTGTTGCTTTAGCAGTGTGTTTGGGGTCATTGTCCTGCTGGAAGGTGAACCTCCATCCTAGCCTCAAATCAGGCTCAGAGTAGTACAGATTTTGCTCTAGAATATCACTGTATATAGCACCATGCATCCTTCCCTCAATTCTGACCAGTTTCCCAGTGCAGGCTGTTGAAAAACATCCCCACAGCATGATGCTGCCACCAACATGTTTCACTGTGGGGATGGTGATCTTTGAGTGATGTGATGTGTTGGGTTTGCACCAGACATAGCGTTTTCTTTGATGGCCGAAAAATGTAATTTTAGTCTCATCAGACCAGAGCACCTTCCTCCATACATTTTGGGAGTCTCCCACATGCCTTTTCGCAAACTCAAAATGTGCCATTTTTTGTTGTTGTTGAAAGTAATGGCTTTCTTCTGACCACTCTGCAATAAAAAGCCCAGCTCTATGGATCGTACAGCTTATTGTCGTCCTATGTACAGATACTCCAGCCTCTGCTGTGGAACTCTGCAGCTCCTCCAGAGTTACCTTAAGTCTCTGTGCTGCCTCTCTGATTAATACCCTCCTTGCCTGGTCCGTGAGTTTTGGTGTGCGGCTGTCTTTTGACAGGTTTGCTGTTGTGCCATGTTCTTTCCATTTGGTTATGATAGGTTTGATGGTGCTCCTCGGGATCATCAATGATTTGGATATTTTTTGATAACCTATCCCTAATTTGGACCTCTCAACAACATTGTCCCTTACTTGTTTGGAGAGTTTTTTGGTCTTCATGGCAGTGTTTGGATAGTGGTGCATCCTGCTTAGGTGTTGCAGCCTCTGGGGCCTTTCAAAAAAGGTGTGTATATGTAAAGACAGATCATTTGACACTTAGATTGCACACAGGTAGACATCATTTCACTAATTATGTGACTTCTGAAGGTAATTGGTTGCACCAGAGCTTTTTATGGGCTTCATAACAAAGGGGGTGAAAACATACACACATGCCTAAAATATAGTTTTATTTCTATATTTTTCTCTTTTCACTTCAACAACGTAGACAATTGTGTGCTGATCCATTACATAAAATTCAGATTAATAAAACACTAAACTTAAGGCTGTAATGTAACACAATAGGTAAATAGTGAAACAGGGTGAATACTTTTGCAAGGCACTGTATGCATGGTGTGTTTCATTTAGATGAAAGTTGTTTATTATTTTTTAATCAAGAAATATTTTCTACAACTTGTCCTGAAACCCAGGTAACTTAAGGCTTAAAAATTGGCAACTTGTTCTAGCATTCAGTTAAGCCATCCTGTGTGAGGGAATACAGAACCTTTTCAAGCTCAATGAATAGTGTTGTTAGCAGAGGTTGTGATCACATGGAAAGCCAGGAAGTTTAAATAGTCTTGAATTTGTAAATAAACATAGAAAAGTGTGAAATTTGATATTGCTGTAGCATGTAATGGAAAGGTTTCATTATCATTGTTTCTGGGTCTAGAAGATGAAATTGTCAGTAATATATGTGTTATATGCCATGCTTTATGTGTTGGATAATGTTTTTTCTCATCAGCGTAGTAGCTGTACATTTTTGGGCATACAAGGAATGTTAAAGTTGCCAGATGAATAGTAGACTTATCTAGAGCAGGTTCTAAGGCTATGGTAGTGTTTTTGATTCAACCTAATCATTATTGAAATAGGTTTGCTATTTTGACAAATCTAATATTTGGGAGTATAAATCCTCCTTTCTCTCTACGAAGTTGGAATATTTTCAAAAGTATACATTTTCAGCCTGCTGGCCATAAGATTCATGAAAAGATCAAGTTAATATGTTTAGCATCTCTGTATGAGAGCAGAAAGGAAATGACTTGAAGTAACAAATGTTAATTTGAGAAATATGATAATTTTGATAAAGGCACTAAGAGATATGGGGTTTCCGCCTCAAAGATGTTAGTGACTCAGTATGTTTTATAATGTGTTTGAAGTTTTCTGTATAAAGTTTAGAGATATGATTGAAAATATGAATTCCTAGGTATTTTAATGTTGTGGAGGCATCTTAGAAAACTATGAGAGAAGGTCATGATTGTAATAATTTGGATGTAGGTCTATAGCCAAGCCACCTTATTTCTGATTAGAAGCAGTTACATTTATATCCTGAAAATTCACTTTATGTGTTCATTGTTTGTAGAATGAATGGTATATTAGTCATGGGATGATCAAAAGATCATCTGCAAAAAGTGAAATTTGATATCTCCCTATTTGGATGCCTTTGATGACAAGAGCTAGGGGAGAGCAAACAGCCCTGTCATGTACCCTGGAGTAATTGGAATGATGAATCTATATGGCCTAGTATAAGCATGTTGTGGTGGAGGTTATGTATACAGATTGAAGACGTTGTAAAAGTGTTTATTGTATACCCTCCTCATCCTCCCTCCTCATCCTCAACCCCATCCTCATCCTCAACCCACTCCTCAACCTCCCTTTTCATCCTCCCTCCTCATCCTCCCTCCTCAACCCCCCCATCCTCAACCTCCCTCCTCAACCCCCTCCTCAACCTCCCTCCTCAACCCCCCCATCCTCAAACCCCCTCCTCAACCCCCCCATCCTCATCCTCGCTCCTCAACCCCCCTATCCTCAACCCCCTCCTCAACCTCAACTCTCCTATCCTCAACCACCCTCCTCAACCTCCCTCCTCATTCTAAACCCCCTCCACATTCTAACCCCCCCTCCTCATTCTAAACCCCCCTCCTCATTCTAAACCCCCCTCCTCCTCAACCTAAACCCCCCTTACTAACCTGCTTCTGCTCCGGCCTCCGCTCCTTGACCCGGTGACGTCACATGTGCGCCAGCGCGCCACGTCATTAGCATATACCAGGTGCCACTCGGTATATGCTAATGACCTGGCGCGCTGGCGCACATATGACGTCGCCAGGTCAAGAAGCGGAGCAGAGGCTGGAGCTGAAGCAGGTAAGTGAGGGGGATGTATTTAGGGGGGTTTAGGTTGAGGAGGGGGGTTTAGGTTGAGGAGGAGGGGGGTTTATTTTGAGGAGGGGGGTTAGAATGCGGAGGGGGTTTAGAGTGAGGAGGGAGGTTGAGGATGAGGATGGGGGAGGGTATATCGGCGTATAACACGCACCTATCATTTGCCCCCTATTTTCAATGAGAAAAAGTGCGTGTTATACGCCGATAAATATGGTAATCAGTTAATGAGTTGTGAGTGTGGAGGTCAGACTCTCCCAAGTCTGAGTGAGAAGGTGGGAAGACAGTTGAATATTGATGTGAGTCTTTTCTGTGGAACGGTGCAAGTGATAAGACCTGGTAAGAAACAGATTAATTAAAAAATATTCTGTATATCTTGAGGAAGGCAGGGAGTCATGTAGGAAGGGAAAGGAAGGGGGGAGTAAAGACAAACAAATTATTAAACAAAGAGCCAGTAATATAAAACTCTTATTTTCTTTTCCCCTTTTTTCTCTTTTCTTCCCTTAGTAAATTATGTTAACAATCAGAAAAAACTTCTATTTAATCGCATTACAGACTTTGCTTAAAGGAAAGAAAATATATGTAATGATTAAGTTTCTTTTTCATTAAATTAGTTATAGAGAAAAGATAGGCTGGGCTTATGAGGAGCACATGTGCACTTTTTGAATTTTATATTAGTAGGATGTTGAAATAAACATACAAGTGAGTATTCAATACATTAAGTAAGCAGTAGTTCATTATACCACAACCATATATTCAAGTGTCTATTTCCTGATATAAGAGTTAGCCTTGCACCTAATCAGGTAGATCTGGAGCCTCCTATTCTTTTAGGACTTGCATATCATCATGTAGTAGTTCTGGCAAAGCAGTGAAAGAATGGATAAATCATTTGGCATCTTCTGCTTTATCAAACATACAATTTCCATTTGAAGTGGTTATTTTCAGTGTGGTTGGGTACATCATGTACACATCTTTTTGCTATTCAAATAGATTTTGAATTCATGTTTGTTTTTTTTGTTACTGCCACAGAGAAAGCTTGGAAGAGGTGATATCACACTCCTTCTTGAGATAGTTGAGAAATTTGTCTGGATGTGTGTAAAAGAAGTTCTTTATGACAGATATCAAGAACTTGAAAGATGAGCGTCTTGGTGTCGGCCTTGAGCTCTTGGTGTCCCCAGTCTTTGTACTTTTAATGACTATAAGCCCGATTCAATTGCAAGCCCGCATCTCGCGGGATAGAGGGCCTATGTCTGCGAGCGTGCTGCAGGCTCCCGTTCATCTCCAATGACGGAGCTATTCAATTGAAGGAGCTGGCAAGTTAGAGGCCGAAAGCCGACTCCGTAAACCATGCACTGGTCCGTATCAGTTCAGGGAGGGACTATGATCAATTAAGAAAGACTGTAACCTCCCATTTTGAAACAGACAATAGAAAATGAGACCGTCATTATTACAGCAGTAAAACATGTAGTTTGCATGTCAATGAATTAGGTTCAGGGGTCTGATATGCGATGGGACTCGCAAACCCTCATAATACAGAATTATGTAAACCAATGCCAATACTGTTCTAGTAAATGTGGATGGCCTGTTATATATTAACTAATTTATTCCCGCGATCAATATAACCCCGAAATGAAACATACATTTTTTTTTATTTACTGCCGATTTGCAAGCTTGAGACTTTTGTGCAATTAATTCTAATGTCTTTAATCGCTTTCCCCTTTTTTACAGTGCAGTATTGATTTTTTTATTTGCATTTACAGTGCTAGGAAAAGATGTTTAACCCCCTTACAGTTCCTCTCTAGCTTTCATACGATAGGACTGGAGCTATGCCAGAGATCTGCCCACAATGCTAATTTTATCTAGCACTGAAAGGAGGATATTATGATCTACTTTATTTGCAGTCTTTGGAAATTGGAGCAATTGAAAAGTGGTTTGCGATTTTAGCTATCATAACTCTTGAACTGAAAGATGAATGATTGTGGTATATGGGTAATGTCTGTTTAACGCTCCAGTGAGCTAGAATTGTTTGGTTACTGTTTCCCCCATATAAAATATTCTCTCTTGTCTTCTCCCATTGATTTGGCTACTACTAATTTATCCATGAAAAGTAACAGTGCTTAGAGGTAGATTTGAGTGTCATCTACATAGAGATGATACTGAAACCCAAAAGAGTTTATTATTGTATCAAGTGAGGATGTACAGATGAAGAAGAGGAGGGGGCCTAGGACTGATCCTTGGGGTATGCCAACAGGCAAGGGGTAAGGAGAAGAAGAGGTGTCAGAGAAGGAGATGCTAAATGATCTTGTAGGTATGATGAGAAACATGAGAGAGCAGTGTCTCGAATGCTGAGGGAGGAGAGAATATGGAGTAGAAGCGGATTGTCAACTGTGTCAAAAGCTGCAGAGATCTAGAAGAAGACGAATGGAAAAGTGGCTGATTTAGCATTAACATTAGTTTAAGAAAAAAAGACACTTGTTTGTCAACTATATGTAAGTCATGAACATACATTTTTTTTTTTGAGGGGGGATCTTAGTTTTTTTCGTCTCTGTTTATAAATATAAGATTCCATTTTGTGTTTATTACATCACTTCCTGAGAGCAGGATCATGAGGGTGTGTTTTTTGTGGAGGGAGGGTTGAGGAAGGAGGGAACAGAAAGCATTTCATATTTAGAGAATATGGAAATTGACACCACACACCTTTTTTCCTTTTCTCTGTGATATGCAAGCACAAGAAAGGCAAAAATGGGTGCATGCTATATTGACTGAGCATTGTGTGGGGAACACTGAATATTATATTGGTAGAGGCATTTTGAATTGGTTAGAGAAGGTGGAAGGCATGAACTGGAAAACTGATGAGGAGTGAATTGCAGTAGCCCAAGCAGGTAAAGATAAGAGAATAAGTAAGCAGTCTTGTTGCAGATGCAGTGATAGATGGGCATATTTTGTAGATATTGTAGAGGCTGAATTGGCTTGTGATCAAGCATATATTATTAGCAAGGAAAGAATTTAAAGTATAGGACTTCTGTTTTTGATGGACTAAAGAGGAGAAAGAGAGATGTCATCCAGTATTTAATGGCAGTGTGGCAAAAGGAGAAGCAGAAGGATAAATCAGATGTGTATGTAGGGAAAGAGAATAAGATTTGTGTGTCACCAGCAATGAAATGACAAGACGTCAAACAACATTTTATCTCCTAATGTTGATGTATAGAGGGAGATACCATTGCGGTGTGCGACCAGTCAGATAGGACTTCAGACAAGTGTTTCTTAACAGTGAACAGTGCAGTTACTGTGGAATGAGAAGAATGTCCAATGCAACATAATCACATATAATAGTTGTCAAACTGCGAGTCATTGTCACGCATTGCGAGCTCGCTTTGCGAAGCGAGGGGCCACATTTGTGGAAGGTGGAGGGTCATTGCAGGCCGCAAATGCGGACCCTCGCAAAGCGAGGGGCCACATTTGCGGAGATGGAAGCTCTACGGTGCCGCACCCGAGGTTAAAACAACCCAGAGAAGCAAGACTTTGAAAAAAAACAACCACGAAGCAGGAGTTAGAAAAAAAACAATTAAGCGCAATGACTAAATATGGACTTACACAAAAAGATATGAGCCCCGGGACGTCCTAGCAAAAAAATGACGTCCTAGCAAAAATATGAAATTAGCAGCTGTAACGCGGAAATCCACAAACAACAAAAACACTTCAAAATAAAAAATTGTAAAAATAAATAAACACACACACAGCATGGGGGGACAGCCATGACATCTGCCACTGAGGTTGCCCCCAATTAAAGTGGAATTTAATAAGTTTTGGAACTTGAAAATCAACTAAGCGAGAAAAAATATGGTGGATGAAAAAAATGTAAACTAGGCTCCATGACCCAAAACCCACATATAACAGCCAGGCACGTACGACTTTTGACAAGTAAATACGAGGTAAGAAAATGCAAAATTACGAGGTCGCAAAAATACGAAATTAACGGCCGAACCGCGCACAACTAAAACAAAAAAAAACACAGAATACAAACGCAAATAAAAAAAAAAACATTACGCACAGCAAGGGGGGACAGCCAGGACATCTGGGAGTCAGGTTTGCACACAGATTTAAGTCCAATTTACAGAGTTTAGCCATTCGAAAATCCCCTACGTGAGGGAAAAAATGGCAGTCGAAACAAACCAAAACAAGGCTACACGACCCCTAAACTCGCAAAACACCACCAGGCATATACGACTCCTACACAAACCCATACGAGCTACAAAATACACTATTAGCAAGGACGCAAAATCATCCACGCCTGCGTAACACATACAAAATTGCTACCATTTTATAACAGTAACTTACAAAATGCAGAATTACACAGCTAAACAAACGGTTTGCGGACGCGCACGCAGCCTATTTACACTACACACTGCACACATTCCTGACTTAACCTCAGCTCAACAACAGTGCAAATCTACATTGTATGCTGCTGGAACATCAAAACAGATTGTTAGCTCTTCAGCACATTGCTTGCTGCATATACTAATTACAATTACGTAAAGTATATTAATTTCCAATTGTAATAATTAATTAATTATCATTAAAAAATACATATACAGAAAAAAAAACACCACAAGCTTGCAAAAAAACGACAAAGGCCTTCACTGTGTGCCTTACAAGGAGCACCAACGGTGCTCAGAGGACAAAAAGTACAGGTGAGTGGCTCGCAATGACCTTACGCGGACCTTACAATGAGCCCAAAAGCGGCTCTGATACAAAATACACCAACCTGAGAGGCTCGCAATGAGCGCCCACGGGACTCACATGACCAAAACACTTACTTTCTGTGGCAAACAGCATTACCTGCCTTACAATGTTATTGCCCGTCATTTTTGACGGGCAAGTCGCTAGTTGCATATAATAGATAATACATGAAATGCTCTTTTTTTTTTTATATATATTTTAGCCATGATCAAGTTTAGTTCTTCAAAACTGAACATTGTTAACACATAACTACAGTGGTACCTCAATTTTCTTTTTAAAATATTGGTGATAGTGGGTTATACTACTTTTCCAGTGCTGAAACATTTGAAAACAGTAAGAAACTCCTTTGTGATACTATTTGTCACTCAAACATAATAAAACACTGTAATTTAGTAACTGTATGAGTTTTTTTTAAAAAGGATAAACATTTAGTAATCCCCTCCTGTGAACATGAAACCTGTGACATTTACCAGAAAATTGTATTTTTTACTGTATATAAATTGATAATGAAATGTTTTTCGCAATCGTGTTTTCAGTAGATATAAGTGCATGTCTATTTACAAGATTCCATAGAAATTATGGTTTAGTAGAATAAATTCAATATTTCTTAGAACCCTGCAACAGATTATAGTACGTATACTATTTGTGACATTTTTAGCTACAGAAAACACCATGCATAACCAAGTTTTATTGACTTGCAGGTTGAGTATTTTTAGCTTATTAAATCTAGAACATGGAGTGGAAATGCATAATATTGTGAAATTAACTGATTTAGAATTGTTTCAAATAATGTTTGCATAATTTTGTTAATACCAGAAAAATGCCTAAATTGGAATAATGTATTAATTATTTCCACGTGCCTATATAGAGATCTTTTTAGCTGTCTTTTATTTTGCAAATTTACTGTATTGTGCAGTTTGTGATTAAAAGTAATAAACATAACAATACAAATACACCACAAATATTGTTATACTTAAGCTGTGAAGTTTTTAAAATATGTTCTGATATTTTGCAGGACTATTACAGGTTTATATTTTTTTAACTCTTTTTTTACTACTGGTACATAAAACGAATATCAATAAGATATTATTCTAGCAATAAAAAAATAACACCACAGCTTACAGGACTACTAAAGTCTCATATTTAATTTATTTAGAAAGTAAAAATGATCAATTTAACCTTTAATATAGTAACTGGTAAACCAAGTTAACAAAGTTTAAGAATAAATAGAAAGCTATAATTAAAGTCTGAGGGACATTTACGTTATTAGAGTTGGGGAGAGGGGTGGAAATGAGTTTCATTTGATATCTCTTTTATTAAAACACCCCCATTTATTGACACTTACCATGACAACCATTAACTAAGGGCCATATTCAATTGCAGGCCTGTAACTCGCTCGCAGACGGTCGCATGTCTGGGATCGAGTTGCGGGCTTCGGTTCTCTTCCATTTGCAATGCTATTCAATTGCCGAAGGTCGCAAATTTTGACCTGGAGCCTCCAGCTCGTAAAGCCGGAGTTCACATGTAACACTTCTGGGTTGCAGATCCGAAACTCGCACCAAATTCTTAGAAGGTCGTAACTTGCAATCCCGAAGCAGATCAATTAACCAATAGGAAGCGAGAGAGTGAGCGAGAGAGAGAGAAGGAGTATTGTAAGTTTTGACTAATCAGATAATTCAACCCTTTATTTACAACACACATAATTACTGATATAACATAATTCACACACATAGATTAATACCTACATGTAGCGGTAGGTCACAGTGCAACCCCCACCATTCCACCCACATACCCCCCATACAATTATTATACTACACATAATACTCACATTTTGTTTTCCCTCATACACATCCACATACATATTATATTTCTTTTTCCTTATTTTTATTTCTGACTAGCGACTTGCCCGTCAAAAAATGACGGCAATGTTATTGTAAGTGAGCTAATGTTGTTTGGTGTGTAATAGTAAAGATATAATACATTAATAAATGAATATACTTTACCTATTTGGAAGCATTGTGTTGAAGAGCTGTGAATGTGTTTTGACATTGCTGCAGCATTAGTGTTGTGGAGCTGCTCTATAAGCGTGGTGAATGTGTGCAGTGTAATACTGTGCGTGCGCGAGGCGAAACCGTGCATGTAGTGTCGTACTTCCGCATTTGCGTTAAATGGCGGTTTATGTGTGTTGTGCGTCTTTGCATATTGTCCGTTGTTGGTTTGTAGTGGTTTTAGAGTATTGTGTGGTGTTTTGCGAGTGTGGTGTGGTGTTTTACGTGTGGAGAGTGCTGTAGCCTCGTTTTCGTTTTGTCCGTCAGCCATTTTTTCTCTCGCTTAGCGATTTTATTAGTGTCTAAAGTGTTTTATTTTTATTTAAATGAAGGTGTAACTTGTTTTTTTTGAGGTGCTGGATGGTTCCTCTTGCTGTAGGTAAGCTTTTTATGTGTGTGTTGTGTGTATTTATTGTGTTTTAAATGTTTGTATGTCGGCGTGTTGCGTCCGATGTTTGCGAGGTCGTAATGTGTGGTAACGTGTTTCGTAGGTTGTTTGCGGTCCTCGTAAAATTTAGCGAGTGTCGGAATTTGTGTGTCGTGTTTTTTGAGTAGCGACGTGAAGTTTGCGAGGGTTTGAGGCCCTTGCCCAGTGACCTCGCCAGCAACTGAGGCCCTTGCCCAGTGACCTCGCCAGCAACTGAGGCCCTTGCCCAGTGACCTCGCCAGCAACTGAGGCCCTCGCTTCGCGAGGGGCCTCAGTTGCTGGCATGGAGCGCCGAATGCCCAGTGACCTCGCCAGCAACTGCCTTCGGCGCTCCATGCCAGCAACTGAGGCCCTTGCCCAGTGACCTCGCTACGCGAGGGCCGCGGGCTCGCTACGCGAGCCCGCAAGCGTGAGCAGCGGCCCGTACGCTCACAACTATATATGTGATATCATAAGAGGGCAAAGGAGGGGATGAGGAAAGTGAGGAGAGAGGGAGGAGAGGGGGAGAGAGAGGGGAACATAGGGGTAGAGTTAGGAGAAGTATGGAGAGAGGGAGAGGAGGCAGCATGCGAGGGAGGGGAGGTACGGGTGGAGGAGAGCATCAGGGGAGGAGGGATGTGCCCCCAAATGGAGGCACACAAGAGGAAGGTGCCTGATCCTTCAGCAGACGCAGTGAGCTGCCTCTAGATGTCACTGCGATTTCTGGAGATTAGATTGTCCTGCATATTTAGTGGGTTAGGGTGGGGGTTAAGGTAAGGGTTTAGGATTATAGTGAGGGCTAGGGCTTTTGGGTTAGTGTGTAAAGTGAAGATATTGTGTATACAATAGCGGTAGCGCCATCTAGCAGCATTCATGGTCACATAACAGGAATAATCCCAGCCAAGATCCTTAATGATCATGATACAGGTCAATGTTCATCTGCATGAAACAATCACCACAGCCAATTACAAGCGACCATTATGACAGGGATATGTAATCACACAGCAAACAGTTGTTAACAGAAGAAATACTCAAATACTATTGTCCCTTCATTTCAGTACCCAGGAGGCGTACCCCCCCCCAGCGGAGACACAGGCAGTGGCTCAACCAAAGCCACCACTATCCTCGCTGCAGGTGGTGGTTGAGGAAGCCAAGGGCCCGGGCCCATCCCAGGAGGCAGGAGCAGCAGCAGCAGGGCCATTGTGGGAATCACCCCCTGGGCCCTCATACACCTTATGGGCACGTTTACAGCCCTTTCAGATTCCCTCAGGTTCAATGAGCCAACTACCACCTGCAGGGATGTCGAGCTCTTGGGCACCATCCTCGACAGGCCACTACTGCCACCTCTTGACATCCAGGCTATCCGTGTGCCAGACCCCAATCCTCTATAACAGCTGTTGATTTCCCAGCAGTGGTTGGCCCAGAAGTTGGCCCAGTAGATGTTGCAGCCAATAGTGTACCTGCAGATGTTGCAGTCCTTGGTGCCACCAAAGATGTCTCAGCCATTGTTGCCCCAGCTGTTGTTGCAGCTGATGATGCCCCAACAGACTGGGCCAACACCATGGTCAAGAACATCCATGTATCCTGCACCATCTCAAGTTCCTACAGCACTGTCTCAAGTGCAAGCACCTCTGTCCCAAGAAGTGCCAGTACCTTTTTACCAAGAAGTGTCTTACCTGTGTCCTGAGAAGAGCCAGTACCTATGTCCTGAAATGAGCAAGTACATCTTTCTCAAGAAGAGCCAGTACATCTGTCTTCAGTGCTAGTACCCAGCGATTCCGTATTGTCAACACCATCACAATCTCTATGGGGAACATCTCTGGCCTCCCCACAACGCATCCAAAATACATCATCTGGAGACAGAAGTTACGTCCCTGCATAAGCCTCCTTGAGCAACATATATAGGCACATCCGCTTGGATCATGAGTGTGACATGGGAGCTCTCCAACAGCTCATAGCTCAGCTGGCTCGTCAAAACGAAATTGCCATGGGCCAGGTGGCAACCATACCGTCAATATTTGGGGAGGTGTGGAGGCATAATCTTGAAGTGGAGAGGTACATGCAAGCCCAGACACATCATCTGTCGTGGATGGTGCAGTTGGCTGAAGCCCACGTGCTGACACCCCAGCCTTCAGTTCTACTTGCTCCACCACAGCAACCAGAGACTACAGCATCTGTTCACACTTTACTACCAATGCCAGCTGCTACACAGCAGCCATCTCTGCCAGAGGCTACAACATCCACTCACACTTTACCAACAATGCCAGCTGCTATACAGCAGTCAGCTTAGCCAGAGGCTACAACATCCGTTCACACTTTACCACCAATGCCAGCTGCTACACAGCAGCCACTTCAACCAGAGGCTACAGCTTCCACTCACACCTTACCACCAATGACAGTTGATACCCTGCTGCCACCACAGTTGGATGCACCCCTCAATCCAAGACCTCCTGCATAGATGGAGGAGGCACGTGGTTCCTGAAGGTCCAGGCCCAGTGCTCAGGAAGAGGAAGTAGAAGTAGAATACACATGTGAAGCAAATTACCATATATCATGGCCTGTCTGACGGCTCTTGAGGAGAGTATTGAGACCCACTTCCCTAAGTCCTCTTCATCCACACTCCATATTGACTATGATTTTGTATTAATGTTGACATGCCTACAGAGCATGTACACGTATGACTATGTTGAATATTTCTGCAATTGATGTTCAATGTGTATTGTTGAGGTCAAGATGTTGAGGTCAATCACAATAGTGTTCTGTTTGATATCTTCTTCTTGCCTCTGTATGTTTTAATATCCCAATTTCGCAACCATGAATGCATGTTCCTTAACAGCTTTTTTCTGTGTCACATATTCTGCTAATCAATTTCAGATTATTCCTTCATATCTGACAGCATACTGTGTGTGGAAAAGATCTATATGACATGATCCATGTTTATGTTCACCTGTTTCAGTAAGCCGATGTAGACAAGTTGTAAGTGCTATGCACATTAATGTTTTCTCCAATTACATGGAATCAATTCTGGTGATCCCTTTTCTCACCAGATGTAACCCTGGTAGATGCTATGCATCATGCTTATTCTGGACTATGACATTACCCCCTTCAGGTATCCCCTTGTTCAAAAGCACAACCTATTGCCCTTCCGGTATCCGCCCACAACACACCCGTGATATTAATGCACAGTCGTATGCTAATGAACATGTGCTCTGTGTATCAAATAAACAATGATATTTTCATACTGTTATCAATGTAACTGTGTTTGTAATGTACCATGATTGTGAACCAACAGATGTATTATTTAAACTAACAAATACAATTTTGTACATAGATCTTCCTTCGCTATACACGTCCTGTGTTAATGTAGAGTTGGTCATAGCAGTGTCACCAGTGTAGCTGATGGTGGAGGTAATGTTCCTGGGAGACATGGAGATATGTAATCATGTTACAGTATATATTAGAGCATATGTCAGAATGAGGTACAGTTGTGTAATGTGTATATTCATATATATGTGCACACACTTATTGCATTTCTCCATCTTTCCATCCACTAGATATATGGGCACATTGATAATAAGATGAACATGGAAGGCACGGGTCTCAAACCCATGATTTAACGTTAAGGATATATGTTATACCTACAGTATATGTTACCTACTATGCCACCATACCTCCCTAACACTTGCATTTTAGTTCACTAAGGTGATGTGCACCATTTACAGACACCTGTCACATTCTATATGCTGTGTTTTGTATAATGACTATGAAGGTGGAACTTGATTGACTTAATTCATTTACCCTCATGGTTCAGTTTAAATAATGCACACACATTGTGAATATTATATTTACACCCCTAACTGATGTTGCACAGAACAGATGTTGCCTATCTCCAAGTACATCATCTGCCTGGTTCTGTGGTTCTGGACCTCCCTGCAGCTGTTCACCCACACCAAGGTCATCCTCCCTGTCTGCAGGTGCCCCTTTATCGCCGTGTCCCTGCACCACTAGAGCTCTGTCCGCCACCTATCCCCCCCCCCCCCGCCATGATTCTAGGCATTTCCCGTGATAATTCTCTTGCCTGGCTTGGTTCTGGGCCACCTTGGATAACATTAGCACGCTCACCCACATTCACTCTGTCACTCCTCTGCCATTCCTCAATCTCACGCCTTGCATCATTGTCTCCACACATCAACAATCCGTACAACAACTCACGTCTCCTCCTGCGCCTACTCCTCAGATACATATACATAGAAATGACATCTATGATGGGTCAGACTCGCTGATGGCTTATTTGTGCTGTGGTTTTATAGCTTGCTGATTGCACCACCTGTTGATTTCCAGGTGGGTGTCAGGTTAGGAATAGCTCACTTGTGTATTTGAAAATTATTTGTCAATACAGCAAATTTAGGTTCTGGCTATGTGAATCTGGATCATGTTAATCTAATGAACTACCCTGTTTTTGTCTAGTGTTTGCAAGTCCTATTTGTAACCCTTAATTTTCTTGCGTGCATTACTTTTTGTTCCCCGGATACGTGATATATGCCATGTGGTGGTATGATTTGTCCACTATTTGTTGTCCCAATGTAGATGTGATGAGTGAAATGTATTTGGGACCCATAGGATTTGTTCCTCTATATGGCGTTTGCAAGATTGATTGTGGCCTCGGTGTTGAGCGATTTTGTCAATTGAATCTGTACTCTTCAAAGTCGTAACTCGTAACCCGATCCGAGCACGCCAAAAGACGTCAATTGAATACTACATTTCACTGTGGGTTCACTTAGGTGGAGGGCTTCTATCGCTCTTTTGCCCACCATATTATAAATGATTGTTGTGGTGAACTACCTACTCATAATTTCCACAACACAGGCTGAGATCCCGCTCCATGCTGATGATAGCCAGTAAGCTTGAAACAGCTGTACATCGATTGGATACTCAGTCTGTGTTTATTCTAACCTTGGCTTTGCATTAAAGCTGTGTAATACAGCATGCATAAGCTTAAAGGAAGCCATGTTTGATAATGGCTACGGATTGAAGAGTGAGGCATTTGTGGGCACATTTGTGTGTCCCAGCTCAGCTTCCCAGAATGCAGTGTAATAACTGTTTTTCTCGAAATTCTGAGCTGTAAGCAGGTTTTTTTTAACTTGCTTTAGACATTCAAGTGTGAACACAGATGTACTTTTTATTTTATATATATATATATATATATATATATATATCACATATATAGTTGTGAGCATACGAATGTTGCTAACGCTCGCAAGAACTGCGTCCCTCGCGAAGCGAGGGGCTGCATTTGCGGAAGTGGAGGCTCCAAAGTTGGTTGTGTTTGTCCGCAAATGCCTACCAACTGCGCTGTGTTTGTCCGCAAATGCGGACCTTCGCGAAGCGGAGGTGGAGGCTCCAAAGTCGGGTGTGTTTGTCCGCAAATGCCTACCAACTGCGCTGTGTTTGTCCGCTTAAAGGCGCCTCAAACGCGGTTAACACAAACACACATGACTTAGAAAATAAACCTACCAACTGCGTCCCTCGCAAAAAACGTCTGAAAACGGCGCTCATGAAAACATCAGAAACACAATAAATAAACACAACAAACACATAAAAAGCTTACTTACAGCAAGGGGGGCATCCAGCACCTCAAAAAGTGAATTTACACGTCCATTTAAGTAAAAAAAAAGAGTTTAAACTGCCGAAAATCACCTAAGCGAGAGAAAAAATGGCCGCTGAACAAAACGAAAATGAGGCTACACACGCAACAATACTACAGTGACTTGCAAAACTGAAACAACGCTACAGTCAACTTTCCGAGGTACGTAACACATACTATATGGCACGTACCACACTCATATTAACCACCATTTTGAAAACTACTACGCATAAAATGGCGGATGGAACGCAAATTGGAAGCTGGAACGCAAATAGCGCATGCGTATTGCGTTCTAACGGTCTGAGGCACCTCAAAGTTTATAAATACTGCCTACTTTCCAGAAAATTCTACATTTCTACTCAGGTGATGAACGGAGTGACTAGATAGTTAACTGCTGCTGTTACTTGAGAAAATAATTATTTCCTAATTTCCTACACTGTGTAAATTACAACTGAGAGGTAAGCTAAAATATATTACATTTTATCATCAAGACAGGAAGAAAAAAAAACAACTTTAACTATGACAATGTGATTCATCTATAGTCACATGTGACGCGCACATTTATGTGTATAGGCCCTACAACAAACTAATGTTAACTGAAACTAATTAAACAAGTATATTTAAATGACATTAATTTACTGCAACTCATAGCAAAAAATAATATGACACTAATACATATGGAACCTAAAGCTGAATCTTTGCCCTTTTTTTCACTATTCAAACAGACTCTGCATCAACAGCGTCACTCAAAAATTTGCACCCTGGACTGTGAAAGAGAATCCCTTTTAAAGAACACAAAGAAAGAAGAAGAGGTAAGATAAAAAAAATACATTACATGTTGAAAAAGACCATGCTTTGCTAAATCAAAAAGAAGAAATATACAATTAACCATTTAACTTTCTTTTTCAAACAGACACTACAAGAAGACTGGTGGATTAAGATTGGCAGGAGGGGACCCTCTGTCATTCGGACAAGAACAACACTTCAATCAAGGTATAGTATTACAAGTAGAAAAAAAAGGAAATATATATGTTTACAAATTTAATAAAGACTAACACAACACAGTTCAACAAACTTCACAAACACCTATACAATTTACAAAGAAAGACAGTTTCAGAGAAAAAAAAAAAGAGGTGGTCTCAAAACAGGATAGCATCCGAAACATTAGCAACATACATAAAACAAAAGTATTGCTCCTCTTTACTGTAAAATAACCTCCAACCATCACCCACAAGCCAAATGCAGCAACCAAAAAGTGGTGAACACAAAACAGGATAAAACAAAAAAGCCTACCATTATATAGAAAAGGCAATTAACATTCATTTTTACTTTCCAACATCATTTAATACTCATAAAGGAGACTAATTAAGCAAATAAAGTATGCAAAATATGGTGGACACAAAACAGGATTGTACCAAAAATCACACAAACAGATAGAAAAGCTAATTAATATTCTTCTTTACTGTTTAAGAACCTATAAGCCTTACAAAGAAGCCTAAATAAGCATACCAAAAGTGGTGAACACAAAACAGGATAATGCTAAAAACATTGTGATCATATCCAAAATAGAAGACTAATTAAGCAAATAAAGTATGCAAAATATGGTGGACACAAAACAGGATTGTACCAAAAATCCCACAAACAGAAAGAAAAGTTAATTAATATTCTTCTTTACTGTTTAACAACCTATAAGCCTTACAAATAAGCCGAAATAAGCATACCAAAAGTGGTGGACACAAAACAGGATAATGCTAAAAACATTGTGATAAGATCCAAAATAGTAAAAACATTACTAATTACAGTAAAATAAAAGGATAACTGTAATACACAAATACAATTAAACTATTTTAAAAGGTTGCACAAAAAACAGCATAGCAGTAAAATTCACCATAACAGATACAATAGACCAAAACAATGAAATATGCTATTCATTACAAATAAATTACAATAAAATAACATTTTACTTTTTCTTTTACAACAGACACTGCGTGAAGAGCATTGGATGAAGACTTTCAAGAGCGGACCAACAAAGATTCTGCTTGAAATCACACTTCAACCAAGGTACAGTATAACAAGTGAAAAAAAACAGAAAAATAAATAAACCTGTTTGCTCTGCATACATGTCGACAGAAAAAAAAATAATAATAATAATAACACCCAATAATTATAAGCTTTACCAAAATATTACTGACAAATTTGTCATTTACCTATTATTTGTCTTTTACGGACAACAATGTTTAACATTAAACCCAAACTTCAATCTACACAAAAATAAAGAAAGAAAGAAAACAGCATAGTCCACAAAAATGTGAAAAGACACACTAAATAACATTTAGCATTCTCAATTACCAGTCGTAATGTACAATATTAGGCATAAAACCCATAAAATAGAATACTACAACAAATAGTACTAACACCAAAAAAAAAGACACATTTTTGCCCTCTACTATGTCTGTAACCCAAAAGTACAACAAAAAAATAAATTACCAAACAAAAAAAAATATACATTTCAATTAACATTATACACCTACTACATGTAGAAGAAGTTATAGTGTAATTTCCTTCAGTGTGGTATTCATGTAAGGCAAAAATTGCAATCAACGACAGAAGTAAGAGCAAAAAAATTAAAAAAAACTTATTTACTACAATGAAGTACAATCAGATATAAACAAAAAAAATGTAAAAAAATTAAGTACAATCATATATAAAAAAAAACTAAACTAATTATACATTATTTTCTTTTACAGATTAACATGGCTGTTAACGAGAGCAAACCAGAAAAGAGAAGACGTCAAACTAGAGAACGACAAGAGAGATGGGTGAACAAGCAGACACCAGAGGAGAAGGAAATTCAACGAGAAAAAGAATGCAAAAGAATTGCAAGCAAAAGACTATCAGCTGCAAAAATTCAAGATACAGCAAAAACAGCTACTAACAAAACAAAGCATTTAGAACATGTTCCTCAAACATCAGATGACATTTTACCTGAAAAAGTAAAAGATATACCAAATAAAGCCACCAAAAAAACAAAGCATTAGAACCTCTTTCTGAAACATTACATGACATTTTACCTAAACCAATAAAAGATATACCAAAAAAAGCCACCCCAAAAACAAAGCATTTAGAACCTGTTCCTGAAACATCACATGACATTTCACCTGATGAATTTGAAAATTAAACTAATATATGCTTTGCAAATTGTCCTTTTCTGAAATCTTTAGCAGTAGAGGTTCATAATTGTGGGGACATGTATACTCAATGTTAGTTTTGTGAGGCTTATCATTTTAAACAGGAGAGACCCAGAGATGGCCAATGTATTAGTTGCTGTCAAAAAGGCAAGTTCAAACTTCCAGAAAGAAAAACATTTTCCAATCTATTTAAAAAACATTATGACTGAACCTACTTTCAAAACTACAAAAAATTTAAGACAAACATAAGATCCTACAATAGTGCCATATGCTTTGCATCTATGGGGGCAACATTAGCTGCTAATGTACCAGGACATGGTCCTTACTGTTTTAAAGTCCAAGGCTAAATTTACCATCGTACTTCCCATTTACATCCAGAGGAAGGAGAGCAAAGAAAATTTGCTCAACTATATGTCCTAGATACAATGGAAGCTGTTGTCCATCGTATGCAGCTGGAAGAAAATAAAAAATGCTTACCCAGTGGGTTAATAGAGCTAGATAACATTATGGCCAATAACCCCTGCAGTAAAGCTTATAAAAAATTGGCAGAAGTAGAAAATTAACAACAACTTCATGCACAAAGACATCAATTACCAATCCCAAAGATCAATATAGTGCTTAAAAGAGATAGACATACTGATAAACGTCGTTATAACTTGCCAACATCAAATGAGGTTGCAATGGTGTTTCAAAATGATGAAGGAGAACCACCATTTCAAAGAGACATTAGAATATATACCAGAAATGAGAAATATATATCAACCATTCATTAATATGAGTATCTTAAGTCCAAATTTAGATCCAATGACATATCCCATTTTTTTCCCACACGGAGAAGCAGGTTGGCAACCAAAATTAACACTTCCCAGTTACCCAAATGCTAAAGCCAGAATCCGAAATAATGTTTCTATGCTTGAATTTAAAGTAGCTCAAATTGACATTCGAAATACATTTAATCCAATTTTATGTGGTGGAAAACTAACACAATAATGGATTATTGATTCCTATTTGCAAGTTGAGGCCAATAATTTAAACTTTATAAAATATCAACAACATAAACTACGTGTAGAACAATATTGTGGATTAATGGACTATGTTGCTGAGGTGGCTACAAGCAGAGACATGAGAGCTGGCAGAGCCATAATTTTACCATCTTCCTTTTAAGGATCTCCTCGAAATATGAGAGAAAGATACAATGATGCTATGGCTATTGTCACCAAATTTGGCATACCCGATTTATTTCTTACATTTACATGTAATCCCCAATGGCCAGAAATTACACCGAATTTACTTCTTGGCCAAAGTCCTTCCGATAGACCAGATTTAGTAGCCCGAATTTTTAAGATTAAATTAAATGAATTAATACGTGACATCACTATAAGTCACTTATTTGGCAAATGTCTTGCTTATGTATATACCATTGCATTTCCAAAAAGAGGCCTTCCACATGCACATCTTCTCATAATACTTCAAGAAAAAGATAAAATAGATACAGCTGACAAAGTGGATGCAGTAATAGTTGCTGAACTACCAGATCCAGAACTATATGGTAGACTATATGAGATTGTAACTCATCGCATGATTCATGGACCTTGTGGTGAACTTAATCCACAATCACCATGTATGGAAAATAATAAATGTTCCAAAGATTTTACAAAAGATTATAGAGACAAAACTGATGCCAATTGTGATGGCTATCCACTATATAAAAGAAGAGAAGGAGATAGTGCCATTATTCGTGGCAAAAATGTTGACAATAGATATGTAGTACCCTACAATCCACATTTACTGATGAAATATAATGCACACATTAATGTAGAAGCCTGCTCTTCCATCAAATCCATTAAATATGTGTACAAATAGATTTACAAAGGCTATGATGCAGCTACTGTAGTCGTGAAAAGTGCAGAAAACCCTGAAAGCAGTGAGTTAGTACATGATGAACTTGCATCTCATGTAGATGCTCGCTATGTAAGTGCACCAGAAGCTATGTGGCGCCATTTAAAATTTGAAATGCATGATAGATCACATGCAGTATATAGATTAGCAGTACATTTGCCACAATGACATTTAGTGTATTTCCATGCTGGAAATGAAAGTAATGCATTGGCCCAAAGTGAACATCGTCACACTACACTAACTGCATGGTTTGACTTAAATTACACAGATTCACAAGCAACACAATTCTTATATATTGAAATTCCATATCACTATGTTTTTGTGAATGGATTATGGAGACCAAGAAAAAGCAGAGGAAATAAAATAATCCCAAGAATTGACACAGACAGTCCAAGAGATCTTGAAAGTTTTTGCTTACGAATATTACTTTTAAATTTTCCTGGAGCACACAGTTTTGAACACTTAAGAACTGTTATTGACATAGTATATGAATCCTTCCATTTAGCTGCAAGACATAGAAGCTTACTAGCTGATGATACAGAATGGGAAAGATGTTTAGAAGAAACAGCACTATGTCAAATGCCACGGCAGATGAGAGAACAATTTGCATTTATTTGTATCTTCTCAAATACTCCAAATTCATTAGCTTTGTGGGAAACATTTAAAAGTAATATGGCTGAAGACTTTATGCGACGATACAATGAACCTATTGCACACTTAAAAGCGTTAATGGAAATCCAAGAAGTATTTTTAACTCATGGATTAAGTTGGGCAAATTTTAATTTGCCTGATCCAGGTCTTATAGATTACATAAACTTTGAAGACCATGACATTCAACTACAGGTACAAAGAACAGAAGAAAGACTTGCAACTTTAAGTACGTTACAATTGCAAGCATTTAATGCCATTAAAAATGCACTAGATGATGACATGGTCACAGAGCGTTATTTCTATCTTGATGGACCTGGTGGATCAGAAAAAACGTATCTATATAATTTATTAATGAGTTTTGTACGAGCACAAGGTCAAATATCACTGCTGTTTGCCACTACTGGAATTGCTGCACTTTTGTTAGAAGGTGGAGGAACTGTACATAGTGGCTTTAAACTGCCAGTGCCTATTTTAGAAACTTAAGTGTCAGATATTCGCATGACATCATTACAAGCAAAACATTTTGACAAAAGTAAATTAATTATAATAGATGAGGCCACAATGATGTCATGCTATGTCCTCCAATGTATTGACCGTTTGCTTTGTGAAGTCATGGATAATACTTTTCCATTTGGTGGAAAGGTAATGTTGTTAGGTGGACATTTTAGACAAACATTACCTGTCGTTGTACATGGAAATCGAACTGACATTATCGAAACCTGTATAAAGTCAAGCACACTATGGAAACATTTTACCCATCTTCAACTGCAACAAAACATGAGATCAGAAGGCCAAACTGATTTCAATGATCAGCTTATTAAAATTGGAGAAGGCAGAACAGAAAAAATACCAAATTTTCCTGACGACACTGTGCAGATCCCACCTCATATGATTTGTCACCAAGATATTATATTGGCTTTATTTGAAGGCAGCATAAATAACCAGGAATATTCAAAGCTTGCCAACCAAGTCATACTAAAGTGTAAAAAGAAGGATGCATTAATCCTCAATAATCAAATCTTTAAAAAAATTAATGCACCACAAAGAAATTATCACAGTGCTGATTCTGTACTTGCTGATGACAATGAAAGTCAGGCAAACTTTTCCACTGAATTCATAAACTCGCTAACTCCTTCTGGAATGCAACCACATATTTTGCAGCTAAAGAAAGGTGCAATTGTCATGTTACTGTGCAATATGAACCCCAAAAAAGGCCTATGCAATGGTACAAGATTAATTGTTCAACAAAGGACCATTTCATAGATGCTAAAATTTTAACTGGAACACATAAAGGAGAGAGAGTTTTCATACCAAGGATAGATTTATCACCAAGTGAAAGTAGTCTCCCTTTTACACTTCAAAGAAGACAATTAACCAATAATTATGGCATTTGCAGTGACCATTAATAAATCACAAGGACAAACGTTCAAATCTGTGGGGATTTTCTTAGAACAACCAGTATTTGCACATGGCCAATTGTACGTTGCCTTATCACGGTGCAAAATCCGCAGGCTATTAAAGTTTACATTGAAAAGAATGAAAGTCAAGGTGATTTATTAGAAGATGGACATATTTTGACTCAAAACATTGTCTACTATGAAGTACTTTAACTTTTCATTAAAGAAACAAAAGCCATGAAAAACAAATTTAAAAGCAAACGCAAAAATATAAAACACCACAATGTAACCACCGCATTTTTACAATAAATACACATAAATGTCCGTTCCCTTGAAAAGGTCATTATTACGCTACAGAAATTACATTTCCCAAAACAATATTTTACTGCTAAACTACATTAAATTGTCAAACACATACAGAACAGTGTTTACACAGCGTGCAACAAGTTTAAGTTCTTGCGTTCTCTTTGTAGAGAACCACTTTTCCACAGACCAAACTATATGTGCGATTTAAAACAATTACTACAGCAACAAACAAAGGTCAACCATTCAAAAATAGAAATCAATAAACAATTCAATTATAATTAATGGAAGTTCTGTTTATATATCATTAGCCTCACAAAACACTTGCCTTGCATTATTTTCTAAAATTATGTTAAAATGTTAATTAACTATGTCACTGTTTCTAATGTTACAAGTTTCAAAAAATATACTTTCAAGTTCCTTACTTAGACATATTACAAAGTTCATGTTAACAGCTCAACCATGTTTAAAGTCACAGCAATAAACAAAAGTCAACCATTGAAAAATACAAATCAATAAACAATTCAGTCATAATAAATTGAAGTACTGCTTATGGATGATTAGCCTCACAAAACACTTGTCTTGCATTATTTTTACAAATTATGTTAAAATGTTAATTAACTATGTTACTGTTTCTAATGTTACAAGTTTCAAAACAATATTTTCAAGGTCTTAGACATGTTACAAAGTTCATGTTACGAGCTCAACCACGTTTTAAGTCACAATGTAAATGTTGTCTTTTATGTTAAACATTAATCCAGGGAGTGATCTGATCGCCAGTTAATGGGGTCAGGAAGGAATTATTTTTTTCCTCTCTATGATACAATTGGCTAGGTTTCAAGGAGGGGTTTTACTGTTTGCCTTCCTCTGGATTCAATGTATATTTAAGTTAACAATTCTTGAGATAGAACTTGCATGTTAAAAAACCATTACCTCAAGTATACAATACTGATTAATTTAAAGTTCAACTGTTCTTACATTCAAATGTTAATACTTTTAATAACAAATTATATTAAAATCTTAATTCACTATGTTACTGTTTATAATGTTACAAGTTTGAACAAAACATTTCAAGTTCCTTACTTATAGAGATATAAGAAAGTTCAAGTTTCCAAAAAGATACTTTCCAGTTCCTTACTTAGACATATTACAAAGTTCATGTTAACAGGTCAACCACGTTTTAAATCACAGCAACAAACAAAGGTCAACCATTGAAAAATACAAATCAATAAACAATTCAGTCATAATTAATGGAATTACTGTTTATGGATGATTAGCCTCACAAAACACTTGCCTTGCATTATTTTCACAAATTATGTTAAAATGTTAATTAACTATGTTACTGTTTCTAATGTTCCAAGTTTGAAAAAAAAATTCAAGTTCCTTAGTTAGACAGATAAGAAAGTTCAAGTTTAAAAAAATATACTTTCCAGTTCCTTACTTACAGATATTACAAAGTTCATGTTAAGAGGTCAACCACGTTATAAATCACAGCAACAAACAAAAGTCAACCATTGAAAAATACAAATCAATAAACAATTCAGTCATAATTAATGGAAGTACTGTTTATGGATAATTAGCCACACAAAGCACTTGCCTTGCATTATTTTCACAAATTATGTTAAAATGTTAATTAACTATGTTTCTAATGTTACAAGTTTGAAACATTTTTTTTCAAGTTCCTTACTTAGGTAGATAAGAAAGTTCAAGTTTGAAAAAATATACTTTCAAGTTCTTTACTTAGACATATTACAAAGTTCATGTTAAGAGCTCAACCACGTTTTAAGTCACAATGTAAATGTTGTCTTTTATGTTAAACATTAATCCATGGAGTAATCTGATTGCCAGTTAATGGGGTCAGGAAGGAATTCATTTTTTCCCTTTCTGATACAATTGGCTACGTTTCAAAGAGGGTTTTTACTGTTTGCCTTCCTCTGGATTCAATGTATATTTAAGTTAACAATTCTTTAGATAGAACAGTATGTTAAAAAACATGACCTCAAGTTTACAATACTGATTAATTTCAAGTTCAGCTGTTCTTACATTGAAATGTTAATACTTTTAATACAAAATGCTTTAAGAGTTGATGTTGAACAAAAGAACATTTTACAAAAATAAACATGTTTAATATCACAATAGTACTTATTTCATCATAACGAAAACCTTACAAGTGTCAAATACGTATATTAATAACTAAACAACTTTCCAAACATACATATCTCATTGCCATCATTTTTTGACGGGCAAGTCGCTAGTATATATATACAGTGGATATAAAAAGTCTACACACCCCTGTTAAAATGTCAGGTTTCTGTGCTGTAAAAAAATGAGACAAAGATAAATAATTTCAGAACTTTTTCCACCTTTAATGTGACCTATAAACTGTACAACTCAATTGAAAAACAAACTGAAATCTTTTAGGTGGAGGGAAGAAAAAGAAAAAATAAAAATAATGTGGTTGCATAAGTCTGCACACCCTCTTATAACTGGGGATGTAGCTGTGTTCAGAATTAAGCAATCACATTCCAAATCGTGTTAAATAGGAGTCAGCATACAACTGCCATCATTTAAAGTGCCTCTGATTAACCCCAAATAAAGTTCAGCTGCTCTAGTTGGTCTTTCCTGAAATTTTCTTAGTCACATCCCACAGCAAAAGCCATGGTCCATAGAGAGCTTCCAAAGCATCAGAGGGAGGATCTCATTGTTAAAAGGTATCAGTCAGGAGAAGGGTACAAAAGAATTTCCAAGGCATTAGATATACCATGGAACACAGTGAAGGCAGTCATCATCAAGTGGAGAAAATATGGCACAACAGTGACATTACCAGGAACTGGAGCTCCATCCAAAATTGGGGAAAATGCAAGAAGAAAACTGGCCTGGGAGGCTACCAAGAGGCCTACAGGAACATTAAAGGAGCTGCAGGAATATCTGGCAAGTACTGGCTGTGTGGTACATGTGACAACAATCTCCCGTATTCTTCATATGTCTGGGCTATGGGGTAGAGTGGCAAGATGAAAGCCTTTTCTTACGAAGAAAAACATCCAAGCCAGGCTACAATTTGCAAAAACACATCTGAAGTCTCCCAAAAGCATGTGGGAAAAGGTGTTATGGTCTGATGAAACCAAGGTTGAACTTTTTGGCCATAATTCCAAAAGATATGTTTGGCGCAAAAACAACACTGCACATCACCAAAAGAACACCATACCCACAGTGAAGCATGGTGGTGGCAGCATCATGCTTTGGGGCTGTTTTTCTTCAGCTGGAACTGGGGCCTTAGTTAAGATAGAGGGAATTATGAACAGTTCCAAATACCAGTCAATATTGGCACAAAACCTTCAGGCTTCTGCTAGAAAGCTGAACATGAAGAGGAACTTCATCTTTCAGCATGACAATGACCCAAAGCATACATCCAAATCAACAAAGGAATGGCTTCACCAGAAGAAGATTAAAGTTTTGGAATGGCCCAGCCAGAGCCCAGACCTCAATCCGATTGAAAATCTGTGGGGTGATCTGAAGATGGCTGTGCACAGGAGATGCCCTCCCAATCTGACAGATTTGGAGTGTTTTGCAAAGAAGAGTGGGCAAATCTTGCCAAGTCAAAATGTGCCATTCTGATAGACTCATACCCAAAAAGACTGAGTGTTGTAATAAAATCAAAAGGTGCTTCAACAAAGTATTAGTTTAAGGGTGTGCATACTTATGCAACCATATTATCTTATTTTTATATTTTTTCTTCCCTCTACGTAAAAGATTTCAGTTCATTTTTCAATTGAGTTGTACGGTTTATAGGTCACATTAAAGATGGAAAAAGTTCTGAAATTATTTATCTTTGTCTCGTTTTTTTACAGCACAGAAACCTGACATTTTAACAGGGGTGTGTAGACTTTTTATATCTACTGTATATATACAGTGGATATAAAAAGTCTACACACCCCTGTATCAAGTGGAGAAAATATGGCACAACAGTAACATTAACAAGAACTGGAGCTCCCTCCAAAATTGATGAAAAGACGAGAAGAAAACTGGTCTGGGAGGCTACCAAGAGGCCTACAGCAACATTAAAGGAGCTGCAGGAATATCTGGCAAGCAAAACGAAAGCCTTTTCTTATGAAGAAAAACATCCAACCCAGGCTACATTTTGCAAAAACACATCTGAAGTCTCCCAAAAGCATGTGGGAAAATGTGTTATGGTCTGATGATACCAAGGTTGAACTTTTTGGCCATAATTCCAAAACATATGTTTGGCACAAAAACAACACTGCACATCACCAAAAGAACACCATACACACAGTGAAGCATGGTGGCGGTATCATTTCTTCTTCCTTTTTTTGGGCGGGGGCTGTTTTTCTTCAGCTGGAACTGGGGCCTTAGTTAAGATAGAGGCAATTATGAACGGTTCCAAATACCAGTCAATATTGGCACAAAACCTTCAGGCTTCTGCTAGAAAGCTGAACATGAAGAGGAACTTCATCTTTCAGAATAACAACGACACAAAGCATACATCCAAATCAACAAAGGAATGGCGTCACCAGAAGAATATTAAAGTTTTGGAATGGCCCAGCCAGAGCCCAGACCTGAATCCAATTGAAAATCTGTGGGGTGTTCTGAAGAGGGCTGTGCACAGGAGATGCCCTTGGAATCTGACAGATTTGGAGTGTTTTTGCAAAGAAGAGTGGGCAAATCTTGCAAAGTCAAAATGTGCCATGCTGATAGACTCATAAGCAAAAAGACTGAGTGCTGTAATAAAATCAAAAGGTGCTTCAACAAAGTATTAGTTTAAGGGTGTGCATACTTATTCAACCATTTTATTTTATTTTTATATTTTTTCTTCCCTCTACCTAAAAGATTTCAGTTTGTTTTTCAATGGAGTTGCACAGTTTATAGGTCACATTAAAGGGGGAAAAAGTTCTGAAATGATTTATCTTTGTCTAATTTTTGTCCAGCACAGAAACTTGACATTTTAACAGGGGTGTGTAGACTTTTTATATCCACTGTATCTGTTCCCTTGCTGTAGCTAGTTACAGGCAGTTGTTTCTGCACTTCCCCCTCATTATAAGATTTATGATGTTCACATTTCCTATTGGTTCCTAGGGCCGTCTCATCTTTAAAGCATGATTTGTCAGCTCCATGCACAGATATCAGTTGCGGCAAAAGAGCAAGATTTATATATCTGTGGGAGTGAAATATTTACATTAGTGTAGAAGTTAAGGAAAAAAAGCTCCTGCAGACTTTGATATGAGGGGACCATAAAGCAATTGGTAATGAAAGATGTGGCAGAACAAGGAGAGACTATACTATAGACATGTGAAGATGCATGTATGTTCTAAGCCACTATGTTTGAAGTCCAAAACCATCAGTGTACCCTTGTTTGTGAAAAGTCAATTAATTACAGCAAATCACTCACTTAAACTGCCTTTGATGAAGCAAGAATATAGTTGCATTCAATCTGAATTGCGGAGTTGCAAGCATCCTCTTCCATGGCTGAACTATATTTGAAATATAAGATTTTCAATTTCAGATTTTCACACTTGGCTCTATTATTATTTTTTTTAAATTATGATGTCACAAAGTAAGCTGCAACTTTTTACAACAAACATTACTAACATTACCTAATTACCATGGTTGGCCTTAAAGCACAAGGGGATGTGGGGGTGATGGCATCCTGGGTATGGAGAATAGCCATCAAGCCTTCCCTGTCATGGGTTAATATGCAAAGTAATCTAGATAAACAATGAGTATTGCAGTATACAGTGATACATTTTTTATTGGAGAAACATTTTATTTATAGTGACACACTTTCCAGAGGTTTGACCTCCCTTTAACCCTTCTGGCGGTCTGGCCGCGTCAGTATTCCGAGTGTTAAAGCGGTACACTCAGGGATACTGACATGTCCAGAAAGCCTTGTTCCGCCCCCTGCCACTACATTGTAGTGTAGTGGCCCCTACCCCCAGCCCCTGCAGCACACTATTTTCCCTTCTCCTCCCCTTACCCCTCATACTTCTCTTTCCCTTACCCTTCTCCCATCTCCTCCTCTTCCTCCTCTCTCTTCTCCTCTCTTTCCCCCTCTCCCTTCTCCTTCCCTTCCCCCTTTCCCTTCTCCTCCCCTACCCCGCCCCTTCCCTCTCTCCCTTCTCCTCTCATGCCCCCTCCTTCCTCCCCCATCCCCCTCCTTCCTCCCTCATCTTCCTCTTCCCCCTCCCTCTTTCCCCCTCTCCTCCTTTAACCCCTCCTCCCTTCCCCATCCTTCCTCACCATTCCCCATCATTCCTCCCTCATCCCTCTCCTTCCCCTTCTATCCCCTTCCTTCCCCTCCTATCCCCCTCCTTCCCCCCTTCCTCCCCCTCCCCCCCTCCTTTCTCCACCTTCCGCTATGCTCCTGTGTTACTCTCTCATACTTCCCCTGCAGCATGTCTCCCTCATTCTCCTTTTTTACTGTATATCAACAAATACTATGCAAACAACATAATTAAACATTTTACAAATAAAAAAACAAATTCTAAAATGACCGAACACTAGTGATGTCCCGAACAGTTCGCCGGAAAACTATTCGCGGCGATTTTCTCATGTTCGCGTTCGCATCGAATGGCGAACACATGCGCTTTTCGGTCCGCCACCTATTCTTTAACATTGAGGAAACTTTGACCCTGCACCTTACAGTCAGCAGACACATTCCAGCCAATCAGCAGCATACACTCTGAACATTCTGAAGCTACATTCGTTGAGAGAGGACATATATTCTAGCTGCTGCTGATTTAATAGGGAAATAGATAGCCAGGCTGTGTATTTAGCTTTCACTACACACCTGAAGGACTCATTTGATATCTGCTGCAAGGACAGCAACACAAAAAGCCCTTTTTAGGGCTAGAACATAATTTATTTTATTTTAATATTTTTTTCTGTGTAATCTAATTGCATATGCCTGCCTGCTAGCGTGTGTGTGAGGCATATTGCATCTACTCTCCCAACTATTGACAGTGCACAGTGACACTCATATCTAGTGCATCCGTAGTGTACAGTGACATAAAACAACACTTTTTTTACTGTAATCGATTGAATATCAGTTGCCTGCCTACAGGCGTGTGTGTGAGGCCTATTGCATCTACTCTGCCAACTTTGGCCATTGCACAGTGACACTCATATCTAGTGCAACCGTAGTGTACAGTGACATAAAACAACCCTTTTTTGACTGTAATCGATTGAATATCAGTTGCCTGCCTACAGGCGTGTGTGTGAAGCCTATTGCATCTACTCTGCCAACTTTTGCCAGTTCACAGTGACACTCATATCTAGTGCAACCGTAGTGTACAGTGACATAAAACAAGCCTTTTTTGACTGTAATCGATTGAATATCTGTTGCCTGCCTACACGCGTGTGTGTGAAGCCTATTGCATCTACTCTGCCAACTTTTGCCAGTGCACAGTGACACTCATATCTAGTGCAACCGTAGTGTACAGTGAAATAAAAGAACCCTTTTTTTTCTGTAATCGATTGAATATCAGTTGCCTGCCTACAGGCGTGTGTGTGAGGCCTAGTGCATCTACTCTGCCAACTTTTGCCAGTGCACAGTGACACTCATATCTAGTGCAACCGTAGTGTACAGTGACATAAAACAACACTTTTTTGACTGTAATCGATTGAATATCAGTTGCCTGCCTACAGGCGTGTGTGTGAAGACTATTGCATCTACTCTGCCAAATTTTGCCAGTGCACAGTGACACTCATATCTAGTGCAACTGTAGTGTACAGTGACATAAAACAACACTTTTTTGACTGTAATCGATTGAATATCAGTTGCCTGCCTACAGGCGTGTGTGTGAGGCCTATTGCATCTACTCTGCCAACTTTTGCCAGTGCACAGTGACACTCATATCTAGTGCAACCGTAGTGTACAGTGAAATAAAAGAACCCTTTTTTTTCTGTAATCAATTAAATATCAGTTGCCAGCCTACAGGCGTGTGTGTGAGGCCTATTGCATCTACTCTGCCAACTTTTGCCATTGCACAGTGACACTCATATCTAGTGCAACCAAAGTGTACAGTGAAATAAAAGAACCCTTTTTTGACTGTAATCGATTGAATATCAGTTAACTGCCTACAGGCGTGTGTGTGAAGACTATTGCATCTACTCTGCCAACTTTTGCCAGTGCACAGTGACACTCATATTTAGTGCAACCGTAGTGTACAGTGAAATAAAAAAAAACTTTTTTGACTGTAATCGACTAAATATCAGTTGCCTACTTATTGGCGTGTTTTTGAGGCCTATTGCATCTACTCTGCCAACTTTTGCCAGTGCACAGTGACACTCATATCTGGTGCAACCGTAGTGTACAGTGACATAAAACAACCCTTTTTTGACTGTAATCGATTGAATATCAGTTGCCTGCCTACAGGCGTGTGTGTGAGGCCTATTGCATCTACTCTGCCAACTTTTGCCAGTGCACAGTGACACTCATATCTGGTGCAACCGTAGTGTACAGTGAAATAAAAGAACCCTTTTTTTTTCTGTAATCAATTGAATATCAGTTGCCTGCCTACAGGCGTGTGTGTGAGGCCTATTGCATCTACTCTGCCAACTTTTGCCAGTGCACAGTGACACTCATATCTAGTGCAACCGTAGTGTACAGTGAAATAAAAGAACCCTTTTTTTTCTGTAATCAATTGAATATCAGTTGCCTGCCTACAGGCGTGTGTGTGAGGCCTATTGCATCTACTCTGCCAACTTTTGCCAGTGCACAGTGACACTCATATTTAGTGCAACCGTAGTGTACAGTGAAATAAAAAAAAACTTTTTTGACTGTAATCGACTAAATATCAGTTGCCTGCCTATAGGCGTGTTTTTGAGGCCTATTGCATCTACTCTGCCAACTTTTGCCAGTGCACAGTGACACTCATATCTGGTGCAACCGTAGTGTACAGTGACATAAAACAACCCTTTTTTGACTGTAATCGATTGAATATCAGTTGCCTGCCTACAGGCGTGTGTGTGAGGCCTATTGCATCTACTCTGCCAACTTTTGCCAGTGCACAGTGACACTCATATCTGGTGCAACCGTAGTGTACAGTGACATAAAAGAACCCTTTTTTGACTGTAATCGATTGAATATCAGTTGCCTGCCTACAGGCGTGTGTGTGAGGCCTATTGCATCTACTCTGCCAACTTTTGCCAGTGCACAGTGACACTCATATCTAGTGCAACCATTGTGTACAGTGAAATAAAAGAACCCTTTTTTTTCTGTAATCGATTGAATATTAGTTGCCTGCCTACAGGCGTGTGTGTGAGGCCTATTGTATCTACTCTGCCAACTTTTGCCAGTGCACAGTGACACTTATATCTGGTGCAACCGTAGAGTACAGTGAAATAAAAGAACCCTTTTTTGACTATAATCGATTGAATATCAGTTGCCTGCCTACAGGCGTGTGTGTGAGGCCTATTGCATCTACTCTGCCAACTTTTGCCAGTGCACAGTGACTCTCATATCTAGTGCAACCGTAGTGTACAGTGACATAAAACAACACTTTTTTGACTATAATCGATTGAATATCAGTTGCCTGCCTACAGGCGTGTCGTGAGGCATATTGCATCTACTCTGCCAAATTTTGCCAGTGCACAGTGACACTCATCTCTAGTGCAACCGTTGTGTACAGTGACATAAAACAACACTTTTTTGACTATAATCGATTGAATATCAGTTGCCTGCCTACAGGCGTGTCGTGAGGCATATTGCATCTACTCTGCCAACTTTTGCCAGTGCACAGTGACACTCATCTCTAGTGCAACCGTTGTGTACAGTGAAATAAAAGAACCCTTTTTTTTCTGTAATCGATTGAATATCAGTTGCCTGCCTACAGGCGTGTGTGTGAGCCCTATTGCATCTACTCTGCCAACTTTTGCCAGTGCACAGTGACACTCATATCTGGTGCAACCGTAGTGTACAGTGAAATAAAAGAACTCTTTTTTTACTGTAATCGATTGAATATCAGTTGCCTGCCTACAGGCATGTGTGTGAGGCCTATTCCATCTACTCTGCCAACTTTTGCCAGTGCACAGTGACACTCATATCTAGTGCAACCGTAGTGTACAGTGAAATAAAACAACCCTTTTTTTTTATGTAATCGACTGATTATCAGTTGCCTGCCTACAGGTGTGTGTGTGAGGCCTATTGCATCTACTCTGCCAACTTTTGCCAGTGCACACTCACACTTATATCTGCTGCAACCGTAGTGTACTGTAAAATAAAAGAACCCTTTTTTTCTGTAATCGATTGAATATCAGTTGCATGCCTACAGGCGTGTGTGTGAAGCCTATTGCATCTACTCTGCCAACTTTTGCCAGTGCACAGTGACACTCATATCTAGTGCAACCGTAGTGTAAAGTGACATAAAACAACACTTTTTTGACTGTAATCGATTAAATATCAGTTGCCTGCCTACAGGTGTGTGTGTGAGGCCTAATGCATCTACTCTGCCAACTTTTGCTAGTGAACAGTGACACTCATATCTAGTGGAACCGTAGTGTACAGTGACATAAAAGAACTCTTTTTTGACTGTAATCGATTGAATATCAGTTGCCTGCCTACAGGCGTGTCGTGAGGCCTATTGCATCTACTCTGCCAACTTTTGCCAGTGCACAGTGACACTCATATCTAGTGCAACCGTAGTGTACAGTGACATAAAACAACACTTTTTTGACTGTAATCGATTAAATATCAGTTGCCTGCCTACAGGTGTGTGTGTGTGAGGCCTATTGCATCTACTCTGCCAACTTTTGCCAGTGCACAGTGACACTCATATCTAGTGCAACCATTGTGTACAGTGACATAAAACAGCCCTTTTTTGACTGTAATCGATTGAATATCAGTTGCCTGCCTACAGGCGTGTGTGTTAAGACTATTGCATCTACTCTGCCAACTTTTGCCAGATCACATTGACACTCATATCTAGTGCAACCGTAGTGTACAGTGAAATAAAAGAACCCTTTTTTTACTATAATCGATTGAATATCAGTTGCCTGCCTACAGGCGTGTGTGTGAGGCCTATTGCATCTACTCTGCCAACTTTTGCCAGTGCACAGTGACACTCATATCTGGTGCAACCGTAGTGTACAGTGAAATAAAAGAACTCTTTTTTGACTGTAATCGATTGAATATCAGTTGCTTGCCTACAGGCATGTGTGTGAGGCCTATTCCATCTACTCTGCCAACTTTTGCCAGTGCACAGTGACACTCATATCTAGTGCAACCGTAGTGTACAGTGAAATAAAACAACCCTTTTTAAAACTGTAATCGATTGAATATCAGTTGCCTGCCTACAGGCGTGTGTGTGAGGCCTATTGCATCTACTCTGCCAACTTTTGCCAGTGCACAGTGACACTCATATCTGGTGCAACTGTAGAGTACAGTGACATAAAAAAAACCTTTTTTAACTGTAATCGACTGATTATCAGTTGCCTGCCTACAGGCGTGTGTGTGAGGCCTATTGCATCTACTCTGCCAACTTTTGCCAGTGCACAGTGACACTCATATCTAGTGCAACCGTAGTGTACAGTGAAATAAAACAACCCTTTTTAAAACTGTAATCGATTGAATATCAGTTGCCTGCCTACAGGCGTGTGTGTGAGGCCTATTGCATCTACTCTGCCAACTTTTGCCAGTGCACAGTGACACTCATATCTGGTGCAACTGTAGTGTACAGTGACATAAAAAAAACCTTTTTTAACTGTAATCGACTGATTATCAGTTGCCTGCCTACAGGCGTGTGTGTGAGGCCTAGTGCATCTACTCTGCCAACTTTTGCCAGTGCACAGTGACACTCATATCTAGTGCAACCGTAGTGTACAGTGACATAAAACAACACTTTTTTGACTGTAATCGATTGAATATCAGTTGCCTGCCTACAGGCGTGTGTGTGAAGACTATTGCATCTACTCTGCCAAATTTTGCCAGTGCACAGTGACACTCATATCTAGTGCAACTGTAGTGTACAGTGACATAAAACAACACTTTTTTGACTGTAATCGATTGAATATCAGTTGCCTGCCTACAGGCGTGTGTGTGAGGCCTATTGCATCTACTCTGCCAACTTTTGCCAGTGCACAGTGACACTCATATCTAGTGCAACCGTAGTGTACAGTGAAATAAAAGAACCCTTTTTTTTCTGTAATCAATTAAATATCAGTTGCCAGCCTACAGGCGTGTGTGTGAGGCCTATTGCATCTACTCTGCCAACTTTTGCCATTGCACAGTGACACTCATATCTAGTGCAACCAAAGTGTACAGTGAAATAAAAGAACCCTTTTTTGACTGTAATCGATTGAATATCAGTTAACTGCCTACAGGCGTGTGTGTGAAGACTATTGCATCTACTCTGCCAACTTTTGCCAGTGCACAGTGACACTCATATTTAGTGCAACCGTAGTGTACAGTGAAATAAAAAAAAACTTTTTTGACTGTAATCGACTAAATATCAGTTGCCTGCCTATAGGCGTGTTTTTGAGGCCTATTGCATCTACTCTGCCAACTTTTGCCAGTGCACAGTGACACTCATATCTGGTGCAACCGTAGTGTACAGTGACATAAAACAACCCTTTTTTGACTGTAATCGATTGAATATCAGTTGCCTGCCTACAGGCGTGTGTGTGAGGCCTATTGCATCTACTCTGCCAACTTTTGCCAGTGCACAGTGACACTCATATCTGGTGCAACCGTAGTGTACAGTGAAATAAAAGAACCCTTTTTTTTTCTGTAATCAATTGAATATCAGTTGCCTGCCTACAGGCGTGTGTGTGAGGCCTATTGCATCTACTCTGCCAACTTTTGCCAGTGCACAGTGACACTCATATCTAGTGCAACCGTAGTGTACAGTGAAATAAAAGAACCCTTTTTTTTCTGTAATCAATTGAATATCAGTTGCCTGCCTACAGGCGTGTGTGTGAGGCCTATTGCATCTACTCTGCCAACTTTTGCCAGTGCACAGTGACACTCATATTTAGTGCAACCGTAGTGTACAGTGAAATAAAAAAAAACTTTTTTGACTGTAATCGACTAAATATCAGTTGCCTGCCTATAGGCGTGTTTTTGAGGCCTATTGCATCTACTCTGCCAACTTTTGCCAGTGCACAGTGACACTCATATCTGGTGCAACCGTAGTGTACAGTGACATAAAACAACCCTTTTTTGACTGTAATCGATTGAATATCAGTTGCCTGCCTACAGGCGTGTGTGTGAGGCCTATTGCATCTACTCTGCCAACTTTTGCCAGTGCACAGTGACACTCATATCTGGTGCAACCGTAGTGTACAGTGACATAAAAGAACCCTTTTTTGACTGTAATCGATTGAATATCAGTTGCCTGCCTACAGGCGTGTCGTGAGGCCTATTGCATCTACTCTGCCAACTTTTGCCAGTGCACAGTGACACTCATATCTAGTGCAACCATTGTGTACAGTGAAATAAAAGAACCCTTTTTTTTCTGTAATCGATTGAATATTAGTTGCCTGCCTACAGGCGTGTGTGTGAGGCCTATTGTATCTACTCTGCCAACTTTTGCCAGTGCACAGTGACACTTATATCTGGTGCAACCGTAGAGTACAGTGAAATAAAAGAACCCTTTTTTGACTATAATCGATTGAATATCAGTTGCCTGCCTACAGGCGTGTGTGTGAGGCCTATTGCATCTACTCTGCCAACTTTTGCCAGTGCACAGTGACTCTCATATCTAGTGCAACCGTAGTGTACAGTGACATAAAACAACACTTTTTTGACTATAATCGATTGAATATCAGTTGCCTGCCTACAGGCGTGTCGTGAGGCATATTGCATCTACTCTGCCAAATTTTGCCAGTGCACAGTGACACTCATCTCTAGTGCAACCGTTGTGTACAGTGACATAAAACAACACTTTTTTGACTATAATCGATTGAATATCAGTTGCCTGCCTACAGGCGTGTCGTGAGGCATATTGCATCTACTCTGCCAACTTTTGCCAGTGCACAGTGACACTCATCTCTAGTGCAACCGTTGTGTACAGTGACATAAAACAACACTTTTTTGACTGTAATCGATTGAATATCAGTTGCCTGCCTACAGGTGTGTGTGTTAAGACTATAGCATCTACTCTGCCAACTTTTGCCAGTGCACAGTGACACTCATATCTGGTGCAACCGTAGTGTACAGTGAAATAAAAGAACCCTTTTTTTTCTGTAATCGATTGAATATCAGTTGCCTGCCTACAGGCGTGTGTGTGAGCCCTATTGCATCTACTCTGCCAACTTTTGCCAGTGCACAGTGACACTCATATCTGGTGCAACCGTAGTGTACAGTGAAATAAAAGAACTCTTTTTTTACTGTAATCGATTGAATATCAGTTGCCTGCCTACAGGCATGTGTGTGAGGCCTATTCCATCTACTCTGCCAACTTTTGCCAGTGCACAGTGACACTCATATCTAGTGCAACCGTAGTGTACAGTGAAATAAAACAACCCTTTTTTTTTATGTAATCGATTGAATATCAGTTGCCTGCCTACAGGCGTGTGTGTGAGGCCTATTGCATCTACTCTGCCAACTTTTGCCAGTTCACATTGACACTCATATCTAGTGCAACCGTAGTGTACAGTGACATAAAACAACAATTTTTTGACTGTAATCGACTGATTATCAGTTGCCTGCCTACAGGTGTGTGTGTGAGGCCTATTGCATCTACTCTGCCAACTTTTGCCAGTGCACACTCACACTTATATCTGCTGCAACCGTAGTGTACTGTAAAATAAAAGAACCCTTTTTTTCTGTAATCGATTGAATATCAGTTGCATGCCTACAGGCGTGTGTGTGAAGCCTATTGCATCTACTCTGCCAACTTTTGCCAGTGCACAGTGACACTCATATCTAGTGCAACCGTAGTGTAAAGTGACATAAAACAACACTTTTTTGACTGTAATCGATTAAATATCAGTTGCCTGCCTACAGGTGTGTGTGTGAGGCCTAATGCATCTACTCTGCCAACTTTTGCTAGTGAACAGTGACACTCATATCTAGTGGAACCGTAGTGTACAGTGACATAAAAGAACTCTTTTTTGACTGTAATCGATTGAATATCAGTTGCCTGCCTACAGGCGTGTCGTGAGGCCTATTGCATCTACTCTGCCAACTTTTGCCAGTGCACAGTGACACTCATATCTAGTGCAACCGTAGTGTACAGTGACATAAAACAACACTTTTTTGACTGTAATCGATTAAATATCAGTTGCCTGCCTACAGGTGTGTGTGTGTGAGGCCTATTGCATCTACTCTGCCAACTTTTGCCAGTGCACAGTGACACTCATATCTAGTGCAACCATTGTGTACAGTGACATAAAACAGCCCTTTTTTGACTGTAATCGATTGAATATCAGTTGCCTGCCTACAGGCGTGTGTGTTAAGACTATTGCATCTACTCTGCCAACTTTTGCCAGATCACATTGACACTCATATCTAGTGCAACCGTAGTGTACAGTGAAATAAAAGAACCCTTTTTTTACTATAATCGATTGAATATCAGTTGCCTGCCTACAGGCGTGTGTGTGAGGCCTATTGCATCTACTCTGCCAACTTTTGCCAGTGCACAGTGACACTCATATCTGGTGCAACCGTAGTGTACAGTGAAATAAAAGAACTCTTTTTTGACTGTAATCGATTGAATATCAGTTGCCTGCCTACAGGCATGTGTGTGAGGCCTATTCCATCTACTCTGCCAACTTTTGCCAGTGCACAGTGACACTCATATCTAGTGCAACCGTAGTGTACAGTGAAATAAAACAACCCTTTTTAAAACTGTAATCGATTGAATATCAGTTGCCTGCCTACAGGCGTGTGTGTGAGGCCTATTGCATCTACTCTGCCAACTTTTGCCAGTGCACAGTGACACTCATATCTGGTGCAACTGTAGTGTACAGTGACATAAAAAAAACCTTTTTTAACTGTAATCGACTGATTATCAGTTGCCTGCCTACAGGCGTGTGTGTGAGGCCTATTGCATCTACTCTGCCAACTTTTGCCAGTGCACAATGACACTCATATCTAGTGCAACCGTAGTGTACAGTGACATAAAACAACACTTTTTTCACTGTAATCGATTGAATATCAGTTGCCTGCCTACAGGCGTGTGTGTGAAGCCTATTGCATCTACTCTACCAACTTTTGCCAGTGCACACTCACACTCATATCTGCTGCAACCATAGTGTACTGTAAAATAAAAGAACCCTTTTTTTCCGTAATCGATTGAATATCAGTTGCATGCCTACAGGCGTGTGTGTGAAGCCTATTGCATCTACTCTGCCAACGTTTGCCAGTGCACAGTGACACTCATATCAAGTGCAACCATAGTGTACAGTGACATAAAACAACTCTTTTTTGACTATAATCGATTGAATATCAGTTGCCTGCCTACAGGTGTGTGTGTGAGGCCTATTGCATCTTCTCTGCCAACTTTTGCCAGTGCATAGTGACACTCATATCGAGTGCAACCATAGTGTACAGTGACATAAAACAACCCTTTTTTGACTGTAATCGATTGAATATCAGTCTCCTGCCTACAGGCGTGTGTGTGAGGCCTATTGCATCTACTCTGCCAACTTTTGCCAGTGCACAGTGACACTCATATCTAGTGCAACCGTAGTGTACAGTGAAAAAAAACAGTTTTGTTTTTGACTGTAATCGATTGAATATAAGTTGCCTGCCTACAGGCGTGTGTGTGAGGCCTATTGCATCTACTCTGCCAACTTTTGCCAGTGCACAGTGACACTCATATCTAGTGCAACCGTAGTGTACAGTGACATAAAAGAACTCTTTTTTCACTGTAATCGATTGAATATCAGTTGCCTGCCTACAGGCGTGTGTGTGAAGACTATTGCATCTACTCTGCAAACTTTTGCCAGTGCACAGTGACACTCATATCTGGTGCAACCATAGTGTACAGTGAAATAAAAGAACACTTTTCTTTCTGTAATCGATTGAATATCAGTTGCCTGCCTACAGGCGTGTGTGTGAGGCCTATTGCATCTACTCTGCCAACTTTTGCCAGTGCACAGTGACACTCATATCTGGTGCAACCGTAGTGTACAGTGACATTAAAGAACCCTTTTTTGACTGTAATCGATTGAATATCAGTTGCCTGCCTACAGGCGTTTGTGTGAGGCCTATTGCATCTACTCTGCCAACATTTGCCAGTGCACAGTGACACTCATATCTAGTGCAACCGTAGTGTACAGTGAAAAAAAACAACCCTTTTTTGACTGTAATCGATTAAATATATGTTGCCTGCCTACAGGCGTGTGTGTGAGGCCTATTCCATCTACTCTGCCAACTTTTGCCAGTGCACAGTGACATTTATATCTAGTGCAACCGTAGTGTACAGTGAAATAAAAGAACCCTTTTTTGACTGTAATCGATTTAATATCGGTTGCCTGCCTACAGGCATGTGTGTGAGGCCTATTGCATCTTCTCTGCCAACTTTTGCGAGTGCACAGTGACACTCATATCTAGCGCAACCGTAGTGTACAGTGAAATAAAACAACCCTTTTTTTACTGTAATTGATTGAATATCGGTTGCCTGCCTACAGGCGTGTGTGTAAGGCCTATTGCATCTACTCTGCCAACTTTTGCCAGTTCACATTGACACTCATATCTAGTGCAACCGTAGTGTACAGTGACATAAAACAACAATTTTTTGTCTGTAATCGACTGATTATCAGTTGCCTGCCTACAGGCGTGTGTGTGAGGCCTATTCCATCTACTCTGCCAACTTTTGCCAGTGCACAGTGACATTTATATCTAGTGCAACCGTAGTGTACAGTGAAAAAAAACAACCCTTTTTTGACTGTAATCGATTAAATATATGTTGCCTGCCAACAGGCGTGTGTGTGAGGCCTATTCCATCTACTCTGCCAACTTTTGCCAGTGCACAGTGACATTTATATCTAGTGCAACCGTAGTGTACAGTGAAATAAAAGAACCCTTTTTTGACTGTAATCGATTTAATATCGGTTGCCTGCCTACAGGCATGTGTGTGAGGCCTATTGCATCTTCTCTGCCAACTTTTGCGAGTGCACAGTGACACTCATATCTAGTGCAACCGTAGTGTACAGTGAAATAAAACAACCCTTTTTTTACTGTAATTGATTGAATATCGGTTGCCTGCCTACAGGCGTGTGTGTGAAGCCTATTGCATCTACTCTGCCAACTTTTGCCAGTGCACACTCACACTCATATCTGCTGCAACCGCAGTGTACCGTGAAATAAAAATAACCTTTTTTTCTGTAATCGATTGAATATCAGTTGCATGCCTACAGGCGTGTGTGTGATGCCTATTGCATCTACTCTGCCAACTTTTGCCAGTGCACAGTGACACTCATATCTAGTGCAACCGTAGTGTACAGTGACATAAAACAACTCTTTTTTGACTATAATCGATTGAATATCAGTTGCCTGCCTACAGGTGTGTGTGTGAGGCCTATTGCATCTTCTCTGCCAACTTTTGCCAGTGCACAGTGACACTCATATCTAGTGCAACCGTAGTGTACAGTGACATAAAACAACCCTCTTTTGACTGTAATCGATTGAATATCATTGTCCTGCCTACAGGCGTGTGTGTGAAGACTATTGCATCTACTCTGCCAACTTTTGCCAGTGCACAGTGACACTCATATCTAGTGCAACCGTAGTGTACAGTGAAATAAAAGAACCCTTTTTTGACTGTAATCGATTGAATATCAGTTGCCTGCCTACAGGCGTGTGTGTGAGGCCTATTGCATTTACTCTGCCAACTTTTGCCAGTGCACAGTGACACTCCTATCTAGTGCAACCGTAGCGTACAGTGAAAAAAAACAGTTTTGTTTTTGACTGTAATCGATTGAATATAAGTTGCCTGCCTACAGGCGTGTGTGTGAGGCCTATTGCATCTACTCTGCCAACTTTTCCCAGTGCACAGTGACACTCATATCTGGTGCAACCGTAGTGTACAGTGAAATAAAAGAACCCTTTTTTGACTGTAATCAATTGAATATCAGTTGCCTGCCTACTGGCGTGTGTGTGAGGCCTATTCCATCTACTCTGCCAACTTTTGCCAGTGCACAGTGACACTCATATCTAGTGCAACCGTAGTGTACAGTGACATAAAACAACACTTTTTTCACTGTAATCCATTGAATATCAGTTGCCTGCCTACAGGTGTGTGTGTGAAGACTATTGCATCTACTCTGCCAACTTTTGCCAGTGCACAGTGACACTCATATCTGGTGCAACCATAGTGTACAGTGAAATAAAAGAACCCTTTTCTTTCTGTAATCGATTGAATATCAGTTGCCTGCCTACAGGCGTGTGTGTGAAGCCTATTGCATCTACTCTGCCAACTTTTGCCAGTGCACAGTGACACTCATATCTGGTGCAACCGTAGTGTACAGTGAAATTAAAGAACCCTTTTTTGACTGTAATCGATTGAATATCAGTTGCCTGCCTACAGGCGTGTGTGTGAGGCCTATTGCATCTACTCTGCCAACATTTGCCAGTGCACAGTGACACTCATATCTAGTGCAACCGTAGTGTACAGTGAAAAAAAACAACCCTTTTTTGACTGTAATCGATTAAATATATGTTGCCTGCCTACAGGCGTGTGTGTGAGGCCTATTCCATCTACTCTGCCAACTTTTGCCAGTGCACAGTGACATTTATATCTAGTGCAACCGTAGTGTACAGTGAAATAAAAGAACCCTTTTTTGACTGTAATCGATTGAATATCGGTTGCCTGCCTACAGGCATGTGTGTGAGGCCTATTGCATCTTCTCTGCCAACTTTTGCGAGTGCACAGTGACACTCATATCTAGTGCAACCGTAGTGTACAGTGAAATAAAACAACCCTTTTTTTACTGTAATTGATTGAATATCGGTTGCCTGCCTACAGGCGTGTGTGTAAGGCCTATTGCATCTACTCTGCCAACTTTTGCCAGTTCACATTGACACTCATATCTAGTGCAACCATAGTGTACAGTGACATAAAACAACAATTGTTTGTCTGTAATCGACTGATTATCAGTTGCCTGCCTACAGGCGTGTGTGTGAGGCCTATTGCATCTACTCTGCAAACTTTTGCCAGTGCACAGTGACACTCATATCTAGTGCATCCGTAGTGTAAAGTGACATAAAACAACCCTTTTTTTACTGTAATCGATTGAATATCAGTTGCCTGCCTACAGGCATGTGTGTGAAGCCTAATGCATCTACTCTGCCAACTTTTGCCAGTGCACACTCACACTCATATCTGCTGCAACCGCAGTGTACCGTGAAATAAAAGAACCCTTTTTTTCTGTAATCGATTGAATATCAGTTGCATGCCTACAGGCGTGTGTGTGATGCCTATTGCATCTACTCTGCCAACTTTTGCCAGTGCACAGTGACACTCATATCTAGTGCAACCGTAGTGTACAGTGACATAAAACAACTCTTTTTTGACTATAATCGATTGAATATCAGTTGCCTGCCTACAGGTGTGTGTGTGAGGCCTATTGCATCTTCTCTGCCAACTTTTGCCAGTGCACAGTGACACTCATATCTAGTGCAACCGTAGTGTACAGTGACATAAAACAACCCTCTTTTGACTGTAATCGATTGAATATCATTGTCCTGCCTACAGGCGTGTGTGTGAAGACTATTGCATCTACTCTGCCAACTTTTGCCAGTGCACAGTGACACTCATATCTAGTGCAACCGTAGTGTACAGTGAAATAAAAGAACCCTTTTTTGACTGTAATCGATTGAATAGCAGTTGCCTGCCTACAGGCGTGTGTGTGAGGCCTATTGCATCTACTCTGCCAACTTTTGCCAGTGCACAGTGACACTCATATCTAGTGCAACTATAGTGTACAGTGAAAAAAAACAACCCTTTTTTGACTGTAATCGATTGAATATCAGTTGACTGCCTACAGGCGTGTGTGTGAGGCCTATTGCATCTACTCTGCCAACTTTTGCCAGTGCACAGTGACACTCATATCTGGTGCAACCGTAGTGTACAGTGAAATGAAAGAACCCTTTTTTGACTGTAATCGATTGAATATCAGTTGCCTGCCTACAGGCGTGTGTGTGAGGCCTATTGCATCTACTCTGCCAACTTTTGCCAGTGCACAGTGACACTCATGTCTAGTGCAACCTTAGTGTACAGTGAAATAAAATAACCCTTTTTTGACTGTAATCAATTGAATATCAGTTGCCTGCCTACAGGCGTGTGTGAGGCCTATTCCATCTACTCTGCCAACTTTTGCCAGTGCACAGTGACATTTATATCTAGTGCAACGGTAGTGTACAGTGAAATAAAAGAACCCTTTTTTGACTGTAATCGATTGAATATCAGTTGCCTGCCTACAGGCGTGTGTGTGAAGACTATTGCATCTACTCTGCCAACTTTTGCCAGTGCACAGTGACACTCATATCTGGTGCAACCGTAGTTTACAGTGAAATAAAATAACCCTTTTTTTTCTGTAATCGATTGAATATCAGTTGCCTGCCTACAGGCGTGTGTGTGAGGCCTATTGCATCTACTCTGCCAACTTTTGCCAGTGCACAGTGACACTCATATCTGGTGCAACCGTAGTGTACAGTGAAATGAAAGAACCCTTTTTTGACTGTAATCGATTGAATATCAGTTGCCTGCCTACAGGCGTGTGTGTGAGGCCTATTGCATCTACTCTGCCAACTTTTGTCAGTGCACAGTGACACTCATGTCTAGTGCAACCATAGTGTACAGTGAAAAAAAACAACCCTTTTTTGACTGTAATCGATTGAATATAAGTTGCCTGCCTACAGGCGTGTGTGTGAGGACTATTGCATCTACTCTGCCAACTTTTGCCAGTGCACACTCACACTCATATCTGCTGCAACCGCAGTGTACCGTGAAATAAAAGAACCCTTTTTTTCTGTAATCGATTAAATATCAGTTGCATGCCTACAGGCGTGTGTGTGATGCCTATTGCATCTTCTCTGCCAACTTTTGCCAGTGCACAGTGACACTCATATCTAGTGCAACCGTAGTGTACAGTGAAATAAAAGAACCCTTTTTTGACTGTAATTGATTGAATATCGGTTGCCTGCCTACAGGCGTGTGTGTAAGGCCTATTGCATCTACTCTGCCAACTTTTGCCAGTTCACATTGACACTCATATCTAGTGCAACCGTAGTGTACAGTGAAATAAAACAACAATTTTTTGACTGTAATCGACTGATTATCAGTTGCCTGCCTACAGGCGTGTGTGTGAGGCCTATTGCATCTACTCTGCCAACTTTTGCCAGTGCACAGTGACACTCATATCTAGTGCATCCGTAGTGTACAGTGACATAAAACAACCCTTTTTTTACTGTAATCGATTGAATATCAGTTGCCTGCCTACAGGCGTGTGTGTGAAGCCTATTGCATCTACTCTGCCAACTTTTGCCAGTGCACACTCACACTCATATCTGCTGCAACCGCAGTGTACCGTGAAATAAAAGAACCCTTTTTTTCTGTAATCGATTGAATATCAGTTGCATGCCTACAGGCGTGTGTGTGATGCCTATTGCATCTTCTCTGCCAACTTTTGCCAGTGCACAGTGACACTCATATCTAGTGCAACCGTAGTGTACAGTGACATAAAACAACCGTCTTTTGACTGTAATCGATTGAATATCATTGTCCTGCCTACAGGCGTGTGTGTGAAGACTATTGCATCTACTCTGCCAACTTTTGCCAGTGCACAGTGACACTCATATCTAGTGCAACCATAGTGTACAGTGAAAAAAAACAACCCTTTTTTGACTGTAATCGATTGAATATAAGTTGCCTGCCTACAGGCGTGTGTGTGAGGCCTATTGCATCTACTCTGCCAACTTTTGCCAGTGCACAGTGACACTCATATCTGGTGCAACCTTAGTGTACAGTGAAATAAAATAACTCTTTTTTGACTGTAATCAATTGAATATCTGTTGCCTGCCTACAGGCGTGTGTGTGAGGCCTATTCCATCTACTCTGCCAACTTTTGCCAGTGCACAGTGACATTTATATCTAGTGCAACCGTAGTGTACAGTGAAATAAAAGAACCCTTTTTTGACTGTAATCGATTGAATATCAGTTGCCTGCCTACAGGCATGTGTGTGAAGACTATTGCATCTACTCTGCCAACTTTTGCCAGTGCACAGTGACACTCATATCTGGTGCAACCGTAGTTTATAGTGAAATAAAAGAACCCTTTTTTTTCTGTAATCGATTGAATATCAGTTGCCTGCCTACAGGCGTGTGTGTGAGGCCTATTGCATCTACTCTGCCAACTTTTGCCAGTTCACATTGACACTCATATCTAGTGCAACCGTAGTGTACAGTGACATAAAACAACACTTTTTTCACTGTAATCGATTGAATATCAGTTGCCTGCCTACAGGCGTGTGTGTGAAGCCTATTGCATCTACTCTGCCAACTTTTGCCAGTGCACAGTGACACTCATATCTAGTGCAACCGTAGTGTAAAGTGATATAAAACAACACTTTTTTGACTGTAATCGATTAAATATCAGTTGCCTGCCTACAGGTGTGTGTGTGAGGCCTATTGCATCTACTCTGCCAACTTTTGCCAGTGCACAGTGACACTCATATCTAGTGCAACCGTAGTGTACAGTGACATAAAAGAACTCTTTTTTTACTGTAATCGATTGAATATCAGTTGCCTGCCTACAGGCGTGTGTGTGAGGCCTATTGCATCTACTCTGCCAACTTTTGCCATTTCACATTGACACTCATATCTAGTGCAACCGTAGTGTACAGTGACATAAAACAACAATTTTTTGACTGTAATCGACTGATTATCAGTTGCCTGCCTACAGGTGTGTGTGTGAGGCCTATTGCATCTACTCTGCCAACTTTTGCCAGTGCACAATGACACTCATATCTAGTGCAACCGTAGTGTACAGTGACATAAAACAACACTTTTTTCACTGTAATCGATTGAATATCAGTTGCCTGCCTACAGGCGTGTGTGTGAAGCCTATTGCATCTACTCTGCCAACTTTTGCCAGTGCACACTCACACTCATATCTGCTGCAACCGTAGTGTACTGTAAAATAAAAGAACCCTTTTTTTCTGTAATCGATTGAATATCAGTTGCATGCCTACAGGCGTGTGTGTGAAGCCTATTGCATCTACTGTGCCAACTTTTGCCAGTGCACAGTGACACTCATATCTAGTGCAACCGTAGTGTAAAGTGACATAAAACAACACTTTTTTGACTGTAATCGATTAAATATCAGTTGCCTGCCTACAGGTGTGTGTGTGAGGCCTATTGCATCTACTCTGCCAACTTTTGCCAGTGCACAATGACACTCTTATCTAGTGCAACCGTAGTGTACAGTGACATAAAACAACACTTTTTTCACTGTAATCGATTGAATATCAGTTGCCTGCCTACAGGCGTGTGTGTGAAGCCTATTGCATCTATTCTACCAACTTTTGCCAGTGCACAGTGACACTCATATCTAGTGCAACCGTAGTGTACAGTGACATAAAACAACACTTTTTTGACTGTAATCGATTAAATATCAGTTGCCTGCCTACAGGTGTGTGTGTGAGGCCTATTGCATCTACTCTGCCAACTTTTGCCAGTGCACAGTGACACTCATATCTAGTGCAACCGTAGTGTACAGTGACATAAAACAACCCTCTTTTGACTGTAATCGATTGAATATCATTGTCCTGCCTACAGGCGTGTGTGTGAAGACTATTGCATCTACTCTGCCAACTTTTGCCAGTGCACAGTGACACTCATATCTAGTGCAACCATAGTGTACAGTGAAAAAAAACAACCCTTTTTTGACTGTAATCGATTGAATATAAGTTGCCTGCCTACAGGCGTGTGTGTGAGGCCTATTGCATCTACTCTGCCAACTTTTGCCAGTGCACAGTGACACTCATATCTGGTGCAACCTTAGTGTACAGTGAAATAAAATAACTCTTTTTTGACTGTAATCAATTGAATATCTGTTGCCTGCCTACAGGCGTGTGTGTGAGGCCTATTCCATCTACTCTGCCAACTTTTGCCAGTGCACAGTGACATTTATATCTAGTGCAACCGTAGTGTACAGTGAAATAAAAGAACCCTTTTTTGACTGTAATCGATTGAATATCAGTTGCCTGCCTACAGGCGTGTGTGTGAAGACTATTGCATCTACTCTGCCAACTTTTGCCAGTGCACAGTGACACTCATATCTGGTGCAACCGTAGTTTACAGTGAAATAAAAGAACCCTTTTTTTTCTGTAATCGATTGAATATCAGTTGCCTGCCTACAGGCGTGTGTGTGAGGCCTATTGCATCTACTCTGCCAACTTTTGCCAGTTCACATTGACACTCATATCTAGTGCAACCGTAGTGTACAGTGACATAAAAAAACAATTTTTTGACTGTAATCGACTGATTATCAGTTGCCTGTCTACAGGTGTGTGTGTGAGGCCTATTGCATCTACTCTGCCAACTTTTGCCAGTGCACAATGACACTCATATCTAGTGCAACCGTAGTGTACAGTGACATAGAACAACACTTTTTTCACTGTAATCGATTGAATATCAGTTGCCTGCCTACAGGCGTGTGTGTGAAGCCTATTGCATCTACTCTGCCAACTTTTGCCAGTGCACAGTGACACTCATATCTGGTGCAACCGTAGTGTAAAGTGATATAAAACAACACTTTTTTGACTGTAATCGATTAAATATCAGTTGCCTGCCTACAGGTGTGTGTGTGAGGCCTATTGCATCTACTCTGCCAACTTTTGCCAGTGCACAGTGACACTCATATCTAGTGCAACCGTAGTGTACAGTGACATAAAAGAACTCTTTTTTTACTGTAATCGATTGAATATCAGTTGCCTGCCTACAGGCGTGTGTGTGAGGCCTATTGCATCTACTCTGCCAACTTTTGCCAGTTCACATTGACACTCATATCTAGTGCAACCGTAGTGTACAGTGACATAAAACAACAATTTTTTGACTGTAATCGACTGATTATCAGTTGCCTACCTACAGGCGTGTGTGTGAGGCCTATTGCATCTACTCTGCCAACTTTTGCCAGTGCACAGTGACACTCATATCTAGTGCAACCGTAGTGTACAGTGACATAAAACAACCCTTTTTTTACTGTAATCGATTGAATATCAGTTGCCTGCCTACAGGCGTGTGTGTGAAGCCTATTGCATCTACTCTGCCAACTTTTGCCAGTGCACACTCACACTCATATCTGCTGCAACCGCAGTGTACCGTGAAATAAAAGAACCCTTTTTTTCTGTAATCGATTGAATATCAGTTGCATGCCTACAGGCGTGTGTGTGATGCCTATTGCATCTACTCTGCCAACTTTTGCCAGTGCACAGTGACACTCATATCTAGTGCAACCGTAGTGTACAGTGACATAAAACAACTCTTTTTTGACTGTAATCGATTGAATATCAGTTGCCTGCCTACAGGTGTGTGTGTGAGGCCTATTGCATCTACTCTGCCAACTTTTGCCAGTGCACAGTGACACTCATATCTAGTGCAACCGTAGTGTACAGTGACATAAAACAACCCTCTTTTTGACTATAATCGATTGAATATCAGGTGTCCTGCCTACAGGCGTGTGTGTGAGGCCTATTGCATCTACTCTGCCAACTTTTGCCAGTGCACAGTGACACTCATATCTAGTGCAACCGTAGTGTACAGTGAAATAAAAGAACCCTTTTTTGACTGTAATCGATTAAATATCAGTTGCCTGCCTACAGGCGTGTGTGTGAGGCCTATTGCATCTACTCTGCCAACTTTTGCCAGTGCACAGTGACACTCATATCTGGTGCAACCATAGTGTACAGTGAAATAAAAGAACCCTTTTTTGTCTGTAATCGATTGAATATCAGTTGCCTGCCTACAGGCGTGTGTGTGAGGCCTATTGCATCTACTCTGCCAACTTTTGCCAGTGCACAGTGACACTCATATCTAGTGCAACCGTAGTGTACAGTGAAATAAAAGAACCCTTTTTTGACTGTAATCGATTGAATATCAGTTGCCTGCCTACAGGCGTGTGTGTGAGGCCTATTGCATCTACTCTGCCAACTTTTGCCAGTGCACAGTGACACTCATATCTAGTGCAACCGTAGTGTACAGTGAAATAAAAGAACCCTTTTTTGACTGTAATCGATTGAATATCAGTTGCCTGCCTACAGGCGTGTGTGTGAGGCCTATTCCATCTACTCTGCCAACTTTTGCCAGTGCACAGTGACACTCATATCTAGTGCAACCGTAGTGTACAGTGAAATAAAAGAACCCTTTTTTTACTGTAATCGATTGAATATCAGTTGCCTGCCTACAGGCGTGTGTGTGAGGCCTATTGCATCTACTCTGCCAACTTTTGCCAGTGCACAGTGACACTCATATCTAGTGCAACCGTAGTGTACAGTGACATAAAACAACAATTTTTTAACTGTAATCGACTGATTATCAGTTGCCTGCCTACAGGCGTGTGTGTGAGGCCTATTGCATCTACTCTGCCAACTTTTGCCAGTGCACAATGACACTCTTATCTAGTGCAACCGTAGTGTACAGTGACATAAAACAACACTTTTTTCACTGTAATCGATTGAATATCAGTTGCCTGCCTACAGGCGTGTGTGTGAAACCTATTGCATCTATTCTACCAACTTTTGCCAGTGCGCACTCACACTCATATCTGCTGCAACCGTAGTGTACTGTAGAATAAAAGAACCCTTTTTTTCGGTAATCGATTGAATATCAGTTGCATGCCTACAGGCGTGTGTGTAAAGCCTATTGCATCTACTCTGCCAACTTTTGCCAGTGCACAGTGACACTTATATCTAGTGCAACCGTAGTGTACAGTGACATAAAACAACCCTTTTTTCACTGTAATCGATTGAATATCAGTTGCTTGCCTACTATGTAATCGATTGAATATCAGTTGCCTGCCTACAGGCGTGTGTGTGTGAAGCCTATTGCATCTACTCTACAACTTTTGCCAGTGCACACTCACACTCATATCTGCTGCAACCGCAGTGTACCGTGAAATAAAAGAACCCTTTTTTTCTGTAATCGATTGAATATCAGTTGCATGCCTACAGGCGTGTGTGTGATGCCTATTGCATCTACTCTGCCAACTTTTGCCAGTGCACAGTGACACTCATATCTAGTGCAACCGTAGTGTACAGTGACATAAAACAACTCTTTTTTGACTATAATCGATTGAATATCAGTTGCCTGCCTACAGGTGTGTGTGTGAGGCCTATTGCATCTTCTCTGCCAACTTTTGCCAGTGCACAGTGACACTCATATCTAGTGCAACCGTAGTGTACAGTGACATAAAACAACCCTCTTTTGACTGTAATCGATTGAATATCATTGTCCTGCCTACAGGCGTGTGTGTGAAGACTATTGCATCTACTCTGCCAACTTTTGCCAGTGCACAGTGACACTCATATCTAGTGCAACCGTAGTGTACAGTGAAATAAAAGAACCCTTTTTTGACTGTAATCGATTGAATATCAGTTGCCTGCCTACAGGCGTGTGTGTGAGGCCTATTGCATCTACTCTGCCAACTTTTGCCAGTGCACAGTGACACTCATATCTAGTGCAACCGTAGTGTACAGTGAAAAAAAACAGTTTTGTTTTTGACTGTAATCGATTGAATATAAGTTGCCTGCCTACAGGCGTGTGTGTGAGGCCTATTGCATCTACTCTGCCAACTTTTGCCAGTGCACAGTGACACTCATATCTGGTGCAACCGTAGTGTACAGTGAAATAAAATAACCCTTTTTTGACTGTAATCAATTGAATATCAGTTGCCTGCCTACTGGCGTGTGTGTGAGGCCTATTCCATCTACTCTGCCAACTTTTGCCAGTGCACAGTGACACTCATATCTGGTGCAACCGTAGTGTACAGTGAAATAAAATAACCCTTTTTTGACTGTAATCAATTGAATATCAGTTGCCTGCCTACAGGCGTGTGTGTGAAGACTAATGCATCTACTCTGCCAACTTTTGCCAGTGAACAGTGACACTCATATCTGGTGCAACCATAGTGTACAGTGAAATAAAAGAACCATTTTCTTTCTGTAATCGATTAAATATCAGTTGCCTGCCTACAGGCGTGTGTGTGAGGCCTATTGCATCTACTCTGCCAACTTTTGCCAGTGCACAGTGACACTCATATCTGGTGCAACCGTAGTGTACAGTGAAATTAAAGAACCCTTTTTTGACTGTAATCGATTGAATATCGGTTGCCTGCCTACAGGCATGTGTGTGAGGCCTATTGCATCTTCTCTGCCAACTTTTGCGAGTGCACAGTGACACTCATATCTAGTGCAACCGTAGTGTACAGTGAAATAAAACAACCCTTTTTTTACTGTAATTGATTGAATATCGGTTGCCTGCCTACAGGCGTGTGTGTAAGGCCTATTGCATCTACTCTGCCAACTTTTGCCAGTTCACATTGACACTCATATCTGGTGCAACCGTAGTGTACAGTGAAATAAAAGAACCCTTTTTTGACTGTAATCAATTGAATATCAGTTGCCTGCCTACTGGCGTGTGTGTGAGGCCTATTGCATCTACTCTGCCAACTTTTGCGAGTGCACAGTGACACTCATATCTAGTGCAACCGTAGTGTACAGTGAAATAAAACAACCCTTTTTTTACTGTAATTGATTGAATATCGGTTGCCTGCCTACAGGCGTGTGTGTAAGGCCTATTGCATCTACTCTGCCAACTTTTGCCAGTTCACATTGACACTCATATCTAGTGCAACCGTAGTGTACAGTGACATAAAACAACAATTTTTTGACTGTAATCGACTGATTATCAGTTGCCTACCTACAGGCGTGTGTGTGAGGCCTATTGCATCTACTCTGCCAACTTTTGCCAGTGCACAGTGACACTCATATCTAGTGCATCCGTAGTGTACAGTGACATAAAACAACCCTTTTTTTACTGTAATCGATTGAATATCAGTTGCCTGCCTACAGGCGTGTGTGTGAAGCCTATTGCATATACTCTGCCAACTTTTGCCAGTGCACACTCACACTCATATCTGCTGCAACCGCAGTGTACCGTGAAATAAAAGAACCCTTTTTTTCTGTAATCGATTGAATATCAGTTGCATGCCTACAGGCGTGTGTGTGATGCCTATTGCATCTACTCTGCCAACTTTTGCCAGTGCACAGTGACACTCATATCTAGTGCAACCGTAGTGTACAGTGACATAAAACAACTCTTTTTTGACTATAATCGATTGAATATCAGTTGCCTGCCTACAGGTGTGTGTGTGAGGCCTATTGCATCTTCTCTGCCAACTTTTGCCAGTGCACAGTGACACTCATATCTAGTGCAACCGTAGTGTACAGTGACATAAAACAACCCTCTTTTAAATGTAATCGATTGAATATCATTGTCCTGCCTACAGGCGTGTGTGTGAAGACTATTGCATCTACTCTGCCAACTTTTGCCAGTGCACAGTGACACTCATATCTAGTGCAACCGTAGTGTACAGTGAAATAAAAGAACCCTTTTTTGACTGTAATCGATTGAATATCAGTTGCCTGCCTACAGGCGTGTGTGTGAGGCCTATTGCATCTACTCTGCCAACTTTTGCCAGTGCACAGTGACACTCATATCTAGTGCAACCATAGTGTACAGTGAAAAAAAACAACCCTTTTTTGACTGTAATCGATTAAATATAAGTTGCCTGCCTACAGGCGTGTGTGTGAGGCCTATTGCATCTACTCTGCCAACTTTTGCCAGTGCACAGTGACACTCATATCTAGTGCAACCGTAGTGTAAAGTGAAAAAAAAAACAACCTTTTTTGACTGTAATCGATTAAATATATGTTGCCTGCCTACAGGCGTGTGTGTAAGGCCTATTGCATCTACTCTGCCAACTTTTGCCAGTTCACATTGACACTCATATCTAGTGCAACCGTAGTGTACAGTGACATAAAACAACAATTTTTTGACTGTAATCGACTGATTATCAGTTGCCTACCTACAGGCGTGTGTGTGAGGCCTATTACATCTACTCTGCCAACTTTTGCTAGTGCACAGTGACACTCATATCTAGTGCATCCGTAGTGTACAGTGACATAAAACAACCCTTTTTTTACTGTAATCGATTGAATATCAGTTGCCTGCCTACAGGCGTGTGTGTGAGGCCTATTACATCTACTCTGCCAACTTTTGCCAGTGCACAGTGACACTCATATCTGTTGCAACCTTAGTGTACAGTGAAATAAAATAACCCTTTTTTGACTGTAATCAATTGAATATCAGTTGCCTGCCTACAGGCGTGTGTGTGAGGCCTATTCCATCTACTCTGCCAACTTTTGCCAGTGCACAGTGACATTTATATCTAGTGCAACCGTAGTGTACAGTGAAATAAAAGAACCCTTTTTTGACTGTAATCGATTGAATATCAGTTGCCTGCCTACAGGCGTGTGTGTGAGGCCTATTGCATCTACTCTGCCAACTTTTGCCAGTGCACAGTGACACTCATATCTAGTGCAACCATAGTGTACAGTGAAAAAAAACAACCCTTTTTTGACTGTAATCGATTGAATATAAGTTGCCTGCCTACAGGCGTGTGTGTGAGGCCTATTACATCTACTCTGCCAACTTTTGCCAGTGCACAGTGACACTCATATCTGGTGCAACCTTAGTGTACAGTGAAATAAAATAACCCTTTTTTGACTGTAATCAATTGAATATCAGTTGCCTGCCTACAGGCGTGTGTGTGAGGCCTATTCCATCTACTCTGCCAACTTTTGCCAGTGCACAGTGACATTTATATCTAGTGCAACCGTAGTGTACAGTGAAATAAAAGAACCCTTTTTTGACTGTAATCGATTGAATATCAGTTGCCTGCCTACAGGCGTGTGTGTGAAGACTATTGCATCTACTCTGCCAACTTTTGCCAGTGCACAGTGACACTCATATCTGGTGCAACCGTAGTTTACAGTGAAATAAAAGAACCCTTTTTTTTCTGTAATCAATTGAATATCAGTTGCCTGCCTACAGGCGTGTGTGTGAGGCCTATTGCATCTACTCTGCCAACTTTTGCCAGTGCACAGTGACACTCATATCTGGTGCAACCGTAGTGTACAGTGAAATGAAAGAACCCTTTTTTGACTGTAATCGATTGAATATCAGTTGCCTGCCTACAGGCGTGTGTGTGAGGCCTATTCCATCTACTCTGCCAACTTTTGCCAGTGCACAGTGACATTTATATCCAGTGCAACCGTAGTGTACAGTGAAATAAAAGAACCCTTTTTTGACTGTAATCGATTGAATATCGGTTGCCTGCCTACAGGCATATGTGTGAGGCCTATTGCATCTACTCTGCCAACTTTTGCCAGTGCACAGTGACACTCATATCTAGTGCAACCGTAGTGTACAGTGAAACAAAAGAACCCTTTTTTGACTGTAATCGATTGAATATCAGTTGCCTGCCTACAAGCGTGTGTGTGAGGCCTATTGCATCTACTCTGCCAACTTTTGCCAGTGCACAGTGACATTCATATCTAGTGCAACCGTAGTCTACAGTGAAATAAAAGAACCCTTTTTTGACTGTAATCGATTGAATATCAGTTGCCTGCCTACAGGCGTGTGTGTGAGGCCTATTGCATCTACTCTGCCAACTTTTGCCAGTTCACATTGACACTTATATCTAGTGCAACCGTAGTGTACAGTGACATAAAACAACCATCTTTTGACTGTAATCGACTGATTATCAGTTGCCTGTCTACAGGCGTGTGTGTGAGGCCTATTGCATCTACTCTGCCAACTTTTGCCAGTGCACAGTGACACTCATATCTAGTGCAACAGTAGTGTACTGTGACATAAAACAACCCTTTTTTGACTGTAATCGATTGAATATTAGTTGCCTGCCTACAGGCGTGAGTGTGAAGCCTATTGCATCTACTCTGCCAACTTTTGCCAGTGCACAGTGACACTCATATCTAGTGCAACCGTAGTGTACAGTGAAAAAAAAACAACCTTTTTTGACTGTAATCGATTGAATATAAGTTGCCTGCCTACAGGCTTGTGTGTGAGGCCTATTGCATCTACTCTGACAACTTTTGCCAGTGCACAGTGACACTCATATCTAGTGCAACCGTTGTGTACAGTGACATAAAACAACCCTTTTTTGACTGTAATCGATTGAATATCAGTTGCCTGCCTACAGACGTGTGTGTGAGGCCTATTGCATCTACTCTGCCAACTTTTGCCAGTGCACAGTGACACTCATATCTGGTGCAACCGTAGTGTACAGTGAAATAAAAGACCCCTTTTTTGACTGTAATCAATTGAATATCAGTTGCCTGCCTACAAGCGTGTGTGTGAGGCCTATTCCATCTACTCTGCCAACTTTTGCCAGTGCACAGTGACATTCATATCTAGTGCAACCGTAGTGTACAGTGAAATAAAAGAACCCTTTTTTGACTGTAATCAATATAATATCAGTTGCCTGCCTACAGGCGTTTGTGTGAGGCCTATTCCATCTACTCTGCCAACTTTTGCCAGTGCACAGTGACATTCATATCTAGTGCAACCGTAGTGTACAGTGAAATAAAAGAACCCTTTTTTGACTGTAATCGATTGAATATTGGTTGCCTGCCTACAGGCATGTGTGTGAGGCCTATTGCATCTTCTCTGCCAACTTTTGCGAGTGCACAGTGACACTCATATCAAGTGCAACCGTAGTGTACAGTGAAATAAAACAACCCTTTTTTTACTGTAATTGATTGAATATCGGTTGCCTGCCTACAGGCGTGTGTGTAAGGCCTATTGCATCTACTCTGCCAACTTTTGCCAGTTCACATTGACACTCATATCTAGTGCAACCGTAGTGTACAGTGACATAAAACAACAATTTTTTGACTGTAATCGACTGATTATCAGTTGCCTGCCTACAGGAGTGTGTGTGAGGCCTATTGCATCTACTCTGCCAACTTTTGCCAGTGCACAGTGACACCCATATCTAGTGCATCCGTAGTGTACAGTGACATAAAACAACCCTTTTTTTACTGTAATCGATTGAATATCAGTTGCCTGCCTACAGGCGTGTGTGTGAGGCCTATTACATCTACTCTGCCAACTTTTGCCAGTGCACAGTGACACTCATATCTGTTGCAACCTTAGTGTACAGTGAAATAAAATAACCCTTTTTTGACTGTAATCAATTGAATATCAGTTGCCTGCCTACAGGCGTGTGTGTGAGGCCTATTCCATCTACTCTCCCAACTTTTGCCAGTGCACAGTGACATTTATATCTAATGCAACCGTAGTGTACAGTGAAATAAAAGAACCCTTTTTTGACTGTAATCGATTGAATATCAGTTGCCTGCCTACAGGCGTGTGTGTGAGGCCTATTGCATCTACTCTGCCAACTTTTGCCAGTGCACAGTGACACTCATATCTGGGGCAACCTTAGTGTACAGTGAAATAAAATAACCCTTTTTTGACTGTAATCAATTGAATATCAGTTGCCTGCCTACAGGCGTGTGTGTGAGGCCTATTCCATCTACTCTGCCAACTTTTGCCAGTGCACAGTGACATTTATATCTAGTGCAACCGTAGTGTACAGTGAAATAAAAGAACCCTTTTTTGACTGTAATCGATTGAATATCAGTTGCCTGCCTACAGGCGTGTGTGTGAAGACTATTGCATCTACTCTGCCAACTTTTGCCAGTGCACAGTGACACTCATATCTGGTGCAACCGTAGTTTACAGTGAAATAAAAGAACCCTTTTTTTTCTGTAATCAATTGAATATCAGTTGCCTGCCTACAGGCGTGTGTGTGAGGCCTATTGCATCTACTCTGCCAACTTTTGCCAGTGCACAGTGACACTCATATCTGGTGCAACCGTAGTGTACAGTGAAATGAAAGAACCCTTTTTTGACTGTAATCGATTGAATATCAGTTGCCTGCCTACAGGCGTGTGTGTGAGGCCTATTGCATCTACTATTCCAACTTTTGCCAGTGCACAGTGACACTCATGTCTAGTGCAACCATAATGTACAGTGAAAAAAAACAACCCTTTTTTGACTGTAATCGATTGAATATAAGTTGCCTGCCTACAGGCGTGTGTGTGAAGACTATTGCATCTACTCTGCCAACTTTTGCCAGTGCACAGTGACACTCATATCTGGTGCAACCGTAGTTTACAGTGAAATAAAAGAACCCTTTTTTTTCTGTAATCAATTGAATATCAGTTGCCTGCCTACAGGCGTGTGTGTGAGGACTATTGCATCTACTCTGCCAACTTTTGCCAGTGCACAGTGACACTCATATCTGGTGCAACCGTAGTGTACAGTGAAATAAAAGAACCCTTTTTTGACTGTAATCAATTGAATATCAGTTGCCTGCCTACAGGCGTGTGTGTGAGGCCTATTCCATCTACTCTGCCAACGTTTGCCAGTGCACAGTGACATTTATATCCAGTGCAACCGTAGTGTACAGTGAAATAAAAGAACCCTTTTTTGACTGTAATCGATTGAATATCGGTTGCCTGCCTACAGGCATATGTGTGAGGCCTATTGCATCTACTCTGCCAACTTTTGCCAGTGCACAGTGACACTCATATCTAGTGCAACCGTAGTGTACAGTGACATAAAACAACCCTTTTTTGACTGTAATCGATTGAATATCAGTTGCCTGCCTACAGGCGTGTGTGTGAAGACTATTGCATCTACTCTACCAACTTTTGCCAGTGCACAGTGACACTCATATCTGGTGCAACCGTAGTGTACAGTGAATTAAAAGAACCCTTTTTTTTGTAATCGATTGAATATCAGTTGCCTGCCTACAGGCGTGTGTGTGAGGCCTATTGCATCTACTCTGCCAACTTTTGCCAGTGCACAGTGACACTCATATCTGGTGCAACCGTAGTGTACAGTGAAACAAAAGACCCCTTTTTTGACTGTAATCAATTGAATATCAGTTGCCTGCCTACAAGCGTGTGTGTGAGGCCTATTCCATCTACTCTGCCAACTTTTGCCAGTGCACAGTGACATTCATATCTAGTGCAACCGTAGTCTACAGTGAAATAAAAGAACCCTTTTTTGACTGTAATCGATTGAATATCAGTTGCCTGCCTACAGGCGTGTGTGTGAGGCCTATTGCATCTACTCTGCCAACTTTTGCCAGTTCACATTGACACTTATATCTAGTGCAACCGTAGTGTACAGTGACATAAAACAACCATCTTTTGACTGTAATCGACTGATTATCAGTTGCCTGTCTACAGGCGTGTGTGTGAGGCCTATTGCATCTACTCTGCCAACTTTTGCCAGTGCACAGTGACACTCATATCTAGGGCAACCGTAGTGTACTGTGACATAAAACAACCCTTTTTTGACTGTAATCGATTGAATATCAGTTGCCTGCCTACAGGCGTGTGTGTGAGGCCTATTGCATCTACTCTGCCAACTTTTGCCAGTGCACAGTGACACTCATGTCTAGTGCAACCATAATGTACAGTGAAAAAAAACAACCCTTTTTTGACTGTAATCGATTGAATATAAGTTGCCTGCTTACAGGCGTGTGTGTGAGGACTATTGCATCTACTCTGCCAACTTTTGCCAGTGCACAGTGACACTCATATCTGGTGCAACCGTAGTTTACAGTGAAATAAAAGAACCCTTTTTTGACTGTAATCAATTGAATATCAGTTGCCTGCCTACAGGCGTGTGTGTGAGGCCTATTCCATCTACTCTGCCAACGTTTGCCAGTGCACAGTGACATTTATATCCAGTGCAACCGTAGTGTACAGTGAAATAAAAGAACCCTTTTTTGACTGTAATCGATTGAATATCAGTTGCCTGCCTACAAGCGTGTGTGTGAGGCCTATTGCATCTACTCTGCCAACTTTTGCCAGTTCACATTGACACTTATATCTAGTGCAACCGTAGTGTACAGTGACATAAAACAACCATCTTTTGACTGTAATCGACTGATTATCAGTTGCCTGTCTACAGGCGTGTGTGTGAGGCCTATTGCATCTACTCTGCCAACTTTTGCCAGTGCACAGTGACACTCATATCTAGTGCAACAGTAGTGTACTGTGACATAAAACAACCCTTTTTTGACTGTAATCGATTGAATATTAGTTGCCTGCCTACAGGCGTGAGTGTGAAGCCTATTGCATCTACTCTGCCAACTTTTGCCAGTGCACAGTGACACTCATATCTAGTGCAACCGTAGTGTACAGTGAAAAAAAAACAACCTTTTTTGACTGTAATCGATTGAATATAAGTTGCCTGCCTACAGGCGTGTGTGTGAGGCCTATTGCATCTACTCTGACAACTTTTGCCAGTGCACAGTGACACTCATATCTAGTGCAACCGTTGTGTACAGTGACATAAAACAACCCTTTTTTGACTGTAATCGATAAAATATCAGTTGCCTGCCTACAGGCGTATGTGTGAAGACTATTGCATCTACTCTGCCAACTTTTGCCAGTGCACAGTGACACTCATATCTGGTGCAACTGTAGTATACAGTGAAATAAAAGAACCCTTTTTTTTTGTAATCGATTGAATATCAGTTGCCTGCCTACAGACGTGTGTGTGAAGCCTATTGCATCTACTCTGCCAACTTTTGCCAGTGCACAGTGACACTCATATCTGGTGCAACCATAGTGTACAGTGAAATAAAAGACCCCTTTTTTGACTGTAATCAATTGAATATCAGTTGCCTGCCTACAAGCTTGTGTGTGAGGCCTATTCCATCTACTCTGCCAACTTTTGCCAGTGCACAGTGACATTCATATCTAGTGCAACCGTAGTGTACAGTGAAATAAAAGAACCCTTTTTTGACTGTAATCAATTGAATATCAGTTGCCTGCCTACAGGCGTTTGTGTGAGGCCTATTGCATCTACTCTGCCAACTTTTGCCAGTTCACATTGACACTCATATCGAGTGCAACCGTAGTGTACAGTGACATAAAACAACCATCTTTTGACTGTAATCGACTGATTATCAGTTGCCTGTCTACAGACGTGTGTGTGAGGCCTATTGCATCTACTCTGCCAACTTTTGCCAGTGCACAGTGACACTCATATCTAGGGCAACAGTAGTGTACTGTGACATAAAACAACCCTTTTTTGACTGTAATCGATTGAATATCAGTTGTCTGCCTACAGGCGTGTGTGTGAAGCCTATTGCATCTACTCTGCCAACTTTTGCCAGTGCACAGTGACACTCATATCTAGTGCAACCGTAGTGTACAGTGAAAAAAAAAAAAACCTTTTTTGACTGTAATCGATTGAATATAAGTTGCCTGCCTACAGGCGTGTGTGTGAGGCCTATTGCATCTACTCTGCCAACTTTTGCCAGTGCACAGTGACACTCATATCTGGTGCAACCGTAGTGTACAGTGAAATAAAACAACCCTTTTTTTACTGTAATCGATTGAATATCAGTTGCCTGCCTACAGGCGTGTGTGTGAGGCCTATTGCATCTACTCTGCCAACTTTTGCCAGTGCACAGTGACACTCATATCTGGTGCAACCGTAGTGTACAGTGAAATAAAAGAACCCTTTTTTGACTGTAATCGATTGAATATCAGTTGCCTGCCTACAAGCGTGTGTGTGAGGCCTATTGCATCTACTCTGCCAACTTTTGCCAGTGCACAGTGACACTCATATCTGGTGCAACCGTAGTGTACAGTGAAATAAAAGAACCCTTTTTTGACTGTAATCGATTGAATATCAGTTGCCTGCCTACAGGCGTGTGTGTGAGGCCTATTGCATCTACTCTGCCGACTTTTGCCAGTGCACAGTGACACTCATATCTGGTGCAACCGTAGTTTACAGTGAAATAAAAGAACCCTTTTTTGACTGTAATTAATTAAATATCAGTTGCCTGCCTACAGGCGTGTGTGTGAGGCCCACAGCGCCTACTCTGCCAACTTTTGCCAGTGCACAGTGACACTCATATCTGGTGTCACAGTAGCTTGCGCGCAAAGTACCACTAATCGGAAAAAAAATGACAGGGAGAGGCAGGCCACCCGCAGGGGCCGTTGTGGTCGTGGTGCTGTGATTCCCTTTGGCTCTAGAAGGCAACATACCCTGGACTTGAGAAGTTCTGAGGACATGGTTGACTGGCTAACACAGGACACCCAATCTTCTAAAGCTTCCGCTCGGAACCTAGATGCACCATCCTCCAGCTTAGCTTCCAGTTACCACTCGCCCTCCTGTCGCCACCACCAACACTAGCACCACAGCCGCTTCACTTGATCCATCAGCAGAGTTATTTACACATCAGTTGGAAGAAATGAGTGATGCACAAACATTAGTTCCAGAGGATGTAGATAACAGGGATATGTCCCAGTCAAGCAGCATTACACACATGGACGTACGGTATGATGATGATGATGATGATGTTGTACCTGGTGCTGCTTCCTTTGATGAGTTGTCAGATACAAGTGAAGCGGTTGATGATGACGATGTGTCCGTGGATGTCACGTGGGTGCCTGCTATAAGAGAAGAAGAACAAGAGGAAAGTTCAGATGGGGAGACAGAGAGGAGGAGGAGACGAGTTGGAAGCAGCGGGAGGTCGTCGAAAGTAGCTAGTGGCACAGTCAGACAGCATGCATCGGCACCCGGGGTAAGCCAGACAGCACGCCAGTCAACGCATGCCGTTGCCACCACCAGAATGCCGTCATTGCAGAGCTCAGTAGTGTGGCAATGTTTTGGTGTGTCTGCCTGTGACAACAGCGATGCCATTTGCAACCTGTGCGAAAAGAACTTCGTGGGAAGTCCAACACCCACCTAGGTACAACTTTGCGAAGGCACATGATGTCACATCACAAATGCCTAAAGGATCAACACATGAGTACAAGCAGCACACAAAGTCAAAGCCGCCATCCTCCTCCTGATCCAGCATGTTCAGCCACATCAACCACTGCTGCCCTGCTTGCCCCCTCTCAACCATTCGCCAATTTTTTCTTGCCCCCTCTCAACCAACCGTCTCGCCCTGAGCAGTCCCTGCTCATCTGCCCACAGTCAGGTGTCTGTCAAGGAAATGTTTGAGCGTAAGAAGCCAATGTCACAATGTCACACCCTTGCCCTGCAACTGACAGCTGACTTGTCTGAACTCTTAGCCTGCCATCTTTTACCATACAAGCTGGTGGAGTCTATGGCGTTCAAAAAATGTGTTGCTATTGGGACACTGCAGTGGAAGGTACCCGGACGAAATTTCTTTGCACAAAAGGCAATCCCCAACCTGTACTCGATTGTGCAAAAGGCATCTCTGGCACACAGTGTTGGGGCAAGGGTCCATCTGACCACGGATACCTGGTCTGCAAAGCACGGTCAGGGCAGGTATATCACCTACACTGCGTATTGGGTAAACCTGGTGACGGCTGCCAAGCATGGAATACGTGGCTCTGCAGAGGAGTTGGTGACACCGCCACGACTTGCAGGCAGGCCTGCTGCCACCTCCTCTACTCCTCCTACTCCATCCTCTTCCATAACTTCCTCGGCTGAGTCCTCTTCTGCTGCTATGTCTTGCTCCACATCAACGGCACCCCCCCAGCTCCACAGGTACTATTCCACATCCCGGATACGGCAGTGTCAGGCCGTCTTGGGGTTGACTTCCCTGAAAGCAGAGAGTCACACCGGACCAGCACTCCTGTCCGCCCTGAACGCACAGGTGGATCAGTGGCTGACTCCGTACCGACTGGAGATCGGCAAAGAGGTTTGTGACAATGGAAGAAATTTGTTGGCGGCATTGAATTTGGGCAAGTTGACACATGTGCTGTGCATGGCACATGTGTGTAATCTAATTGTACAATGCTTTGTGCAAAAGCACCCAGGCTTACAGGACGTCCTGAAGCAGGCCAGGAAGGTGTGTGCCCATTTCAGGCGTTCCTACACAGCCATGGCGCACTTTACAGATATCCAGCGGCGAAGCAACATGCCAGCGAGGCGCTTGATTTTAGACAGCCCGACACGTTGGAATTCAATACTCCTAATGTTCGACCGCCTGCTCCAACAAGAAAAGGCCGTTAACGAATATTTGTATGACCGGGGTGCTAGGACAGCCTCTGCGGAGCTGGGGATTTTTTTGCCACATTACTGGACGCTCATGTGCAATGCCTGTAGGCTTATGCATCCTTTTGAGGAGGTGACAAACCTGGTTAGTCGCACCCAGGGCACCATCAGCGACATCATACTATTTGTTTTCTTCCTGGAGCGTGCCCTGCGAAGAGTGCTGGATCAGGCCGTAGATGAGCGTAAAGAGAAAGAGGAAGAGTTGTGGTCACCATCACCACCAGAAACAGCCTTATCAGCATCGCTTGCTGGACCTGCGGCAACGCTGGAAGAGGATTGTGAGGAAGAGGAGTCAGAGGAGGAATGGGACTTTGAGGAGGAGGAGGAAGACCAACCACAACAGGCATCCCAGGGTGCTCGTTGTCACCTATCTGGTACCCGTGGTATTGTACGTGGCTGGGGGGAAGAACATCATGGGAGATCACTGAGGACGAGGAACGGGTCATGACTAGCTCGGCATCCAACCTTGTGCAAATGGGGTCTTTCATGCTGTCATGCCTGTCTAGATTACCTCACCTTTATTAAGATGAATGAGGGATGGATCCCAAAGGGACTGACAGTGGGCGATACATTCGATTTAAAAAGGCCTGATAGATGAGCTGCCTTGAACCACAATGGTCCACACGCTGCTGTATTTTATCCCTGAATGCCGAATGACTTGCATGACTTATCCGCCACCAACTAGGGTACAAGACGCAATGTTTTAGGGCACTTTCTGTCTAGCAAACTAACATCAATTTTTCTGGTCGCTGCAACAATACCTAATTTTTGCATTTAAATTATTTTATTTTAGAAGGCGTTCAGCATGTAATGAAAAATAAAGCATTTTTGAACAGTCTTGCATAACAGTTGTGCAAAAATACATATTTACAATAAAGACATTTTGTCAAAGTTATATGGCTGTTCCTTCTTATTTTTACTTTTTAGGTTAATAATTTTTCTTATTTTTTACTGTGATTGCAATTTAAGAGATACCCAAAACATGGTAAAACAGACAATAGTAAAGAGTATATCTGCAGGAAACACCAAAGTCCTATTAGCTATCATCCCTCCAGCAGTATTAGCTTATTATTTACAATATCTAACCCGGGCAATCACCCTTGGGTTACCCTAGGGCAGGCTTCAGTAAGCGACCTCTTCTTTCCTGGGATGATTTTGCCGCCTGTTGCTTCTGAAGGGTCTCCAGGGCTCCCCCACTCCGGTCCTTCCCCCAGTGTCGCTTCAACCAGTAACAAATGTTTTATATTTGTAAAGCGACCCAATGATCCCTTTTGATAGAGGTTTATCTTTACAAATTTTGGAGAACCAATTTAAGACCGATGTCCCCTGTTTCTGGGTCAGGGAGTGTGTGAAATGCCTCAGCCTACAGTAATTGTAATGTTCTGACAGCGGTAGCTCATGCTTGTTCCTCAGTTCCTCATAGGTGAGCATCTGGCCCTTTACTAACCAGTCTCCCAGTCTATCTAGTTTCCTTGACCTCCACCAGTGTTGTGATGTTGTGCTCATGTGTTTCGGGGCCTGAGGGTGGTCAAGAATTGGGGTCATTTGGTTGGATCCAGGGAACAAGCCTGTGTGTTTCTTGGCCCATTTCCAGTATGATAGTGAGTGTCTGATTAGGGGGTTTGGCGAGTTTTTAATGCTCTGAGGAAATTCTGATAGCCAAGCCACCTTGTCCAAGGTTAAGGGTCTTAAAGTGTGGTTCTCTAAATACACACAGGCCGGTTGATGACATATAGAATGTGCTATTGGGAGGAAAGATTGATGACGGAACAGGTATTAAACTGATAGGAATGAATAGTACAACTTAACACACCTCTCCTATCTGGTGGCACCTTAGATTGCACGTGCAGTTCCCCAAATTCGAAGTAGGAGGTCCGACTAAGCATCTTTTTCCATCTCCCTGTTCCAAAAATCCATGCCATATACACGTCCCCTGATTGGTGACGTAACAGGTATTAAACTGATAGGAATGGATAGTACAACTTAATACACCACTCCTATCTGGTGGCACCTTAGATTGCATGCGCAGTGCCCCAAATTCGAAGTGGGAGGACCGACCAAGCATCTTTTTCCATCTCCCTGTCCCAAAAATCCATGCCATATACACATCCCCTGATAGGTGATGTAACAGGTATTAAACTGATAGGGATGAGTAGTACAACTTAATACACCACTCCTATCTGATGGCACCTTAGATTGCATGTGCAGTGCCCCTAAATTCAAAGTGGGAGGACCGACCAAGCATCTTTTTCCATCTCCCTGTTCCAAAAATCCATGCCATATACACATCCCCTGATAGGTGACGTAACAGGTATTAAACTGATAGGAATGAGTAGTACAACTTAATACACCACTCCTATCTGGTGGCACCTTAGATTGCACGCACAGTGCCCCAAATTCGAAGTGGGAGGTCTGACCAAGCATCTTTTTCCATCTCCCTGTTCCAAAAATCCATGTCATATACACGTCCCCTAATAGTGGACGTAACAGGGATTAAACCAATAGGAATAGTACTACTTAACAGTACACACCTTATAATAACGCAGACAGAGGCAACGCTGAGAGAGGAGTCTGAAGAAGAGGAGTCAGAGGAGGAAGGTGGCTTTGAGGAGGTGGAAGACCAAACACAGCAGGCATCCCAGGGGGCTTGTTGTCACCTTTCGGGGACCCTTGGTGGCTGGGTGGAGGAAGAGATCTTCAATGACATCAGTGAGGACAAGGAACGGGACATGGCTAGCTTAGTATCCAACCTTGTGCAAATGGGGAGTTTGCGGTTGTGCAAAGGGATTGTTTGTGGTTGTTTGCGGTGCATTAAACGGGGAGATTGGTCTGTTACTGTGAAGCGGGTGTAACCCTTACACTACCTGATTGATACAACATCATACCTGATGTTTTAAAGCATGTTATTCCAAACAATTTAGGAATGTTAGGTGATTTATGCCCTTTATGGCTTAAAACCAGACTCTGCATCAACTATGTAATTTTCCGTGGGAGTTTTGCCATGGATCCCCCTCCGGCATGCCACAGTCCAGGTGTTATTCCCCTTGAAACAACTTTCCCATCACTATTGTGGCCAGAAAGAGTCCCTGTGGGTTTTGAAATTCGCCTGCTCATTGAAGTCTATGGCGGTTCGCCGATGTTCGTCCGTTCGCGAACATTTGATGGAATTCGCGTCCGCGGTTCGCGAACCGAAAATTTGATGTTCGCGACATCACTACAGAACTCTAAAAAAAAAAAGGGAACTTTAAGTGGATGATGTGTAAGGCTCATCTTCCACCTGGGCTTTTTTCACAGTGAATTGGTCAAGGAACATTTCTTTTCTTTCCTTTTTGCGCCCATCCAGCAGATTCTGGTAGCAAGACAATGAGGCATGAATGCTGCGTTTGACATTCCTGCTCTGTCAGGGTCATTAGCCACAATCTCATCCATTGCGTCATGGATGGTACACAGCTTCTTGGCTAGGAGCTCTGTCGTCAGTTCCCTGGCATTCTCTGTGTTGGTGTCACTGCTGTCTGCAGCTTTCTCAATTCCCTGCCCAGCCAGCTTAGTTACATAGTTACATAGTAATTAAGGTTGAAAAAAGACTTTCAGTCCATCAAGTTCAACCTGTTAAGATCTCCTCTGATCTGCAATATGCGGATTAGTTATTAATTAAATTATTGATTAAATAATTATTAATAGTATAGTATTGGAGAATGAATAAAGAGTTAGTCCATCAAGTTCAACCTTTTTAGATCTCTATTGATCTTTTTAATTTGGACTATTTATTATTATTGTTAATTGTTAATTATTGTTAATTGATCCAGAGGAAGGCAAACATAAAAAAAAAAAACATTGAAACTTTGCCAATTGTCTCATAAGGGGAAAAAAAAGCAAAATTCCTTCCTGACCCCAGAAACTGGCGATCAAATTTCTCCCTGGATCAATATTCCTTGCTAGTTATCTAGGATAGCCTTGAATGCCCTCTTTATTCAGAAATATATCTAACCCCTTTTTGAAGTTGTCTATCGAATTCGCTGTCACCACCTCCTTTGGTAGAGAATTCCACAGTTTAACCACCCTAACTGTGAAGAACCCTTTTCTTTGTTTAAGGTGAAATCTTTTTTCCTCTAACCTCAACGGATGTCCTCTTGTCAGTTGACAACTTAGTGTCATCAGCAAAAATGGAGACACTACATTCGAGTCCTACTTCAATGTCATTAATAAATATGTTAAAAAGGAGAGGACCCAATACTGAGCCCTGAGGAACCCCACTTATCACATTAGACCAATCGGAGTATGTTCCATTTACAACAACCCTTTGCTTCCTGTCTTTTAGCCAGCTCTCGATCCATGAGCAGATATTTACTGCAATTCCTGTATCCCTTAGTTTGCTCACTAGTCTTCCATGTGGCACTGTATCAAATGCCTTTGAAAAATCTAAAAAGACTACATCCACTGAGTTGCCCTGATCCAAGTTCCTACTAACCTCCTCATAAAAACTAATTAGATTGGTCTGACACGACCTTTCCTTCATAAATCCATGTTGACTGCTACCTATGATCCTGTTCAAATAGACATATTCTTGTATTCTGTCCCTTATTAACCCTTCTAAAAGCTTCCCAACTACAGAAGTTGAACTACAGCTGTTTGAGGTCTTCATTTGACAGGCTCTTGTCCGATGCCTGACCAACTCTTTAATGTCCTGGGTGTTTGCATACCCCAGTCCAGCAGTGGTAACAAGGCCTGCTATCTCCGCTATGATGGGGACTGTAGGTGGCACATCCAGTGCACAGCTCTGGCCAGATCTTCCTCCAGACACCTTTCAGACACTGCTGTGTCACTTCCTTCCAGGACAGATCAATGTTGGTTACCGCCTGCATGATGCTGTATTTCTTCCAGAAATGCAACATCGATTGTTTGTCCTGGCTGTCTGTCTGCATAAATAGCTGTCGGAATGTGCGCCAGAGATAGTAGGCCTTGAAGGTAGCTATTACCTTCTGGTCCATCGGCTGAATCAACGAAGTAGTGTTGGGCGGCAGGAACGCCACTTCTACCGTGATGCAAGTGTGCAGCCAAGTTGGTACAGTGGCTAGGAGCATTATCCATCAAGAGAAGAGCTTTTAGCTCAAGGCCTTTGCGCCTACAGTAGCGCTTCACTGATGGTCAGAAATGCTCAGAGAACCACTCCTTAATTATGTCACAGGTGATCCAGGCCTTCTTGTTGGATTGAAGATGGCCGGTAAACTGCACTTGGGTATGCCCTTCGTTGCTCTTGGAGTGTGGGAGTGGTACACCAGCAATGGCTTTATCTTAAATTCACCGCTGGCGGTTGCTCCCACAAGAAGGGTAAGCCTGTCCTTGGCCGTCTTGAAGCCCGGTGCTCTCCTATGGTCACGGGAGATGAAGGTACGGCTCAGCATTCTCTTCAAGAAGAGGCCAATCTGGTCCACATTGAAGGCCAGATCAGGAGGGTAACTGCCCCTCTCCACAATTTCCCTCAATTTCACCAGAAAGGCCTCTGCAGCCTCGGTTACAGCGCTCGCTGCTTCGCCTGTGATTTTTATGTTACACAGGTTGTTCCTCTTCCTGAAGCGGTCGAACCAACCCCAACTTGCTGCAAAGCACTCCATCTCATCTGGTATTTGGGCCTGGATATGGCTATAGATACTCCTGGCCTTTTCCATTATTATAGCCTCGCTCAGGGGCATGTTGCACTCCACCTCATCGTCAATCCAGATGGTCAGCCTCTTCTCCATCTCCTCCAAGGTGTAGCATCTGGTTTGCATTACCTTTTTGACGGAAGATGAAGTGCTGGTAGTGGCCTACGATTTTATCTTATCTTTATTGTTAAGGATGGTGCGGATGGTGGAGGTTGCCAGTTTAAGGTCCGCTCCAATGTACACTTAGCTCTCTCCTTTTTCAAAATGATCCAGCACCTGCAACTTCACATCCAGTGGGATGCTCTGCCGCTTTAGCTTGGCATGATCCTCCTTGGCCTTAGACATCTGTAAAACAGTACAAAAAAATACAATTAATGTAGATTTGATTAGGTAATTAACAATAAACAATCACAATATGAGAAACAAGGAAATAAAAAAATAAACATTTACCATACCTCGCCACTGGATGCAGTAGGTTGGGTTTCCTCCAACACCGACGTCTTTTCTCAAAAATAAAAAAAACATTAACTGTAGGTGTTACAACTACAATTGCAGTAATTACAATAACAATTAAAAATCACATTATGATAAAAAAATATATATTTTACTGTACCTTGCCACAGGCTGCAGTAGGCAGGATTTGGAGCTCCCTGGTGGCAATCTCTCCCTCCAACACCAATGTCTTTTCCAAAAAAAAAAAAAAAAAACATTAAATGTAGGTTTTACAATTACAATTGCAGTAATTACAATAACAATTAAAAATCACATTATGATAATAAAAAATATATATATTTTCCTGTACCTTGCCACAGGCTGCAGTGGGCAGGATTTGGGGGTCTTCTGTAACTTTTTTTTTTTCAACTTTCTCCAGCTTTATCTTCTTTTTCTGTCTCTCTCTGTCTCTCTTTCCAAAACTGGTGCCCCTGAGAACAATGTGAAGCTATTTGGAAGCATTAAACTGGATTCCAAGAGGCCTAAGTGTTCTAGCGAAGCACAGTTAAGTGAGGTTTGGAACCTAAAAACATCGCTATAGCAGGGTATAGCGCTAAGTGGGCCATTGGGGCCAAAAACAGCGCTATAGCAACTCAGCGCTAAGTGGGGCAACGTTAAGCGTGCATATATCTGTACCTATATAGCATAGTCTTTCTTTTCCCCATGACACAGGAATTATTTTTAAACAAACCTTGCCACAATACACAATCTTTATTTTAACAAAATAACTTCTTTATCCATATGCACTTAATAAATATGTGCAAAATGGTGCCCATTACTATCCACTCATACATGTGATATCAGTCACTGGGTTCTCCATTGTAGACACAACTATGACTTAAGATTCAGTCTAGCTCTCCAACATATGGATTTAGGTATTGAATTTTCTGGAAGATTATTAATGATGTACTAAACTCCTAAAACATAACTACATTTGTAATTTCCATGGGGTTAATGAGTGTGACATAATCTAAAAGTCACATTTGACAATTGTTTTGTATTTTACTACAATGACATCACAATAATAGCTGATTTACCTAAATAAGAGTTCCACTTGTTAATAAGGTGCCTTGTTTTCTCTTTTTCCAGTGTTATGGAGATGGTTTATTTAATTGTTGTAGTCTCTTACATGTTGATATTAGGCAGGTAGCAACACTGCAACTAGTTAAAAATTAGTGAGGCTACAAAAAACAAAATATGAGTCAAAGTAATTGCAAAAACGTTTGATTGAACATTGGATCATTTGATTATTTGTTTAACTGCAGAAAATCAGTGAAAAGAAGCACAAAAACGTACATAACATGATATGGTTTGTTTAAAAATTTGATGAAAAACATGCACTTACATGGTTCAATCTCAATGATAATGAGGTATATATCCAAGGTACAAATTGCCCCTTGGATAACAGACTACAATACTGTTCCTAGAAAATGCTAGAGAATTTAAGTTACACTTAAACTATGGCACGGAGTGATTATACTGGGTAGTACTGAACATTTGAGTAGTATATTTTCATTTTCTGAAATTCAGCACTGGAGAATTGATAACTTATGGATTGATTGGATCACTGTATAGGGGAAACTTGTTTTCTCTTTTTATTTTGTGGAACACTGAACACTGTAATTAGCTTGACCTTTTAGAAGAAAGGTTTATGAAATTACACTGTATAATTACGAACATTTACATAATAATGTTAATTGATCATTTATATTTCAATACCACAAATAGATAGCACTTGTTTAAGAGCATTGCTCTGTTCTTTCAATTTATACACAGACACAGAACCCCTATAGTGGGAATTCTCTAATGGTTTTAGATTTGACACGATTGTTTGTTTATATAGACATACTGTGTTAATCTCTCTGGGATTCAGTGCAGGAAGCTAATGGGTGTTTTTCTGACTTGTGGTCTGTAATCAGTGTCCATGTGAGAGTGGGTGTGGTTTGGCCTGTGTTATTATTGTTTATTTATTATTTCCCACTGAAATTTTGGAGACAATAATTATGAGTCACTCCAGTGGCAACCTCACTCAGTGTACACCATGTCATATGTATGCACTACTGGGACAGATGATCCAGAGTCCATACCTCTGCGGCAGGTGTGAAAGCTCAAACTGGAGTACTGGAGAGTAGAATTGCAGCACTTACTGATATTCCACTGGAAAGGGAGCACAGTTTAGCTGGGCCTAGTATGAAGGGTGGAGGTGCGGCTAGTGAGAATGTCCAAGGAGGTTGCAAAGTGAAGCAGGGGGAACAGGAGGAGGAGACAAACCAATTCTGAGTTGGCAAACACCAACAGATTTGCCAGATTGAGTGAAACTGTTGGGGATGTCCATTCAGGAATGGCAATGCCAGATAGAGCTGTTCCCTCTAACAGCCGGGCGAACAGCTCTACTGGAGAAGAGGGAGGGCAGAATAGGCAGAACAGACAGGTTTTGGTTGTAGGGGACTCTATTATTAGGAAGGTAGACAGGGTGATTTGTCACCCAGATCCCAGCAATCGAACAGTTTGCTGTCTCCCGGGTGCTCGGGTTCGGCATGTTGTGGATCGAGTAGATAAATTATTGTGAGGGGCTGGAAATGAACCGGCGTTCTTGGTACATATTGGTACCAATGACCAAGTCAGTGGAAGATGGAGTGTCCTAATGAATGATTTTAGAGAACTAGGGAATAAGCTTAAACCAAGGTAGTATTTTCTGAGATACTACCTGTGCCACGTGCTAGCCCAGGGAGACAGAAGGAGCTTAGGGAGGTTAAAAATGTGGTGCACTAAGGAGGGGTTTGGGTTTTTAGAGAACTGGGCTGACTTCTAACTTTGGTACAATCTCTATAGCAGGGATGTATTGCACCTTAATAATGAGGGAGCTTTTGTGCTTGGTGGGATGAATCTCATGACTGGACTGTTAATCTGGATGGTTATAATTTATTTAGGAAAGATAGGGGCAATGGTAAAAGAGGAGAAGGGATTTGTCTGTATGTTAAGCCTGAATTTAAGCCTATAGTCAGAGAAGATATTTATGCTGTAACTAGCGTTAATATTGAATGTTTGTGGGTAGAGTTAAATAGCGAGCAGCAAATTAAAAAAATAATATTAGTTGGAGTATGCTATAAACTCCGAAATATAATTGAGTGAGGAAATGCAATTATTATTATAGATTGGAAATGCCGCTTTCTAATAATGTGAGATTTTAATTACCCTGAAATAAACTGGACAAATGAGACCAGCAGTTCATCTAAGGGGAGCATGTTCTTGAGTACACTCAGGGATCATTTTCTGGCCCCGGTTATACAAGAAACTACTATAAATTAAGCTATCTTGTATTTAGTTATCCCAAATAATGTCGATATGGTATCAAATGTTTTATTAGGGCAACCTTTGGGAAACAGGTATCACAACACAGTCTCATTGGAGATTGACGTAAAAGAACAAAAAACTGTAAGGGGCTAACAAAAACTCTTAATTTTAAAATGGCAGATTTTAACGGTCTAAGGGCAGCAATACAATGTATAGACTTGGACAAAGAACTGATGGGTAAAAATACTGAACATAAATGGACAACATTTAAATCCTTCCTAAATATACATACACATTGGCATATACCATGTGGTAATAAAAGTAAAAGGAGTAAATTACATCAAATGTGACTTAACAATGATTTTAATAAGATAATGAGTAAAAAAATAGGCATTTACATTATACAAACAAGAGGGGACGGAGACTGCTTTATGTAAGTACAAGGAAATCAACAAGGCTTGCAAAAAGGCTTGAGCCTATTAGACTGGCTAAAAAAGAAAATGAAAAATTATTTGCAAAAGAGAGTAAGACTAACCCCAAAATATGTTTTCAATATATTATTAGAAAGAAGGCCAGGAAGGAAGCTATAGGAACATTACAATGTGGCACAGGCCATCTGATAATTAGTGACCAGAAAAAGGCAGATGAGCTACATTAATGTTTTTTACTTTGGTATACATAGAGGAGGTAACAGTGGTTGGGACACTGCAACATAATGGGACTACGCTACCTTCACCAAATAATTGGTTAAAATAGGAACAAATCCAAAGAGGTTGGGAAAAATAAATGTTAATAAAGCCCCAGGTCCTGATTGAATACATCTAAGGGTACTGAGGGTACTGGGTTCTGTAATAGCCAAACCTTATTTGTTTACAAGTGGATTTACCTTAAAAAGTAAAGGCTGAGAAACTGCAGAATGCACTAATTGTGCCCAGGTGAGAGGGGTGTGGCTTGACTGTTAAACTTGGATAAAAGGTTTGGGAGCTGGTTTGGGGTCAGTTTACAAGTGGATTTACCTTAAAAAGTAAAGGCTGAGAAACTGCAGAGTGCACTAATTGTGCCCAGGTGAGAGGGGTGTGGCTTGACTGTTAAACTTGTATAAAAGGTTTGTGAGCTGGTTTGGGGTCTGTTTACAAGTGGATTTACCTTAAAAAGTAAAGGCTGAGAAACTGCAGAGTGCACTAATTGTGCCCAGGTGAGAGGGGTGTGGCTTGACTGTTAAACTTGTATAAAAGGTTTGTGAGCTGGTTTGGGGTCTGTTTACAAGTGGATTTACCTTAAAAAGTAAAGGCTGATAAACTGCAGAGTGCACTAAGTGTGCCCAGGTGAGAGGGGTGTGACTTGACTGTTAAACTAGGATAAAGGATTTGTGAGCTGGTTTGGGGCCTGTTTACAAGTGGATTTACCTTACAAGTAAAGGCTGATAAATTGCAGAGTGCACTAATTGTGCCCAGGCGAGAAGGCAGAAGTTAATAGAAACCGGAGAAGGGGAACTTGTGAGCTTGCGAACATTTTCAGTATCAAGTGCAATTCTAGTAAAAGCCTAGGAGTTTAAATAAAAGGAGGGCCTTCAAAGAAAAGGGAGGACAGATTTATAGTGCAAAGGAGGAAAACTTTATATAAATATATTATTTTATATTCTTTATTTTTCTCACTGAAATTTCGTAGACAATAATAATAATAATTATGAGTCAGTCCAGTGGCAACCTTATTCAGTGTACATCCTGTCATATGTATGCAATACTGGAACAGATGATCCAGGGTCCATACCTCTGTGAGAGGTGTGAGCATGTTGCCTCTCTGGAAGCTCAAATTGGAGATCTGGAGAGGAGAATTGAAGCACTTAGTGATATTGCTCCACTGGAAAGGGGGTTGGTGCTCACTGAGCACAGTTTAGCTGGGCCTAGCATGGAGGGTGGAGCTGGGGCTAGTGAGGATGTCCAGGGAGGCAGCTGGGTTACAGTTACAAGGGGAAGCAGGGGGAACAGGAGGAGGCAGGCCAGTTCTGAGTTGGCAAACAACAACAGATTTGCCAGATTGAGTGAAACTGTTGGCGATGTCCATTCAGGAATGGCAATGCCAGATAGAGCTGTTCCCTCTAACAGCCGGGCGAACAGCTCTACTGGAGAAGAGGGAGGGCAGAATAGGCAGAACAGACAGGTTTTGGTTGTAGGGGACTCTATTATTAGGAAGGTAGACAGGGTGATTTGTCACCCAGATCCCAGCAATCGAACAGTTTGCTGTCTCCCGGGTGCTCGGGTTCGTCATGTTGTGGATCAGGTAGACAAATTATTGGAAGGGGCTGGAAATGAACCGGCAGTCTTGGTACATATTGGTACCAATGACAAAGTTAGTGGAAGATGGAGTGTCCTAAAGAATGATTTTAGAGAACTAGGTAATAAGCTGAAGGCAAGGACCTCCAAGGTAGTATTTTCTGAGATACTACTAGTGCCACGTGCTAGCCCAGGGAGGCAGAAGGAGATTAGGGAGGTTAATGCATGGCTAAAGATGTGGTGCACTAAGGAGGGGTTTGGCTTTTTAGAGCACTGGGCTGACTTCTCACTTCGGTACAATCTCTACAGTAGGGATGGATTGCACCTTAATGATGAGGGAGCTTTTGTACTAGGGGATAAGATGGTAGAAAGGCTGGAGGAGTTTTTAAACTAGTAGGTGGGGGGGAGGGACTAGATATAAGCAATGGGGTAGAAAGTGTAGAGGGTATAAGGGATGAATTAACAACTCATGGGGGAGGAGATGGGGGGAGGGGTAGTATAGTCAATATGGAGGTAGTACTAAGTAATTCAAGTTCAGTGGCAGGCACTTCAGAACTACAGACTCATAACATAAGGTGTATGCTTGCTAATGCCAGAAGCTTGCCAGGAAAAATGGGAGAGTTAGAATTATTAGCAATTAATGAAAAATGGGATTTAATAGGCATTATCGAAACGTGGTGGGATGAATCTCATGACTGGACTGTTAATCTGGATGGTTATAACCTATTTAGGAAAGATAGAGGCAATGGTAAACGAGAAGGAGGGATTTGTCTGTATGTTAAGCCTGAATTTAAGGCTATAGTCAGAGAAGATATTTATGGTGGACCTAGTGATAAAGTTGAATGTTTATTGGTAGAGTTAAATAGCGGAGCAGCAAATTCCAAAAGAATATTAGTAGGAGTATGCTATAACCCCCCAAATATAGCTGAAAGTGAGGAAATACAATTATTGTTACAGATTGGAAATGCAGCTAAGCACGGCCAAGTTCTAATAATGGGAGATTTTAATTACCCTGAAATAAACTGGATAAATGAGTCCAGCAGTTCAGCTAAGGGGAGCAGGTTCTTGAGTACACTCAGGGATCATTATCTGGCCCAGGTTATACAGGAGCCTACTCGAAATGAAGCTATCTTAGATTTACTCATTACAAATAATTTTGATATTGTATCAAATATTGAAATAGGGCAACCTTTGGGAAACAGTGATCACAACACAGTCTAATTTGAGAGTGAATTAAAAAAACAACATTTTAAGGGGCCAACAAAAACTCTTAATTTTAAAAGGGCAGATTTTAACGGTCTAAGGGCAGCAATACAAAGTATAGACTGGGACAGAGAACTGATAGGTAAAAACACTGAACATAAATGGACAACATTTAAATTCTTACTAAATATACATACACATCGGCATATACCGTGTGGGAATAAAAGTAAAAGGAGTAAATCAGAACCCATGTGGCTTAACAATGATTTAAAGATCAAGATACGGAGTAAAAAACAGGCATTTAAATTATACAAACAAGAGGGGACAGAGACTGCTTTACGGGAATACAAGGAAATCAACAAGGCTTGCAAAAGCGCGATTAGACTGGCTAAAATAGAAAATGAAAAATTAATTGCAAAAGAGAGTAAGACTAACCCTAAAATATTTTTTAAGTATATTAATGGGAAGAAGGCGAGGAAGGAAGCTATAGGAACATTACAATGTGAAACAGGCTGTCTGAAAATTATTGACCAGGAAAAGGCAGATGAGCTAAATAGGTTCTTTTCTTCGGTATACACAAGGGAGGTACCAGTGGTTGGGACACTGCGACATAATGGGGCTACACTACCTTTGCCAAATAATTGGTTAACACAGGAAGTAATCCAAAAGAGGTTGGAAAAAATAAATGTTAATAAAGCCCCGGGTCCTGATGGAATACATCCAAGGGTACTAAGGGAACTGGGTTCTGTAATAGCCAAACCATTATATTTAAATTTTCAAGATTCACTCAACATAGGGTCTCTACCAGATGACTGGAGAAAAGCTGATGTGATACCTATATTTAAAAAGGGAGCAAGAGCAAATCAGGGGAATTATAGACCAGTGAGCCTCACTTCTGTAGTGGGGAAGCTTTTAGAAGGGTTAATAAGGGATAATATACAAGAATATGTCTATTTAAACAGGATTATAAGTAGGAGTCAACATGGGTTTATGAGGGATAGGTCATGTCAAACAAATCTAATTAGTTTCTATGAGGAGGTTAGTAGGAACCTGGATCAAGGCAACTCAGTGGATGTAGTCTTTTTGGATTTTGCAAAGGCTTTTGATACAGTGCCACATGGGAGACTATTGGGCAAACTAAGGGATACAGGAATTGCAGTAAATATCTGCTCATGGATTGAGAGCTGGCTAAAAGACAGGAAGCAAAGGGTTGTTGTAAATGGAACATACTCAGATTGGACTAATGTGGTAAGTGGGGTTCCTCAGGGTTCAGTATTAGGTCCTCTCCTTTTTAACATATTTATTAATGACTTAGAGGTAGGATTGGAGTGTGGGGTCTCCATTTTCGCTGATGACACAAAGTTGTGCAAGGTAATTAAATCAGAAAATGATGTGCTTTCCCTCCAAGGGGATTTACATAAAATTGAGGAATGGGCATCTAAATGGCAGATGAGATTTAATACGAATAAATGTAAGGTTATGCATCTGGGAAGGAAAAATAGCCATGCAATTTATAATCTTAATGGAGCAAATCTAGGTGTATCAGATATTGAAAGGGATTTGGGAGTACTTGTGGACAACCACCTAGGTAACAGTGCTCAAAGCCAAGCAGCAGCTGCAAAGGCAAATAAAATATTAGCATGTTTTAAGAAAGGTATAGAAGCCAGGGAAGCAAATATAATTCTGCCACTATACAAATCTCTAGTACGCCCTCATTTGGAATATGGAGTACAATTTTGGGCACCACTACATAAAAAGGACATTTTAGAGCTGGAAAAGGTACAGAGAAGGGCAACCAAACTAATAAGGGGAATGGAGGGGCTAAGTTATGAAGAACGACTAACCAAATGAAACTTATTTTCTCTAGAAAAAAGGCGTCTAAGAGGAGATATGATTACCTTATATAAGTACATCCAGGGTCAGTATAAAGATTTGTCGGGGGAGCTTTTTGTGCCAAGAGGTTTTCAACTGACAAGAGGACATCCCTTGAGGTTAGAAGTAAAAAGATTCCACCTCAAAGAAAGAAAAGGGTTCTTCACAGTAAGGGTGGTTAATCTGTGGAATTCTCTACCAGAGGAGGTGGTGACAGCGGATTCGATAGATAACTTTAAAAGGGGACTAGATTTATTTTTTATTAAAAAGGGTATTCAGGGTTTTCATGGATAATTAGAGAGACAGTAATGATCCAAATTTTTAACATTTCCCCTTTAGACAATTGGCTAAGTCTCGCTTGTTTTTTATTTTTATTTTTTTCTGTTTGCCTTCCTCTGGACTAATTAATAATAATAAAAAAATAAAAAAAATAAAAAAACATTAAATAATTGAATAATAATTAATTAACAACTAATGAATTAATAGTTAATCCGCATATTGCAGATCAAAGGAGATCTTAAAAGGTTGAACTTGATGGACTGAAAGTCTTTTTTCAACCTTAAATACTATGGGCCTCATTCTATTACTGGCCGTAAATCGGCCGTAAGGCTGCGATTCCTTGCGGGGGTTCTGTTAACTCGCGATTCTATTATACGGCCCCGCAAGGATCTCCTCTTACGGCCGGCCGCATATCTTGGAACCGGCCGTAAGCTCAGAAATCTAAAAACGCAAAAATAAATTCAAGCCTGCGCTGTACAGCTCTGTAAATGCTAGGGATCATATTGGGGGACATGAGGATTTAAAGTAACCCACTCTCAAGCTTGCACATCAGCCCAAACCCGAGGTCAAATTAACTGTTTATTTTCCGGCTGCGGCGTGGGCGGGTCTGAGGTACTCCAAGCCCTCTGGACTTTTTACATGGATATTTTACGGATATTAAAAAACAAATATTTTACGGATTTGAGTATAGGGTAATTATGTGCTATTTTTGCTAACACCGAATATCACTTTATAGACTCCGCAAAGTGCAGGATGGCTTTATTTGGGCTATTTTATGTGCTTAATTGGTGCTAGCGGGACCTCTTTCCTGCAAGTAAGCTGCGGCTCGCTTTTAGCCTTGCAGAGAGGGTTGCAAATAGGAATTTCTTGCGGCCGATTTCCTTGCGGCCGTTTAAAATCAAAGGATTTCCTCCGGCGCGAGCGGCCGCAAGAGATAGCAAGGCACCGGCCGCAAGATAGGTCAGTATGGGCAGAAATTATATAATCAGGGTAACAAATCAGGAAGACTATTGGCAAACAAATGAAATAAGAAGTCACCCATGAAAAAGATAGAATAAGGTAAAAAGGTCCTCAACCCTGAGTGGATAGGAAAAGTGTTTTTTAGATATTACAAAGGCTAATGTAATTTAGAACATGGTGATGAGTGTAGGAAACCTTCTACTCAGGATATTGAGAAATTCTTAAACCAAATTAAATTGTCAAACTTAGCTCCAGCAGATTTAGACTCATTAACCCAAGATATTTCTGAAAAATAAATTATGGACGCAATTAATAAACTAAAACTGCATAAAGCCTGATGGTTTTGTGAATGAATATTTCAAGACCTTTTATCCCGTTTTTGTAAAACAGATGCAATATGCATTTAATGAAATTATGAGAGATAGTAGAGCTCCTAGAGTAATGCTAGAGCAACAATATTCATGATTCCTACAAAAAACTAAAATGTACGTAATTGTAAACATTTTAGGCCGATATCTCTGTTGAATACAGATGCTAAAATGTACTCCAAAATTCTGGCTACGTGGCTAAATGTGGTCATAGATGATCTGATTGAGAGAGACCATTCAGGTTTTATCCCAGGAAGACAAGGGGAAAACAATACTAGAAGACTGGTAAATCTAATTGACTTTGCTAATACTAAACATATTCTTTATATCTCTCTCTCTCATTTGATGCTGAAAAGACCTGTTAAAATTTGGCTTGGGGGATTTCACCTCCAAAGCCATCAAAGCTCTATATGCGAATCCATCCTCCTCTGTCGTGGGCATCATCTTTAAATCTTCCACATTTGAGATAAAAAATGGAACCAGGCAAGGTTGCCCCCTATCCCCTTTGATATTAGCTCTATTGATAGAGCCTTTGGCTATTTCTATAAGAGCTTCAAGTGTAATAAAGAAAAATTGAAATTGGAGGAAAAGAATATAAAATATTACTTTTTACAGACAATATTGTTCTCACCCTAACATAGCTTTGTTTCATACTACAAATTAAATCTTACTAAGATGGAAGTTATGATAATTAACCTCACACAACAACAGTTTGAGAATTTGAAGGGTATATATAATTATAAGTGGCAGAATAATACTATTACCCACTTACAGCCTTATTAAATTGAGATTTGGACAATTCTAAAGGGCTCTATATAAGCATAGAGCATATTTTTTTACAGAAGTTTTTACTTAGGGAAGACATTGCTTTTGGATAGAAGTTCACTAACTAAAAACTTCAGTAAAAAAATATGCTCTGTGCTTATATAGAGCCCTTTAGAATTGGCCAAATCGCAATTTAATAAGGCTGTTAGGTATTACTTTTAGTAAAAATTTGGAACATATAATTCCGGACAATTTAAAGAAACTGTATGTTAAAATAAAGATCTATTATTCTCCTGGGGGAAATTCAACCAATCCTAAATGTCTGTTCTGCCTAAATGTAACCATATATTACATAATATTCCTTTTTCCGAAATATTGGATCAAACAATTTCAGGACATAATCGATAAATGTATTTATAAGAACCAACAAGTAAGAATTAAGTCCTCTATCACCACTAGAAGATTTAGCAGGGGAGGAGTAGCCCATATTAATTTGAAGACCTACCACAATGCCATAATGTTCCAACAAGTTATAAATTGGAATAACAACTTAAAACTGCATGGTTATCCCTAATAGAAGATTATCATCTGATAAATCTTAACCTCAACAATTTATTTGGCGCTCATCGCAAGCTCTGCAATGAGCGCCTTTGGCGCTCGCTGTGCATGCACAAGCCCATAACCTTTAATATTGCATGACCAACAATCGTAAGTATGACAACTATATATGTGATTAATAGGATGTTAACCCGTATCAATACTATGTGACTCTGCAAATGTCATAAGGTGTAAACCACAACACGATAATAGATCATGAAAGATATATACTTATTGCCCAAAATTGTATGTATTTGTATGTTGAAACAATAACAAAAATCTATTTTGTAAATATGGATTGCCATATGTCCTTTGTAACTTCAAAACCAGTTTGAAAAAAAACACTATTCAATATGAAAAAAATAACATATACAAAACACACTGTTGGGAAAATGCACAATATATGTAACATTTCTACATCTGTTATGTCTCCTTTCTTATCAAAACATGCATTTAGGATTTATGTTCCTTAACTAATCTGATCCTACAGACTCTTGAATCCTGTACTAGATCCCTTTTCTATTTACTTTTCTCTACAGAGTTTTTAATGGTCTGTTGCTTTTCCTATTGCATATTCTTCCTCAAGCTCATGTTCATTACTTCAATGACCTCATCAATCCATCTCTGCCTCTGATGTCCTCTTCTTTGTGTGCCTACAATCTTTTCCCACATCTTCTCTAGAGAGTCCTGTCTTCTCATGATATAGCCAAAATGTTAGGCTTGTGATCAAAACTTCCAGTGAACAACGTGTAGCTCAGAGGAATTAATAGCCCCATCTTTTTGAAATAGTCAACCAATCTATTAAAAGGTTTGTAAGTCCTTTATCTCCTTGAACCTTGATTTCCAATAAAAAGAGATTTAATTTACAACATGTGTAGATACATAATCTCTTATGAATTAATATAAAGATACTTTTAATTGTGTTTACCTAAGTTTATCCATCACTATTTTTAAGTCTGATCTAACCATAAAAGATTAATTATGATTCTATGTATTATAACTATGTAACAGCAAATATTAATAATAATAATAATATTGACTAGAAAGAGTAAATTGAATTTATTAATTTCAAAAAAGTTACAAATTTACTATGCTCAAAATTAAACACACATGGAATAAATACTGTGAATAACTTTCTAGAACCACTGTTGAAAAATACATCATTCTATCTCTTGTAGATCAAAATTGCGTGAAAAAGGTATTAACCAAAACTTTGGTTCTGCTTTGTTAATCTTATCACTCTAAACTAAGCTACTACTCTATCAAAAAATAATGAATACCAATATTATCCTTTGACTATTTCTCTTAATTAAAAAAATGCTAAATATGGCAAACCTCTATCCTTATTAAACTTTGTTCCAATGAAAAATCTGTATAACTGTAAAGATGAAAAAAAGAATCACTATAATACCATTCCATATAAAAATTGTAAATGCTGTATGCTGTATTTTTTATTTTTTAATCAGCAAAGAAGCATTTGTTTAGGATACACATTTGTGTTAGAATAAACAATCCTACCAAAAAATGACAAAGATAAATGTTTCCATTTTTACAAATATTAAGTTTTGTATTAATTTTAACAGAATTCCTCTTATACAATTTATCTGGATTTACTTGTGTTTTAACACCAATGTATTTAAAACTATTTTTACAAGTTTGAAAAGGAAGTTGGTAATCTGCAACTTCTTATCAACCATATCATTTCGCCTTATCATAATTTTTGCCAAATTTATCTTATATCCTGTGAAGTATTCAAAATTTAGCATTTCCATTAAAATGTTTTTTATATGTACCTTGGCCCTTGAAGTTTGATTATCAAGTGTTTGATTATCAATCCTATCTCCCAGATAAAGTGTTCTCAGTCTAATTGCAAAAGGCTCTCCTGCAAGATGAAAGAATAAATGTGAAACAGGACAGCCTTGTAATGTTCATCATTGTAATAGTGGCTCTTAAAAAAGCCTTTGAAATGGTCTGAAGGGGGTGCATGGTTGCTTTAACCCCTGAAGCTGTAGAGAGTACACCCCTGGCATTTTAGAGCAATGACTTCATCAACAGTGGTGATGGTCTTTCTCTTGCCATGCCAGTTTAGTTCACAGCATTTCCATTGACGTTCTCCAGGAAGACTTAGAGCACCTTGTGGGTTTCCTCGCAGATGATTCCCAAGATTTCTCTTGCAGTAAATAATGGGCTTGGTGATGCTCAGTATGTTATTGTGGAGCACCTTCCTGTGCCTGTTGGCATCACTTTTCCCCAGATCTTTGACTACCTCTCTATATGTAGACATGCTTCCTGTTGGTGCTTCTGGTTCAAGAGCTGTAATAATCAGTCGAGTCTGTATTAATAACATGTTTCTTTTTTACTTCTACATGCTACCTATGTTCATGAACAGAAAGAAAAATGATATGTAAAAAGATGAAGAGCCACATGTTTTTATAAATATACTAGCGACTTGCACGTCAACAAATTACGGCAATTAAATGTGTATGTTTTGAATTCGTTTTTTTTTTTTTTTTTTTTAACATGCAACTTGTAGGTGACCAACTGGCAAATCATCTTTTTTTAAGAGTAGTAACATTTTAATGTCAACATTGTATTGAGTATTGTAAACATGACATAATGTTTTGTAACATGCAACTTGTAGATTAATAACTGGTAAACTAAATATGTATTGAATCCAAAGGAAGACAAACAGTAAAAACCCCCATTGAAACTTAGCCAATTGTATCGAAGGTGGTAAAAATTAATTCCTTCCTGACCCCATTAACTGGCGGTTGGATTACTCCCTGGATTAATATTCTCCATTGAATTATTCATTTAAATTGTACAACAAAACCTCCTCCTCCTCTTAAAATGAACTTTTAAATATATGCAATGAAACAACTTTGCACACTTTTTTCCAAAAATAGTAACATTATAAACAGTAACTTAATGAAGTAACATTTAAACTGTAATTGTTATAAAATGCAAGCAAAGTGTTTTGTGGGGCTAATCATGCTAAAAGGCTACTTCCATAAAATGATAATATCTTATCTTGTCGTTGTTGATTTTTGATAGTTGATATTTTGTTGTTATTGTTGTAATTTTTGAAAATGGCACATAGAGTTTCCTATGTAAAATAGTGGTTCTCTAAAAAGAGAACGACATACATCAAAGTTCGTCCGAGGGGTGTAACCACTGTTCTCTATGGTTTTTGCCATTTTATAGAGTTTCTTATGGAAATAGTGGTGCTCTAAAAAGAGTCTGAGTGACATATAATGTCATCCTGGAAATCAAAAACTGTTCTCTCTATTTATTTATTTTTGTTGTTGTACATTTGTACTTGAGATGAAAGTATTGTTGTAAAATGGCACATAGAGTTTCCTATGTGAAATAGCATTGTTTTGCCATTCTATGGAGTTTCTTATTGAAATAGTGGTCCTCTAAAAATAGCCTGAGTGACTTAAAAGTTTGTCCTTGAAATCAAACCACTGTGCTCTATTTTTGTTTTGTTTTTTTGTCTGAAATTGTCATTGAGGTGAATTTTTTTTTTGTTCTGTGCTATGTCTTGTATTGTTATATTTTGTGGAATTAAAGTTATAGTACCTCATAGTAGACAATGTTTTTTGTAAAAATGCGGCCATCATCTAATAAATCACCTTGACTTTGGTTGTTTTCAATGTAAACTTTAATAGCCTCTGGATTCTTGCATCTCGGGAATGCAACATACAGCTGGCCATGTGCAAATACTGGTTCTTCTAAAAAGATACCCACAGATTTGAAAGTTTGTCCTTGTGATTTATTAATGGTCATGGCAAATGCCATGACGATGGGAAATTGTCTCCTTTGAAGTACAAAAGGGAGGCTACTTTCACTTGGTGCCAAATCTATTCTTGGTATGAAAACTCTCTCTCCTTTATGGGTTCCAGTTAGAATTTCAGCATGTATGAAATGGTCCTTTAATTCTTTAACAATTAATCTGGTCCCATTACATAAGCTTTTTTTGGGGGTAACATGACAATTGTACCATTCTTTAGCTGCAAAATATGTGATTGCATTCCAGAGGGAGTTAATGAGTTAATGAATTCAGTTGAAAAGTTTGTCTGACTTTCATTGTCATCACCAAGTACAGCATCAGCACTGTGATTTTTTTTGTGGTGCATTTATTTTTTTAAATATTTAATTATGAGTAATGCATCCTAATTTTTGCATGTTAGTATTACTTTGTTGGCAAGCTCTGCATAGTCCTCGTTATTTATTGTATTTTGGAATATAACTGATATGAGATCCGGTTCGCAAATCATATGAGCTGCAATGTGCACGGTATCATCGGGTAAATTTTGTATTCGTTCCAATTTTAATTGGTCAATCATTGAATCATTTTGTCCTTCTGATATCATAATTTGCTGTAATTGAAAATGGGTAAATCGTTTCCATAGTGTACTTGACTATATACATGTTTCGACAATGTCAGTTCGACGACAGGTAATGTTTGTCTAAAATCTCCACCTAACAACATTACCTTTCCACCAAATGGCAAATTATTATCCATGACTTCACATAGCAAATGGTCAAAACATTGTAGAGCATGGCATGATATGATTGTAGCTTCATCTATTATAATTAATTTACTTTTTTTTTTTTTTTGCTTGTAATGATTCGGTCATTCGAATATCCGACACTGATGTTTCCAAAATAGGAACTGGCAGTTTAAATAAACTATGCACAGTTCTTCCACCTTCTAACAAAAGTGCTGCAATTTCAGTGGTTCCAAATGGCAGTGCTATTTGACCTTGTGCTCGAACAAAACTCATCAATAAATTATATAGATAAGTTTTTCCTGATCCGCCAGGTCTATCTAGATAGAAATAAGGCTCTTTGAGCATGTCATTATCTAGGACATTTTTTATTGCATTAAATGCTTGCAATTGTAATGTATTTAAAGTTGCAGGTCATACTTCTGTTCTTTCTGTTTGAAGCTGAGTGTCATAGTCTTCAAAATTTATGTCGTCTATGAGACCTGGATCTGGCAGATTAAAACTTGCACAGCTTAATCCATGAGTTAAAAAGACCTTTTGGATTTAAATTAATGCTTTTAATTATGCAATAGATTCATTGTATCGTTGCAAGAAGTCTTCAGCCATATTTGTTTTAAATTTGTCCCACAAAGATAATGCATATGGAGCATTTGAGAAGATACAAATGAATGCAAATTGTTCCCTCATCTGCCGTGACATTTAACATAGTGCTGCTTCTTCTAGACATCTTTTTCATTCAGTATTATCAGCTAGGAAGTTTCTGTGTCAAGTAGCTAATTGAAATGATTCAAAAACTATGTCATTAACAGTTCTTAACTGTACAAAACTTTGTGCACCAGGAACAGTTAGAAGTAGTTATCGTAAGCAGAAACGTTCAAAGTCTCTTGGACTTACAGTGTAAATTCTTGGTATTATTTTATTTCCACAACTTTTTCGTTTTTGCCATAATCCATTAATGAAAAAATAATGGTAATCAATGTCAATATATAACAATTCCCTTGCCTCCAAGTAAGTACAATTTAATTGAAACATGCAGTTAGTGTAGTTTGGCAATGCTCACTTTGTGCCAAAGCATTTGTTTAATTTCCAACATGGAAATACACTAAATATCTTTGTGGCAAATGTACAGATAATCGATATACTGCATGGAAGTTATCATGCATTTTACATTTTAGAAGACGCCACATTGCTTCTGGCGCACTTACATAGCTAGCATCTACATGAGATGCAAGTTCATCATGTACTAACTCACTTTATTTGTTATTTTGAGCACTTTTGACCACTACAGTAGCTGCATCATAGCCTTTGTAAGTATATTTGTAAACATATTTAATGGTTTTAATAGAAGTGCAAGCTTCCACATTAATGTGGGAATTATACTTCATGAGTAAATGTGGATTGTATGGTACCACATATCTGTTATCTACCTTTTTTCCACGAATAATGGCATTTTGGCCTTCTCTTCTTCTATATAATGGATAGCCATCAGAATTAGCATAAGTTTTGTCTCTATAATCTTTTGGAAATTCTTTAGTACATTTCTTATTTTCCATACATGGTGACTGTGGATTAATATCTCCACCATGAGTCATACGATGAGTTACAATCTCATATAGTCTAACATGTATTTCTGGATCTGGTAGTTCTGCAATAATTACTGAATCCACTTTGTCACCAGTATCCAATTTATCTTTCTCTTGAAGAATGATAAGAATATGTGCATTTGGAAGGCCTCTTTTTTTAAATTCGATGGTATAAACATAAGTCAGACATTTGCCAAATAACTGAGTTATGGTTATATCATGTATTAATTCAGTTAATTTGATTTTAAAGACTCTTGCCACTAAATCTGGTCTATCAGAAGCAGTTTGTGCAATTAGCAGATTGTTTGTAATCTCTGGCCATTGTGGATTACATGTTAATGTAAGAAATAAATCTGGTTTTCCAAATTTAGTTACAATAGCCATGGCATCATTGTATCTTTCTTGCATATTGCGAGGATATCCTTGGAAAGATGATGGTAAAATGATGGCTTTGCCAGCTGGCAGCTCTCTGGTTGTAGCAACCTCAGCGACATAATCCATCAATCCACAATACTGTTCTACACGTAGTTTATCTTGTTGATATTTGATGAAGTTTAAATGATTTGATTCAACTTGCAAATATGAATCAATGATCCATTGTTGTGTCAGTTTTCCGAAACATAAAATGGGATTAAATTCATCTCGAATGGCAATTTGAGCCACTTTAAATTCAAGCATGGAAATATTATTTCTCACACATACTTTTGAATTTGGGTAACTCTCAAGGGTTAATTTGGGTTGCCAACCTGCTTCCCCATGTGGAAAAAATATTGAATATGTCATTGGATCCAAATTGGTACTTAAGATACTTATATTAATGAAAGGTTGTTCCTCATTTCTGGGATATATTCTAATATCTCTCTGAAATGGTGGTTCTCCTTCGTCATTTTGAAAGACAATTGCAACCTCATTTGATGTTGGCAAGTTATAACGGCGCTTATCAGTATGGCGATCTCTTTTAAGCACAATATTGACTTTTGGGATTGGCAATTGATGTATTTCTGCATGAATTTGTTGTTCCTTTTCTACTTCTGCCAATTTTTTATAGGCTTGAGAGTATATGTTTTTATTTTATCAAGCTCTCTAAAAACAATAGTTAAGCATTTTTTTTATTTTCTTGAAGCTGCTCAACAGCTTCTATTGTATCTAGGACATATAGTTGAGCAAATTTTCTTTGCTCTCCTTCCTCTGGATGTAAAAGAGAAGTATGATGGTAAATTTGCCCTTGTTCTTTAAAACAGTAAGGGCCATGTCCTGGCACATTAGCAGCTAATGTTGCACCCACAGAGGCAAAGGATATGGCACTATTATAGGATCTTATGTTTGTTTTTAAAATTTGGTAGTTGGGGAAAGTAGGCTCAGTCATAATGCTTTGTAAATATGTTGGGAATTGTTGTCTTTGTGGAAGTCTTACCTTGCCTTTTTGACAGCAACTAAAGTACTCGCCATCACTGGTTCTTTCCTGTTTGTAATGATAAGCCACACAAAACTGACAGACAATATTTATATCACCACAATTATGCACCTCTATTGTTAAAGATTTAAGTAAAGGACAATAGTGAGAAGATATATCAATGTGACTGTGTAAATCATCATTAAAATTCTTATCTGATTGTTCAGGAAAATTTTCTAAATGCTTTTGTTTTTTAGTTGCCTTCTTGTGGTTGGATGTTAGTTTGTCAGCTGATAGTCTTTTGCTTGCGTGTCTCTCTTGTTCTTTTTGTCATTGAATTTCCTTCTGCTCCGGCGTCTGATGCTCTGCCCATGTTTTTTTGATGTTCTCTAGTTTGACGTCTTTTCTGCCATATTAATCTGTAAATAAAAATATAATATTAGTATTTTTTCTCCTTATTTTTTTTTTTTATAGCACTGTTTCCATTATGAGGTTAGCTTTATGAGGTTGGAGTTAGCAACGTGAGGGCCTTATTCAATTGCAATTTTGTCAATTGAATAGGGATCTATATAAGCACTGAGTATATATTTTTTACTGAAGGTTTTAGGTAGTAATGACCTATTTTTGAATAGAAGTTCAGTAACTACAAAGTTCTGTAAAATAAATATGCTATGTGCTTATAAAAATCTCTATTCAATTGACCGAATTGCAATTGAATGAGACGCTTAGTTAGGTTGCAGAGTATTTTGTGAAAGTGGCACATGAAAGAGGATAGTTCCTTCTATTTTTATGTGTTTTATATTAATTTTTGTGCGCTACTGTTGTCATTACGTGTTTAGGGTATGGAGTTGGGCTTAAACGTTTGTGCAGGAAAAAGCGTATATATATATATATATATATATATATATATATATATATATATATATATATATATATATATATAAATATAAAAAGCGTATATATATTTAAATTGTTGTTGCTATCCTGTTTTGCATGTGGCAATGTTGTTGTTAGGGGTTTCCGGTTATGGGGTTACACTTACAGTCAGGTCCATAAATATTGGGACATCGACATAATTCTAATCTTTTTGGTTCTATACACCACCACAATGGATTTGAAATAAAACGAACATGATGTGCTTTAACTGCAGACTTTCAGCTTTAATTTGAGGGTATTTACATCCAAATCAGGTGAACGGTGTAGGAATTACAACAGTTTGTATATGTGCCTCCCACTTTTTAAAGTCTTCAGAAATGTTTTTTTTTTGTTGTATTATTTTTGTGTGCAGCAAAATTACCTGTTGTTCTTTCTTTGTCGTGTGTAAAATTGACAGTCCGTGTGAAACCGGGCAGTGCTGCAAATTATTCAGTGACACTGTTGAGGTAGAGTCTGTTGAAAATGGAAAAAAAAGTAAAATATTGAAATGTAGAATAAATATATATGTGTCTATATTTTTTTTGTAAAAGCATAAATTATGTTTTAAAATAGATATGAATAAAAGCTATGTTATTTTTTTTATTTGTCCTTTTTTAATTTTTTGTTGAGATTATTTTAGGGCACATACACACATATCTGTGTTTGAAATCTTACTATATATAAATACAGTTGTTGTTGTTGTTGTTGGCAATATTTGAAGTCAATTTTTTTTTAATGGATTTATTAATTAATTAATGTATTATAGCTTACCTATTTGTTGTAATTTGCAGATTTTAAACTTCTAAAGTGATAATGAAGGTGCTTCAGAAGTAACACCACCAGTGAAATGTCCAGTCACACTGTTCATCACCTGAGAAAAAATGCAGAACTTTCTGGAAAGCGTGCAATATTTATAGACTTTGAGCTGAAGTAGAAGCCGCCATTTTGCTGAAAGTAGTTACTTGTTGCATGGGAAATGGTGGCGATTTTGTGTGTGGTAAATGCCGCATAATGTGTGTTACGTGCCGCATGAAGTGTTCTTGATTGTTGGTGTATGTGTTGTAATTTTACGTCCTTAGCCTCGTTTTCATTTTTTTGCGGCGCCCATTTATTCTTCTTGCTTAGGGGATTTTCGAGTGTGTAAACTTTTTAAATTGTACTGAAATCGAGGTGTAAGCTGACTTCCAGACGTCCTGGGTGCCCCCCTTGCTGTGGGTTAGGTTTTTATTTTATTTTTGTGTTTATTTTGTGTTTTTTTTATGTTTTCCGCTGTTCGCAGGTTGTCCGTTAAGGTCGTATTTTTGCAAGTCCGTAATGGATTTTTTCTAAGTCCCGCGGGTCGTAATTTTTTGTGTGTAAGTCCTCAATTTTGTTTTCTAAGTCCTGCGGCTCATATTTTTTTGTCTAAGTCCGTAGTTCGTCATTGTGTGTTTGCTGTTTTTTTTCAAAGTCTCTCTTCTGTGGGTGCTTGTAAGCAGTTGTGAGGCGCTGTAGAGCCTCCAATTCCACAAACGCGGGCCCTCGCTTTGTGAGGGTCCGCATTTGCAGCCTGCAAAGAGCCTTCGTGGGAGCCTACACCTCTGCAAATGCGGCCCCTATGGGGCCTATGGCGCTCATCTCCACCAGCGTAAGGAGCTTTGCAAGGGCTTCAGTTGCTATGCTAGCCTGCAAGCAATAGCAACAATCCGTATTGCGATTGTGATCACCCCAATAACTATTGTCATGACATCCAATTCAATTAGATTCTCTCAAAAATGTTGTCTGTGGTCCATTGAGGCAGCAGTATCCATGTACATGATGTGATCTTTTTTAAATCCCTGATTGAACAAGTGGTAGGATACTTTGAATAAATGTTTTTTCAGGGAGTGTTTGAAACTGTGAAGAGTAGGGGAGATTATGACAGTGTGGGGTATGGAACTGCACAGGGTGGGGACTGTATGAGAAAAGTATAGAAAACAAGAGGACATGATAAAAGATGACAAGAGTATATCATGGTAAGAACAAAGGGGGAGGTTAGGGGAGTATCTAGAGATTATATTTAATATGTAAGAGGGTGCAGAGTTGTTGAGAGCTTTATAGATTGGTGTCAACTTATTTTTAGGGCAATTCATTTTAGTGAGTATGGAAAACCAGTGAGGAGATTGGCAGAGTGGGGCCACAGATGAGAAAGGAATGTGAGCCTATCAGAGGCATTTTAAATGGATTGTAATGGTGAGAGTCTAGTCTATTGGTTGTGTGAGAAAAGTATGGATTTTGGAAAGGTTTTGCAAAATCAGCAGATTTTTTTAAAGTGATTTGAATGGGTAATAGGTTGGCTATCTAGGACAAAGAGTTGGATAGTAGGTGATGACATTAGTTAATAAGATAGGAGATAAGTCAGGAGAGGAGATTCAGATGTGTATATCATTAGCAATGGATGATACTGGTAGCCAAGATTAGTTTGCCAAGTTAGCTCAAGAATGTGAAAAGCAATAAACCAAAAACAGATACTTGAGATACCCTAACACTGAGTGGTAGTGGTGATCCCAAGTGCAATGTCTTTAGAAGAAGTGAGTCAAAAGCAGGGGAGAGATCCAGAGAGATCCATAGTCAAGACTTGTGTAATTTTGCTTTGTCCTTTGATATAATTTCAAACATATCAGAATATAAAATCCATCTATCACATTAACCTTGACATTGTCTCCTCCTTCCAAAAAATCCCCGGCCAATATGATCACATCACACCACCGATATCCTTCCAATCCAGTGAATCACTACCTTGTTTTATCTCCAGTGCTTTAGCTGCTACTGCCATATATAGACCCACTTTGAACCTCTGCCTACAATGCACTGTCCTTTGTATTACAGGCCATGTAATAGAAGAGAACAGATTTTTGTTGTGCATCTTGGCTGGTTGCTATCACATGTGGACACATCCAGCAATAGCAATTATTGAAAAGGTGTCTGAAGTAAAACCATACTTCCATTGAAAAACATATCCTTTAAACCATGTCAGTATTGTAAAATTCACAAAAAGCGATTGAATCTATAAAAAGCCCGGGGTACTATTAATACTAGCTATACAGATATACTTTTCCCTTTGTATGTGTAGCTACTATATTGAAAACAGATCACAAAGCTTCCACATATAGTGGTGGTACATCTCATGAATTTTTCAGCATAAAAAGTAATGATGGGCATATTAATAGCAACTGACAGGAAGTATCTGGGGCAAAATCTTTTAATTGTATTCAATATTTTAAAAGTCATGGTTGTCAAGGTTTTACCATTGCTTAAAAGCGTTCTCTGTCCCTTCTGATATAAATAAGTAAAGTGCTATGGATATTCTGTGATGGAATCCGTTGAGGAAGGATGCACATGCTTAACAACTGGACATCTTGGTCAGGTTTTATAGTAGGTTTAAAACAGTTCAGTGAATGTATAAGCCACTATGACTCATATTTAATATACTGGATTGTGTAGTGAGTTAAAAGTACAAAAAAAAAACAACCTGTAAGGGATAACTTTATATATATTCAAAATAAAATCTATTGAGTCTCATCTCCAAAAATGTAATGATCCTAAATGTATCTCCTGTATTTTGTTGCATATTGTTTAGATAACATTTAAATAAATACTCAGATAGCTTGGTCATTCATTACACAGTAGAAATTTAAACAAAACATTCCTGATGTAATTTATCTTTAGATTAGAATTATAAAAATGTCCACAGTAAGTATAACCAAACAAAACCAGGCAGAACATTATAGTATCCACAACCCATAACAAAGAAAATACATTTAAATATAATTAAATGTCTAATGACTATTACTGTTGTCTGATATTTCTGTTTTTATATGCTCATTCTGAAACATAATCAAAATTGCAGGAATATTAATTTGCACAAACTAAAATAATTGCATAATGAATTTTTCATTTGGATGCTTATGGTATGAAACAGCTAACTATATTTTTTTACAAAGACATAATACTCGTATTAATGCTCTGGAAATATATTACCCACCAGGAATAAGAAATCAGGGACAAAGCATACAAAGACAGGGTAGAGATTGATTGGAATGCATTTTCCTCTGCACTATAATAAATTAAAAATAAAATAGCACTCACACAATCAATGTATTTATTCTACGTTTCAACTCCATTCACTATACCTTCTATCAGGTTTAAATAAACTGCCATTCACTGTGCTTACTTTTCTCAATCAAACTATTAAGCTCTCTTGGGTTCCAGTATCAATTCTATACTGAAAATAACCAAATATAAATTAACTTTCCTGATTGTCTCTCAACTTATATCCCTCCCAAATTATGGGCCCTATTAAATTCCAGCCTCGTAAATAAGAGGCTTCTACTTAAGCCCTACGTACTGCAAAGTTTCTCTAACTTACAATGCTATTAAATTAGCCCTGCTGCGAGCAACGTATGAGCTACGCAGCAGGGCCGTACGTATCTACACTGCGTAAATGTACATGAGGAGTGACAGCCTGCGAGATGATATCGCAGGCTCCCACTCCTCATCAATTGCTGCGGGGGTCCTGAAAGGGACCTCCGCGGCAGTCCCCCACATAAGCCCTACCGTGGGGGTACTCCGAAAAACCCCCCGGCACCTAAAATTAACCCCCCCTCAATGCGGGGGTCCCCGTCGGGACCCCCGAAGTGTCCTCACATGAACACCTTGCTGCAGGGGTCCATAGGAACCCCCGCAGCCCCCACACATTAACCCCTTGCAGCGGGGGTCCTCGATCGGCACCGATCAGGCCCCCCGCTGCATTTAAAACTTTTAAAATCCCAGCCGCGGCTCCTTAAAGGGGCCGCGGCACACTATTACCCAATCCCGGCCGCGGCACTTAAAATTAACCCCCCTCTATGCTGGGGGTCCCCATCGGGACCCCCGAAGTGTCCCCACATAAACCCATTGCAGGGGGGGGCCCCGATCTGCATAGATCAGGCCCCCCGCTGCATTTAAAACTTTTAAATTCCCCGCCGCGGCTCCTTAAAGGGACCGCGGCACACTATTACCCAATCCCGGCCGCGGCACTTAAAATTAACCCCCCTCTATGCTGGGGGTCCCCATCGGGACCCCCGAAGTGTCCCCACATAAACCCATTGCAGGGGGGGGCCCCGATCTGCATAGATCAGGCCCCCTGCTGCATTTAAAACTTTTAAATTCCCCGCCGCGGCTCCTTAAAGGGACCGCGGCACACTATTACCCAATCCCGGCCGCGGCACTTAAAATTAACCCCCCTCTATGCTGGGGGTCCCCATCGGGACCCCCGAAGTGTCCCCACATAAACCCCCTGCAGCGGGGGGCCCCGATCGGCACCGATCGTGACCCTGCTGCAATTCAATTTTAAATTTCCCGCCTCGCGGGTCCTCAAAGGACCGTAAAGGTCCTGAAAGGACAAAAAACTAAAAATATTAACCCCAGGCAACTATAATTACCCCATTAACTCATGGTGGTCAATCTAGACCACCATAAGGCCTAAATTAACCCATTAACTCATGGTGGTCAATCCAGACCACCATAAGGCCTAAATTAACCCATTAACTCATGATGGTCAATCCAGACCACCATAAGGCCTACATTAACCCATTAACTCATGGTGGTCAATCCAGACCACCATAAGGCCTAAATTAACCCATTAACTCATGATGGTCAATCCAGACCACCATAAGGCCTAAATTAACCCATTAACTCATGATGGTCAATACAGACCACCATAAGGCCTAAATTAACACATTAACTCATGGTGGTCAATCCAGACCACCATAAGGCCTAAATTAACCCATTAACTCATGATGGTCAATCCAGACCACCATAAGGCCTAAATTAACCCATTAACTCATGATGGTCAATCCAGACCACCATAAGGCCTAAATTAACCCATTAACTCATGATGGTCAATCCAGACCACCATAAGGCCTAAATTAACCCATTAACTCATGATGGTCAATCCAGACCACCATAAGGCTCCATTTAACCCCATCAGTCCCATAAGGGTATATTATTACCATTATGGGCCTGTTACAACCCAACATTAACCACATAAGTGCCATGATGGTCCTCAAGGACCATCATGACACTAACTACAAACACTACACTATAACCCCCAATAAACCATTTAATCTAAACTAACCCCCCTCTACACTAATCTATTAACACTTACACTACCAACCTACGCTACCTACCCCCTAATAAACCTCCCCAACACTCTAATTACAAAAAACAAAAAACCTACAGCACAGAAAACAAAAAACCTACAGTACAAAAAACAAAAAAACCTACAGTACAGAAAAAAAAAACAATTACAACCCCACCCCCCACTACAGAAAACAAAAAAATACATTACAACCCCACCCCCCACTACAGAAAATAAAAAAATTACACACCTGAAAAGGAAAGACAGATAAACACAATACAATACATACATATAATACAATACATGACATTACATATAATATATTATTAATGCTCTGGAAATATATTACCCACCAGGAATAAGAAATCAGGGACAAAGCATACAAAGACAGGGTAGAGATTGATTGGAATGCATTTTCCTCTGCACTATAATAAATTAAAAATAAAATAGCATTCTCACACAATCAATGTATTTATTCTACGTTTCAACTCCATTCACTATACCTTCTATCAGGTTTAAATAAACTGCCATTCACTGTGCTTACTTTTCTCAATCAAACTATTAAGCTCTCTTGGGTTCCAGTATCACTTCTATACTGAAAATAACCAAATATAAATTAACTTTCCTGATTGTCTCTCAACTTATATCCCTCCCAAATTATGGGCCCTATTAAATTCCAGCCTCGTAAATAAGAGGCTTCTACTTAAGCCCTACGTACTGCAAAGTTTCTCTAACTTACAATGCTATTAAATTAGCCCTGCTGCGAGCAACGTATGAGCTACGCAGCAGGGCCGTACGTATCTACACTGCGTAAATGTACATGAGGAGTGACAGCCTGCGAGATGATATCGCAGGCTCCCACTCCTCATCAATTGCTGCGGGGGTCCTAAAAGGGACCTCCGCGGCAGTCCCCCACATAAGCCCTGCCGTGGGGGTACTCCGAAAACCCCCCCGGCACCTAAAATTAACCCCCCCTCAATGCGGGGGTCCCCGTCGGGACCCCCGAAGTGTCCTCACATGAACACCTTGCTGCAGGGGTCCATAGGAACCCCCGCAGCCCCCACACATTAACCCCTTGCAGCGGGGGTCCTCGATCGGCACCGATCAGGCCCCCCGCTGCATTTAAAACTTTTAAATTCCCCGCCGCGGCTCCTTAAAGGGGCCGCGGCACACTATTACCCAATCCCGGCCGCGGCACTTAAAATTAACCCCCCTCTATGCTGGGGGTCCCCATCGGGACCCCCGAAGTGTCCCCACATAAACCCATTGCAGGGGGGGGGCCCCGATCTGCATAGATCAGGCCCCCCGCTGCATTTAAAACTTTTAAATTCCCCGCCGCGGCTCCTTAAAGGGACCGCGGCACACTATTACCCAATCCCGGCCGCGGCTCTTAAAATTAACCCCCCTCTATGCTGGGGGTCCCCATCGGGACCCCCGAAGTGTCCCCACATAAACCCCCTGCAGCGGGGGGCCCCGATCGGCACCGATCGTGACCCTGCTGCAATTCAATTTTAAATTTCCCGCCTCGCGGGTCCTCAAGGGACCGTAAAGGTCCTGAAAGGACAAAAAACTAAAAATATTAACCCCAGGCAACTATAATTACCCCATTAACTCATGGTGGTCAATCCAGACCACCATAAGGCCTAAATTAACCCATTAACTCATGGTGGTCAATCCAGACCACCATAAGGCCTAAATTAACCCATTAACTCATGATGGTCAATCCAGACCACCATAAGGCCTACATTAACCCATTAACTCATGGTGGTCAATCCAGACCACCATAAGGCCTAAATTAACCCATTAACTCATGATGGTCAATCCAGACCACCATAAGGCCTTAATTAACCCATTAACTCATGATGGTCAATACAGACCACCATAAGGCCTAAATTAACCCATTAACTCATGGTGGTCAATCCAGACCACCATAAGGCCTAAATTAACCCATTAACTCATGATGGTCAATCCAGACCACCATAAGGCCTAAATTAACCCATTAACTCATGATGGTCAATCCAGACCACCATAAGGCCTAAATTAACCCATTAACTCATGATGGTCAATCCAGACCACCATAAGGCCTAAATTAACCCATTAACTCATGATGGTCAATCCAGACCACCATAAGGCCTAAATTAACCCATTAACTCATGATGGTCAATACAGACCACCATAAGGCTCTATTTAACCCCATCAGTCCCATAAGGGTATATTATTACCATTATGGGCCTGTTACAACCCAACATTAACCACATAAGTGCCATGATGGTCCTCAAGGACCATCATGACACTAACTACAAACACTACACTATAACCCCCAATAAACCATTTAATCTAAACTAACCCCCCTCTACACTAATCTATTAACACTTACACTACCAACCTACGCTACCTACCCCCTAATAAACCTCCCCAACACTCTAATTACAAAAAACAAAAAACCTACAGCACAGAAAACAAAAAACCTACAGTACAAAAAACAAAAAAACCTACAGTACAGAAAATAAAAAAATTACACACCTGAAAAGGAAAGACAGATAAACACAATACAATACATACATATAATACAATACATGACATTACATATAATATATTACATATAATATATTACATATAATACATTACCTACAATACATAACATTACATATAATAAATTAAATATAATATATTACATATAATATATTACATATAATATATTACATATAATACATTACATACATTACATACAATACATGACATTACATACATTACATATAATATATTACATATATTATATTATATATAATACATTACATACATTACATACAATACATGACATTACATACATTACATATAATATATTACATATAATATATTACATATAATATATTACATATAGTCCTAATCAAATACCCCTATCTATCTAACATACAATCTATTTAATTTAAAATAAATCCTAACTATATCAAATACATCCCCCTATCTATCTAATATACAAAAAATCCTAACTACATACACAGACCCTTATTCTAAAATAAAATAAAATAATTACAGTCCTAACTACATACATAGACCCTAATTCTAAGCTAAAATCAATAAATTAAGACCACTTACCTTTAAGATGTTGCTTCAGATCACTAACCTATGGGTCAAACAAAAAATAAAAATTAGTACAATACATTAACATCAAATAAATAAACATTCTATACATTCTAAATATTCAACTCACCTTTACAGCATGTCCAGTCACTGTTTAGCTCTTCAGGCTGCGGCCCTGTTAAAAAAAAAAACACAATACATGAATACATGAATACAATATATAAACAATAAATAAAATACACAAATAAACATCTAAATATACATTTAACTTACCTCCCCGCGATGTCCCCGGCCTTCTCTCCTTCAGCCCCGGCTGGGCCGCGGAACCATCCGCGCTCTAAAAAAAAAAAAGAAAAAAAACTAACGGAGGTCTGCACTGGCAGACCTCCCCGACGCTAATGAACCTCCCGGAGTCGTTTCCGGGAGGAAATTGGCATTGTCGGCTTGTGATTGGCTGAAAAAGCTGTCAGCCAATCAAAAGTCATCAATGTAGGAGCCAATCAGGATGCGCAGATGTCTTCTACCAATCACTCCGTGGGGGTGTATCCCATAGTGATTGGCTGAAGGCATCTGAGCGTTGTGATTGGTTCCCAGAAAGATAGACAAGTGTTTTAGCCAATCAGGGTGGGATATTGGGGTGTATCCCACCCTGATTGGCTCACACATTGACGACTTTTGATTGGCTGAAATTGATAGACAGCTTTTTCAGCCAATCACAAGCCGCCAATGCCAATTTCCTCCCGGAAACGACTCCGGGAGGTTCATTAGCGTCGGGGAGGTCTGCCAGTGCAGACCTCCGTTAGTTTTTTTTCTTTTTTTTTTTAGAGCGCGGATGGTTCCGCGGCCCAGCCGGGGCTGAAGGAGAGAAGGCCGGGGACATCGCGGGGAGGTAAGTTAAATGTATATTTAGATGTTTATTTGTGTATTTTATTTATTGTTTATATATTGTATTCATGTATTCATGTATTGTGTTTTTTTTTTTAACAGGGCCGCGCCGGAAGAGCTAAACAGTGACTGGACATGCTGTAAAGGTGAGTTGAATATTTAGAATGTATAGAATGTTTATTTATTTGATGTTAATGTTTTGTACTAATTTTTATTTTTTGTTTGACCCATAGGTTAGTGATCTGAAGCAACATCTCTCCACATTTCTTTTTCTGTGGAACAGGCTCCTATCTCCCTAATAAGGCTTTAAGGGTCTTTTGTCAACTTTTCTCAACTTTTTTTCAACTTCCTACAAAGGGATAAAAGAAACGTGGAGAGAGGGAACTGAATCGCAAGTATTGTTTATTTGCTACATGTTATTATCCTCTCAGGTGGTTTATTCTACCATTTTTTTCTATTATATCCCTATTATTATCATGCAAAGATTTTTTCTTGCATTAATATATAGTTGGTTTATTGAGTGATAAGATTCCATATTTTTGGGAGATATATAATGCCTGGGTTTCCACGATACAGTTTGTTTTTAATACATTTATTGTGAGCTGTTTTATCTCAAATTCTTTTTTCAACTCTATGATTATCATTGTATCCTATGTTTACTGGATCATCAGTATAGGCTGATATATGAGAGTTGATTTGTTTATAATTATTATTACAGTACTGTATAAGTCTAGGAACTATTGGATCTGGACCACTATATAGTAATTTCAATATAAAAAGTACTGTAATTTTGGAACTGAGTTAAAAAGTCAGCAAACCTTTTTTTTAAATTGTTTTTCCAGCGTTTTTCCAGGATAAAGAGTATCCCAATAAAATATAAATTCTTAGTCACTTATTGCCCACATCAATTACTGCAACTCATCCCATTACTAGACTTCCATCACTCCCATCCCTTTTAACTACCTTCATTAGGCACATGTATTTCACCAAAAAGTTCTCATCTGCTGCCAATCTCTTCTTTGGCTTCCCATTTACAAATTCTGCACCCTCCTACATATCAGATCTAATCTTCAAATAATCTTCTAACCACTCTCTCAGCTCTGTCCACAACACAAGTCTGGCTTCACCTTCTTACAGTCTTGTATCCAATACTTTTCCTGTGTTGCCCAAATCCTGTAATTCTATATAAAGCATGTCAGACTCTTCTCTACTCCTCCCTGCTTTAATTGCACTCTGAAACCCCATCTATTCAAAGAAGCCTCCCATGTATATACAGTATCTCACAAAAGTGAGTACACCCCTCACATTTTTGTAAATATTATTTTCATGTGACAACACTGAAGAAATGACACTCTGCTACAATGTAAATTAGTAAGTGTACAGCCTGTATAACAGTGTCAATTTACTGTCCCCTCAAAATAACTCAACATACAGCCATTAATGTCTAAATCATTGGCAACAAAAGTGAGTACACCCCTAAGTGGAAATATCCAAATTGGGCCCAAATTGTCAATATTTTGTGTGGTCACCATTATTTTCCAGCACTGCCTTAACCCTCATGGGCATGGAGTTCACCAGAGCTTCACAGGTTGCCACTGGAGTCCTCTTCCACTCCTCTATGATGACATGAAGGAGCCACCAATGCTGGAAAATAATGGTGGCCACACAAACTATTGACACTTTGGGCCCAATTTGGATATTTCCACTTAGGGGTGTACTCACTCCCCCACCTTCCATTTAAGGATGCCCCACAGATGCTCAATAGGGTTTAGGTCTGTGACATGCTTGGCCAGTTCATCACATTTACCTTCAGCTTCTTTAGCAAGGCATTGATCATCTTGGAGGTGTGTTTGGGGTCTTTATCATGTTGGAATACTGCCCTGCGACCCAGTCTCTGAAGGGTGGGGATCATGCTCTGCCTTAGTATGTCACAGTACATGTTGGCATTCATAGTTCCCTCAATGAACTGTAGCTCCTCAGTGCCAAAAACACTCATGCAGGCCCAGATGAAACATATAAAAACATTTGTTTATATGTGTATATATGCTTTCTAAATATGTTGTGTTGATTTCCCCTATATGCATTTAGCTCATGATGTCAGGTGCTGCCTCCACTCTCATCTCTGTTTACATTCAAACTGAGGGTTTCATCTCATATCAGTGTTTTTGTGCTCATTGTGCCTTATCCGTTTATCTGTAATTTAGGGATTATTTCAACCACCTATCCTTAGTATAGATGTATACTTTTGGTGGTGGGAGTGTCATGGTCTGGGCCTGCATGAGTGCTGTCGGCACTGGGGAGCTACAGTTCATTGAGGGAACCATGAATGCCAACATGTACTGTGACATACTGAAGCAGAGCACGATCCCCTCACTTCGGAGGCTGGGAGTGTGTGTTGAGTTATTTTGAGGGGACAGCACATTTACACTGTTATACAGGCTGTACGCTTACTACTTCACATTGTAGCAGAGTGTAATTTCTTCAGTGTTTTCACATTAAAAGAGATAAAATAAAATATTTACAAAAATGTGAGGTGTGTACTCACTTTTGTAAGATACTGTATTTCATTGTCAAATGGAACCACCAAGAAGCAACTTCCTTCCCTTTTGTCTGTCCCTTATCCTTAAACCACTAGGATTGTAAGCTCTTACAAGAGCGGGGCCCTTGAAATATTCTGTATCATGTTTGCCTTCTTTTTTCACTGTATCCCATGTAAGTAGTGCATTTTAAACTCATAATAATAATAATAATAATAATAAGTATAATGAAAATAATTTTATGCACCTGGCTTACACATTTTCTAACAATGTTAATTTTTTACATATTTCGCAAGCATGTGAAGTTTTCCCATTACATTTTTCAAATTATAGTGATCATTTAAATATTTTATCCTGTTAAATATATTCTATTTAATCTGCAAGAAATGCCACCAAAGGCACATTCAAATTTAGTGGGTTCCACTCAACCAAGGCAAAAACACTCTTAACAGCTTCTTGAACAATCAAGATCAAATAAGCCACGCCCATATTAGCTGAGCAATATCCATGTTAAAAGAACATAATGGATCTTGATAGGGCTATGACACACTGGCACCCTTCACAAAATATGTATCTTAGAAGCAGCTGTTTGAACTTCTGGATTTGTTTCTTAAGGCTGAATAGCACAAGAGGTGAGACCACTATACAATCACACTCCCAGGGGGGAGACCTATCAAAACAATAAATACAGAACAGTCCTGATAGCCTACACAGACTGCACCATTGCTCTGCCCTAGCACAGAGAATTACTCCTGTTTTTTGCAACACAGATACTAACAGAGGAAGCAGCACTGGAGCAAGAGGTAACAAAGAAGCCCCAGTTATACACTAATTATACAACATCACTTACAATGTGGAAGCTGCCTCTAAAAGCTTACCCCTTGCTCACCTTACTGATCAAAGCTGATCCCTTATAAAGAGAGCGAGCAAGACAGGGGGCATGGTCCCTTGACTTACACAGGGCAGCTGTCTGGCTGAAGCTGGGCTCAAGTTATGGGAATGTAAAACCTAAAAGTGATCTTCACAACAGGAATGAACTGCTCGCTTGTACACATATGTAAATAAGTAACTGTGTCAGACTGAGACTTTCTTTGCTATATCCATTGTGGCTAATCCAGGCCACTGCATGCTGTATGGAGAAGTACTTTATTGATTAAGAGACATTAATTTCCAGCACTCCATTTATAAACTCTGAGAACACACAATCAAAAATTTACTAGAGATTACATTACCTATCAGCAAAGCGACACTGACATGTAGTGTTAAAAAACAGCAACTACTGCTTCACTGCAGTTTATCCTTTTCACTTTACTTTTTTTGAACCACTGGGATTTATCCACTTGTTAAGGTTCAAAATAAGTATAACTGGGCTGCTTCAAATAACACTTCCCTTCTCCTGCAAGGGTCTGGAACTAACATTGAGCTACTGATGCTGTGCTCACCTCCTCAAAATATAAGCAATTTGCCTTCCTACAAATAAGTAAATAATTACACATATCCATTTGATAGGAGACCTAAACAGATACAAGATAGGCTTCTACAAGGGTTGCTTCCCTAAACAAGAAGTTAACAACATGGCAACAACTCAAAACCCATATGTGCTCCTCACAAAGGAGAAATCTTACATGATAAAACATACATCTCCCCTATTCTCACCCTGGGACAGTGAGATGATAATTATGGAATAACAGTCATAGCTAGCACTTCTCCTAGTTGCTTACCATTCTTTCACTAAAAACAAACTTTTATAATCCTCAAATGTGATATAGAAAGCCTAATCTACTCCTACTCTTCCCCTATTCCTTACTTTAAACATAGCTCACAGGATTTTTCTCATTACAATATCCCACAATGGGTAAAATAAAATGGGGTATTTCTACAAAGAGCATACCTAAGCATTTTAGAGTGTCAGGGGCCTGACAATCTCCTTCACTGGGTTCATTCTCTGGACATTCTGATACCTCTGATAACGGGGGAAATCCAATGACCTCACAACGTAACATGAACCTATCGGACTAAACAATGGCAAAAATAGAAAATAAAAATCACCAAATATACTTGCCAGGTGCAGAACGATGAAGCCTGCTTTGGCGATACTTGTAAGGCATAAGATCCAATACTGTTGGTGCTTTCCTTTTGACCTTTTATTCCAAATTAATTAACTCCTCACTCAGCTCGTTCTCTTTAAGAGTGCGTAAATACTGATACAGATTTAATATAATTTTTTTAAACTAAGTCATTACAAGACACAAGTATTGGATGGTTATGGGCAGCCCATAAAGTCTTTATTAGAGGAACGTGCATTAAATTAGCATCTGCTCATAGGAGACATCTCAGAGAGAATTGACTTAGAGAACTGGGATCTTTAGAAAAGCAAAATTAGAAGCAGTTTTCCTCCTCCACATGCTGACAAATAGAGGGGGTTAGGTTGGAGCTAGATGGTATCCTCTCAGACAGGACTAAAAAGCACTAAGGCGAGAAAAACAAGTATTTTACTACAAAGTGAATAAGCCTTTATTGGCAAAAAGACTCAATATTAAATATTCCCAGGCTAGAATAACCCAGATAAAAATGGCGTTGGGCTTGATTACAGTTATCCAAAATTAAATACAGAAAACTTTTTTTAAATTATCATCAAAATATTTACTTACTCACCCAAGGTAGTGCATTTGTTATCCAATCATTTCTGGACACATATGATCACTCTACTATCACTGAACAGGACCAGATTACCCTCAATTCAGATATTACACATGAGGAGGTCCAAGAAGCTATCAAGAAACTAAAACCCCGGTAAATCCCCTGGGCTCAATGGCTTCACAAATTTATATTACAAAAAAAAAATATTGATTTACTTACCGTACATCTCACAAAATTATGTAACTCAATCTTAAAAGGGGAACAGATGCCCCCAAAACTCAATCAGGCCGACCTAGTGTTATTTCCCAAAGAAGACCGGGACCGCTTAGAAGTCAAGAACTTCCGCCCAATTTCTTTAATGAACGGAGACGTGAAGATCCTGTCTAAGATCATGGCGAATAAGATCAGTCTAGTTTCATTCCGTATAGACAGGCTGGAGATAACATTAGAAGTACCGTGAACAACCACCATTTGGCTCAATGCTCCCATACCCCATTATGCATCTTAGCCTTGGATATTGAGAAGGCCTTTGATTCTAATGAAGCCATACATGTACATGACATTGGCCAAATATGGTTTCATGGGACACATTGTTAACCTACTTAAGACATATTATAATTCTCCCAAAGCCAACTTGAAGCTGCCTGGCAATAATAAAGCTCACATAAATATTCAGAGAGTAACTAGGCAGGGGCGTCCTTTGTCCCATCTCCTTTTCACATTAGCGATAGAGCCCTTAGCCCAAGCCATCAGGTCCCTCTTTTCCGGCGATCTAATATGTTTTCTGACCAAACTCACTTCCTCTATATTGGCATTAATGAATACTATTAACAATTTTAGCCAATTCTCTGGTCTCAAAATTAACTTGAAAAAAAATTAAACACTAGGAGCCGGATTACCCAAAGCTAAATTAGAGTCCTTAAAAAGCACTTAAAATTGTATATGGCCCAAAAAACTTATCAACTGTTCCAACTAATCAAAGGTTCTTTATGCTTCAATATCTTGGAAACATCTATTAAAGTTCTTCACAGAACATATTATACCCCAGCTAGACTCCAGAAAATTAAACCCCAGGAAAGTAGTTATTGCTATAGGGGCTGTCAGAAAAAGGGCAGCTTTATCCATATTAATTACCCCTCTGTTAACTACCCCTCAGAAAAAAACTCTTTCAGTACACTGCCTTGGCCTCTAAAAATCATATTGCCAAGATAAATCCCTGAACCTTAATTATTAGGAAGTCAGTCACAAAATTAACTACATACTAATAAATTAAAGTTTGACACATATTTTAATGGACTCATATCCCATTTTTACAAAAATATGGAAGCCGTGGCTAAATTCTCCTAATAGTTTTTCTCCAAATAACTATTTTTGGACATAAAGATGGGATTGTGAGGGACCCGGTGTCCAGCTCTGGCCCAGGGACAGACTCAGAAGCTAAGCCAAACATTTGCTAAGATTTTTAAAAATGGATTCCAACAATGTTATTAGAATTAAGCTGATCACCTTTTCTTTTCTACCCCCCTCTCCCTGCTTTTTGATAACCAGTGTTATATTTACTGTCTTCTGCAATAATCCTAAATATCTTTCCTAATTACTAATAACACCCTGTGGAATTGAAGATTCTGGAGCAATTGTTCTAGTTCCTTCTGCTTTACATCCCCAGTAGAAACAAAGGAAAGATAAAAAAAAAAACGATATTCTTCTTAACTGCAGAAGGGCAAGACCTATAAAAGAAGACTTTTGGTATATCCCTATTATAACTGATGTATGATGCCTCTTGTTTATTCCAGTGGGATTTCATGTTCACTGCATTATGATATAATCTGTGTAAAATGTGGTCATAACTTGCAATGTATAATGCTATAATATTTTATGTCTTCAATAAAAAGATTGAAACAAAAACAAAAAATACAGTTAAAAAAATAGCTATTTGGGGAAATCACCTCTTATTAGGCTTATAAAAATTAACTTTGGTCAATAAAATTAAAAGTAGTTATATACAATAAAAAATAATAAAAAATAAAATGTAATTTATTCACCAAATTAATACATTTTACTTGATTATTCAAGCAGTAAATTTAAAAAAGCAAATGCTGTGTAGATAGTAGATATCCATAAATACTCACCTTTAATCTGTTGCATTCAAGTTTAAGGGAACCTATAACATGTGGAACAAAACGTTTCACATTGTTATTCTTAATAATTGCTATTGTAGGACTAAAGTTGTTCTGTTGAATGTATGCTAATTGTTACAATTTGTTGTAAGAATTGTAGCAAGGTATTGTCAAACACAAACACAGGTAGTAATATTGTAATTTTATTTTCATTCTTACATTTCCCCTGTCACTGATTACCCTGGGTTGCTTACCTAATGTTAACACAAAAACAAAGAGAGGTTTCCTCTATATATGTTATACTACCTTGCTTTGCTGTTCCTTTATGAGTAAGAAGAATAATAGTTGCAAAAAAAAAAAAAATTAGACCTTGTTGTTCCCTCAGCCCTCGCTAAAGCCCTCGTAGAGCTGTTTGCGAGGGCCGATTCCTCATCTAGACCTATTTAATCACGTCTTGTCCTATGTAAGCCTATCTCGTCCTATTTGACCTTAACTGGGTCTATTTAACCCCAAATGTACCCAGTAAACCCTATCCTACCCTACACTATAAAACCCCTTCTCTACCCTGTTAAATTCTACACTACCTACCTACAACCCTAATCAAATCCCTATTGCCCCACTAGTTACAGAAAAACAAAAAAAATACCTAATTACGAAAATAATAAACCCTAGAATTACAGAACATAAAAAAAGGACATTAAACAAAATAAAAAAAGGACATTACCAAAATTAAAAAAAACTAAGTTACAAAAAAAAAAAAAAACGCACCTGAAAAGAAAATACCTGTACAAGTAACACAGAACATTACATTACATGACATCAATACAATAAATACAGTTACAATACATCAATAAATACAATACAGTTCAAATATACCCCTATCTGCAATCCATTAACCCTATCTGCAATCCATTAACCCTATCTACAATACATTATCCCTATCTATAATACTTTAATCCTATCTATAATCTATTATCCCTATCTACAATTGGTTAACCCTACCTACAATACATTAACAATATCTACAATCAATTAACCCCTAACTACAATCAACAGTAACCCCTAAATACAATACATTAACCCCCTAACTAAAAACATTAACCCCCTAACTACAATCAATCTAACCCCTAACTAAATACATTACAAAAATACTAAATCTAACCTAAAATAATAAAGCCCACTTACCTTGCCTAGATAACCCTTCAGCAGATCAGCCACCCCTAGGATAAAAGAAACATAACATTAGAACAAAATGAATAAACACAACACAAACATCAAAACATACTAAATATTAAACTTACCTTTCCAGCATGTCCCAGTCCATCTTCTTGTCTTCTCTGGCTCGGCCACTGGGAAAAAAGGAACATCACATAGTACACACATAAACCCAAATACACAAAACATAATAAACTAAACATTCTATATAATAAACTTACCTGTCCACGATGTCCCCATCCTTGTCGTCTTCTGCCCCAGCTGGGCCCTTGCCAAAAACTGGCGCTCTAAAAAATAAAAAATTAAAAATAACGGAGCTTCTCACTCGCGGAGCTCCCCGATGCTAATGAGGCGTCCAGCGCCTAGGTGTGAGCCAAATAGTGACACATCAATTTTGGGAAACCAGAGGAAAGAGCTGCATGGAAAGCTATTGACTATTTCTTCTTCAATCAGTTTCCATTTAGCAGTAACTTCACAGGAGCTCCAGCCATATAAATGGCTCAACAGTATTGCTTCCTGTAAATCTTATATTAGTGGGGAGCTGCCTCTCTCAAACGTTCTTTTAATAGTGTCACTGCCTAAGCTGGCTTTTTTGCCTCTGTTCACAAAAGTATTTATAGTTTTTTGACCCATTTTCAAGATACGATTGGGGAATCTCATGACAGTAGACCTCAAAATATAGGTGACCTTAGGGATTATTGTCAACTTTACGGACGCAATGCTGTCCCCTGTCTGTTCTGAATGAACCCCACTTGGTCAGAGTCTATTAATTTAGGAAGGACCCTGTTCATTCTGTCCACCAATATTTGGAGTAAATTTTGATATCGACATTCAGAAGAGAGATTGGTCTGTAATTCTTGTAATCTTCAGGGTCGTTATCCTGTTTAAGAATATTTATTATTATAGCTTGTGTCATTTCTTTAGGAATTATTCCACTATTTCTAAATTCATTAAGAACAGATACCAATTGTGGGATAAGAAAAGAAGAGAACATTTTAAAGTAACTGCTATCAAAATCCTCCATTCCTGAGGATTTACCAGATTTAAATGAGCTGATTACTTTTTTGACCCCTCCTCTGATAGTTTAGGGAGATTTATTTTTTCTAGAATTTTACTGATCTCTGCTCTGGAAGGTTTATCAAAGTTCTCCTCTCTTTTTATCATTGTGGAAACTTTGACCCTGCACATCACAGTCAGCAGACACATTCCAGCCAATCAGCAGCATACACTCCCTTCCAGAGCCTTCCATCTGTATGAAAGCCTCCATTTTAGAATCATTCTGTAGCTGCATTCGTGGAGAGAGGAGATATATTCTACCTGCTCTTTATTTAATAGGGAAATAGATAGCCAGGCTGTGTATTTAGCTTTAACTACACACCTGAAGGACTCCTTTGATATCTGCTGCAAACACAGCAACCCTAAAAGCCCTTTTAGGGCTAGAACATCATTTATTTTATTTTATTATTTTTTTTCTGCTGATTTAATAGGGAAATAGATAGCCAGGCTGTGTATTAAGCTTTAACTACACACCTGAAGGACTCCTTTGATATCTGCTGCAAGGACAGCAACCCAAAAAGCCCTTTTTATTTTATCTTATTACTTTTTTCTGTGTAATCTAATTGCATATGCCAGCCTGCTAGCGTGTGTGTGGGGCCTATTGCATCTAGTCTGCCAACTTTTGCCAGTGCCCAGTGACACTCATATCTAGTGCCACCGTAGTGTGCAGTGAAATAAAACAACCCTTTTTTTACTGTAATTGATTGAATATCAGTAGCCTGCCTACAGGCGAGTGTGAGGCCTATTGCATCTAGTCTGCCAACTTTTGCCAGTGACACTCATATCTAGTGCCACCATAGTGTGCAGTGAAACAAAACAACCCTTTTTTTACTGTAATCGATTGAATATCAGTAGCCTGCCTAAAGGCGTGTGTGTGAGGCCTATTGCATCTAGTCTGCTAACTTTTGCCAGTGCACGGTGACACTCATATCTGGTGTCACAGTAAATTGCAGTGAAATAAAACAACCCTTTTTTTACTGTAATCGATTAAATATCAGTAGCCTGCCTAAAGGCGTGTGTGTGAGGCCTATTGCATCTAGTCTGGCAACTTTTGCCAGTGCACAGTGACACTCATATCAATTGCCACCGTAGTGTGCAGTGAAATAAAACAACCCATTTTTTACTGTACCATATAATTATCAGTTGCCTGCCTAAAGGCGTGTGTGTGAGGCCTATTGCATCTAGTCTGCTAACTGTTTCCAGTGCCCAGTGACACTCATATCTGGTGTCACAGTAGCTTGCACGCATAGTACCACTAATCGTAAAAAAAATGACAGGCAGAGGCAGGCCACCCCGCAGGGGCCGTCATGGTCGTGGTGCTGTGATTCCCTTTGGCCCTAGAATAATGCCCAGTTTTCAGAGGCAACGTACACTGAACTTGAACAGTTCTGAGCACATGGTTGACTGGCTAACACAGGACACCCAATCTTCTACAGCTTCTGCTCGGAACCTAGACGCACCATCCTCCTCCAGCTTAGCTTCGGGCACCTCTCCAGTTACCACTTGCCCGCCTGCCGCCACCACCAACACTAGCACCACAGCCGCTTTACTTGATCCGTCAGCAGAGTTATTTACACATCCGTTGGAAGAAATGAGTGATGTACAAACATTAGTGCCAGAGGATGTAGATAACAGGGATATGTCCCAGTCAGGCAGCATTACACACATGGACGTATGGTCTGATGATGATGATGATGATGATGTTGTACCCGGTGCTGCTTCCTTTGTTGAGTTGTCAGAAACAAGTGAAGTGGTTGATGATGACAATGCGTCCGTGGATGTCACGTGGGTGCCCGCTATAAGAGAAGAAGAACAGGAGGAAAGTTCAGATGGGGAGGCCGAGAGGAGGAGGAGACGAGTTGGAAGCAGCGGGAGGTCGTCGAAAGTAGCTAGTGTCACAGTCAGACAGCATGCATCGGCACCCAGGGTCAGCCAGACAGCACGCCAGTCAACGCATGCTTTTGCCACCATCAGAATGCCGTCATTGCAGAGCTCAGCAGTGTTGCAATTTTTTCGTGTGTCTGCCTGTGACAACAGTGATGCCATTTGCAACCTGTGCGAAAAGAAACTGAGTCGGCGGGAAGTCCAACACCCACCTAGGTACAACTTCTTTGCGAAGCCACATGATGTCACATCACAAACGCCTATGGGATCAACACATCAGTACAAGCAGCACACAAAGTCAAAGCCGCCATCCTCCTCCTGGTCCAGCATCTTCAGCCACGTCAACCACTGCTGCCCTGCTTGCCCCCTCTCAACCATCCGCCACTCCGTGTCACGTCCTGAGCAGTCCCTGCTCATCTGCCCACAGTCAGGTGTCTGTCAAGGACATGTTTGAGCATAAGAAGCCAATGTCACAAAGTCACCCCCTTGCCCGGCAACTGACAGCTGGCTTGTCTGAACTCTTAGCCCGGCAGCTTTTACCATACAAGCTGGTGGAGTCTGAGGCGTTCCAAAAAATTTGTAGCTATTGGGACACCGCAGTGGAAGGTACCCGGGCGAAATTTCTTTGCACAAAAGGCAATCCCCAACCTGTACTCGATTGTGCAATATAAAGTAATGGCATCTCTGGCACACAGTGTTGGGGCTTGGGGCCATCTGACCACAGATACCTGTTCTGCAAAGCATGGGTAAACCTGGTGACGGCTGCCAAGCATGGAATACGTGGCTCTGCAGAGGAGTTGGTGACACCGCCACAACCTGCAGGCATGTCTGCTGCCACCTTTTCTACTCCTCTTACTCCATCCTCTTCCATAACCTCCTCGGATGAGTCCTCTTCTGCTGCTGCTATGTCTTGCTCCACATCAACGGCACCCCCCCAGCTCCACAGGTACTATTCCACATCACGGATACTGCAGTGTCACTCCGTTTTGGGGTTGACTTCCCTGAAAGCAGAGAGTCACACCGGACCAGCACTCCTGTCCGCCCTGAATGCACAGGTGGATCGCACCAACTGGAGATCGGCAAAGTGGTTTGTGACAATGGAAGAAATTTGTTGGCGGCATTAAATTTGGGCAAGTTGACACATGTGCCGTGCATGGCACATGTGTGTAATCTGATTGTACAACGCTTTGTGTATGAGCACCCAGGCTTACAGGACGTCCTGAAGCAGGCCAGGAAGGTGTGTGCCCATTTCAGGCTTTCCTACAGGCTTTCCTACACGGCCATGGCGCACTTTTCCAGATATCCAGCGGCGAAACAACATGCCAGCGATGCGCTTGATTTTAGACAGCCCGAAACGTTGGAATTCAACACTGCTAATGTTCGACCGCCTGCTCCAACAAGAAAAGGCCATTAACGAGTATTTGTATGACCGGGGTGCTAGGACAGCCTCTGCGTAGCTGGGGATTTTTTTGCCATGTTACTGGACGCTCATGAGCAATGCCTGTAGGATTATGAGTCCTTTTGAGGGAGTGACAAACCTGGTCAGTCGCACCTAGGGCATCATCAGCGACATCATACCATTTGTTTTCTTCCTGGAGCTCGTTGTCACCTATCTGGTACCAGTGGTGTTGTACGTGGCTGGGGGGAAGAACATACCTTCAGTGAGATCACTGAGGACGAGGAACGGGACATGACTAGCTCGGCATCCAACCTTGTGCAAATGGGGTCTTTCATGCTGTCGTGTCTGTTGAGGGACCCTCGTATAAAAAGGATGAAGGAGAACAACCTGTACTGGGTGTCCACGCTACTAGACCCTCGGTATAAGCAGAAATTGCCTGAAATGTTGCCGAATTACCACAAGTCGGAAAGGATTTATCACTACCAAAAAAAAATTAGTATGCTTTATACAGCGTTTAAGGGTGATGTCACAGCACAAAGGCAATCTATCAGCGGAAGAGGTGAACATAATCCTCCTCCCACGACCACGGCTTTACAGACGTGTTGTTGATGGAGGACATGCAGAGCTTTTTAAGTCCTATGCATCGCCACAGCCCTTCGGGGTCCACCCTCAGAGAACGACTCGACTGCAGGTAACAGACTACAGATATCGACACTATGAGGAGCGATGAACCCCTTGACTACTGGGTGTACACGCTTGCCCTGTGGCCTGAGATATCCCAATTTGCCATAGAACTTCTGTCCTGCCCCGCTTCAAGTGACCTTCTGTGCAGCAGGAGGTTTTGTCACTGATAAGAGAAGTCGCCTAGGTCAAAAAAGTCTAGATTACCTCACCTTTATTAAGATGAATGAGGGATGGATCCCGAAGCAACTAACAGTGGGCGATACATTCGATTAAAAAAGGCCTGATAGATGAGCTGCCTTGAGCTAATAATGGTCCACACGCTGCTGTATTTTATCCCTGAATGCCGGATGACTTGCGTGACTTATCCGCCACCAACTAGGGTTCAAGACGCAATGTTTTAGGGCACTTTCTGCCTTGCAAACTAACATCAATTTTTCTGGTCGCTGCAACAATACCTAATTTTTGCATTCAAATTATTTTATTTTAGAAGGCGTACAGCATGTAATGAAAAATAAAGCATTTTTGAACAGTCTTGCATAACAGTTGTGCAAAAATACATATTTACAATAGAGACATTTTGTGAAAGTTAGCTGGCTATTCCTTCTTATTTTTACTTTTTAGGTTAATAATTTTTATTATTTTTTACTGTGATTGCAATTTAAGAGATACCTAAAACATGGTAAAACAGACAATAGTAAAGAGTATATCTGCAGGAAACACAGCTATCATCCCTCCAGCAGTATTAGCTTAATATTACAATATCTAACCTGGGCAATCACCCTTGGGTTACCCTGGGCAGGCTTCAGTAAGCGACCTCTCCTTTCCTGGGATGATTTTGCCGCCGGTTGCTTCTGAAGGGTCTCCAGGGCTCCCCCACTCCGGTCCTTCCCCCAGTGTCGCTTCAACCAGTAACAAATGTTTTATATTTGTAAAGCGACCCAATGATCACCCTTGATAGAGGTTTATCTTTACAAATTTCATGCTTGTCCCTCAGTTCCGCATAGGTGAGCATCTGGCCCTTTACTATCCAGTCTCCCAGTCTATCTAGTTTCCTTGACCTCCACCAGTGTTGTGATGTTGTGCTCATGTGTTTTTCGGGGCCTGTGGGTGGTCAAGAATTGGGGTCATTTGGGTGGATCCAGGAAACAAACCTGTGTGTTTCTTGGCCCATTTCCAGTATGATAGTGAGTGTCTGATTAGGGGGTTTGGCGAGTTTTTAAGGCTCTGAGGCAATTCTGATAGCAAAGCCACCTTGTCCCAGGTTAAGGGCCTTAAAGTGTGGTTCTCTAAATACACACAGGCTGGTTGATGACATATATAATGTGCTTTTGGGAGGAAAGATAGGTAACGTAACAGGTATTAAACTGATAGGAATGAATATTACAACTTAATACAACTCTCTTATCTGGTGGCACATTAGATTGCACGTGCAGTGCCCCAAATTCGAAGTAGGAGGTCCGACCAAGCATCTTTTTCCATCTCCCTGTTCCAAAAATCCATGCCATATACACGTCCCCTAATAGTGGACGTAACAGGGATTAAACCGATAGGAATAGTACTACTTAACAGTACACACCTTATAATAACGCAGACAGAGGCAACGGGTATAATCTTCCATGCTGTGCAGTGGAAGCCCCCAGACTCTGACCTGTGTATCATATTCCATGCTGGGCAGTGGAAGCCCCCAGACTCTGACCTCTGTATAATCTTCCATGCTGGGCACTGGAAGCCCCCAGACTCTGACCTGTGTATAATCTTCCATGCTGGGCAGTGGAAGCCCCCAGACTCTGGGAGTCTGAAGAAGAGGAGTCAGAGGAGGAAGGTGGCTTTGAGGAGGTGGAAGAACAAACACAGCAGGCATCCCAGGGGGCTTGTTGTCCCCTTTCGGGGACCCTTGGTGGCTGGGTGGAGGAAGAGACATTCAATGGCAAATGGGGAGTTTGCGGTTGTGCAAAGGGACTGTTTGCGGTTGTTTGCGGTGCATTAAACAGGAAGATTGGTCTGTTACTGTGAAGTGGGTGTAACCCTTACACTATCTGATCGATACAACATCATACCTGATGTTTTAAAGCATGTTATTCCAAACAATTTAGGAATGTTAGGTGATTTATGCCCTTTATGGCTTAAAAGCAGACTCTGCATCAACTATGTATTTTTCCGTGGGAGTTTTGCCATGGATCCCCCTAAGGCATGCCACAGTCCAGGTGTTAGTGCCCTTGAAACAACTTTCCCATCACTTTTGTGGCCAGAAAGAGTCCCTGTGGCTTTTGAAATTCGCCTGCCCATTGAAGTCTATGACGGTTCCCCGATGTTCGCCCGTTCGCGAACATTTGATGGAATTCGCGTCCGCGGTTCGCGAACCGAAAATTTGATGTTCGCGACATCACTAGTTTTAATATTTTTTTTATTTGGCCATTAATATAATTAATTTCCTTACAGAGGACTTTATTAGGATTTAGTTTGTTCTTAGTTTGTAATTTATTGAGTTCTATGTATAGTTGCCCTAGCAAGAGGCCTCTTTACATTGCTGCTGCTCTGCTAATTAACATCCCTCTTATGACCGCCTTGTGAATACACCAGACTGTTGAATGCAATGGAACTGAGTTACCATTTAGACGGAAGAAGTCTTTCAGTTCCATTCTGATTTTCTCTTTAAGGTCTGGTGAGCTAAATAGCCAGGGATCTATTTTCCATTTTTTTATACTTAACTTTCTCCTGATCATCCATTAATTCTAGGGAGATTGGAGCATGGTCGGACCAGCTAATATCCCAAATTTTAATATCCTATATAATATTCATGGTCTGCAGGTCAGTCAAAAAATGATCAATCCTTGTGTAGGTATTATGTCTTGGAGAAAAGTAAGTATTGTCCTTCACATCCGGATTCAATGTTCTACATGTATCAAATACTTCATACTTCAAAATTACTTTTAGGAATTGGCTGACCTGCAGACCATGCAGACCATCACAAACGTTACTAGAGGAGGAAGATTTATCTTTATTTTGATCAAAAATTAAATTGAAATCACCACAACAAATAAGATAAGCTTGCCCTTCTTTATCTTATTTACTATTGCTAATATCTTCTTAATAAACCTCAGTTGATTGCTGTTTGGGGCATACAAGTTGACTAGTGTTATGGTTCTATTGTCTATCATGCCCAACCAGATAATGTTTACCCTTGCTATCAATTATCTTTTGTTCTTCACTTATCTTCACTTTTCTGCTAAAGAAAATTTAAACTTGTTTAGACTTGAAGAGAGAGGTGGCATTAATACCTTCCGTGAGAAATGTATTTGCAAAGTGAGGGACATGTCCTTCTTTCCAATGAGTCTCCTGAATACAGAAAATATATGCTTTAGATTTCAGGAGGCTCTCTATTACACATCTTCGTTTAAAAGGAGAAATTAGTCCATTTACATTTTGCAAGACTATCCTAATCCCCATCTATAAAGTATTCAAATACGCTTCAATTTTCGCCATTTTTACGACAATTAACACCCCGGGACATACAACAAACAACATGTACATACACAAACATAGTTGCTGTATGATTTTGATAGCAACTAAGCATCATTTAGGACTAGCTAAACAAGAAGTGAAAATGGCAAGCTAACCCTACAAGGGGCTTGCTGAGAGGGTATAGGCAATTTGCATCTCAATTACAATAGGAGAAAATAAAAAAATAAACTCAAAATTAAAAATGTCATTTCATTTCAGAGTCATCTTGGCTTTTTTATCTTTAATTCTATATATTACTTAAAATTATACTTCACTTGCTCTATCACTGCTTTTCCTCTTTTTTTCTCTTACCCCTTCTTTAACCCCTCTTCCCCTTGCACATGTATTTACTATACTTTTCTACCTGTATATCCATTGAGTAATCAGTGCTTTGTGTGTATACTGGGGTCTCTATGTTCTCTAAAAATTTCAAAGCAACTGGTGCCTGTCTGTGTAGAAAATTATATTGTGTGTGTAACTGGGTTACTATACCCAGGCCTTAATATCTGTGAAATGGCATGTAACAATATTTGTATATTATTCAAAATTTACTTTTTAAACTTGTGTGCAATTTCCTTTATTGTGGAGGATCTAATTTAATAAAATGTGATCACATAATTTCATATTCAACCAATAATTCATTTTCAAAAATAAGGGGAAAAGAGAGAGACGAAAAAACTAAAAAATAAATAAAAAAAAAACACAAAATAGCTATATGCTAATCAGAACCCTAGAACACCTGAGAGATTTTAACCAGCTTCTTATATAAAGAGGCTCAATGTGGACAAACGTGAATATAACCAGAAAGACAACTAAGATTAAAGCATTAAGAAGTTATATGCCACTCAGAGTCATTCAGATATAAGCAAGATCGGTCAAAATATAAGTCCTAAATAGTTTTGTAACATAGCTCTCCAGTTCTAAATCTGGCACTGATTCTAGTATCCCCCTGGTTGTTAGGTTACTTCTTCTTGATCTATCCTCCAAATTAGAGAAATTATCTTGTATAACCATTAGGTTATCCTGCAAGTGAGTTGTGAATGCAAGTAGATTTTTATGATCTTTTATCAGCTTTTCATGTTTTTCCTCTAAATCCAGTATCCTCATATTTGATACTGTAATATTTTTGGTATTCTCTAATATTTGGTTTTTATATTCCAGCAGAAAAGAAGATTGAAAGTCTGAGAAAAGAGGTGTTTACATTAGTTTGATCAGGGGTTGAGGGTTCAGAGAGAACCGATTCCTTAGCTGCTCCTTTACTTTGTGGAGAGAAAAAGGTTGTGGCACTCTTTGAGTTGCCTTCTTTATCCTTTTAGTAGCGGTTGAGTCTTTATTTCTCATATTAAGAAAAAGGAGAGTCTCCTATGTCACTAGGCTATTAATAAAGACTTATACTTTCTCTTTCGCCCTCTTTCGCCCTTCTCTTTTCTATTATGACTACCCAGCGTCCTTATATTTAAGAGATTTTGAAACATTTTTTGGAATCCCTGTAATATTTTGATCAGTCCGGCAAAATTCCAGTTATTCTTAGGCGATATCACCAATTAAATAGATGGAAACATGAAAGAAAGAACTTTTCTCAGCATAAGTACTAGGGGCCTTTTTCCATTTTTGCATTTATATCTTACTAGCGACTTGCCCGTCGAAAATGACGAGGCAATAAAAAAAGTGTTGAAATGCAGTTTTCACACAATGTGAGTGTACTGGGTGCCTCAACTGTATAGACCCCTACAGCACACTAATGAACCCATGTAATAACACTAAAAGTGCCATAAGGGTCATCCAGGACCCTCATGACCAAAAGTGTAAGGACTACACTATTTTAACAAGGTCTCTTATGGGTGTCTATACAGAACAATATATTTAACCTCATTAGTCCCATAAGGGTATATAAAGACCCTCATGGGACACTTAGAAGCCTAACATTACCCCATAAGTGCTACGAGGGTTCTCCGGGACCCTCATGACACTAAGTACAAACACTACACTGCACTAATCCCTCCCAATAAATCATTAAATCTAAACTAACTCCCCTCTACACTTACCTACCTACCCGCTAATTAAAAAAACACCCCACTAATTACAGAAAATAACAAAACTTAATTCACAAAAAATAATAAAACCTAAGTCACAAAAATAAAAAATCAACATTACAAAAATAAAAAAACCTAAGTCGCAAAAAGTTAAAAATCAACCTTACAGAAAATAAAAAAATACACACCTGAAAAGTTAATACATACAAAATATATACATCACATTACAATACAAATCAAATCAAATACAATACCCCCTTTCTAAAATACATTTATACCCCCTATCTGTCTAGAGCCCCATGAGTGATACGGTTAATTTTTTTTATCTCTGGTCCTTTAAGGACCTTTACGGTCCTTTAAGGACCCGCAAGGAGCGAAATTTGAATTTTGATTGAAGCGGGTGTCCCCGATTGCGTGCGATCGTTGAAACCCACTGCAAGGGTTAATGGGGGGATAATGTGGGGACCCCTAGCATTACAGAGTTAATTTTAGTTGCCGGTGGGGGTACTTAAACAGTTTAGGCCATCAGCGGGAGTACTTTGTGATTAAGGACCCATGGCATGGACTTGACACCTTTTTGAATGCAGTGGGGGACAAGATTGTGACCCCCACTTCAAAGGGTTAATGTCGGGACAATGCCAGGGGTCACCCATGGGGACCCCTAGCATGGAGGTAATGTGTGGGGACCCCCAAATTGGGGTTAATGTGGGTACACATCTGGTGTCCGATCGGACCCCCATAGCAAGGGGTTAATGTGGGGTTCCAAGCTTATCTCAGATATCTTATCTCTTATCTCTTTTTCTTGCTTAGCCAATTTTTGAGTGCTAAAACTGGGGATTTTTGAGTTAAATTGGCATGTAACCTCACTTCCAGTCATCCTAGCTGCACCCTCATGCTGTGGGTGAGTGTTTTTTTATTTTATTATTGAGTTTATCAGTGTGTTTTTCTTGTTTTGGGGTTTGCACGGTTCGGGGGGTTAGTGCGTTCTTTTGTGACCTCGTGGCTCGTAATGTTGGCTTGCAGGCAATGAGGGAGAGGAGGAGGGGAAGAGAGACATGGGAGGGAGAGGAGAAGGGGAAGAGAGACACAGGGTAAGAAGAGGAGGGGGAAAGAGAGACACGGGGGAAGGAGAGGATTAAGTGCTGCCAGTTAACGGTTTTGTGGGGGGTTTTGTTACAGAGTGAGGCGCCTCCACCTCCGCAATTGCAGCCCCTCGCTACGAGATCACAAAGCGTGATGACGTCTCACAGTTTGACAATTATAATATGTGACTAGCGACTTGCCTGTCAAAAATGACGGGGCAATAAAAAAGTGTTGAAATGCTGTTTGTCACACAATGTGAGTGTACTGTGTGCCTCAACTATATAGACCCCTATAATTCACTAATGAACGCATGTAATAACACTATAAGTGCCAGGAGGGTCATCCAGGACCCTCATGACCCAAAGTGTAAGCACTACACCATTTTAACCCGGTCTCTTATGGGGGTCTATACAGACCCTCACACGCCTCTATTTAACCCCATTAATCCCATAAGGGTATTTAAAGACCCTCATGGGACAGTTAGAAGCCTTACATTACCCCGTAAGTACTATGAAGGTTCTCCAGTACCCTTATGACACTAAGTACAAACACTACTCTGCACTAAACCCACCTCAATAAACCATTAAATCTAATCTAACACCCCTCTACACTAACCTATTAACACCTACACTACCTACCTAAACTACCTACCCCCTAATAAAGCCCCCCACCACTCTAATTACAGAAAATAAACAAATTAAATACGCAAAAAATTAAAAAGGAACATTACAGAAAATAAAAAAATATATAACAACCCCCGCCCACTACAGAAAAAAAAAAAATTACAAACCTGAAAAGGAAATACATAGAATACATCCAATACAATACAAATAAAATTATGATCAATAATGACAATAAATCCTATATATCTAAAATACATCCCCCAATCTATTTAATATACAATAAATCCTAATTATCTAAAATACATACCCCTATCTAACATACACTACTATACAATATACAATACATCCTATCTATCTAAAATACATCCCCCAATCTAATATACAATAAATCCTAACTATCTAAAATACATACCCTTTCTAACATACAATACTATATAATATACAATAAATCCTAACTACCTAAAATACATACCCCTAACATACAAAAAATCCTAACTATCTAAAATACATACCCCTAACATACAATAAATCCTAACTATCTAAAATACATACCCCTATCTAACATACAATAAATGCTATCTTTATATACAAACCCTAATTCTAAGCTAAAATTAAATAATTAAGACCACTTACCTTTTCAGATGTCCCTTCAGATCAGCAACCTAGGGGAAAAGAAAAAAATATTACAACACATTTACATAAAATAAATAAACATTCTAAATATTCTAAATATTCTACTCACCTTTCCAGCATGTCCCCGTCCTTCTTCTTTTCTTCTCCGGCGTGGCCCCTGTTAAACCCCCCCCCCAAAATAAAATAAACATAATATACATTGTACTTACATTCCCACGATGGCCCGGGCTCCTCCTCTTCTGCCCCGGCTGGGCCCTGGAACAATCCGCGGTCTGAAAAAATAAAAATAAAAACTAACAGAGGCCAGCACTCGCGGATGTCCCCGACACTAATGAGCCTCCTACAGAGTTTTCCAGAAGAAAATTGTCAATGACGGCTTCTGATTGGCTGAGAACACTGTCTATCAAATTCAGCCAATCAGAAGGTGCCAATGTGTGAGCCAATCAGAAAGGGATACACCCCAAAATCCCACTCTGATTGGATAATGCACCTGTTAATCTTTATTTAAACCAATCAGGAGGCTTTATTGCCATCAGCCAATTACAATGGGATACACCCCCACGGGGTGATTGTCTAAAGACATCTGCACCTTCTCCTTGGCTGTAATACTGATTGACATTGACAACAGCCAATCAGAAGTCGCAAATGCCGCCAGTCAATCACCCTGTGGGGGTGTATCCCATTGGGATTGGCTGAAGGCATCTGCGCCTTGTGATGGGTTTAAATAAAGATTGACAGGTACATTATCCAATCAGAGTGGGATTTTGGGGTGTATCCCCATATTTTTGGAGGTCTGCAGAAGAGGAGGAGGCCGGGGACATCGCAGGGAGGTAAGTACAATGTATATTATGTTTATTTTTATTTTTTTTATGTTTATGTATGTTGTAGTAATGTAATGTTTTTTTTAATAGGGGCCACGCCAAAGAAGAAGAAAAGAAGAAGGATAGGGACATGCTGGAAAGGTGAGTAGAATATTTGAATGTTTATAATGTTTATTTATTTTATGTAAATGTGTTGTACTCATTTTTTTCCCCCCTAGGTTGGTGATCTGAAGGGACATCTGCAAAGGTCAGTGGTCTTAATTATTTTATTTTAGCTTAGCATTAGAGTTTGTTTATTGAGATAGGATTTGTTGTATGTTAGGTGCTGCGGGGGTTCTTACAGTATTCGCACAGCCGGGATTGGCTATTAGTGTAGCCCTTTAAGGATCCGCAGTGTGAATTTTGAATATTTTAAATGCAGCTGGGTCTCGATCGATGCCATTCAGGGACCCCCTCTGTGGGTTTCACTTCGGGGGTCACAATGGGGACCCCCAGCTTAAGGGGAGTTAATTTTAGGTACCCCCCATGGGAGGGCTTATGCTTAGAACCACAACGGATGTCCCAATCGGGCCCCCCCCCGCCTGCAAGGTGTGAAGCCTGCAAGATCGTCTCACAGACTTTTCCTGTCAGTTTGACTTGGTCATCATGGAACGGCCATGCTGCGAGCTCACACGTTGCTAGCCCCAGGTCTAATTTAATAGCGTTGGTAAACTGGCATATTTCCGGCTCGCAGCCCTCGTTGGATTGCTTTTTTTATTTATTTAATGGGGCTGTGAGTGTCCCCATCAGCTTCTGCCTCAAAGACACTACTGAGGATTATGACATCCTCAGGAAACTGATGAATGTTTCATCTTGTAAACTTATGGTACAAAACAATATGTGGGGTTGATATTAATCTTATCTTAGAACTTCAAGTAATGTCTCAGTAAGTGGCTAGGTTTCTAAGACTGATTTTAAATGAATGGAAAATAAAAATTAAATAATTATTACTTGAACTTAGACAGTATAATTACAACCATTGATATGATGAGTAAATTAAGGAAAATCAATGTCTGAGTTGTTTATAAGCTTTTTGATTATATAATTATTTTATGTCATAAATATAAATACATAAAATTGTTTCATGTTATTTATTTGTTATAAAGAATAGTTCTATAATCAAAATCTGTATACATAGGAATTATAATATGTTCGATTATATCAAGTTATAAAAATTATATGAAATAATCAAATGCATAATACTTACATGATCAAAAAGATGATTGAGATCATTATACAAAATTTAAAAAAAGCAGTGTTGTGATGATTGAAAATCTGCATTACTGAATTAGTGAGGTATTGATGAAGAAATGAATTGAAATAAATCATACTAATTTAATCAAACATTACCTTTAGTTCAATATTAAGGCATTTATTAAATTGCTACATCATTTACATGTTTAAGCAATAAGAAAAATGAAATATTATGAATATTGAAGGTATGAATGAAAAAGCAATGTCTTTTTTTTTGGCATAATACTATTGTAAAAAAAAGCCATATAAATGTGAATAAATTAATTTATATCAACGTGATTTATTAATGAGATGAAATAATACTGTATGAAAAGTTAATGTAAATAGAAGTTGTGATGTGTTAGATTATATAAATGTATATAAATGGGAAAAAATAATTGGATGCATTATACTTGCTTGATAAAAAAAGACAATTAAGATCATTATTCAAAGATAGGGTAAAATAAAATGGTGTTGTGATTGATGGAATGAAGAGATAAAGGCGTAAACTAGTGACACATTATTGAGGAAAGGTTTTAAAATAAATCTTTAAAATATGTAAAATGCTCAATCATTACCTTTGGCTCAATATAATTGACATTTATTTGATTACTGCAGTATTATAACTATAAAGTAACAAAGATAAATAAAAAATACATAAATATTGAAGTTATAAATGGATTATATTTGTTTATATTATACCCGTTCAATAACCTGATTATCCTCTATGAGTCCCAGTGGTTCACTTTGTGACAATATGTCAAAGATGACAATTGTAAAGCTATACAAACAAATGTGAAATTAGAAATTTATAAAAAAAATGTTCAATAAGCTCAATCTATTATTATTATTATTTGAGCCAGATAACTATTCTTATCAATAACTAGCTACTTGCCCGTCAAAAAATACACTTTGTTTTATTTCTGTTTATATACTGTGTAACATACATATTTCTTTTTTTTTTTCCTACTGTTTCACAAAGATGCCATAATTCATGTAATCAATAAAACATGTTTATATGTTATTAACTTGTATTAGTATTTCTTTCTTTACGCATTAATAATGAACAATATCTTCATATGAAAGTGCATATATTTTTTTATTTTTAATATACACAAAAATGACATTAATGGTCAATCCAGATTTGTACCTGTCCTCTTTAGTAAATACTCTACCATCATTTAATAACTCCCCCTGTCTTTCTGTTTTTTTTTAATGAAAACTTTCATTTCAGCTGGATTTTTGCATCTTGAAAATGCAACATAGAAATGTCCATGGGCAAATACTGGTTCCTCTAAAAACAGGCCAACAGATGTAAAAGTTTGGCCTTCGGATTTACACACTCATCACCTCTCTCTCTTACTCTCCTTTACCACTCACAATACCTTTAGGTTGTAAGTATGTGAATTTCAATCCTGCAATGTGCTTTTGGGAAAACACCATGGACACTGGATTCCACACTCAAAGACAGGGCCCTCCTTGCTTTGCTATGTGTTATTTTGTATTTATCTTTGTCTCAACTTAACTGTGTACAGCGCTATGGAATATGTAGGCACGATATAAATAAACAATATTAATAATAATGATCATGGCAAATGCCATTATGATGGAAAATTGTCTCCTTTGAAGTAAGAAAGGCAAACTACTCTCACTTTGAGCCAAATCTATTCTTGGTATGAAAACTAGTTCACCTTTATGGGTAACATTCAGAATTTTAGCATTTATGATGTGTTCTTTTAAATCCTGAACAATTAATCCAGTCCCATTACAATGTCCTTTTTTGGGTTCATATTTTGCAGTAACATGACAATTGCTCCTTTTTTCAGCTGCAAAATATGTGGTGGCATACCAGATGAAGTTAATGAATTTATAAATTACCGTAAGTTGCAAAGTTTGTCTCACTTTGTTTGCCATCAGCAAGTAAATACTCAGCACTGTGATAACTTTTTTGTTCCATCTATTAATTCTAATATTTCATTATTCAGAAGCAATGCATCTTTTTTTTTCAATGTTAATATTACTTTGTTTGCAGTAATCCTTATTAGTTATTCCATTTTGGAATATAGCTGATATGAGTGAATCTTTGCAAATCCTTTCAGATGGAATTTCCACAGTATTATCCGGTAAATTACATATTACATCTGTTTTTCCTACTCCAATTTGAATTAGCCAATCATTAAATCAATTTTGGCCTTCAAATCTCATACTTTTTTCAAACTTAAGTTGTGTAAATAGTTTCCATAGTGGACTTGCCTTTATACATGTTTCCAAAATGTCAGTAGATTTCTATGAACAACAATGGGTAATGTTTGCCTAAAATCTCCACCTAACAACATCACCTTTTCCCCAAAAGGTAAATCGTTAGCCATGACTTTATGCAACAAACGATCAATACATTGCACAACATCATTGTTGCCCCATCTGATAAAATTAATCTACATTTTTTTTAGATTTTTAGCTTATAATGATTTCATTCTAATATCCGACACTAATGTTTCCAAAATGGGAACTGGAAGTTTAAATCCACTATGTACAGTTCTCCAACCTTCGAGCAAAAGTGAAGCAATTCCAGTTGTTGCAAAGGGAAGTGCCATTTAACCTTGGCCTCTTATTAAACTCATCAATAAATTACAATATTAACCTCACCAGTAACCCGATAAGTGCTATAGGGGCCCTCCAGGACCCTTATGACATTAAGTACAAACACTACCCTACACTACATTATTAGCCCCCCAATAAACTAACAAATCTAAACCAACAACCCTCTAACTAACAAACCCCTCTCCTCCTTATCCTATTAACCCCCTCTACCCTAATCTATTCACCCCTACATTAACAATATACAGTCAGGTCCATAAATATTGGGACATCGACACAATTCTAATCTTTTTGGCTCTATACACCACCACAATGGATTCAAAATTAAACGAACAAGATGTGCTTTAACTGCAGACTTTCAGCTTTAATTTGAGGGTATTTACATACAAATCAGGTGAACGGTGTAGGAATGACAACAGTTTGTATATGTGCCTCCCACCAAAAGTAATGGGACAGATTAACAGTCATAAATCTAACTTTTACTTTTTAATACTTGGTTTCAAATCCTTTGCAGTCAATTACAGACTGAAGTCTGGAACACATAGACATCACTAGACGCTGGGTTTCATCCCTGGTGATGCTCTGCCAGGCCTCTACTGCAACTGTCTTCAGTTCCTGCTTGTTCTTGGGGCATTTTCCCTTCAGTTTTGTCTTCAGCAAGTGAAATGCATGCTTCATGTCAGGTGATTGACTTGGCCATTGCATAACATTTCACTTCTTTCCCTTAAAAAACTCTTTGGTAGCTTTTGCAGTATGCTTTGGGTCATTGTTCATCTGCACTGTGAAGCACTGTCCAATGAGTTCTGAAGCATTTGGCTGAATATGAGCAGATAATATTGCCCGAAACACTTCAGAATTCATCCTGCTGCTTTTCTCAGCAGTCACATCATCAATAAATAATAGAGAACCAGTTCCATTGGCAGCCATACATGCCCACGCCATGACACTACCACCACCATGCTTCACTGATGAGGTGGTATGCTTTGGATCATGAGCAGTTCCTTTCCTTCTCCATACTCTTCTCTTCCCATCACTCTGGTATAAGTTGATCTTGGTCTCATCTGTCCATAGGATGTTGTTCCAGAACTGTGAAGGCTTTTTTAGATGTTGTTTGGCAAACTCTAATCTGACCTTCCTGTTTTTGAGGCTCACCAATGGTTTACATCTTGTGGTGAACCCTCTGTATTCACTCTGGCGAAGTCTTCTCTTGATTGTTGACTTTGACACACATACACCTACCTCCTGGAGAGTGTTCTTGATCTGGCCAACTGTTGTGAAGGGTGTTTTCTTCACCAGGGAAATAATTATTTGGTCATCCACCACAGTTGTTTTCCGTGGTCTTCCGGGTCTTTTGGTGTTGCTGAGCTCCTTGGTGCATTCTTTCTTTTTAAGGATGTTCCAAACAGTTGATTTGGCCACACCTAATGTTTTTGCTGTCTCTCTGATAAGTTTTTTTTTTTTTTTTTAGCCTAATGATGGCTTGCTTCACTGATAGTGACAGCTCTTTGGATCTCATATTGAGGGTTGACAGCAACAGATTCTAAATGCAAATAGCACACTTGAAATTAACTCTGGACCTTTTATCTGCTCCTTGTAAATGGGATAATGAGGGAATAACACACACCTGGCCATGGAACAGCTGAGCAGCCAATTGTCCCATTACTTTTGGTCCCTTAAAAAGTGGGAGGCACATATACAAACTGTTGTAATTCCTACACCGTTCACCTGATTTGGATGTAAATACCCTCAAATTAAAGCTGAACGTCTGCAGTTAAAGCACATCTTGTTCATTTCAAATCCATTGTGGTGGTGTATAGAGCCAAAAAGGTTAGAATTGTGTCCATGTCACAATATTTATGGACCTGACTGTAAGTGCCATGAGGGTCCTCCTGGACCCTCATGACACAAAGTCTAAGCACTACACTACACTATTAAACCTAATGATACCCCATTAACCCCAACTGTCTCTCTTTAACCCCATCTAGTCCAATTTAACCCTAACTGGGCCTATTTAACCCATCTATTCCCATTTAACCGTGTCTAGCCCTATGTAACCCTTTCTAGACCTATTTAAGCCTATCTAGTCTTCTTTAACCCTAACTGGGCCTATTTAACCCAATCTACTCCTATGTAACCCCACCTAGACCTATTGAATCCCATCTAGTCCTATTTAACCCCATCTAGAGCTATTTAACCCTAACAAATCCTATTTAACCCTAGCTTGTCCTATTTAACCACATCTAGTCCTATTTAACCCCATTTAGTCCAATATAACCCCATATATACCTATTTAACCCTATCTAGCCCTATTTAACCCAAACTGGGCTTATTTAACCCCAAATGAACCCAGTAAACCCCTATCCTATAAACCCCTCCTACCCTATTAACCCCTACACTACCTACCAACACCATAATAAACTCCTTAGTACCCCACTAATCACATATAAAAAAAAAGAATTACAAAAAAAAAAACACCTATATTACACAAACAAGTTCTATCTACATTACATAAAATAAAATAAAACTACATTACACAAAAAAGAAAAACTACATTACATAAAATAAAAAAACACCTATATTACAAAAGAAAGTTCTACCTACATTACATAAGTTAAAAAAAATCTACATTACACAAAAAATAAATCAGAATTCCCATTTCAAAATGTTCCCGGAAGCATGCAAAAGAACCCTCATTTGCGATTGGGAGCTCCTCCAGGGAGGAGCTACATTACATTTTTAAATATTTTATTTTTTATCCCCGTCATTTTTTTATGGAGGGGCCCTGAAGACTTCAAGGTGGAAGAGGGCATCGCGGAAAGGTAAGTGTACTATTTACAATCTTTTGTTTTATATGTTTTATGTATGTATATATTAATTGTACTGTTTCTTTTTTTGTAGGGGTGCCAGACCTGTGGACATCTTGGATTGGGCCCTTGCCTAGGGACGAAGCAAAGAAAACCATCGTCGCTGGAGGGGCATTTTGACAAGGTTAGTGCTACAATTTACAATTTTTTTTTATGGCTTTGGGTTTTCTAGTTTAATTGTAATTTTTATGTATTTGTTTTAGGTTGTAGGATTTTATTTTATGTAATTGTTTTTATCTTTAGTAATTCAGTAGGTTAATAGGTTCGGGTAGAGAGGGGGTTAATAGGATAAGGAGGAGGGGGTTCATTAGAGGTGTGTTGGTTTAGATTTATTGGTTTATTGGGGGGGATGATAGTGTAGTGTAGTGTAGTGTTTGTACTTAATGTCATAAGGGTCCTGGAGGGACCTCATAGCTCTTATGGTGTGTCTGGTGTGGTTATTATTGTCCCATAAGGGTCTTTATAGACCCCCATAAGAGATGGGGTTAGGAAAAAAATTATAGGGGTCTGACACAATAATTAAGCCCTCTGATAAAGGAGGCAATATTTTTACTTCGCCAATCAGCATGTATAAAGACAACCTCACATGCGAACATCCTGCTAAATATAACAAAATTATTGCTAAGGCAAGAGCAGAGAATAAAGAACAGTTTCTAAAAACAACACAACCAAGAGTGGCAACTCTTTACCTTCTTCCAAAAATTCACAAAAATGACAAGGTTCCACCAGGTAGACTGATAATTTCCAGGAATGGTAGTCTCACTGAAAATGCAAGCAAATATTTAGACAAAAGATTGAGAAATGTTGTATTTGAATTACCCTCATATGTCAGGGATACTATGGAGGTTCTTAATAGGCTAGATGGAATATTTTTGAGTCCTGACAGCTTCTTTGTAACTTGTGATGTAAGACCACTATACACCTCCATAGACCACACAATAGGATGCAATGCTATCAATAATTTTTTGAGAACAGATTTGAGTGAGCAACGGGAAAAACATGAATTCATTTTAGACCTACTGAATTTTGAACTTAAACACAATTTTTTTGTTTTTGATGGAACATTCTGCTTGCAGACCCATGGAACTGCCATGGGGTCTGAGGTGGCTCAGACCTACGCCAATATGTGTTTGGGTTGGTGGGAGAAGGAAGTTGTCTTTAGCAAGGCTAACAACAAATGCACTAGGTATATCACAATGTCGCGACCTTATATAGACAACATCTTTCTGATCTGGGATGGAAGCAGTGATGACTGATGAGGTTATGGTAATACCAGTATTAAGAGAGCATATCATCAAGTTCTCCATATCTCTCGAAATCTATAGGTACGATTTATAGGTATGTTTAATAGTCAGTGGAAAGAAATGAATAGGATATTAAATAATCATTCTGCGATATTAAGATCAGATATACAAATTAATTCAATAATTGGAAACTCTATTAATACAGGATGGTGACGATCACAAAATCTACGTGACCGACTAGTTAATAGTCACTTCTCTAGTCATGTAAAAACTAAAGGATCACTACCAGATGGTACTTTCTTCTGTGGTCATTGCAGCTCATGTCAGTACATGAAATCTTTCACAAATTTGACTGATTTAGTTGGTAAACCAATAAAGATAAAAGGCTTTTATAACTGCAGTACCGCAGGAGTGATATACTGTTACTTTTACTTATCATTTCCCACTATTTATGGCATAATACTGACAAATACTTAAGGAACCATTTCTGTCTTATGCTAAAACACTCTTAATAGTTTGAGTACGTATTGGGGCATATTATTTTTGGATAGCCAATATATAGAGAGATATATTAGGATCCCATATTGTGGAACTAAATGTTGGGCAGATACTTACTGCTTTTTGGCACTATAAATGTATTTATACAATTGTTGACAATATTCATTTATTTTTTATATGCAATTATTATTAGTATGTTTTCTTTTTCTTTTTCATGTTTTTGTAGGAGAGTAGTATACTCCCTACACTTTCTTTTGTGTTTTTTTGTCACTAGGGGGGTAAGTGGCAGATCCCCATTTGCCATATCTTTATTTATAGAGAGTTGGTTTTTGATTAGGTAGGACAGTGTAGTTCGTTCCCCATGAGTTTGTGGCTTACTCCAGTACTGTCACATTTATTTATATAGGGACATTTGTATTCAACTTGTCCCTATATATATATAATTTGTGTGATATATGTTGCACTTTGTATCTCTATGCACTTTTTCCTTTTGGGCATGACATAGATCTTATCAGATCAGTTACATTCATATGCACTTTTTTGTACTTGTCACTTTATTGTTATTATCAGATCATCTATATTTGTATGCACCTTTTGGTATTTGTCACTTTATTGTTATTACTAAGCACTTGTCACTTTAAAAACCAATATTACATATCTATGTATCTGTTATTTATTTTCATCTGAGACTGTCCAATTGCCCCATAAACGATATAATAGTAGATTAATAGATTCAATTGTTATTAGATTCCTACCAGGATTGCGACGGTATATATTTTATAACGTTTTTATGCATGTTTTATAATTGTCTTTTTATGTTTTGTGTGGGATAAAAGTTACATTTTAAATTAATTAGTTTGACTCTAGATTTTAGTATTTGAGTTGTATGTTTTGAGATAATTTAAGATGACTATTATGGGTATCTTTCACTGTCCCCTTTTTTCTCCAAGATATTTATTTACCCTCGTCATCTATTTGCCCTCTATGACATACAACATACAATTTATCTATATATAATATTAATCATCATATTTAAAGTTATTATTTGAACTAATTATTTTAGTAAATTAATTGATTTTCTTTTACTATCTCTATACTGCAAGTATTTTTCTCCCATTTTCCTTTCTAAGGTCTGTATAGACCCCCATGAGTGATAGGGTTCATTTGAATTGTAGCACAGGTCCTTTAAGGTCCTTTAATGACCTTTGTGGGGACACGATCTGCAAGGGTCAATGTAGGAACACTGCTGGGGTCCTGATGAGGACCCCCAGCATTGGGGGGTTCATTTTAGGTGCTGCAGGGTAGCTTACAGTACCCCAACAGCCGGTATTGCCCATTGGTGTTTCGCTGGCCCTTTAAGGACTCGAGGCTGGACATTGCCATTTATTTAATGCAGCGGGGGTCCCGATTGGGACTGTTACTGCAAAAGTTAATGTGGGGACCCTCTGGGTTACCTATGGGGACCCCGCAGCATGGGGAGGTTAATGTTAGTTGCCGCGGGGGTACTTACTTATTTCCCTCCCCTGTGTCTCTTTTGCCCCCCTCTCTCACCCCTGTGTCTCTTTCAACCCTCTACCCCCTCTCCCTCCCCTGTGTCTTTCTCCTCTCTCTCTTCCTGTCAAGTCTTGCGTGACTCCTGTTGAGTGCCTATCTATCCTGTTAAAACTTGGGTGCCTTGTGATGAGCCCCGTTGAATCATTTTTCAAAGCCTGGCAATCTGCGATTAAGTGTTACTGCCTTTGGCCTCATTTTGATCCTTTTTTCAAACAATTACAGGTTTATGGCCACCATTTTGTTCTTGCTTAGCCGATTTTCGATCTCCTTAAAAAATCAATTAGAACTCAAAATAGCTTGCAACCTCACTCACAGGCTCCCTGTGCTGTATGTGAGGTTGTAAGTAATTTTTTGAAATAATTTGCATCTTTTGGCGGTCTAACAATGGCTTCCAAGTTCCGGCCTTGAAAAAAATGGCGGCCGTTAAAGTCATATTTTTTTCAAAGTGTTGCGTGCCCGGCAATGAGCATCTTCTGCGCCCATTGCCAGCCATTTTCAAAGTGTTGCAGGCTTTACGAGGAGCACCTTCAGCGCTCATCGAGGGCCTGGCAATGAGCGCCTTTGGCGCCCATTGCAGCAAAGTCGTGCGGGCCCTCACAAATGCGCAAGCCCGTCATTTTTAACATGGCGTAAATGACAATTTTTAATTACCACAACTATATATGTGATAAGGTAATGATATCCCCTCTTTGAGGCTTTTTTTCTAGAGAAAATAAGTTTAATTTGGTTAGTCTTTCTTCATAACTTAGCCCCTCCTTTCTCCTTATTAGTTTTGTTGCCCTTCTCTGTACTTTTTCCAGCTCTAAAATGTCCTTTTTATGAAGCGGTGCCCACAATTGTACTCTATATTCCAAAAGCGGGCATACTAGGGATTTGTATAGTGGCAGAATGATATTTGCTTCCCTGGCTTCTATACCCTTCTTAATACATGCTATTATTTTACTTGTCTTTGCAGCTGCTGCTTGGCATTGAGCACTGTTACCTAGGTTGTTTTCCACAAGCACTCCCAAATCCCCTTAAATATATGATAAATATATCCATTAAGATTATACATTCCATCCCATATGCCATTTAGTTGCCCATTCCTCTAATTTATGCAAATGCCTTTGGAGGGAAAGTACATGATTATGTGATTTAATTATCTGGCACAACGTAGTGCCATCAGCAAAAATGGAGACAACATTTTCTAATCCTACTTCTAAGTGTTTAATAAAAATGTTAAAAAGGAGAGGACCTAGTTTTGAACCTGGAGGAACCCTACTTACCACATTATTCCAATCTGAGTATGTTCCATTTACAACAACCCTTTTCTTCCTGTCTACCAAAAGTCTTTGCAATATCGAAAAATACTACATCCACAGAGTTGCCTTGATCCAAGTTCTTACAAACCTCTTCATATAAGCTAATTAGGTATGTTTGACATGACCTATCCCACCAAATCCGTGTTGGCTCCTACTTATAATCTTGTTAAAATAGACATATTTTTGTATACTATCCCTTATTAACCATTCTAAAAGCTTTCCCACTACAGAAATGAGACTTAAAGGTCTATAAATTCATGGATTTGTTTTTGCTCCCTTCTTAAATATAGGTATCACATATGCTTTTCTCCAGTCAACTGGTAGCAACCCTGTGTTGAGTGAACCTTGAAGATTATAAGATTATATATGACTGTTTGGCTAATACAGAGCTCAGTTCCTTCAGTACCCTTGCATGCCTTTCATCGGGACCTGGGGCTTTATTAACATTTATTTTTTTCAACCTCTTTTAGATTTCTGCCTGCATTAACCAATTATTTGGTGAAGGTAGTGTAGCCCCATTTTGTTGCAGGGTCCCAACCACTGGTACCTCCCTTGTGTATACCGAAGTAAAGAACCTATTTAGCTCTTCTGCCTTTTCATCATGTGCCATTTTCACATTGTAATGTCCCTATAGCTTCCTTCCTGGCCTTCTTCCCATTAATATATTAAAAAAATATGTTAGGGTTAGTCTTAATCTTCTTTGCAACTAACATGTAATTTTCTATATTAGCAAGTCTAATAGCAAGCCTTGTTAACTTCCTTGTAACGTAAAGCAGTCTCTGTTCCCGCTTTTTTGTATAATTTAAATGCCTTGATCTTTAAATCATTGTTAAGTCACATGGGATGTCATCTAATCCTTCTACTTTTATTTCCACATGGTATATAGTGATATATATGTTTATTTAGTAAGGATTTGAATGTTGTCCATTTATATTCAGTATTTTTAAATGTTAGTTCTTTGTCCCAGTCTATACTTTGTATTGCTGCCCTTAGACAGTTAAATTCTGCCATTTTATAATTCAGTTTTTTTTGGCCCTTACAGTTTTGTTTTTTTACTTAAATCTTAAATGAGACTGTGTTGCGATCACTGTTTCCCAAAGGTTGCCCTATTTCAACATTTGATACTATACCAATATTATTTATTACTAGCGAATTGCCCGTCAAAAAATGACGGCAATCAAATTGTAAGGTAGCTAATGCTGTTTGGTGTGTAATAATACAATATATAATAGATGAATAAATGAATATACTTTACCTATTTTGAAGCATTGTGTTGAAGAGCTGTCAATCTGTTTTGATGTTGCTGCAGCATTAGTGGTGTGGAGCTGCTGTGTTAGCGTGCTGAATGTGTGCAGTGTAAGAGTGTGCGTGCGCGAGACCAAACCGTTAGCGTACTCGTGTACTTCCGCATTGGCGTAAAATGGCGGGTTATCTGTGTTATGCGTCTTTGCGGATTATCCGTCGGTGCTTCTTGGGGTTTTTCGAGTTTCGTGTGTTGTTTTGCGAGTTTCTTGTGGTGTTTTGCGTGTTGAGTGCTGTAGCCTCGTTTCGTTTTTTTCGTCGGCCATTTTTTCTGTCGCTTAGCGATTTCATTAGTGTGTAAAGTGTATTATTTTTATTTAAATGAAGGTGTAACTTGTTTTTTGGAGGTGCTGGATGGTTCCTCTTGCTGTAGTTAAGCTTTTTATGTGTGTGTTGTGTGTATTTCTTGTGTTTGAAATGTTTGTATGTCGGCGTGTTGTGTCTGATGTTTGCGAGGTCGTAATGTCTGGTAACGTGTCTCGTATGGTGTTTGCGTGTGTAGCCTCGTTTTCGTTTTGTTCGGCGGACATTTTTTCTCGCGCTTAGCAAATTTTTTATTGTCCAAACTCTTTTATTTTGAGTGAAATGAAGGTGTAAGTTGCATTTTTGAGGTCCTGGATGCTCCCTCTTGCTGTAGGTAAGGTTTTTATGTGTGTGCTGTGTGTATGTATTGTGTTTTTAATTTTGTGAACGTGTGTGGTATGTTGTTTGTGAGTGTCGGAATGTGTGTGTCGTGTTATTTGCGTTGCGACGTGAAGTTTGTGAGGGTCGCAGTTGCTGGCATGGAGCGCCTTCGGCGCTCCATGCCAGCAACTGAGGCTCTCGCCCAGTGCCCTCTCTTTGCGAGGGCCGCGGCATTAGCAACAACTCGCATGCTCACAACTATATATGTGATACTGACAACGGGCCTCATTCAATTGTGATTAGCATATTTTTTTTACTGAAGTTTTTAGTTAGTGATCTTCTATCCAAAAGCAAGGTCTTCACTAACTAAACACTTCTGTAAAAAAAATATGCTATGTGCTTATATAGAGCTCTATTCAATTGGCCAAATCGCATTTGAATGAGGCCCAAAGAACGTGAGGTCAGGGGTTCACCATACACTTGTCTCTCTCTGTGTCCCTCCTGTCTCTTTCTCTCTCTGTGTCCCTCCTGTCTCTCTCTGTCTGTGTCCCTCCTGTCTCTCTCTGTCTGTGTCCCTCCTGTCTCTCTCTCTCTGTGTACCTCCTGTTTTTTTCTCTCTGTGTCCCTCCTGTCTCTTTCTCTCTGTGTGTACCTCCTGTCTCTTTCTCTCTCTGTGTACCTCCTGTCTCTCTCTGTCTGTGTCCCTACTGTCTCTCTCTGTCTGTGTCCCTCCTGTCTGTGTCCCTACTGTCTCTCTCTGTCTGTGTCCCTACTGTCTCTCTCTGTCTGTGTCTCTCCTGTCTGTGTCCCTACTGTCTCTCTGTCTGTGTCCCTACTGTCTCTCTATCTGTGTCCCTCCTGTGTCTCTCTCTCTGTCTGTGTCCCTTCTGTCTCTCTCTCTCTGTGTCCCTACTGTCTCTCTCTCTCTGTGTCACTACTGTCTCTCTCTCTCTGTGTCCCTACTGTCTCTCTCTCTCTGTGTCCCTACTGTCTCTCTCTCTCTGTGTCCCTCCTGTCTCTCTCTCTCTATCCGTGTACCTCCTGTCTCTCTATCCGTGTACCTCCTGTCTCTCTATCCGTGTACCTCCTGTCTCTCTATCCGTGTACCTCCTGTCTCTCTATCCGTGTACCTCCTGTCTCTCTATCCGTGTACCTCCTGTCTCTCTATCCGTGTACCTCCTGTCTCTCTATCCGTGTACCTCCTGTCTCTCTATCCGTGTCCCTCCTGTCTCTCTCTGTCTCTCTCTGTCCCTCCTGTCTCTCTCTGTCCCTCCTGTCTCTCTCTGTCCCTCCTGTCTCTCTCTGTCCCTCCTGTCTCTCTGTCTGTGTCCCTCCTGTCTCTCTGTCTGTGCCCTTCCTGTCTCTCTGTCTGTGTCCCTCCTGTCTCTCTCTGTCCCTCCTGTCTCTCTCGGTCTGTGTCCCTCCTGTCTCTCTCGGTCTGTGTCCCTCCTGTCTCTCTCTGTCTGTGTCCCTCCTGTCTCTCTCTGTCTGTGTCCCTGCTGTCTCTCTCGGTCTGTGTCCCTCCTGTCTCTCTCTGTCTGTGTCCCTCCTCTCTCTCTGTCTGTGTCCCTCCTGTCTCTCTCTGTCTGTGTCCCTGCTGTCTCTCTCTGTCTGTGTCCCTGCTGTCTCTGTCTGTGTCCCTGCTGTCTCTCTCTGTCTGTGTCCCTCCTGTCTCTCTCTGTCTGTGTCCCTGCTGTCTCTCTCGGTCTGTGTCCCTCCTGTCTCTCTCGGTCTGTGTCCCTCCTGTCTCTCTCGGTCTGTGTCCCTCCTGTCTCTCTCGGTCTGTGTCCCTCCTGTCTCTCTCTGTCTGTGTCCCTGCTGTCTCTCTCTGTCTGTGTCCCTCCTGTCTCTCTCTGTCTGTGTCCCTCCTGTCTCTCTCTGTCTGTGTCCCTGCTGTCTCTCTCTGTCTGTGTCCCTGCTGTCTCTCTCTGTCTGTGTCCCTGCTGTCTCTCTCTGTCTGTGTCCCTGCTGTCTCTCTGTCTGTGTCCCTCCTGTCTCTCTCTGTCTGTGTCCCTCCCTGTCTGTGTCCCTCCTGTCTCTCTCTGTCTGTGTCCCTGCTGTCTCTCTCTGTCTGTGTCCCTGCTGTCTCTCTCTGTCTGTGTCCCTGCTGTCTCTCTGTCTGTGTCCCTCCTGTCTCTCTCTGTCTGTGTCCCTCCTGTCTCTGTCTGTGTCCCTCCTGTCTCTCTCTGTCTGTGTCCCTCCTGTCTCGCTCTGTCTGTGTCCCTCCTGTCTCTCTCTGTCTGTGTCCCTGCTGTCTCTCTCTGTCTGTGTCCCTCCTGTCTCTCTCTGTCTGTGTCCCTGCTGTCTCTCTGTCTGTGTCCCTGCTGTCTCTCTCTGTCTGTGTCCCTCCTGTCTCTCTGTCTGTGTCCCTCCTGTCTCTCTCTGTCTGTGTCCCTCCTGTCTCTCTCTGTCTGTGTCCCTCCTGTCTCTCTCTGTCTGTGTCCCTGCTGTCTCTCTCTGTCTGTGTCCCTGCTGTCTCTCTGTCTGTGTCCCTACTGTCTCTCTCTGTCTGTGTCCCTCCCTGTCTGTGTCCCTCCTGTCTCTCTCTGTCTGTGTCCCTGCTGTCTCTCTGTCTGTGTCCCTCCTGTCTCTCTCTGTGTCCCTCCTGTCTCTCTCTGTCTGTGTCCCTCCTGTCTCTCTCTGTCTGTGTCCCTCCTGTCTCTCTCTGTCTGTGTCCCTCCTGTCTCTCTCTGTCTGTGTCCCTCCTCTCTCTCTGTCTGTGTCCCTCCTGTCTCTCTCTGTCTGTGTCCCTGCTGTCTCTCTCTGTCTGTGTCCCTCCTGTCTCTCTCTGTCTGTGTCCCTGCTGTCTCTCTGTCTGTGTCCCTGCTGTCTCTCTCTGTCTGTGTCCCTCCTGTCTCTTTGTCTGTGTCCCTCCTGTCTCTCTCTGTCTGTGTCCCTCCTGTCTCTCTCTGTCTGTGTCCCTCCTGTCTCTCTCTGTCTGTGTCCCTGCTGTCTCTCTCTGTCTGTGTCCTTGCTGTCTCTCTCTGTCTGTGTCCCTGCTGTCTCTCTGTCTGTGTCCCTGCTGTCTCTCTCTGTCTGTGTCCCTCCTGTCTCTGTCTGTGTCCCTGCTGTCTCTCTGTCTGTGTCCCTGCTGTCTCTCTCTGTCTGTGTCCCTGCTGTCTCTCTCTGTCTGTGTCCCTGCTGTCTCTCTGTCTGTGTCCCTGCTGTCTCTCTCTGTCTGTGTCCCTCCTGTCTCTGTCTGTGTCCCTGCTGTCTCTCTGTCTGTGTCCCTGCTGTCTCTCTCTGTCTGTGTCCTTGCTGTCTCTCTGTCTGTGTCCCTCCTGTCTCTCTCTATGTCCCTCCTGTATCTCTCTGTCTGTGTCCCTCCTGTCTCTCTCTGTCTGTGTCCCTGCTGTCTCTCTCTGTCTGTGTCCCTCCTGTCTCTCTCTGTCTGTGTCCCTCCTGTCTCTCTCTGTCTGTGTCCCTGCTGTCTCTCTGTCCCTCTTGTCTCTTTTTCCCTCCAGTCTCTCTTTCCCTCCAGGCTGTCTCTCTCACCTCAGTCCCCAGAATGCATGCCGGTCCCTCCCCAGGGAGGAGTTGAGAGCAGCAGGGGGGAGGAGTTGAGAGCATCTGGGGGTAGATGTTGAGAGCAGCCGGGGGAGGAGTTAAGCACAACAGGGGAGGAGTTACGATGGGCAGGGGAGGAGTTAAGAGTGGCGGGGGAGGAGTTAAGAGCGGCGAGCGTGCAGGAGGAGTTGTGAGTTGACTCGCCCCCTAATGTGCTGAGTGGCTACTGCTTGTGCTGCTGAGCATTCTGGGACTTGAAGTTTTGTGCAGTGAGTTCTGGCACACCCACTTCCAGTTCCTTATTAGTGCGACGCGAGGGGCCGTAGCGAGCCCGCAAGCAGGTAAATACAGTGATTCAGGGTGAAGTTGGTGACCAGGAGGGCCTCAGTTGCTGGCATGGAGCGCATGCCAGCAACTGCGGCCCTCACAAGCGTGAGCAACAGCTTAAGCAAGCTCGTATGCTCACAACTATATATGTGATGACTAAATCCAAGATAGTCTCATTTCTGGTAGTCAATTGTACAACCTGGGCCAAATAATGATATCTGAGTGTACTAAAATCTCCCATTATTAAACCTGACCATGCTTAGCTGCATTTTTTATCTGTAATGATAATTGCAGATCCTCACATTCAATTATATTTGGGGATTACAAGCATACTCCTACCAATATTCTTTTCCGAATTTGCTCCTCCGCTATTTAACTCTACCCACAAGTATGCAACATTATCTCTAGTTCCAGCATAAATATCTTCTCTGACTATAGGTTTAAATGCATACAGAAACCCCCCTCCTCCTCTTTTACCATTTGCTCTATCTTTCCTAAATTGGTTATAACCATCCAGATTAACAGTCCAGTCATCCCACTACATTTCAGTAATGCCTATTAAATCTAATTTCTCATTATCTGCTAATAATTCTAACTCTCCCATTTTTCCTGTCAAGCTTCTGGCATTAGCCAGCATACACTTTATGTTATAAGTCTGCAGCTCTGAAGTGCCTGCCATTGTACTTGAGTTACTTGGCAATACCTCCCTATTGACTTTACTAACACTCTCCCCTTCTCCACCTCAATGACTAGTTAATTCATACTTTACTCTCTCTACACTTTCTACCATATTACTTCTATCTAGTTCTTCCCCCAACCAATTAGTTTAAAAACTCCCCCAGCCATTCTACCATCCTTTCCCCTAGCACACAAGTTCCCTATTCATTAAGGTGCCAACAATCCCTGCTATAGAGATTGTACCCAAGTGAGAATTCAGCCCAGTGCTCTAAAAATCATAACCCCTCCTTAATACACCAATTTTTTAGCCACACATTAACTTTCCTAAGCTCTTTCTGTCTCCCTGGGCCAGCGTATGGCACTGGTAGTATCTCAGAAAATACTACCTTGGAGATCCTTACCTTAAGCTAATTCCCTAGTTCTCTAAAGTCATCCTTTAGGGCACTCCATCTTCCACTAACATTGTCATTGGTACCAATATGTACCAAGACCGCAGGTTCATTTCCAGCCCCTCCCAATAATTTATCTTCCTGATCCATAACATGCCGAACTTGAGCACCCGGGAGACAGCAAACTGTTCTATTGCTGGGATCTGGGTGACTAGACAGCCTGTCTACATTCACCTACCACCAAAACCTTGCTCTGCCTATTCTGCCCTCCCACTCCTCCAATAGAACTCTTCTCCCGGATGTTAGAGGGAACAGTTCTATCTGGCATTGCCATTCCTGAATGGACATCCGCAACAGTTTCACTCAATCAGGCAAATCTATCTCAGAATTAACCCGCCTCCTTCTCCAGTTCACTCTGTTTCCCCTTGTAACTGTAACCCATCTACCTCCCTAGACATCCCCACTAGCCCCAACTCTCTGTGATTGCCCAGCCAAACTGTGTTCCATGAGCATCAACTCCCTTTCTCATGAAGCAATATCACTAAGTGCTGCAATTCTGCAATTCTCCTCTGCAGTTCTCAAATTTGAGCTTTAAAATAGGCAACATGCTCACACCTCTCACAAAGGTATGGTCCCTGGATCAGCTGTTCCAGCGGTTCATACATGTGACAGGATGCACACTGAGTGAGGTTGTTTCTGGACTGATTCATAATTACTAATTACAGTGGGGGAAAAAATTGTATAAAGCTACAATTTGTCCCCTTTTCTTTGAACTCCCTCCTTTTACTTAAACTTCCACACTTTCTCTAGAATTGCACTTGACACTAGAAGTGTTTGCAAGCTCACAAGTTCACTCCTCCCACTTCTTATATTAGGTTCTTCCTACTCACCTACCCAAGTACCCAAACACACTGTACTGTTCAGGAGAAATCACAGAACAGAGGCAAACAGACCACAAGAAGTCTCACACTGATATAGCTTCACACAGGCAAAACCACACACCCTCTCAGCTGCAAACTAATCACTGCACAAGTACCCAAACACATTTTACTGTTCAGGAGAAATCTCAGAACAGAGGCAAAAAAGAGCAAGATATGTGATGTTTAATCATATGGCTTGCTGTCTCTAAACAGCTAAAACATTTCAGTTGTTTTCTTATAGAGGGGGTACCTTTACATTTTCCACAAGGGTAGCAGCCAACACTTAGTTCAAGCATGGGTGTAGGAACTAGGGGGACACAGGGGGAACAAATTCCCACCAGACTTTTCAATGTGTGTGTTTATTTTTATACTATATGTGATACCCCCCCCCCCCCCCCAGATTATTTTGGGCTCCTACACCCATGAGTTCAAGTAACCAAAATGTTCCTAGTTTTATATAGTGACTGTGTACAGTGGCAAAGCGACCTTGCAGATGTCGTTTTGGCTATTTTTTCTAGTTTTGGATTAACCGCCCAGAGGCAACAAAGGTGTAGCTTAGGAGACAGCATTTATTTTAACAAGCAAATAAAATAAACAAAACAATTGATGAAATAAACATCTGTATTTACATCCTTGCTCACTTGTAGGAACGCCTTCTCTATGCCTGGGCAGCTGATCTGCCTTAGGGGAAAATCAGACAACAATAAAGAAATATCTTCTCAGCATGCACTCTTTCAGTCTCTGTTTTCTAAAGGACACTGTCCCTTCCCTGGGGGTGTATCAAAGAAATCATATGTTTTGGTACCTTGTCTTCATCAGGCTGTCAGTTCCTGATTTCAGTAAGCGAGTCTCTCTGGCTTTGTGTGCAAGGTGTTCCTTTAAGGCAGCTCTGGAGGTGAACTTCCCTGTTCATCGGGTGCTGATGCATAATCTAAATGCAGTTTCTCTCTGTACTAGTTTCTCACCACTCCAACACTTCCTGTGTTCACAGTCTCTCTCAAACTGAGGCTCTTTCTCTGTGACTTGCAGTACCACACAGGCAAACTGTCTGTGTCTCTTTCCGTCTCACAGACTCTTATCAAGATGTGCCCACTCCTGCCTCAGAACTCACTAGGTCAGTCAGGCCTGATTGGGAGTCTCACACATCTCTCCACTTCTGTCTTTTAAATGTAGCCACACAGTTGTGTTTTTGCTTGTTGCCCATAGGAGTTAACCCATCCCACCTGGAGAGAAATACCTAAAGCTCTCCAGTTTACACCGACCTCTGGGGGGGGGGGGGGGTGCACTTTCGCAGTACCAATCTGTCTCATTGATTTCTAGCCTTTTTAAATATTAGTGATAGATAAGGTATCATGATAAGCACAGGTCTGACATTGTCCATTCTTGGGGCTTTGCAGGAAAATCGATTTTGCTTCACCAGCAGTGGTTTCTCATAATAAAAGCATTTTTTTTTGTATTACACTACTCTCTATGGGCCTCATTCTATTATCGGCCGTAGGAGATGCGGGGCAGCAAGGACCGGCCGCAAGCTATTTGCCTATTCTATTCTCCTCTGGCCGGGGATTCCAGCAGGCTTGCGGCCGGCGTCTTGCTATCCCTTGCGGCCGCTCGCGCCGGAGGAAAGCCTTTGATCTAAAACGGCCGCAAGAGTTTCGGCCGCAAGAAAATCCTGGTTGCTATTCAATTGCTCCGGGAACCCTCTCTGCAAGGCTAAAACCGAGCCGCAGCTTACTTGCAGGAAAAAGGTCCCGCTAGCACCAATTAAGCACATTATAAAGCCGAAATAAAGCCATCCTGCACTCTGAGGAGACTATAAAGTGATTGTAGGTGTTAGCAAAAATAGCACAACATTCCCCTACACTCAAATCCGTAAATAAATTATTTTTTAATTTATGTCAAAAATCCATGTAAAAAGTCTAGAGTGCTTGGAGCACCTCAGACCCGCCCACGCTGCGGCCGGAAAATAAACAGTTAATGTAAACTCAGATTTAGGCTGATGTGCAAGCTTGAGAGGGGGTTGCTATTAATCCTCATGTCCCCCAATATGATCCCTAGCATTTACAGAGCTGTACAGTGCCGTCTTGAATTTATTTTTGCGTTTAAAGTTTTCTGAGCTTACGGCCGGTTGCAAGATATACGGCCGGCTGTAAAAGGGAGAATTGCAGCCTTGCGGCTGTTTTACGGCCGATAATAGAATGAGGCCCTATGTATTTACATAAGGGAGTGGTAATGCAGAGAATTGAGTAAACTCACTTAGAAACTTTTCCTTTCAACCATTGGTCATTAGTCTATAGAAAGCCTCATCTATTCACAAGGCTGGCTTTTTTGCGAAAGTAATGAAACTAAACAACTTTTTGTCTTTAGTGAATAGTCAGATTAACTGATTTTCCCAATGTTTCTTGCAGTATGTCTTCCCCTTTGTAAGGTGCATTTTCATCATCTGAATAAAGCTTGCTTAATTACACTAGTTCCTTGATTATAGTACCATAGATAGGTATACTGAGTGTGCATAGGGGACAATGCAGTACCTGTACTGACCTTTAATGGAAGGTTGGAACCCCACAACATGTTTAAGCCAAAAATAATTGTATCCAAGATCATCATCTCTCCCACTAGTTTGAGCAAAAAAAATCCAACTTCATCCTGTTCAGGAGGGTAGAGATGCAGTTCTAGATACTCAACTTTAAAATAAAGCCACATAATTTTCAAGGGTCACAGCACTTTTAGAGTGAGATTAATTACAAAAACTAGATGACCACTAATAAATGTACAGTTATTATAATTTAACTCCTACTTTAAATATCTTCCTGTATGTTTCTGATGTAAAAAAAAACAAACAAAAGTGTATGTCTGATTACTTAACACCTGTACAGGTATATGTAGTAACCATGACAGTTCCCAAGACCTATGAACCTATGCAAATTATACACTTCACAAAAAATACATCATAATGAATGAGACCAAATACACAAAATGTTGAGTGAAACTAATTTAGTGACTCAAAAAGATAATTTCAGCTTTACAGAAAGAAAAGGACCAGTGAAGCACTACTGAATGAAAAGGAGCAGTGGAGCTTTTACCGTGATAGCTATTTGTTTACTCTCTATAAAATAAATACTTCTCTCTCTACCGATTGGTTGAGATGTATTTAATAAATGAAAAGGAGCTTTGGAGCTTGATGATCTACATGCTTTATAAGAACATTAAGCAATACCTGTATACATAAAACAATACAGTGTATACTGTACTTACAAATATCAATCAACTGCAAGTAACCAGTTTTGTAGCAGGCTTACAGTTCATACATTTTAAAAAAGTAAACATGTATTGGAACTGTTAAGCTAATCACTAAGCACTTGCATTTGAGAGCTATCCTGATTACTGTTTGTTTCATAGTTGCATAGCTCATCTTGGATTTCTGATGAGGACAATGTGACATACAGTATGTGTTACTTGAAGACAAAGTCAAAGGACACACAGTCTTCTTGGCAATCTTGTTAAACATTTCATCCAAATGAGGTTGTTTAATTTGTGTGGCATTTTACTTGTGCAATTTTTCATGCAACAAAGGCAAACTCATTAGTTCTTGTGCTTTAAAATCGCTATGTTGCTCTTGTCCTTTAATTGATTTGCTCACCACCTCAATTAACTTGTCATAGGAAAGTCATTCAACTTCACCTGTTTTGTGATCACTGTCATCTTCATAACTCCCTATGTTTTTTTTTTATCATTCAGAACAGTGTGCTAATTTCAGAGTCTGTAAGATAATGCACAACATGTGGTCCGTCATCTGCATTCATCCACTCTGCAAGATTAAGATCACTTGCTATATACTTGGAAACAGGTTCTGTAGCATCTTTTGCATAATCCAGCAACTCAATAACAACTTATTCTTGATTGATAAATGAAAATATGTTAAATCGTTCTCATTATTTTCATCATTTTTAACAGTTGCATTATCCAACTTCAAGGCTCGCCACAAATTATGCCAGGCTTTATTAAGTTTTCGTCTTTTGTTGTTAACATTTTCCTGGGTGTAAACTGCCAATACAATGCCATTTCATCAGCATTATATACCTGCTCAGTTCCTGGGCCCTTATCAGCAATGATCTTGGCAAAATCATCAACATACTCTGCAGCTCCTTCTTGGTTTGCAGAACATTTTTCTCCACAAACTTTATGGAAGGAATTTACTCCTTTAAAGCCATGCTTGACTATAATCACACTCATGTTTTAATTTAAGTTATTTACAGAACAACTAAGTCTGCTCGATTAGAAAGATACTGGACAAACTATCACTATCAATCACTACAATGCTGTTGAAACCATTCCATCATCACTTGGTTGTGATCAGTACTCTTACTATGTTTCATTGTTTTTCTAATGGTCATTTGCTTCTTAGAATCTCTGAATCTATGCACTGAAACACTAAGATTTTTCAACAGTTCAACTTTCTCTTCAATCATTATAGACGATTACATTTGCCACCATCACCACTGTCACTTGTATTTTTGTTCAAAGCGATAGCAAGCTTTTAATTTGTACAAAAAACACGCTCAGAATGTTAGATAGACTCAGAAGGTTAAAAGGTTTAGAAGGTCAATTATGTTTAGAAGGTGATCAATAGTGATGTCGCGAACCTAAAATTTTCGGTTCGCGAACCGCGAACGCGAACCGCCGAACATCGGCGAACCGCCATAGACTTCAATGGGCAGGCGAATTTTAAAACCCACAGGGACTCTTTCTAGCCACAATAGTGATGGGAAAGTTGTTTCAAGGGGTCTAACAACTGGACTGTGGCATGCCGGAGGGGGATCCATGGCAAAACTCCCACGGAAAATTACATAGTTGATACAGAGTCTGGTTTTAAGTCATAAAGGGCATAAATTACCTAACATTCCTAAATTGTTTGGAATAACGTGCTTTAAAACATCAGGTATGATGTTGTATCGATCAGGTAATGTAAGGGTTAGGCCTGCTTCACAGTGACAGACCAAACTCCCCGTTTAACGCACCGCAAACAACCACAAACAGTCCATTTGCACAACCGCAAACTCCCCATTTGCACAAGGTTGGATACCAAGCTAGCCATGTCCCGTTCCTTGTCCTCACTGATGTTATTGACGGTCTCTTCCTCCACCCAGCCACCAAGGGTCCCCGAAAGGTGACAACAAGCCCCCTGGGACGCCTGCTGTGTTTGGTCTTCCACCTCCTCAAAGCCACCTTCCTCCTCTGACTCCTCTTCTTCAGACTCCTCTCACTGCATTGCCTCTCTCTGCATTATTATAAGGTTTGTTAAGTAGTACTACTCTTATCAGTTTAAAACCTGTTACAGCACCTATCAGGGGGCGTGTATAAGGCCTAGATTTTTAGAACCAGGAGATGGAAAAAGATGCTTTGTTGGTCGTATCACTTAAGTTTTGGGGCACGGCACGTGCAGTCAAAGGTGCCACCAGATAGGAGTGACGTGTTTGTAAGTACTACTCTTATCAGTTTAATACTTGTTACGTTACCTATCAGGGGGCGTGTATAAGGCCTGGATTTTTAGAACCGGGAGATGGAAAAAGATGCTTTGTTGGTCGTATCACTTCAATTTTGGGGCACGGCACGTGCAGTCAAAGGTGCCACCAGATAGGAGTGACGTGTTTGTAAGTACTACTCTTATCAGTTTAATACTTGTTACGTTACCTATCAGGGGGCGTGTATAAGGCCTGGATTTTTAGAACCAGGAGATGGAAAAAGATGCTTTGTTGGTCGTATCACTTCAATTTTGGGGCACGGCACGTGCAGTCAAAGGTGCCACCAGATAGGAGGGACGTGTTTGTAAGTACTACTCTTATCAGTTTAATACTTGTTACGTTACCTATCAGGGGGCGTGTATAAGGCCTGGATTTTTAGAACTGGGAGATGGAAAAAGATGCTTTGTTGGTCGTATCACTTCATTTTTGGGGCACTTTGTGACATTAGCTTCTTACGCTCAAACATGTCCTTTACAGGCACCTGACTATGGTCAGATGAGCAGGAACTGCTCAAGGCGAGAGACGGAGTGGCGGATGGTTGAGAGAGGGCAAGGAGGACAGCAGTGGTTGATGTGGCTTATGATGCTGCACCAGGAGGAGGATGGCGGCTTTGAGTTTGTGTGCTGCTTGTACTCATGTGTTGGTCTGGAGTCACCCAAACATTAGCTCTCAACCTGTAGAGGATAAGGGAACCAGGCTACTCTAGACCTCATTCATCATTACAGGTTTTGACAGATCGGTACTATGCGTCCAAGCTACTGTGACAACAGATATGAGTGGCACTGTGCACTTGCAGAAGTTGGATAGAGTAGACGCTGTAGGTCTGACACACACGCTGGCAGACAACTAACTGCTATGCAATCTATTACAGTAGAAAAAATGTTTTTGGTTTTAAATGTACACTACTGTTACACCAGATATGAGTGGTGTGTTAAGTAGTACTACTCCTATCAGTTTAATCCCTCTTATGTGCCTTTTTTGGGGGTTTGGTTGTTGAAGCCACAGTGCAGCACCAGAGGCCAGAAAAATTAGGCATGTACACATGCCTGAAAAATTAGGTATTGTTGATCTTGCAGCGAGCAGAGAAGAAGGTAGGCCTAATTCAACGCCCCATCCCTGCATATCCACACTCAGAGATTGAGGGGGCGACCCTTACAAGGCCACGGGCCGGAGATATAAAGGGGGGCCATCCCAAATAAGCACACAAGCGGGGACAAAGGTAGTGAAGGGGACATAGAGGCCCATGGACTGACGTTCGCCATCTTGGCAGGAAAAGGGCCCAGCAATTAAGCCAAACTGACCCAGCACAGGCAGCTACTTGAGTCAAACGCTGTACAATTACACCTTAATAAAGCTGAAACATGCAGCAGCAGGGATTCTAAACGGCCACACAGGGACAAGGAGGCTAACAGCCCCCACAGTCTCTGCACCACTCTTTTTAACAGATAACCCAAGGGGCTAATCAGGGACCTTGCCCACAAAAAAAAAGCAGAATTTTATTGGAGGAATTATTAGTGTCTTTACCCCCCAAGAGAGGACATAATATACGGTATCTTTAGACTACCTGATGGCCAAACCTCCTTAAGCCCCAATGCTATCCAAGAAACATTTCAAAACTTCGATCAGACCATATATTCATCCCAATCCCGCTGCAGCGGATCTGACATAGAGTCCTTCCTACTACAGCAAGAAGTCCACAAAATACCTGTACCTCAATTGGACAGCTTGAACCCAGACATATCCCAAGAGGAAGTTAAATCTACAATCCAAGATCTTATATTTGGCAAGTCCCCAGGGCCAGACGGTTTTACTCATCTGTACTATAAGAAATTTGAGCCCTTGCTTACCCCCGCACCTAACATCTTTGTTTAACGCTATACTAAATGGAGAACCTATGCCCCCTTAATTGAATCAGGCCGACCTCATAGTCTTTCCAAAAGAGGGTAGGGACCCGAATCTCAAACTGTATTACAAGGCAGCGCAGCTGGCTTTCATTCATCTGGCGCATTCTCCAAAACACATCAGCCGCTCTGGGTATTTATGGAAAATGTAAGCATGTCACCTTATACATGGGATACAGTAATATGGATTCCAGGCCTGTATACTTTTTTGAGAAACTTGAAAAACCCATTGATTAAGCACTCATTAAAAATATGGACGGAGATGAACTGGACACAAAAACTGGACACTCGGGTATCAGATCTTACCCCTATCGTACCCAATCCCCACTTTAAGATACATCTTTCGGAAAGCTCTCTCAGTTGGTGGAAGTCTCAGAACCTACTAAGGGTTGGTCCATTGTGGCATGACGACAAAATAATGACCTTTGAGTGGGTGAGAGATAGATACAATTTACCCCTGGCTGAACACTATAATTTTTGCAGGATACATCATTTTATATATACGATAAGTGGTAGGGGAACCCCCCAAAGAAACACCTGGCTACTCAAAAAATGTAGGGATTCCCCCTTTCAGCCTGGTATTTCTAGCCTCATGTATGAACTATTTAATGAAAACTCATGGGCAAACAAACCCGACTATACCAAAGCCTGGGAGAGGGATTTGGGCACCGAGTTGGCAGATAGCACATGGGATAAAAGTTGTCAAGGCTTAAGTAGGGGATCTTTAAATTATAGTCTGCTTGAGACTTCAATAAAGGTCCTACACAGGACATATATTACTCCTTTTAAGCTAATAAATGGGATCCAAAACGGAGCAGCTCATGTTTTAGGAACAGTGGTAATGAGGCTACATTTATTCATGTCTGGTGGGAGTGTTCGGCAATCATAAGACTATGGGAAGAAACATGCTTACTAGCTTCTAAAATGTTTAAGATTGACCTAATAAAATATTTTTTGAAAGAAAAAATACACATAGCTAGTAGTTGGAAAACCCCAAATTAAAACTTTCAGGAATTAATAAAAAAAATCAACTATTTACTGCTCAACGAGAGATTTAACCATGTAGTCTTGGATAGAAACACCCAGTTCCAGACAATTTGGGATCCCTGGATAACATCCCCATTTAGTGCCCCCCTAAAACATTTGTTAATGGTTGAAGCGACTCAGGGGGAAGGACCGGAGTGGGGGAGCCCTGGAGGAGACCCTTCAGAAGCAACCGGCGGCAAAATTATCAGAGGAAAGGAGAGGTTGCCTACTGAAGCCTGCCCTAGGGTAACCCAAGGGCGATTGAGCAGGTTAGATATTGTAAATAATAAGCTACTGCTGGAGTGATGATAGATAATAGGACTTTACTATTGTCTGTTTTAACATGTCTTAGGTTTCTCTTAAAAATTGCAAACACAGTAAAAAAAAAGAAAATGTATTAACCAAAAAAGTAAAAAAAAGAAGGCCTAGCCACCTAATTTTAACAAAATGTCTTCATTGTAAATATGTATTTTTGCACAACTGTTGTGTTATGCAAGACTGTTCAATATGCTTTCTTTTCCATTACATGCCGTACTCCTTCTGGCATAAAAATTGAAATTCAAAAATTAGACATTGTTGCAGCCGCTGCTGTTGCAGCGGCCAGAAAAATTTACCTTTGTTCCCCAGGCAGAAAGTGCCATAAAACATTGCCTCTTCTTGAACCCTAGTTGGTGGCGGATAATTCACGCAAGTCATCCGGCATTCACAGATAACAGACAGCAGCGTGTGGACCATTTATAGCCGAAGGCAGCTCATCTCATCAGGCCTTTTTCAGTCGAATGTATCGCCCAGTGTCAGTCCCTTCGGGATCCATCCCTCATTCATCTTTATAAAGGTGAGGCAATCTAGACTTTTTTGCCCTAGGCGACTTCTCTTCTCGGTGACAAAACCTCCTGCTGCACTGAAGGTCCTTTCTGACAAAACACTTGAAGCGGGGCAGGCCAGAAGTTCAATTGCAAATTGGGATAGCTCAGGCCACAGGTCTAGCCTGCATACCCAGTAGTCAAGGGGTTCATCGCTCCTCAGAGTGTCGATATCTGCAGTTAAGGCGAGGTAGTCTGCTACCTGTCGGTCAAGTCGTTCTCTGAGGGTGGATCCTGAAGGGCTGATGCGATGCGTAGGACTGAAAAAGGTCTGCATGTCCTCCATCAACAACACGTCTTTTAAACGTCCTGTCCTTGCCGGCGTGGTCGTGGGAGGTGGATTACTTTCACCTCTTCCCCTGTTATATTGCCCTTGTGCTGTGACATCACCCTTATATGCTGTGTAAAGCATACTTGTTAATTTGTTTTGGACCTGCTGCATCCTTTCTGACTTGCGGTAATTTGGTAACAAATCAGGCACTTTCTGCTTATACCGGGGGTCTAGTAGCGTGCACACCCAGTACAGGTCGTTCCCCCTTCAGCCTTTTTATACGAGCGTCCTGCGACAGGCACGACAGCATGAAAGACCCCATTTGCACAAGGTTGGATGCCGAGCTAGTCATGTCCCGTTCCTCGTCCTCAGTGATCTCGCTGAAGATATGTTCTTCCCCCCAGCCACGTACAACACCACGGGTACCAGATAGGTGACAACGAGCACCCTGGGATGCCTGTTGTGATTGGTCTTCCTCCTCCCCCTCAAAGCCACATTCCTCCTCTGACTCATCTTCCTCACAATCCTCTTCCAGCGTTGCCGTAGGTCCAGCAAGCGATGCTGATAAGGCTGTTTCTGGTGGTGATGGTGACCACAACTCTTCCTCTTCCTCGTCCAGGAATAAAAAAAATGGTATGACGTCGCTGATGGTGCCTTCGGTGCGACTGACAAGGTTTGTCACCTCCTCAAAAGGACGCATGAGCCTACAGGCATTGCGCATGGGCGTCCAGTAACGTGGCAAAAAAGTCCCCAGCTCCGCAGAGGCTGTCCTAGCACCCCGGTCATACAAATACTAGTTAATGGCTTTTTCTTGTTGGAGCAGGCGGTCGAACATTAGAAGTGTTGAATTCCAACGTGTGGGGCTGTCACAAATCAAGCGCCTCACTGGCATGTTGTTTCGCCGCTGGATATCTGAAAAGTGCGCCATGGCCGTGTAGGAACTCCTTAAATGGCCACACACCTTTCTGGCCTGCTTCAGGACGTCCTGTAAGCCTGGATACTTATGGACAAAGCGTTGTACGATCAGATTACACACATGTGTCATGCACGGCACATGCGTCAACTTGCCCAAATTCAATGCCGCCAACAAATTTCTTCCGTTGTCACAAACCACTTTGCCAATCTCTAGTTGGTGCGGAGTCAGCCATTGATCCACCTGTGCGTTCAGGGCGGACAGGAGTGCTGGCCCGGTGTGACTCTCTGCTTTGAGGCAAGTCAACCCCAACCCTTGACAGACACCTGACTGTGGGGAGATGAGCAGGAACAGCAAGTGGCGAGAGACGGAGTGGTGGAGAGTTGAGAGGGGGCAAGGAGGACAGCAGTGGTTGATGTGGATGAAGATGCTGGACCAGGAGGAGGATGGCGGCTTTGAGTTTGTGTGCTGCTTGTACTCATGTGTTGATCCCATTGGCGTTTGTGCTGTGACATCATGTGCCTTCGCAAAGCAGTTGTACCTAGGTGGGTGTTGGACTTCCCACGACTCAGTTTCTTTTGGCACAGGTTGCAAATGGCATCGCTGTTGTCAGAGGCAGACACACAAAAAAATTGCCACACTGCTGAGCTCAGCGGTGACGGCATTCTGGTGGTGGCAACAGCATGCGTTGATTGGCGTGCTGTCTGGCTGACCCCGGGTGCTGATGCATGCTGTCTGACTGTGCCACTAGCTCATTGTGATGACCTCCCTCTACTTCCAACTCGTCTCCTCCTCCTCTCTGTCTCCCCATCTGAACTTTCCCCCTGTTCTTCTTCTCTTCTAGCAGGCACCCACGTGACATCCACGGACGCATCGTCATCATCATCACCCGCCTCACTTGTATATGACAACTGAACAAAGAAAGCAGCAGCGGGTACATCATCATCATCATCATCATCATCATCACATCGTACGTACATGTGTGTAATGCTGCCTGACTGAGACATATCCCTGTTATCTACATTCTCTGGCAATAATGGTTGCGCATCACTCATTTCTTCAAACTGATGTGTAAATAACTCTTCTGACTGATCAATTGAATTGGCTGTGGTACTAGTGTTGGTGGTGGCGGCAGGCGGGTGAGTGGTAACTTGAGAGGTGCCCGAAGCTAAGGTGGAGGAGGATGGTGCGTCATAGTTCCAAGCGGAAGCTGTAGAAGATTGGGTGTCCTGTGTTAGCCAGTCAACTACGTCCTCTGAACTTTTCAAGTTCAGGGTAACTGTCCTCTGAACACTGGGCATTATTGTAGGCCCAAAGGGAATCACAGCATCACGACCACGACGGCCTCTGCGGGGTGTCCTGCCTCTGCCTGTCATTTTTTTTTTAAATGTGGACTGTTGGTACCCCAACTAGACTGGATTGGTTGAACTTGGCACAGTGTATTTTAAAATTATGAGAAAACATTTTCTGTAAACTAAATAAAAATCATATTAGGAGGTTGAAAGAAAAAGAAACCGGATGGGGGGATACCGATCAGAGCACACCATCTACAGCCCACTGGGAGACAAACTCATCCATTCCCCCAGTAGACAAAGCCAGGTGGTACTCTGCCCGGATATGGGAGCGCACCAGCACCCGGAACATGGCCTCAGGTGACAAGGGAACCCCCCCTATCAAACACTGCTTCCTGGACTTATATATAGCCAACTTGGCTAATGCCAGGAGCAGGTTGACGAGGAGGTCCCTGGCCTTATTGCCCCAGGACACTGGGCGCTCAAAAATAAAAATGTGAGGGGAGAAATGCAGCCAGAACTGCAGGAGGAGGCCCCTCAAGAGTGACAAGAGGGGCTGCAGTCTGGCGCAACTAAAATAAACATGATACACGGACTCTCCCTTGCCACAGAATGGACAAGTGGAGGGAGAGTCCGTGAATTTAGCTAAGTACTCTCCCGTGCTCAGTGCACCATGGAGCACTCTCCAACTCAAGTCCCCGGTGGGTCGTGGAACTAAATCAGAATAAAGTTCCCTCCACCGGGGCCTCTTGCCCTCGTCAGCTGGTAGGACCCGCCTCCAGATGGTATCGGGACGGGTCACGAGGGCAAGGAAGTGCACTGTATGGAGCACGAGAGAATATAAGCTCTTCCTCGGCATGCCGCGAAAGCATGCCGAGGGTATGTCCCTCAACCTCGAGAGGTTGGGGACAGGAGGAGCCTGAGGGGAAACACGGGGCTTGTGTCCAATGCAAACAGCCGGAGAAGGGGTGTTGAAAGGTGCATGTGGCACTCCGGCCTGCAAAGCCCCGCGAAGGAAGGTGCGCGAGTCGGGGGAGATGGCATCTCTAATCTCCTGGAGCAAGCGCCCTGAGACTTTGGGCGTCACATATCCCAAACGGAGCGCAAGCTCCTGGGGTGACACCCAATCAGAACGCCCGTATTCCAGGAGATCCCCGACTCGGGTCATCCGTGCATGACTAAGGCGGCGGATGATACTGGGGGACTGTAACATTGGAGCCCCCACTGCTGCATTAAATAGCAGGGGCTCTGTGAATATTTCATCCCCCAAAGGCACGCCCTGCCTGGTCACGGAGACCATGCTCCAGGCCTTGAGGGTTTCCTGGTAGTATGCCGGCAACACAGAGAGGTCTCTCCCAAACCCCTCGGGCCTGATCAGAAATAATTGCCGGTCATACCCCAGGTTGCGCAACTGGCGATAAAAGCTGGATGCCAGTGCGCACCACTGCGGAGAGGGATCTGCATATAGGTATCTCTGCAGGTACTGAAGGCGGAAGGTGGACAACTGGGAGCACACACAAACTACTCCCTGTCCACCCTCCACCAAAGGCAGACTTGCCACCCCTGCAGAGACCCAATGCCTTCCCATCCAGAGGAAATCTAACAAATTCCTCTGGATATTGGAGACAAACTCGGGGGTCGGACTCAGACAAATCAGCCAGTGCCAGATCTGAGAAGCCACCAGCTGATTCACCACTAGAGTCCGCACCCTAAGGGAACGCATTTTTGCTAGACCCCTCCATCGTCCCAGACGAGAGAGGACACTGCCCTCTAACTCCCTCCAGTTGTCTGGGACGGAAGCGTCCGCAGCGGACAGGTAGACCCCCAGATATTTAATGACATCTGCCTCCCACGTGATGTCACGAAACGTGGGAGGCAAAGAGTCTACCTGTAAATTACCCTCTAAAAGGCCTTTGCATTTGGACCAGTTGATCTGAGCGGAGGAGGCAGCTGAATATACCTCCTGGCACTGTTTTGCCAGCTCAAGATCAACTGGATCCTGGGCCACGAGGAGCACATCGTCAGCATAAGCTGAAAGGACAATCCGCATGTCTGGATCTTTTAGCACCAGCCCTGTGAGCCTTTTCCTCAGTAGGCAGAGGAAAGGTTCAATGGCCAGTGCATATAACTGTCCAGACAAGGGACATCCTTGACGCACCCCTCGTCCAAATACCAAAGGTGCTGTTAGGGACCAATTGATTTTAAGTAAACACTCTGCAGAGGCGTACAGCGTTCTTATAAAGCCCACAAACTGTGGGCCAAAGCCGTACGCTTGCAGAGTGGCTATGAGGTAACCATGGTCCACCCTGTCAAACGCCTTCTCTTGATCTAAAGAGAGAAAGGCGAGTGACAGACCAGTCCTGCGAGAATAATGCAATAGATCCCGGACCAGAAAGATACTATCAAAGATAGTCCGGCCCGGGATCGCATAGGACTGGTCAGGGTGAACCAATTCTGCCAGCACAGACCCAAGTCTAAGCGAGATGGCTTTAGCTACAATCTTGTAGTCCGTGCTGAGCAGAGAGACCGGTCGCCAGTTCTTAATAAGCCGGAGATCCCTCTTTTTGGGCAGCAGGGCAAGTACTGCCCTGCGACAAGACAGGGGCATCTCCCTGGTCTCCAGGGCTTCCCCAAGGACCAGATGGAAATCAGGTCCCAGAGTCTCCCAGAAAAATTGGAAAAACTCTACAGTCAGTCCGTCCAGTCCTGGAGACTTCTCACAGGACATGGCACGGAGGGCTTCAGAGAGCTCTTGAAAAGACAGTGGTATATCAAGCCGCTCTCTTACACCCTCACTGACTGTGGGGAGCCCCTCCCATAGCACCCTGCAGGCGTCTGGAGAAATGGGATCCGGAGAGTAAAGATCTTTATAAAAGTTCCGGGCTCTATCCCGGATACTCTCCGGATCTGTAAGGGGGGCACCGTCTTCATCTAGAAGACAGGTGATGTGCCTACTGTTACCCCCCTTTTTCTCCAGTGAGTAGAAGAGGCGCGAGCCGCAGTCTAGATCTTTGAGAAAACCTAAGCGGCTGCGCACTTATGCCCCCTTGGCCTGGTGTCGTTCCAGGTCACAGAGGACACCCTTCCTCTCTACATACTCGCTCTGCAGGGATTGGTCCCTACAAGTGAACAGCCTCTGCTGCAGATGGAGTACCTCCCCCCGGAGTGACTCCAACTCAGCTTCGCGCTGCCCACTCGCACCCTTGGTATATTCCTGACACAGAAGTCGCAAATGAACCTTGCCCACATCCCACCACAGTTTTAACGTGGCAAAGTCCCCCTTGCAACCCCTCCAGTCCGTCCAAAACTCCCGGATCAATGTCACAAGCCCCTGGTCCTTCAACATAGCATTGTTGAAGTGCCAATAGGCGGCTCGTGGCGCTTTTGGCGTTAGCGCCACTGTCACAGACACACAGTTGTGGTCTGTGAACGGAGCCAGCCTAATGGCACAAGAACCGACTCGTGACATATAGTGACTAGATATATATAGTCTGTCGATCCGGGAGTGGGACACCAGACCGGCTCTCACCCTGACGTAGGTGAAACCGTCTGATGCCCCTGGGTTCTGCTCTCGCCAGATGTCCTCCAGGGAGAAGCGGGCGATGATGTCCCGCAGGGCTGACGCAGAAGGCGGGTACGGCTCTGGACTATTCCGGTCCAGAGCGTCGAGGGTGCAGTTGAAATCACCCCCGAGTACCAAACACTCATCTGCGTCAACCGTCTCCAAAAACTGGGACAGTCTGGCGAGGAACCTCACTCTCTCGAGCCCTCCAGCAGGGGCATATATATTAACTAGGTTAATGATGCTACCCTGCTCTCGGACCCGGAGGTGGATTAGACGGCCTGGGATAACAGCTTTCACAAGCAGCAGCTCTGGCTGAAAAGACTCTGAGAACAGGGTCACCACTCCACATGACGCCGATATGAAGTGGCTGAAGAAGACCCTGCCTCTCCACTCCAGTTGCCACGAGGCCTCAGCCTCTGGAGTGGTGTGAGTTTCCTGCAGGAAGCTCACAGAGTACCCTCCCTGATATAAATAGGAGAGTACCTGGAACCTGCGGAAACTGTCTTGACAGCCATTGGTATTTAGCGTGCTGATGTGCAAAGCCATTACTGCGTGTCAGGAATTGTGCGTTCCTCAGACCCTTGAGACTGCTGATAGGACACGCACATTTTATAGAATTTCCGGACGCGGAGATGCTCCGCAGTCCCAGAATTCTTGGCCCTAGTGCTGACCACTAGATATTGCTGGAGAGAGTGGAGAATAAACGACATATTCTTCCACCTCTCCAAGGCCAGCCGCACCTTCCTTTTCTTTTGTCCATGAAGGGTGCTCTCAAGGAATAGATCTATTTCCTTGACAGGGATAACCCACCCAGAATCTGATGTTCCTTCTAGTGGGTCACCCCTGGGCTCCTCTTGGCTGAGGGCTTTTACTCCATCCTCCCCGGCTGGAGACAGTTTCCTCAGCTTTATTCTCAGGGACCCCCTCTTAGATGATACAGAAGGAGTCCCTTTAGCACCCTTCAAGGTAAATAATGGACCCTTGGATTGCTGCTGCACCCCTGTAGCTTCAGGAGTGCATTCAGGGGTAGCTGGCTGGACAGCAGTGGCTGGCATGGCTTCCTTAATGGAAGCCTTGGAGGCTTTATATGCCTCCTCTGCCAGTTCCACCGCTGCTTGCTCAGCTTGGATGGCATCGATGTTAGGGTCAGTGGACGGCTGAGGAGGGTAGACAGGCTCTCCCATGATGTTAACAGGAAAACCTGTTTTATCACCCTCCCCCATTTCCACTTCCCCTTGTGCCACATCCCCCCTGACAGACAAATCCATGGGGTCCTGAATGGGGGTCATGCCTATATTCCCCCCCTCCAGTAGTGACTCGGCCTGGGGCTCTAACAAAGCCCGAGGTACGTCACTAGAGAGTGACACTGGAGGAGGAGACTGACTGGTGCCCTTGAAGCTCAGCACCTCAGGGACACTGACTACCCATTCAGCAGGGGCTTTGTTGGGTCCCCCCTCAAAGGCCAGAGGCAGAACCTGATCTTTCTTGTCTACCCCTGCCTCACTTGGGAGACCCTCTTGCCCCTGCTTTTCCTCCAGACCCTTTTCCACATTAACCCCTATAGGGTCTGGAGAGAGAGATGTGTGGTCTGGCACCGGCTGGCTGAGCTTAATAACTGGGCCAGACAATGTCACCGGATGAGGAGGAGATGTTTTGTTCCTCTTCTTGCTTTTAGAGGGAGGTGCTCCACTATAGAGCACTTCCCACTTATCAGCAACCTCCCTGTTGGTTTTATGCTTCCTCTTCCTGGGGACGTCACTCCTGGAAGAGGAGCTGCCACTAGCTGCCTCCCCTGCAGAGGGCTTATTATCCCTCTGCTTACACTGTGCCCCCACACTAACTGATGTAATTATGGTGGGGGCAGATTGGGACTTGGGAGATGCAGCTGTGACACTGGGAGGACCGGTGACATTCTTCCCCTTTTTACCCGTGTCTGCAGTCTTGCTGGAGACCACAGACACAGATGGCTTTTTTGGGGAAGAAGGGGGTTTGGAGGCCGTGGTGGTGGCTTGAGGAACGGCCTCCTTGCCTGAGCTCTGTGGGGGGGCTATGACCCTTGAGGTCCCCGCTGTTATGGGCTCAGCGGGGATGGGTGCCGTACTGATGGAGGTGCCATTTGCTGGGGCTGGGGCATGATGCTTTACATTAGGACAATTCCTACGTGTATGCCCCAACCCTTTGCAATGATAGCACTGCACCTCCGTAGTGCTGTAAAAAATCCTGTACAGCACCCCCTCAAATGGAACCCCAAAAGATCCCTCTATGTTTTCTGTGCCCTGAGGCATGCACATTTGTACCTGCCTCTTGAAAGAGAGCACATGACGAAGTGCTCTCTCTCTGCACCCCAGGGGAATTTTTATAAATGATGTTTTTACTTCCCCTAGGGTTAGCAGGTGGGGGCGCAGGAGGGAGTCTGGTAGGAAGGGGGGCACATTAGAGAGTGTTACTTTTGTGCCCAACCCTTCCAGGGGTTCTATTGGGACATATAATCCCCCCACTGTGATGCCTCTCTGTATAAGAATGTGTGCAGCAGCCAGAGTACGGGTAAAGAAAACTGCTTTCCCGTACATTTTGCTGGCTGCTACTATAACAGAGGGGCTGATGACATTAGCTGCAGCACGCAGATAGATATCAATGCTGTAGACCCCAGACATCTGACATTTAACCCCATGCTTCCTGGTGATCTGCCCCTCAGCCCCAGCGGTGGTATTACTGGGGCCAGCAGAAACCACCTGTGACCAGGTATTAGCCACAGGGGTAGGTCTGCTGGCAGAACCACCAGGAGCTGGGGCTGCCTTATCTGCCTGGGGCCTATGCTGTGCAGTGCTGCAGCTAGGATTTTCAGGGGACATTATTCCCCCTTTTGACCCCTGAGGCTTCTTAATGGTCTTATCCCTCATGTTTAGACCCTTTTTTTTTTTTAGATTATTTGTTTTATTTATTTTTATTTTTTGTTTTATGATTTTTTACTGTTTTCTTTTTTTAAAAATATAAAAGTGTGAAAAAAAAACAAAAAGACAAAACTAAGGGAGACAAAACTAAGGGAGAGAGAGAGATGATGTTTGGCAGTGGAAGGGTTAATGGCCTGTTGCAAGGTGTTGCTAATTGCAGCAACACAGAGAACACAGAGGCTTTTTAACCCCTCTGTGTCTCTGTGTCAGATGTTAAAAAAGACTTTTAAACAAAATTTCAAATTGTTTTCCCCCCCACTGCCTACAAAGATGTTACTTGTCTTCTCTCCCCTAAAACATAAAACCCAACACCAAACAAAACAAAACTTTAACAAAATCTAAAAAACTTTAAAAAAAAAGTCAAAGTAAAAACAGTTTCAGGAGTGAAGGTAAAGTGCTAAGGGAGGGGTGTGGCAAAGTATCCAGGAGACAGCTCACTCTCCTGGGATAGAGAGTTGAGCCTGACCCCCAGAAAACTAAAACTTAAATTAAACTAAGAAAAAAACCACAAAAACTCCCAAAAAAAAGAACAACACCGTGCACAAAGTGCTTATTAACTAAAAGGTGTTAAAATAAAACTTGGATTTGAGGGAATAAGACCCTAAAAAGCCTTTTGTTTGGAGCTCAAGCATGCACACAACATGCTCTCTTGCACAGTACTTGAAATCAGGACACACACTATGGGTAGCGGTCAAGCAAATGAACTTTGATTGACGGTCAGTCAGGCAAATGCACTTACATTTAAGAAACAAAAAATTTGGGTTTTTTAAATGTGGACTGTTGGTACCCCAACTAGACTGGATTGGTTGAACTTGGCACAGTGTATTTTAAAATGATGAGAAAACATGTTCTGTAAACTAAATAAAAATCATATTAGGAGGTTGAAAGAAAAAGAAACCGGATGGGGGGATACCGAGCAGAGCACACCATCTACAGCCCACTGGGAGACAAACTCATCCATTCCCCCAGTGGACAAAGCCAGGTGGTACTCTGCCCGGATACGGGAGCGCACCAGCACCCGGAACATGGCCTCAGGTGACAAGGGAACCCCCCCTATCAAACACTGCTTCCTGGACTTATATATAGCCAACTTGGCTAATGCCAGGAGCAGGTTGACGAGGAGGTCCCTGGCCTTATTGCCCCGGGACACTGGGCGCCCAAAAATAAAAATGTGAGGGGAGAAATGCAGCCAGAACTGCAGGAGGAGGCCCCTCAAGAGTGACAAGAGGGGCTGCAGTCTGGCGCAACTAAAATAAATATGATACACGGACTCTCCCTTGCCACAGAATGGACAAGTGGAGGGAGAGTCCGTGAATTTAGCTAAGTACTCTCCCGTGCTCAGTGCACCATGGAGCACTCTCCAACTCAAGTCCCCGGTGGGTCGTGGAACTAAATCAGAATAAAGTTCCCTCCACCGGGGCCTCTTGCCCTCGTCAGCTGGTAGGACCCGCCTCCAGATGGTATCGGGACGGGTCACGAGGGCAAGGAAGTGCACTGTATGGAGCACGAGAGAATATAAGCTCTTCCTCGGCATGCCGCGAAAGCATGCCGAGGGTATGTCCCTCAACTTCGAGAGGTTGGGGACAGGAGGAGCCTGAGGGGAAACATGGGGCTTGTGTCCAATGCAAACAGCCGGAGCAGGGGTGTTGAAAGGTGCATGTGGCACTCCGGCCTGCAAAGCCCCGCGAAGGAAGGTGCGCGAGTCGGGGGAGATGGCATCCCTAATCTCCTGGAGCAAGCGCCCTGAGACTTTGGGCGTCACATATCCCAAACGGAGCGCAAGCTCCTGGGGTGACACCCAATCAGAACGCCCGTATTCCAAGAGATCCCCGACTCGGGTCATCCGTGCATGACTAAGGCGGCGGATAATACTGGGGGACTGTAACATTGGAGCCCCCACTGCTGGATTAAATAGCAGTGGCTCCGTGAATATTTCATCCCCCAAAGGCACGCCCTGCCTGGTCACGGAGACCATGCTCCAGGCCTTGAGGGTTTCCTGGTAGTATGCCGGCAACACAGAGAGGTCTCTCCCAAACCCCTCGGGCCTGATCAGAAATAATTGCCGGTCATACCCCAGGTTGCGCAACTGGCGATAAAAGCTGGATGCCAGTGCGCACCACTGCGGAGAGGGATCTGCATATAGGTATCTCTGCAGGTACTGAAGGCGGAAGGTGGACAACTGGGAGCACACACAAACTACTCCCTGTCCACCCTCCACCAAAGGCAGACTTGCCACCCCTGCAGAGACCCAATGCCTTCCCATCCAGAGGAAATCTAACAAATTCCTCTGGATATTGGTGACAAACTCGGGGGTCGGACTCAGACAAATCAGCCGGTGCCAGATCTGAGAAGCCACCAGCTGATTCACCACTAGAGTCCGCCCCCTAAGGGAAAGCATTTTTGCTAGACCCCTCCATCGTCCCAGACGAGAGAGGACACTGCCCTCTAACTCCCTCCAGTTGTCTGGGACGGAAGCGTCCGCAGCGGACAGGTAGACCCCCAGATATTTAATGACATCTGCCTCCCACGTGATGTCACGAAACGTGGGAGGCAAAGAGTCTACCTGTAAATTACCCTCTAAAAGGCCTGTGCATTTGGACCAGTTGATCTGAGCGGAAGAGGCAGCTGAATATACCTCCTGGCACTGTTTTGCCAGCTCAAGATCAACTGGATCCTGGGCCACGAGGAGCACATCGTCAGCATAAGCTGAAAGGACAATCCGCATGTCTGGATCTTTTAGCACCAGCCCTGTGAGCCTTTTCCTCAGTAGGCAGAGGAAAGGCTCAATGGCCAGTGCATATAACTGTCCAGACAAGGGACATCCTTGACGCACCCCTCGTCCAAATACCAAAGGTGCTGTTAGGGACCAATTGATTTTAAGTAAACACTCTGCAGAGGCGTACAGCGTTCTTATGAAGCCCACAAACTGTGGGCCAAAGCCGTACGCTTGCAGAGTGGCTATGAGGTAACCATGGTCCACCCTGTCAAACGCCTTCTCTTGATCTAAAGAGAGAAAGGCGAGTGACAGACCAGTCCTGCGAGAATAATGCAATAGATCCCGGACCAGAAAGATACTATCAAAGATAGTCCGGCCCGGGATCGCATAGGACTGGTCAGGGTGAACCAATTCTGCCAGCACAGACCCAAGTCTAAGCGAGATGGCTTTAGCTACAATCTTGTAGTCCATGCTGAGCAGAGAGACCGGTCGCCAGTTCTTAATAAGCCGGAGATCCCCCTTTTTGGGCAGCAGGGCAAGTACTGCCCTGCGACAAGACAGGGGCATCTCCCTGGTCTCCAGGGCTTCCCCAAGGACCAGATGGAAATCAGGTCCCAGAGTCTCCCAGAAAAATTGGAAAAACTCTACAGTCAGTCCGTCCAGTCCTGGAGACTTCTCACAGGACATGGCACGGAGGGCTTCAGAGAGCTCTTGAAAAGATAGTGGTATATCAAGCCGCTCTCTTACACCCTCACTGACTGTGGGGAGCACCTCCCATAGCACCCTGCAGGCGTCTGGAGAAATGGGATCCGGAGAGTAAAGATCTTTATAAAAGTTCCGGGCTCTATCCCGGATACTCTCCGGATCTGTAAGGGGGGCACCGTCTTCATCTAGAAGACAGGTGATGTGCCTACTGTTACCCCCCTTTTTCTCCAGTGAGTAGAAGAGGCGCGAGCCGCGGTCTAGATCTTTGAGAAAACCTAAGCGGCTGCGCACGTATGCCCCCTTGGCCTGGTGTCGTTCCAGGTCACAGAGGACACCCTTCCTCTCTACATACTCGCTCTGCAGGGATTGGTCCCTACAAGTGAACAGCCTCTGCTCCAGATGGAGTACCTCCCCCCGGAGTGACTCCAACTCAGCTTTGCGCTGCCCACTCACACCCTTGGTATAGTCCTGACACAGAAGTCGCAAATGAACCTTGCCCACGTCCCACCACAGTTTTAACGTGGCAAAGTCCCCCTTGCAACCCCTCCAGTCCATCCAAAACTCCCGGATCAATGTCACGAGCCCCTGGTCCTTCAACAAAGCATTGTTGAAGTGCCAATAGGCGGCTCGTGGCGCTGTTGGCGTTAGCGCCACTGTCACAGACACACAGTTGTGGTCTGTGAACGGAGCCAGCCTAATGGCACAAGAACCGACTCGTGACATATAGTGACTAGATATATATAGTCTGTCGATCCGGGAGTGGGACACCAGACCGGCTCTCACCCTGACGTAGGTGAAACCGTCTGATGCCCCTGGGTTCTGCTCTCGCCAGATGTCCTCCAGGGAGAAGCGGGCGATGATCTCCCGCAGGGCTGACGCAGAAGGCGGGTACGGCTCTGGACTATTCCGGTCCAGAGCGTCGAGGGTGCAGTTGAAATCACCCCCGAGTACCAAACACTCATCTGCGTCAACCGTCTCCAAAAACTGGGACAGTCTGGCGAGGAACCTCACTCTCTCGGGCCCTCCAGCAGGGGCATATATATTAACTAGGTTAATGATGCTACCCTGCTCTCGGACCCGGAGGTGGATTAGACGGCCTGGGATAACAGCTTTCACAAGCAGCAGCTCTGGCTGAAAAGACTCTGAGAACAGGGTCACCACTCCACATGACGCCGATGTGAAGTGGCTGAAGAAGACCCTGCCTCTCCACTCCAGTTGCCACGAGGCCTCAGCCTCTGGAGTGGTGTGAGTTTCCTGCAGGAAGCTCACAGAGTACCCTCCCTGATATAAATAGGAGAGTACCTGGAACCTGCGGAAACTGTCTTGACAGCCATTGGTATTTAGCGTGCTGATGTGCAAAGCCATTACTGCGTGTCAGGAATTGTGCGTTCCTCAGACCCTTGAGACTGCTGATAGGACACGCACATATTATAGAATTTCCGGACGCGGAGATGCTCCGCAGTCCCAGAATTCTTGGCCCTAGTGCTGACCACTAGATATTGCTGGAGAGAGTGGAGAATAAACGACATATTCTTCCACCTCTCCAAGGCCAGCCGCACCTTCCTTTTCTTTTGTCCATGAAGGGTGCTCTCAAGGAATAGAACTATTTCCTTGACAGGGATAACCCACCCAGAATCTGATGTTCCTTCTAGTGGGTCACCCCTGGGCTCCTCTTGGCTGAGGGCTTTTACTCCATCCTCCCCGGCTGGAGACAGTTTCCTCAGCTTTATTCTCAGGGACCCCCTCTTAGATGATACAGAAGGAGTCCCTTTAGCACCCTTCAAGGTAAATAATGGACCCTTGGATTGCTGCTGCACCCCTGTAGCTTCAGGAGTGCATTCAGGGGTAGCTGGCTGGACAGCAGTGGCTGGCATGGCTTCCTTAATGGAAGCCTTGGAGGCTTTATATGCCTCCTCTGCCAGTTCCACCGCTGCTTGCTCAGCTTGGATGGCATCGATGTTAGGGTCAGTGGACGGCTGAGGAGGGTAGACAGGCTCTCCCATGATGTTAACAGGAAAACCTGTTTTATCACCCTCCCCCATTTCCACTTCCCCTTGTGCCACATCCCCCCTGACAGACAAATCCATGGGGTCCTGAATGGGGGTCATGCCTATATTCCCCCCCTCCAGTAGTGACTCGGCCTGGGGCTCTAACAAAGCCCGAGGTACGTCACTAGAGAGTGACACTGGAGGAGGAGACTGACTGGTGCCCTTGAAGCTCAGCACCTCAGGGACACTGACTACCCATTCAGCAGGGGCTTTGTTGGGTCCCCCCTCAAAGGCCAGAGGCAGAACCTGATCTTTCTTGTCTACCCCTGCCTCACTTGGGAGACCCTCTTGCCCCTGCTTTTCCTCCAGACCCTTTTCCACATTAACCCCTATAGGGTCTGGAGAGAGAGATGTGTGGTCTGGCACCGGCTGGCTGAGCTTAATAACTGGGCCAGACAATGTCACCGGATGAGGAGGAGATGTTTTGTTCCTCTTCTTGCTTTTAGAGGGAGGTGCTCCACTATAGAGCACTTCCCACTTATCAGCAACCTCCCTGTTGGTTTTATGCTTCCTCTTCCTGGGGACGTCACTCCTGGAAGAGGAGCTGCCACTAGCTGCCTCCCCTGCAGAGGGCTTATTATCCCTCTGCTTACACTGTGCCCCCACACTAACTGATGTAATTATGGTGGGGGCAGATTGGGACTTGGGAGATGCAGCTGTGACACTGGGAGGACCGGTGACATTCTTCCCCTTTTTCCCCGTGTCTGCAGTCTTGCTGGAGACCACAGACACAGATGGCTTTTTTGGGGAAGAAGGGGGTTTGGAGGCCGTGGTGGTGGCTTGAGGAACGGCCTCCTTGCCTGAGCTCTGTGGGGGGGCTATGACCCTTGAGGTCCCCGCTGTTATGGGCTCAGCGGGGATGGGTGCCATACTGACGGAGGTGCCATTTGCTGGGGCTGGGGCATGATGCTTTACATTAGGACAATTCCTACGTGTATGCCCCAACCCTTTGCAATGATAGCACTGCACCTCCGTAGTGCTGTAAAAAATCCTGTACAGCACCCCCTCAAATGGAACCCCAAAAGACCCCTCTATGTTTTCTGCGCCCTGAGGCAGGCACATTTGTACCTGCCTCTTGAAAGAGAGCACATGACGAAGTGCTCTCTCTCTGCACCCCAGGGGAATTTTTATAAATGGTGTTTTTACTTCCCCTAGGGTTAGCAGGTGGGGGCGCAGGAGGGAGTCTGGTAGGAAGGGGGGCACATTAGAGAGTGTTACTTTTGTGCCCAACCCTTCCAGGGGTTCTATTGGGACATATAATCCCCCCACTGTGATGCCTCTCTGTATAAGAATGTGTGCAGCAGCCAGAGTACGGGTAAAGAAAACTGCTTTCCCGTACATTTTGCTGGCTGCTACTATAACAGAGGGGCTGATGACATTAGCTGCAGCACGCAGATAGATATCAATGCTGTAGACCCCAGACATCTGACATTTAACCCCATGCTTCCTGGTGATCTGCCCCTCAGCCCCAGCGGTGGTATTACTGGGGCCAGCAGAAACCACCTGTGACCAGGTATTAGCCACAGGGGTAGGTCTGCTGGCAGAACCACCAGGAGCTGGGGCTGCCTTATCTGCCTGGGGCCTATGCTGTGCAGTGCTGCAGCTAGGATTTTCAGGGGACATTATTCCCCCTTTTGACCCCTGAGGCTTCTTAATGGTCTTATCCCTCATGTTTAGACCCTTTTTTTTTTAGTTTATTTGTTTTATTTATTTTTATTTTTTGTTTTATGATTTTTTACTGTTTTCTTTTTTTTAAAATATAAAAGTGTGAAAAAAAAACAAAAAGACAAAACTAAGGGAGACAAAACTAAGGGAGAGAGAGAGATGATGTTTGGCAGTGGAAGGGTTAATGGCCTGTTGCAAGGTGTTGCTAATTGCAACAACACAGAGAACACAGAGGCTTTTCAACCCCTCTGTGTCTCTGTGTCAGATGTTAAAAAAGACTTTTAAACAAAACTTCAAATTGTTTTCCCCCCCACTGCCTACAAAGATGTTACTTGTCTTCTCTCCCCTAAAACATAAAACCCAAAACCAAACAAAACAAAACTTTAACAAAATCTAAAAAACTTTAAAAAAAAAGTCAAAGTAAAAACAGTTTCAGGAGTGAAGGTAAAGTGCTAAGGGAGGGGTGTGGCAAAGTATCCAGAGACAGCTCACTCTCCTGGGATAGAGAGTTGAGCCTGACCCCCAGAAAACTAAAACTTAAATTAAACTAAGAAAAAAACCACAAAAACTCCCAAAAAAAGAACAACACCGTGCACAAAGTGCTTATTAACAGAAAGGTGTTAAAATAAAACTTGTATTTGAGGGAATAAGACCCTAAAAAGCCTTTTGTTTGGAGCTCAAGCATGCACACAACATGCTCTCTTGCACAGTACTTGAAAGCAGGACACACACTATGGGTAGCCGTCAAGCAAATGAACTTTAAATGACGGTCAGTCAGGCAAATGCACTTACATTTAAGAAAAAAAAAGTTTGGGTTTTTTAAATGTGGACTGTTGGTACCCCAACTAGACTGGATTGGTTGAACTTGGCACAGTACTTGAAATCAGGACACACACTATGGGTAGCGGTCAAGCAAATGAACTTTGATTGACGGTCAGTAAGGCAAATGCACTTACATTTAAGAAACAAAAATTTTGGGTTTTTTAAATGTGGACTGTTGGTACCCCAACTAGACTGGATTGGTTGAACTTGGCACAGTACTTGTAAGCAGGACACACACTATGGGTAGCGGTCAAGCAAATGAACTTGGATTGACGGTCAGGCAAATGCACTTACATTTAATAAACAAAAAGTTTGGGTTTTTTAAATGTGGACTGTTGGTACCCCAACTAGACTGGATTGGTTGAACTTGGCACAGTACTTGAAAGCAGGACACACACTATGGGTAGCGGTCAAGCAAATGAACTTTGATTGACGGTCAGTCAGGCAAATGCACTTACATTTAAGAAACAAAAAGTTTGGGTTTTTTAAATGTGGACTGTTGGTACCCCAACTAGACTGGATTGGTTGAACTTGGCATAGTACTTGAAAGCAGGACACACACTATGGGTAGTGGTCAAGCAAATGAACTTTGATTGACGGTCAGTCAGGCAAATGCACTTACATTTAAGGAAAAAAAAGTTTGGGTTTTTTAAAAGTAGACAACTAGTAAACAATATTATATTGTATGCGTTGTGCACACACAGTATAAGCTGTGAGCCTGACACACACTTGCAAGCAGGGGCTAGCAGGGAGACAGGCAAATGAAATTAGATTACACAGAAAAAAAAATGATGTTATAGCCCTAAAAAGGGCTTTTTGGGGTGCTTTGTTTACAGCAGAGATCTGATGAGTCCTTCAGCACTGCACTGGACACTGAATAAACTTGCCTAGCTATGGTTTTCCCTATTGATGCAGCATCATCCAAACTGTCGCTTCTCTCTGTAAGACTGCAAGTTAATTATGATTCCAAAATGGCTGCTGTCCATGAGGTAGATGGCTCTGGAATGGAGTGTATGCTGCTGATTGGCTGGAATGTGTTTGCTGACTGTGACATGCAGGGTCAAAGTTTGCTCAATGATAAAGTATTGGGGGCGGGTCGAATCTCGTATATGTTCGCTGTTCGCCGCGAACTCGAACATGCTATGTTCGCCGAAAAAAGTCCGCCGGCGAACTATTTGCGACATCTCTAGTGATCAAGTGATCAATTAGGCTCAGAATGTCCTCCTTTTGGGTTCAGGATGTCATATAGGCTTAGGATTTCCACCTTTTATGTCCAAGATGTCAAGTAGGCCCATAATGTCCCCCTTTAAAGCTCAAGTGGTCAAATAGACTCAGAATGTCCACCTTTTAGGCTCAAGGGGTCAAATAGCTCGGAATGACCTCATTTTAGGTACGTGAGATAAAATAGCTTTAGAATGTCCACCTTTTAGAACCAAAAGATCAAATAGGCTCAGAACATCCTTCTATGGGTCAAAAGGATACATATCATCAAAATGTCATCCTTTTAAGGACAAATAGGCTCAGAAAGTCAAATAGGCTTAGAATGTCCTCTTTTTAGGATCAAAATGTCAAACAAGCAGAATGTCAACCTTGTAGGCTCAAGGTGTTAAAAAGGCTTACATTGTCAACCTTTTAGGCTCATGAGGTCAAATTGGCTCATAATGTCCTTCTTTTAGGGCCATGAGGTCACATAGGTTCAAACTGTCCTACTCAACAGGTCAAATAGGCTCAGAATGTCCTCCATTTAGGCTCAGGTGGTCAATTAGGCACAGAATGTCCACATTTTATGCTAAAGAGATCAAGCTGGCTCAGAACATCCTCTTTTTAGGGTCAAGAGGTCAAAGAGGGTCAAAATGTTCTCCTTTAAGGGACATTGCCTCAGAAAGGTCAAACAGGCAGAATGTCCGTCTTTTAGGCTCAAGAGGTCAGATAGTCTCAGAATGTCGTTCTTTGAGGGTCATGAGGTCACATAGGATTAAAATGTTTTACTTTTAGGCTCAGAAGGTAAAATAGGCATATAATGTCACATAGGCTCAGAATGCACTCAATAAGGGCACTGCATGCTCCAAATAGGCTCCAAAGAGGCAGTAACAATCCAAATCATGGTAACAAATAACAAACACCTCATGGGGACTATGTGAGAGTGTCAACACACATAGCTATTTCTCATGCTTAAATTTTGTCCTGATTAAAAGAGGTTCCAGATTTTTCAATGCCGGATAATCGTTGTTGGACCTGTACTAAAACTTTGTCTCAATGCAATATATTCCAATATTTGGAAATTATAGATGTGATATTTTCAGATTGATAATTGTGTCTACCAATAAGGCAGACAGGTTGGGTCTCTTTGTTTATTGGCTTCTGAGCTACCAATCTAGAGCAATCTTGACTTAAGGCTTTGCGACAGACTTTTTTGCAGTAGCCAAAATCTAAGAATCTGTCTTGCATTTATTTAGCTTGAATTTTACATTTTTTAAATGTGCAGCAGTTTCTGAGCAACATAAGATATTGTCCTATCTGGGCAGTATAATTTGTGAATGAAATAATTGTTACATAGAACAAGTTTTAATAGATGCATTATAAATCCCAATTAAGATTAGTATGATGTATTTCAGTACTTTTTTTTCAGTAATGCTTCACTAATTCACTAATTTATCTTTTCAATCAATCATAACACAACCGTTTTATTTTACTTTTGTATCATGATCTTAAATGTCTAATAAATGAATCTAACATATCATTCCTATGTATACAGATTTGATTATAGAACTATTTCATGCCAGAAATAAATCACGTTGAAACAATAGTATTTATTTAAATGTATATGCTTCTTGATTATAGTCATTTACAAGTCAGACTATATAAACTCTCAAGGTAATTCTCGATGTAAACCTAACTGAAGGAAGGAAAAGATTTCTCTAAAACTGTAGACATTGATTTAATGTTCACTCCACACATTTTAAGAAATACAAATATTTACACATTATAAAAACTAATGCTTTATGACATGAGGTGAAAATCTTCTAAGATCCAGAAGAAAATACAATTACAACATTACTACCTATTTGTATAAATGTGTTTAACAATACCTTGCTACAATTCTTACAACACATTGTAAGAAGTTGCTTATATTGAACAGAATAACTTTTGTCCTGATGTAGTAAATAAGATTACAATTTGAAACATTTTGTTCCACGTCATAGAAGATTCATTTGCACTTTTAGAAAACTTGAATGCAACACATTAAAGATGAGTATCACATATATAGTTGTGAGCATACGAGCCGTTGCTAACGCTTGCGGGCTCGCCAGAAACTGAGGCTCTCGCGAAGCGCCGAAGGCAAAATTTACGAGGGTCGCAGTTGCTGGCAAGGAGCGCCAAAGGCGACCCTTGCAAAATTTACGTCGTAACGCAAACAAAATACACGTTAAAACACACCTCGCAAAATTCAGCCGCAACACGCGCACATCAAAACATGAAAAATACAACAAATACACACAACAAATACATAAAAAGCTTACTTACAGGAAGAGGGAGCATCCAGGACCTCGAAACTAAAGTTAAACCTCAATTTAAGTCAAATTAAAAGACTTTAGACACTAAAAATGTTTCTAAGAGAGGGAAAAAATGGCCGTTCTAAAGCTGTGGGCTCGCGAAGCAATTGCGGCGCTACGTGAGCCCGCAGCGTTGGCCCTCCCGCACTATGTCCCGATGTCACTGTCAGTCACTATGCTCCCGCACTATGTCCCCATGTCCCTACTGTCTCTTAGTCACTAATGTCCTTACTGTCTCTGTCCGTCACTATGCTCCCGCACTATGTCCCTACTGTACCTGTCAGTCCCTGTACTTCATGCACTATGTCCACTGCTCCCTCCTGGCCCTTATTTGGACGCCATCTAGCTGCAGGAGGATTATTACAGTTTTATACATTGAAACCATTATACTATAACTGTCCAACTTTTGTTTATGGGGTCAGATAATTAATGTAAATCCAAAAATATATTTAATCTATTTGAAATAAATAAAGATTTGAGAATTTATTTATGATACCCCAAGTTTTGAAATTATCCCATTCATTTTATTTTAATGGTATTATGTTTGTGAAGTTACTCTCCCTGGCAGACAGGCACTCATTAACAGTCCTTAAATTAATCTGTTGAAGAGGTCAGTTTAGGTTTGCTCAGAAAGCAAAATCATGAAAGCAGTTCAGTAGATGGCAGCGAATGAAAACAAATGCACAGGTGTGAGCCAAGCATACCATTTCGTTGTCATTTTATATGGTCTATTCTAGGAATTTTGAATTTATAGTTATAGAGCCAAAATGATTTACAATTAATTGCAAAATCTGTTTCAAGTTTACTGATAAGGTGCCAACTTATTTTCCCTACTGGATTTCAACTTTAATATTTCATGTTTTGACATGAAATGTAGGTATTTTAGCTTGTATTAAAATGTTCTTATATTTTAATTTTGATCCTAAGCTACAAAATATTTAGTAAAAATAAATACTATACAGTAATTTAACATTTGAAAGAAAAAAAAAAACGTATTCAAATTGTCCAAAGAAAACTAACTGTATATCAGCTTTCGCTATGCATAAAATTACAAGATTATTGTTTTTGCTTAATCAGATTACATGATTTTATGATTATTGAGTAAATGTGTACCTTGGTACAGCAAATCCATACCATGTAATGGCCATATCATTTACAAAATGTTCATGTCTGATACTATGTAAAGGTTCATGTGTAATTATTAAGACAGCTGCAAGCCTAGTATAAATCTATCCATTCTCCCTTTTGACATTACCATGGCAAAATTTGTAAAATATTATTCATAAGTAAATAAAATCAGTTATCATATTGTGACTGAAATTATCTAAGATTAAGCTTTTCAGTTTCCGGGCATGCAAATTCGGTTAAGGATAATTATTTGCTAAACAAAAGATAAAAATGTAATTGCTGTCAAAAACATTCTACTCTTCTTGTAGTACCTGGAATAACATATGTAGAATCAAATAGTTTACATTTTGAAAGTGATAAGTTTACTAAAATTACCAGAAGAGTCTAAACATGAAACCGCAATCACATATAATAGTTGTCAAACTGCAAATCGTCGTAACGCAAAGCGAGGGGCCGCATTTGCGGAGGTGGAGGCTGTAACGTCGGGTGCAATGAGCCGAAAGCTCATTGCAGGCCACAAATGCAGACCCTCGCAAAGCGAGGGGCTGCATTTGCAGAGGTGAAGGCGACTTTGCAAAGAAAAAACATTCTGCAGGACTTAGAAGAAAAAAAATACGACCCACGGGTCTTAGAAAAAAAAAACACGTAAAGAGGAAATTAAAATCACACAGAGCACGGGGGGACAGTCAGGACCTCTGGGGGTGAGGTTGCTCTCGAATTAAAGTAAATTTTAGGCAGTTTTGCCACTTCAAAATCTGCTACGCAAGAATGAAAAGGCAGCGGAAAAAAAAAAAATGAAAACAAGGCTCAACGACCCCAACGCTCATAAAACACTGACAAGGATGAACAACTTTTAATTAATATCCACGGAACTTAGAACACAATAATACAAGGTCCCAAAAATACAAGGTTAATGGATGACATGCGTACTGTATATTCAAATACAACACAAAAGAATACAAAATACAAAAAAAAAAATGAAAAAAACACAGAGAGCATGGGGGGACAGTACTGTATATTCAAATACAACACAAAAGAATACAAAATACAACTAAAAAAAATGAAAAAAACACAGAGAGCATGGGGGGACAGCCAGGACATCTGCCACTAAGGTTGCACGCTAATTAAAGTACAATTTAATTAGTTTACACAATCTTAAATCTCCTAAGAGCGGAAAAAATGACGGACAAAAAAAATTAAAACGAGGCTACACGACCCTGAAATGCGCAAAACACCACCAGACATGTACAACTTTTGCCATGGACGTATGAGGTACTAAAATACACACTTAGCCAGCACGGAAAATGGTCCATACCTGCGTAGCACATAGACAAACAATGCCATTTTACAGCACTACGAATCTCAAATGGAGTTTACACAACTAAAGCAATGGTTTGCCCTTGCGCACCCAGCATATTTCTAATGCACAGCTGGGACATTGATGACACTTTCTCACAGCACCAACAGGCCAAATGTACATTGTATGCTGCATGAAAATAGAAATAGATACTTAGCTCTTCAGGCTATTCATTGCTGCATATATCAATTACAAATAGGTAAAGTATATCATTTTATTAAGTAAATAATTAACTAATAATTATACAAAAAAATTGACATATATGTCTGGGTTTGTCAGGAGAGCACAAGGCGCTCATAGGAACAAAAGTATACAAGAGGAGCGGATCGAAATGGGTGCAGAAAGTCCTCAGAGTATAAAAAGCTTTACATTGTGTGTCAAACAGCATTGCCATGGCTTACAATTTGATTGCCCCGTCATATTTGACGGTCAAGTTGCTAGTAAAATATGATAACATCTAAAAATGAGTGTATGAGAATATAAAAATTACGTGTATAATTATTTCTTTATGTGTGGCATTATAAACTTGCACAAAATTCACCTCTAACTTAATTTCAGTCAAGTGGACCTAATCTACATCTATCTCTGCATGCCAACATTTCCCCTGATCCTTTTGTCAATAATAAGTGAAAATCCATATAGGTTTATAGAACTATGTGTAGGTGGTGATTCATATTCCATTTCTGTTTCCAATGCAGAGAAAGTGGAGATGGTAATAAAAAAAGTGAATTACTCTCTGTATATCTCTCTATGGAGAAAACTTTATCACAGTTTGTAAAAAAATCAAACATTACTAAGCTATTGCAGGGGTTGCAGCAAATAGAATGCATACGTCCTCAAAGGTAGTGTATACACACAATGGGAGCTCTGGCGAATCTAGGTAAATATATATATACCCAAGATAATAGATTGAAGAAATTTGTACCAAAGTAAGGCCTGAATAGCAAACTTAAAAATATATATGTACTCCCACTTATATGTGTGATAATCAATATGATAATAGAAGTACATAAAGGCCCATCTCAAAGTCCCATGGTAAAGCGTGTCCCGTCTTGTAGATTTTACGAGTGTCTGCACATCTGTTAGGACTTCTGTGTCGAAATATTGTACTGTATTATTGTCCAGATACTGCAGGAGGTATGCTGCCCTCTACACGAGCATTGTTCATGTGGTGATCTCAACAAAAATGCAGAACAAGGAAGAAAAGGGGAGGGGGAGAGAAGTGCACCACCTCCTGGTCTGTTGTCAATCAGAAAGCTCTTAGGAGTGGAAAGGATGGAGTCCACCGAAATATCAAATATATGGGTGTGTTAGGTCTGCAACCTCCACATGTAGTGTCTCAGTTGGAAAAGTATATTGCAGCTATACTACCAATAAGACTCATACATGTACTGGTAGGTAAACATTGACGATGTCTTTATTGCAGGGGTTGCTATTGGCGGCAAATGACTGAGATGTCATTTTTTTCCGATAGTAAATAGAGCAATTAAAGCAGAGAAGGAGAATGCACCTCTTGTAATGCATTGTAAACATGGTTTACAATAGTAGCATAACTGCTAAATTGAGATATGTTAATAAAATAGCATATACAAAAAAAATTTCAACCAGTAAATTACATTTTGTAAAAAAAAAATATTAAAATTTGAAAGTTGTTTGCCATAACTTGTACTATTGAACTATATTTTTTTATTAAACCTTTTCTGTTTCATTTTACAATTTTGTTTAGCTTATTTGCAATGAAAGAATATATCCAGCTTGTGTTTATTTTAGTATTGTAAATTTGCTTATTGATGCAGTTTAATTTATGTGTTTATGATTTACTCACTGTTGCAGACATACATGCAAACCTCCAGGGATTTTTTTTCCCACCCAGCATGAATGACGTCTATTTAGAAATGTAATAGAGATGATAAATGGTCCTGTCTCAGAAGATAAAAATATATTAGATTGGATTGTAAAATGTAGACATAGTAGAATGTATTTTCTATTTTTTTATGACAATACAATTTTTTTTTTAATATAATCAATTTTTCTTTTAAGTAGATCATTTACAATTTTTACTCAAAAGTGGATCTTTTAATATTATTCAATACAAATATATTTATACCATCTTGTAAAATTATTACTTATTTGGGTTTTGTCATACCATTATACACATCACTGAAACCTAATATTACTTTAATAGCTGAATACGTTATAAAGACTATGTTCACAGCACAAGCCTTGGTATATGCAAGTTGATTCAGAACACGTTTGTACCGTCTGCATAATTTGTTTCAAGAATATGTTAACCTTATAGGAAGACCTTTTAAATTTTAGCAAGAAGTTGAATAAAAAAAAAAAGACAAAGGATGATAAGTCAGTTTAAAATCACATGTTTTGTTGAATACAGTAATGAGATCTCAGGTGAATTTTCTTTGTAAAGGCAATTACCTTGTAACTTACCAATATCAACTGTCATGTTGCTCATCAGAGGAACACTTTTGAAATAAAAAAAACATACATGACTGTTAAACATGATTCATGTAAAATTCTTATTTCTAAAGTGTTCATATGGGACAATATACAATAAAATTCTTACATAATAGCTACATCAACCATAAATACTTTGACCACTTGTTAATCTTGTGAACGTTATGCCAACAAATAGACTGGAAAAGGTCAATCTACATGCCAATACTAAAAAAGGCTGTGCCAAAGAGTGCTCTAATTATCAAACAATTGCAAACAGTTGCACTCATTTCACATGACAGCAAGATAATGCTTAAGATCCTACAAGCTCGGCTCCAACAATATATGGAACCACCAGATGTACAAGCAATGTTCTGCAGTGGAAGAGGCCCACGAGATCAAAACATCCGTGTCTGATGGATAACACAGGCTAACCTACATTTCTTTTCCCTTGGTCTTGGTTTTTAGGCCTGTTCCTGGGGCTGCTGACTCAGAAACTTGAATTAGATAGACCGCATGAGCTCTAGTTTCTTAGATATGGTTGAATTTATAAAATTTTAGTCTGCTCTTTCAAAGATCTCTTCTGCAGAATCGGGATGTCAAAACAAATTTTCTTATTTGAATGGGAAATGTATGTATATAAATGACCCATATTTTTTATGTACAATGACCTTTATTTCACAACCATTCATCTACTTCCTTTCCTATAACACACACTGGCATGAAAATGTAAAGCTCAAACATAGTTTGAAATGTGTTCTTTTAAATAACATCAACAAATATAGTGCTATTCCAATAAATCACTCCAGCAGGATGAAAGAAGAGTACAAGGCCATCTCTTTAGTTTTGGAAAATATAAATTACCAATAATATCAATGGGTGATTTGTGTAGACTTGAAGATGATTAATTTAGTCAACAAAGTGGCTACACAAAGTATCTTTACTTTGGGAAAGTAAAGCCAAACATGAACATTGGGTAAGAAAAGATTGGCCTCTGAGGGAATATATGTTGGTTAGAGGACAAAATGTAATCAATGAACCTTTGCATAAATTACCTGGACTTACCATGGGAAAAACTGAAGGCAGGAATTTTCGGTGGTCCACAGCTCAGACAAATTATAAATGTCCCACATTTTATAGCATCAATGAATGAAATTGAACCATGTACCTGGTCTTCATTTGTTCTTGTTGTGAAACACTTTATTGGCAAGAAGGCAGACAACTACACATAATTAGTAGAGGATATGCTCTTTCATTTCAACAGGCTTGGCTGAAACATGAGTGTTAAAGTGCATTATTTGTACAGTCACTTAGATCGCTTTCTAGAGAACCTTGGTGACTTAAGTGAAGAGCAAAGGGAAATATTTCACCAAGACATAAACAATGGAAGCCAAATACCAAGGAAGATGGGATGCACACATGATGGCAGACAATTGTTGGAATCTTATATGGGATTGTCCTGGCAGTTCCCACGCTCGGAAATCTTACAAAAGAAGCTTCTTGTATGTAGAATGACTGAAAGTTTGTATCATAAATCTGTGCTTTTTTTCTCTTAATGTTTATTATGTTTCCTTCATGCTTAAAATATATTAATTAAAACAGTGAAGAGTGAAGAGTGGTATATGGCATATGTTCTGTATCTCAAACACTAGAGTTTATAGTGGAAAACTGCTGCCATTTTTTTAATCAACAGGTCAAATATACCCAGAAACAGGTCTAGCATTTGAGGTATCAAAATGTTTGTTGACCTGTGACTGTGCATGAGCTAGCATAGCCCTGCTCCCCTTTAGTAAGCATGCTATGTCTGAAGTAAAGCAGGAAGAGCTGGCCATGCTTCTGGTGACACAGGTAGGAGGAAATTTGTAGCTCTTCTTGAGGAGAAAACACACAAATTAAAGCCTAAGAAGAAATTCTAACTTTTATTTATGTTAAACTGCCTACTGATTTTAATAGCCGCAAAGGTTTGTTCGCTTAAACAAACCTTTGAGAACACTAGAGTGCAACAAAACAACCAAAAGGTGAAAAAAATAATTTATAAAACTCACACAAGCCTGGTTGTAGAGCTTGAAGCTGTATTTTAGGAAGTTATAGTATTTGCAGCCCAGGTTAGGGCATTCGTGTTTAAAACTGCTTAGCATTGTTGAGCTTGGGTTAAGGTATCCCTAAGGGCTGGTTTGTTTAGACTTTTAATAGTGTAAAAGTTAATGTTAAACAATGTGAAGAGTTTGTGCACCTTGGGATAACTTTATTCCCAAGAACTTCAGTATGTTAACAGCCACTGCATTTAAATAATAATTATTTTATTATGTTGAAAACACTGATAATGTACTTTGTTTAAATAATTATTTTTATAGCAGCTTATTTGCTGCTGGATATAAAAATTTAAGTAATTAGAGATAGATTTGCTTGCTAAACAAACAGTTCATGGCAAGTGTTGATTGTTGTGTTTTTTAGAGGGATTTTAGGTTTATATTGGTTTTCAGCACAATATGCCTTTAATAATACTGTGTTGAAGTCTGCATGTGGGGCTATATGCTTTCCAGTAACAAGGAATCCCTTCAAGGTACATAGGTATTTTTCTTTACATAAGCATCTCTATTGGTGGAATTTGATACAGGTCTTTTTTTTTATATAGGCATAACTATTAGTGGAATTACAAACAAAGATCCCTTTAATCTAGACTTGGTGATATGAATTTAGATGCCTAGTAGTGCATTGGCAAGGGTTGTTTTATAATGAATTAATAAAGTTACAATCTATTCATTTTTAAAATATGAACAAGTGTTATGAACTGGAATATTGTTCATGCTATTGTGAAGTTTTTCATAATATTTGTTTTGCCATATTTGCTGTACATTTGCATCTCTGGCGAGCAAATGTATACATGATTAAATCTCAAACTTTTAACTATCATAATTAAATATCCACTTTTCCATTATACAAGGAAGATCATCAAAATATTTCATGATCTCAATATTTGTTGCTTACTGAACAGAAGAGAAAGTGCTCATACCATAGAAACCTTCAAATATACAACACCATATTCTTAAGTTCAAGAGTAAATATCTTCTAGAAAAAGAGTTATACAAGTACAAGAGGTCTTAATTTCAAGTTTGGAAGCTGAAAGATGTGGTGCTAATATGAGAAATGACTGTAGTGTAAAAGAGTAGTACATAACTGCCACAGCCTTCCAGTGCAAGTGGTAGGGTCAAACACATTTAAGGACTTTAAGCCAAACATTTAGGTACATACAATGGCCACATCAGATGGCAATGTTGTCCTTAGTACATAATTGTACTTGTTTAGGACATGGATTTATCTTCATTGATTGTTAAGTCTGCTAACAAAGCGTATCTCGCCATCAGGTGGTTTCTGGCTTTTGGTAGTCAATAATTTGTATCTCTCACTGTGAAGTGTTCTATGATAGGCCCTCTTTATGATGGTATTACTGTAACCTCATTCTTTTAGTCTCATTCTTAATTCCTGTGACTGCATCTAAAATGTCCGCAAATATGAACAGTGTCTTTTGACCCTTAAAAATTCTACTATTGGAATGGACTTTCTCGTAACAGGCCAATGAGAACTCTGAAAGGTAGGATTACAACATAGATCAGACTTTATGTTACCTTCTTTATCCTTGTGAAACGTAACATTAAGGAAGTCGACATTTTCAATGTCCGTGTTGGATGTTAATCTCCGGTTGAAATCATCACAGTTAAGAACTCAAGGAATTCCTGTTCTGTTCCATCCCAGAGTATCAGGAAATCATCTACCGTGAGAGAAAAAAATATTTAATCTCCTGCTGATTTTGAACGTTTGTCCACTGATAAACAAATCATCAGTCTATAATTTTAATGGTAAGTGTATTTTAACAGTGAGAGATAGAATTAAACAAAAAAATCTAGAAAAACGCATGTCAAAAAAGTTATAAATTGATTTGCAGGGCAATGAGTGAAATAAGTATTTGATCCCCTATTAATCAGCAAGATTTCTGGCTCCAGGTGTCTTTTATACAGGTAACGAGCTGAGATTAGGAGCACTCTCTTAAAGGGAGTGCTCCTAATCTCAGCTTGTTACCTGTATAAAAGACACCTGTCCACAGAAGCAATCAATTAATCAGATTCCAAACCCTCCACCATGGCCAAGATCGAAGAGCTGTCCAAGAAAGTCACGGACAAGATTGTAGACCTACACAAGGCTGGAATGGGATATAAGACCATTGCCAAGCAGCTTGGGCAGGTGACAACAGTTCCCTCACTGTATATATCTCAGCCATAATTAAATTTCATCTGTATGCCAAGGATATCTGAAAAATAAACATGTTCCTTTTCCCACTATCCAACAAAAATGGTAAAACTCTAACCACTATCGCAAAACATTTCCTCAATTATCATAATTTCAAGCTCAACTTGAGGTGTTCGATTTTAAAGAAAATAATACTAGGTATCAGAAAAGACAAACTAGAAGAGGAGCTACTGAAAGCTGAAAGCAAATGGACACATTTATAACAAAGGGTCTTAACGAGAGTATAAATTATACAGTAAAAGCAATTATAATAATACTAGTCAACTGCCAGTCAAAGATGACTGTATAATATTGTGTGTTCTGTCTCTTTGTGCGCCCTCACTATGTGTACCCTGTCTCTCTCTCTCTTTGCTCACTCTCTCTCAATATTATATCTATTCAGATCCTTACCTATACCAATTATTCAAAAAGGCATTAGAGAGTTTTCAAAAATATATAACTAGATTTATATGGAATAATAAAAAAGCAAAAGATAGCCCATACACACACATTCAGAAATAAACAAAAAGGAGGTCTGTCTTGCCCTAACCTAAAATTATATCATAACGCGATCACATTCATACTCTAAGCACACTCCAATGAAGAACAACCTGCCGGGGTATTTCTGGAAAATTACCAAATGAAACCCCAAACATGGGAATCCGTTATATGGAATCCATCAATCCCTCCACATATACTGAAACATAGCAACCCTATGATAAAGCTGGAAAAGGGCTAACTCAAAAAATCAATTAGCAGCCAGATTAACAGAACTAACCCCTACACTTACATCTCAACCAATATGGGACAGCTTGAGAGAGGATTCTAAAATATTGGTGGACAACAGCTAAACTTGAAATATTAGGTAACTGGTTATCAAATGGACAATTCCTTACCTTTGACCAATTGAGGTTTAACTACAACATCCCACTCAAGTAGTATTACAATTATTGTAAAATAAAACATTTAGGGCCCTATTAAATTATCCCTCGTAGTTCTCTCGGTGCTCGCAAAAGGCAGTTTTCCTGCTGTTTGCGAGTACAGAATCTCTCGCAGCCTGCTTTGCGATATGACTGCGAGAAAATGGGCGAGAATAGGCTCAGAGAGAGCTACGTAGCCTTAAATCTACGCATGATTCTCGCATATCGTAAGAATTCCTACGTGGACAAAAAGTGCACGCAAGGGATCCAAAAGCCTCTACGTGCTGCCTCGGAACAGCCCGAGACAGCAGTGTGAGGCTCACCCCTGCACCCTATACACATCCCCATGCTGCAGGGGTCTCTATCAGGACCCCTGCAGCACCCCCACATTAACCCCTTGCAGCGGGGGTCCCCGATCTGCATAGATCAGGCCCCCCGCTGCATTTAAAACTTTTAAATTCCCCGCCGCGGCTCCTTAAAGGGGCCGCGGCACACTATTACCCAATCCCGGCCGCGGCACCTAAAATTAACCCCCCTCTATGCTCACCCCCGAAGTGTCCCCATATAAACCCCCTGCAGCGGGGGTCCCCGATCGGCACCGATCAGGCCCCCGCTGCATTTAAAGGACCGTAAAGGTCCTGAAAGGACTCGCACTAAAAATATTAACCCCAACTATAATTAACCCTATAACTCATGGTGGTCAATAAAGACCACCATAAGGCTCTATTTAACCCATTAACTCATGGTGGTCAATACAGACCACCATAAGGCCTTAATTAACCCATTAACTCATGGTGGTCAATACAGACCACCATAAGGCCTTAATTAACCCATTAACTCATGGTGGTCAATACAGACCCCCATAAGGCTCTATTTAACCCCATCAGTCCCATAAGGGTATATTATTACCATTATGGGCCTGTTACAACCCAACATTAACCACATAAGTGCCATGATGGTCCTCAAGGACGCTAATGAGCCTCCCGGAGTCCGTTCCGAGAGGAAATTGGCATTGGCGGCTTGTGATTGGCTGAAAAAGCTGTCTATCAATTTCAGCCAATCAAAAGTCGTCAATGTGTGAGCCAATCAGGATGGGATACACCCCAATATCCCACCCTGATTGGCTAAAACACTTGTCTATCTTTCTGGGAACCAATCACAAGGCTCAGATGCCTTCAGCCAATCACTATGGGATACACCCCCACGGAGTGATTTGTAGAAGACATCTGCGCATCCTGATTGGCTCCTACATTGACTACTTTTGATTGGCTGACAGCTTTTTCAGCCAATCACAAGCCGCCAATGCCAATTTCCTCCCGGAAAGGACTGCGGGAGGCTCATTAGCGTCGGGGAGGTCTGCCAGTGCAGACCTCCGTTAGTTTTTTTTTTTTTTTTTTTTTTAGAGCGCGGATGGTTCCGCGGCCCAGCCGGGGCTGAAGGAGAGAAGGCCGGGGACATCGCGGGGAGGTAAGTCAAATGTATATTTAGATGTTTATTTTATTTATTGTTTATATATTGTATTAATGTATTCATGTATTGTGTTTTTTTTTAACAGGGCCGCGCCGGAAGAGCTAAACAATGAAGGGACATGATGTAAAGGTGAGTATATTATTTAGAATGTATATAATGTTTATTTATTTGATGTTAATGTTTTGTACTAATTATTTTGTTTTGTTTGACCCATAGGTTAGTGATCTGAAGCAACATCTTAAAGGTAAGTGGTCTTAATTATTTTATTTAAGTTTAGAATTAGGGTCTGTGTAGTTAGGACTGTAATTATTTTATTTTATTTTAGAATAAGGGTCTGTGTATGTAGTTAGGATTTATTGTATATTAGATAGATAGGGGGATGTATTTGATATAGTTAGGATTTATTTTAAATTAAATAGATTGTATGTTAGATAGATAGGGGTTATTTGATTTGGACTATATGTAATATATTATATGTAATATATTATATGTAATATATTATATTTAATATATTATATGTAATATATTATATTTAATATATTATATGTAATATATTATATGTAATATATTATATGTAATGTATGTAATGTCATGTATTGTATGTCATGTATTGTATGTAATATATTATATGTAATATATTATATTTAATATATTATATGTAATATATTATATGTAATATATTATATGTAATATATTATATTTTATATATTATATGTAATGTATGTAATGTCATGTATTGTATGTAATGTATTATATGTATTATATGTATGTATTGTATTGTGTTTATCTGTCTTTCCTTTTCAGGTGTGTAATTTTTTTATTTTCTGTAGTGGGGAGTGGGGTTGTAATGTATTTTTTTGTTTTCTGTACTGTAGTTTTTTTTGTTTTCTGTACTGTAGGTTTTTTTGTTTTATGTACTCTAGGTTTTTTTGTTTTCTGTAAGGTAGGTTTTTTTGTTTTCTGTAAGGTAGGTTTTTTGTGTTCTGTAAGGTAGGTTTTTTTATTTTTTGTAATTAGAGTGTTGGGGAGGTTTATTAGGGGGTAGGTAGTGTAGGTAGGTAGTGTAAGTGTTAATAGATTAGTGTAGAGGGGGGTTAGTTTAGATTAAATGGTTTATTGGGGGTTATAGTGTAGTGTTTGTAGTTAGTGTCATGATGGTCCTTGAGGACCGTCATGGCACTTATGTGGTTAATGTTGGGTTGTAACAGGCCCATAATGGTAGTAATATACCTTTATGGGACTGATGGGGTTAAATAGAGCCTTATGGTGGTCTGTATTGACCACCATGAGTTAATGGGTTAATTTAGGCCTTATGATGGTCTGGATTGACCACCATGAGTTAATGGGTTAATTTAGGCCTTATGGTGGTCTGGATTGACCACCATGAGTTAATGGGTTAATTAAGGCCTTATGGTGGTCTGTATTGACCACCATGTGTTAATGGGTCAATTTAGGCCTTATTATGGTCTGGATTGACCACCATGAGTTAATGGGTTAATTTAGGCCCTATGGTGGTCTTGATTGACCACCATGAGTTAACCCCCGCTGCAGGGGGTTAATGTGGGGACACTTCGGGGGTCCCGATGGGGACCCCCAGCATAGAGGGGGGTTAATTTTAGGTGCCGCGGCCGGGATTGGGTAATAGTGTGCCGCAGCCCCTTTAAGGAGCCGCAGCGGGGACTTTAAAAGTTTTAAATGCAGCGGGGGGCCTGATCTATGCAGATTGGGGCCCCCCCTTGCAATTGGTTAATGTGGGGACACTTCGGGGGTCCCGATGGGGACCCCCAGCATAGAGGGGGGTTCATTTTTTGGGCCGCGGCCAGGATTGGCAATTAGTGTGCCGCGGGCCCTTTAAGGAGCCGCGGCGGGGAATTTAAGCGTTTTAAATGCAGCGGGGGCCTGATCGGTGCCGATCGGGGACCCCCGCTGCAAGGAGTTAATGTGTGGGGGCTGCGGGGGTTCCTATGGACCCCTGCAGCAAGGTTTTCATGTTAGGACACTTCGGGGGACCCCCGCATTGGGGGGGTTAATTTTAGGTGCCGGGGGGGGTATTTGGAGTACCCCCACGGCAGGGCTTATGTGGGGGACTGCCGCGGAGGTCCCTTTTAGGACACCCACAGCAATTGATGAGGAGTGGGAGCCTGCGATATCATCTCGCAGGCTGTCACTCCTCATGTACATTTACGCAGTGTAGATACGTACGGCCCTGCTGCGTAGCTCATACGTTGCTCGCAGCAGGGCTAATTTAATAGCATTGTAAGTTGGAGAAACTTTGCAGTACGTAGGGCTTAAGTAGAAGCCTCTTATTTACGAGGCTGGAATTTAATGAGGCCCCTAGTGACCACACAATTAAAAAAATGGGGTAAACCTCAAACCAACTGGTTATCCCTTATATGCAGCAAAGCCCCACTAACCAGAAATGTCCTTGGATCTATTTACTCTATACTAAATGCCAATACTTGAAACTTCTATAAAGTTGCTGCACAGAGCTTTTCTCACACCTGATTACATAACATTAACTCACAAACATCTTCCACTTGCTATAGACTATGTCAAACTACAGGTACATTTTCTCCACACTTGGTGGGAATGCCAATAGTTCAGAACATTTGGACCAAAGTCATGGAATTGGCATCTACCATTTTAAAGACAACAATACACCCTACAATAGACATTTGCCTATTGGGAGACTATTATCCTCTACTACAAAAGCGACATAATAACTGGCTACAATTCCTGCTTATGGCCACGAAAAGCCACATTACAAAAAAATGGAAGACGCCACAACTTCACCTCCAAGAAATAATACATAAACTTAAATTTCATAATGATTAATTAAAAAATGTCTCATGTAATATACAATACATATCCATTATTTACAGAAATTTGGGAGGTATGGATCAACTCCCCAAACTCAATTACAATCATATAAAAATTACAAATATCACAAAACAAACACTAAAAAATTATATTAAAACTTGCTGAATTGATAACCTCTTGGAGTGGAAATGGGAAGCTGAACAGGTAAGGATTCAACAACGATTGTATTGAGAAAATTGTAATCTGGTATTCAAACCCATTAGGGTTAAAAAAAAAAGAAACAAAATCAACTATGACTCACTCAAGTGTATCCTCCTCCCGCCGAATGTTAGGGTTAATTCAGTTTAATTTAATATGTTTTAGGTTCATTTATTTAATTTGTTTTACTGAACCTACAGCTACAGTCATATGGAGAAAAGAAAAAAAAAGAAAAAACTGGAAGAAGGTTGCTGTTAAACAAAAGAAATACAACAAAAAATTTTATACAAAGACTTTCAGATTTTATTAAATGCAGTTTATGACGTGTGTTTAAATTTACAAGAATGAAAAATTTAATGACAGATGAGTGTGAAAAATAAAGACTAATGATTAAAAAAAAAAGTTTGCTGGATTATGAATGCATCTGATAGAGGAGAATTAGTAAGATATGCAAACAGTTTTGCATGAAAAAAATCTCAAAATAAACATTTAAACACTTACATTGAAGTCAGCAAAATGTCTTGCAAATAGGGGTTAACACCCTTCAAACCCAGGCTAAATTAGCATCAAATTTAAAATGATTTGTTTTGGCCAATCAGGTTAGCTGAAACTTTTGAATGAACTCTGGGGTTCGTGTTTGTGCTGCAAAGCAGCCTGGGATATGGTGTGTATCACTGATATATACAGACAGGAAGCTGCAAGGAGATTGACTGAGCAACACTAGGTAGATAGCGGGATAACATTGATTCCCTGATGCTGCATGCTGATTGGGTGGATCAGATGCCTGTGTAGAGACCATTGGAGATGCCAACATAATCATTAGAGGGATTTGTAGATATTAATGACAATACATTATTTTATGAGATGTGCTGCAGGCATAAAGGTTTTTTGTCTAAGGAGTGCAGAAATGTATTAATCCATGAAACTTGGCTATGGCTTTAATAGTATTATACTAAATATCTCGATTTAGATTCACTGTTCTTCTTTTCATGATGTTTCTTCCATCCACCGATATCTATTGAGTTAAAGAAGATTTGTTATACATTAAACACTTTTTTTATTAAATTGCGATTCAGCAAAATTAAAAGGGCTCTATTTCAGCACATACTATATTTTTTTACAGAAGTTTTTAGTTAATGAAGACCTTGCTTTTGGATAGAAGTTCACTAACTAAAAACTTCTGTAAAAAAGCCCTTTTAAATTTTACGAATTGCATTTTAATATGGCTGTTAATATGCTCTTTTACTCACCTATTCTTAAGATGCTCTCTCCACCATTCCTGTTCAGCCTTTTGTAGAAGCTGTTCTAGCAAAACATATCTCCCACCATTTGGGTGTATCTGCGTTGCGCTCCAGTGAATTCAATGGCGATAGTCTTTGCACAAAGAAGCAGCACTTACTACAACTCGGCAAACCAATGCTATGGCAAAGAGCCTTCTCTAAGTTAGAAAGCCTGGGGGTTCGGGGAACCTCATAGCTTAAAACTTTCACCACGTTCCGAGGGGATCAGTTATAGAGTTGTGTTATATGCAAAAAATGCATTTTACTATCCATAAATGGATTGAATGATAATTAATCACTCAATCTGAATTAAGGACACAAAACTGACTGATTTTCAATTTGAGTGTAAATAAGGAACTATAACACAAATGTTTTGAAATCACTTCTCTGATCAGTGATGTGCAATCACCTATGACAGTTAGCAGACTGTGAGTAGCGCCTTTGAGAAGCGTTCTGCACAGGCATTACTCACACGCTGACTGCTGGTAAACGTTGGGTAATCGTGCAAATGTGCTACTGCAGCTGCCCGGGTTGGCCCTGCTACTGCACCTGCACAGGCCGGCCATGCTAATGGTCCTATGTGTTGCAGGCTAATAGGAGAAAGAGAGAGGGAGGTAGAGAGAGAAAGGGATGAAGAGAGAGAGAGAAAAAAAGAGGGAAAGAGGAAGAGAGAGAAAGAAGGGGAGGGAGGGAGGGGGAGAGAGAGGAAGGGGAAATGTAGAGAGGGAGGGGAAGAGGCAGGGGAAGAGGGAGGGGAAGAGAGGGGGAGAGAGAGAGGAAAGGGAGAGAGGCGAAGGGAGACATAGGGAGGAAGAGAGAGGGAGAGAAAGTGAGAGAGTGAAGCAGTAAAAGAGAGGGGAGAGGGAGGGAGGGAGAGAGAGAGAGAGATAGAGAGGAGGCAGAGAGAGAGAGGAAGGGAGAGAGGGAGGAGAGAGAGACAGGGAGGGAGGCAGAGAGAGAGGAAAGAGAGTGGAGAGATATAGAGAGCACAAGGAGTGCAAAGATAGGGCACAGAGAGATTGAGGGCACAGAGAGAGAGCGCGCATACAGAGAGAGAGCACAGAGAGAGAGGGCACACAGAGAGAGACAGCACACAGAGAGACAGAGGGCTCATAGTAAAAGGGCACACGAGAGAGGGAGAGGGTGCATAGACAGCGACAGAGGGCACACAAAGAGAGACAGCACAGAGAGAGACTGAACTGACTACTAGTATAATTTATAGTGCCAGAAATTACAAAATAAGACTCTTTCTGATTCAAGGCAAAAAGTCTACTTTAGTCTCATGGTAATATTACCTTGTGGTGTTAACAAATCGAATTAACACATGTATAGACAATTATAAGATTTACAATGTTGGTCTTTTTCCTAGGCTGTATGAACTCTAGTATTTTTGATCGTATGTGGCTTACTTCCGGTATTAATGTCCTTTCTTTTATATATTGCTCTTAATCATCATTTTGTTTTTTTAAGAAAAGTGATAAGAACAGAAGCTAGATTTACTTATGTACTTTTGTGTCTGACATCCAATTATAAGGCCATTTAACTATCACAATTGTATTCTACCACATGGGCTGAATCAGCCGTTACTATGTGTAATTTCCTTGTATTCATTTGGCTATATATCTTCTCTGCTATGAATTACTGTTCACATGCAAACCTGCCACATTATATGACTCCTATGTACACATTAGGATGTATACAGTGCCTTGCAAAAGTATTCAACCCCCTTGGCATTTTTTGTGTTTTGTTGCCTCACAACCTGGAATTAACATTGATTGCTTGAAGATTTGCATAATTTAATTTACAGAACATGCATTTAGATTATTTTATAGAAAATAAAGGAACTAGAATAGTTTATGGATGGATGCTTACTTTCTACTGCTGAAATCCCCTTATCATTTGGGATGCTTGAGTACAGTTGTTCTACATCAATAGATATCAAGATTGTTTTGGTCGGTACAACAATATCCTCTAAATGTTTCAAAAGATGCAGTGTATCTTTTAAGTATGAAGGTATTTCAGGTACTATTTATTTGATGTAATCATTTACATATTCACTTATTATTTCCGTCAGACTACCATTACCAGATACGATGGGTCGTCCCGGTATGGGCAGTTTCTTTTTATGTATCTTTGGTAATGAGTAAAAGGTGGCTATCACCGGTCTTTCTGGAAAAAGATAATCATGCATATTTTGATCTATAAGTTTATCTTGTTTAGCTTTTTGCAATAGAAGTTTTAACTCTTTTAGGAATTCTTGGAGTGGATTACTTTTTAACACTCTGTATGTTGATGTATCCAATAGCAATTTGTTGCACATCTTTAAATATTCTTGTTCATCCAAGATAACTGTGTTTCCTCCTTTATCGGCGGGTTTAATCATCACTTTGCTCTTTTTCAATTCCTGTAGAGATTTAAATTCCTCCATACTTAAATTAAATTTGGTTTTACTTTTTTTATCCTGAACATGATTAAATAGACTTTTTAAGTCTTTAGTGACCAAGTCCACAAATACCTGAATATTTCCATATTGTTTGAAGTCAGGCGTAAAGGTGCTGTTATTCTTCTTGGTTATTTTAGTTTGAGAAAAGTCTTCATACTTTTGTTCGTCCATTAGTGACAACATTGTTTCAAATACTTCTTTGTCTTCATCACATATGCCCCAGTTATTAAGTTCTATTTTCCATTTTTTGTGTAAAGAATTTTTTAAGTGCTAATTTTCTAGCAAATAAATTTATATATTTTACATTTACAAACAGATCTGAATTGCTTGTAGGGACAAATGAAAGGCCCTTTGATAGCAAAGATACATGTGAGGCCTTCAGTTTAAATTCAGACACATTTACCACTGTAGTTTCTTTTTGAAAAGGGCAATAAAAGCCCAATTTGAACCTGTATTCAGTAGCCCATGAGTAAGCCCTAGGAGGGGCGAAACGGGACTGTCGGGACTATTTTCAACAAAGCGCAAGTACTCTGGTTATGCTGATTGTTCCAATAAGGGAGGTCACATATATTTGGCAACTTTGGAATATATTATTTCTATTTACTCCTGTTGACTACTTTAAATTGCTAGTCTGAATTAATGACACACAGTAGTCTAAGGCAAAAAGGAGTGGTGTATTTAACTACTTGCATATAAGATATTTATTATTATATGTACTCCCTATATAATTATTTTTTTCCTTTTACAACCATATGAGTACTAATGGTGCCCCCTTTTTTCTAAATTGGTTTTAATTACACTTTTTTGAGCTAAATATAATAACACACATGTTTTCAAGCTTCACAAGGATTAGCAAAGTAATTTTGCCATATGAGGGAAGATTGCATGTGATATGGGACATTGGTTGTCACTAGCTCTTTAAGAGTAACCATCCATCCATAAACTATTCTAGTTCCTTTATTTTCTATAAAATAATCTAAATTCAAATTTGGGTGTTAAGCACCAAGGAACCCTTGTACAGTGATACATTGAATTTACAGAACATGCAACTACACTTTGAAGATGTTTTTTATTTTTTATTATGAAGCAAACAACAAATAGGACAAAATAACAGAAAAAGTCAATGTGCATAACTATTCACTCCCCTAAAGTCAATACTTTGTAGAGCCACCTTTTGCAACAATCACAGCTCCAAGTCACTTTGGATAAGCCTCTATGAGCTTGCCAAATCTTACTACTGGGATTTTTGCCCATTCATCCTTGCAAAACTGCTTCAGCTCCTTTAAGTTGGATGGTTTGTGCTTGTGAACAGCAATCTTTAAGTCTGACCAAAGATTTTCTATTTGATTGAGGTCTGGGCTTTGACTAGACTATTCCAACACATTTACATGTTTCCCCTTAAACCACTCAAGTGTTGCTTTAGCAGTGTGTTTTGGGGCATTGTCCTGCTGGAAGATAAACCTCCATCCTAGCCTCACATCACGCACAGAGTGGTACAGGTTTTGCTCAAGAATATCCCTATATTTAGCACTATCCATCTTTCCCTCCACTTCCCAGTCCCGGATGCTGTTCTTTGGGTGATGTGATGGGTTGGGTTTGCACCAGACATAGCGTTTTCTTTCATGGCCGAAAAGTTCAATTTAGTCTCATCGGACCAGAGCACCTTTCTCCATACATTTTGGGAGTCTCCCACATGCCTTTTCGCAAACTCAAAATGTGCCATTTTGTTTTTTGCTGAAAGTAATGGCTTTATTCTGGCCACTCTGCCATAAAGCCTAACTCTATGGAGCGTATGGATTATTGTTGTCCTATGTACAGATAATCCAGTCTCTGCTGTGGATCTCTGCAGCTCCTCCAGGGTTACCTTAGGACTCTGGGCTGCCTCTCTGACTAATGCCCTCCTTGCCCAAACCATATGTTTTGGTGGGCGCCCATCTCTTGGCAAGTTTACTGTTGTGCCATGTTCTTTCCATTTGGTTATGATAGATTTGATGGTGCTCCTGGGGATCATCAAAGATTTGGATATGTTTGTATTACCTAACCCTGACTTGTACTTCTCAACAACATTGTGCCTTACTTGTTTGGAGAGTTCCTTGGTCTTCAAGGCAGTATTTGGTTAGTGGTGCCTCTTGATTAGGTGTTGCAGCCTCTGGGGCCTTTCAAAAAAGGTGTGTATATGTAATGACAGATCATGTGACACTTAGATTGCACACAGATGGACATCATTTCACTAATTCAAAGCGTAAGTGATTGAAATCTAATCTCCATTTTATTAGTGAAGTAATGATGACAATCTATTTTACTATTGGCTCCGTCTAAACCAGTAACCACAGGTTTGACAAATTGATCATGTTCACATCCACAAATGCAATGTGTGGAAGAATAGTTTATATCCATGATTTGGATGTCGGCAACATAGTTTGCGGGCTTGTCTAATGTAATCTCTCTGTAGCCCAGACGAATTTAAAGCCTGCAGCCTTTTCAAATTTAATATGGCCCTCAGTGATTAAGTGATTAAAGTGCAGAAACAACACACTGAAATATCTATTTTCTGTTGACCATAACTGTATGAATTCAGTATTAATTTTAATTAAAAAATTTTTAAATGTTAAAAAGGGAAAAATTCGATATTAATATTTCATATTTGTTACTGTTACTATTCTCCTGATTCTGAAGTTTTAGCAGCTTTTATACTCTTTCTTTTAAATCTCCATTTAGAGGATGCATGAAATGATAAGAGCACACAGAAACACTTCTATGATGTAATAACCTCCAAAATCTGTGATGTACATAAGAGTAATGTACTAATCTAGATCTCTTGTGTATTCAGTTTAACAGCACATGCGTTCTTTATCCTTTTCCAGGCGACTTGCCCTTCGAAAATAACGGCAATAAAATTTGAAGTCTGGCAATGCTGTTTGCCACACAATGTGATGTTCTGCACCCTCTGAGCACCTTCAGCGCTCATCATGAGCCCTGCGCTCATTGCAAGCCTCTGTCTACTTTATAAGCCTCACGATGAGTGTCTTTGGTGTTCATCACGAGCCGAGCAATGAGCGGCTTTCCCGCTCATTGCAGGCCTCGGCAACTTGTAACTTTTGTGGATGGGAATGCCATGTGTCTCTTTCCACCATCTCCCCCCTGTCCCTTCCCTGTGTCTTTCTCCTCTGTGTCTCTGCTAAATCTTTGCGTGGCGCGCTGTGACTGCCAATGGTTTTATTTTTGAAATTCCCTGGCATTATTCGTGTAATTGTTACTGGCTTGGCCGTCATGTATTTTCTAAGTCCCACGTGCCTGGTGTTGTTCAGATAAGTGTTAATGGCTTAGGCCTCGGTTTGATAATTTTTATGTTTTTTTCGGCCACCATTTTTTCTCCCTTATTTTCGATCAACGAAAAATGCCAAATATGGCTCAAATTCACTTGCAACCTCACTCATAGGCTCACTCACAGGCTTTTCATTAGTTGGTGGGTTTTGGGGGTCTTTTGATTTACGCGGTTGAGATCTTTTCGGCTGTTAAAATCGTAAACTGTTGCATGCCTCTCGTTCAGCGGGAAAGTGCTTGTAAGATAAAGCTTTAAAATCCCGTCGACCAACACATGCAACTATCAATAGCAGAAGGTCCAGGAACTTAAGAGACTCTATCTAGAAGCCACTTGAAAACAAAAAAGACAAGTACATGGTTGCAAAAAACTAAAGGATGTTTTAAGTGCCATTCATGCAAAGCATGCCAATATGTAAAACCTACAAAAATCTTCTAAGAATCAAAAAAACAGACATTCAAAATAAAATACCTCCTTAAGTATAAAACACAAAGGAGTTATTTATCTAATCACATGTATTTGTGGGGCCAGGTACGTAGGCAAAACCTGTAGAGAGTTCAGGCAACATATCCTGGAACATTTATAGCATCAAAAAGGAATATGATACTCCAATATCAGTATATATGAAGAACATAAGTGTGATTTTAAAGTTCTGAATTTTACAGCCATAGATCATGTTGAAAAAACAAGGAGAGAAGACATAGATACATAATTATTAAAGAAGGAGATGAGATGGATTTACCTTTTGGGTACTAAAAAAACCTAAAGGCCTCAATGAAGGGTTTACCTTCACTCCACTCCATTCATCTAGAATAATTTTATTTATATGATATATAAGACATCCCTCTAATACCATCTTAGATATTGATCTATATAACTGTGTATATAATATAACATTTGGAACAACTGAGATATTAATGGGCCAAGAACTATAATGAAAGTAAAGAAACAAGATACACGGTGTGGTAATATAATATAGAATAATTAACAAACAACAAATTACTTTACAAATAGACATAGTTGATGAAAAGAACTAGAAAATCAAAGTAACTTAAGAGGTTATTTATTGGAAGGCATAAAAATATAAAAATGAAGAGAGTATAACATAGTGTGTGTCTTGAGACATAGACACATACTATGTTAGACATGAATTTAATTCTACTACTACCCTAAAAACGTAGCCAGTAGTGCAATACTAATGTAATAATAAAACATTCAGCTATACAAGTACATTTGAAAATACTAATGTCAAGTGGATTAAATTATTTAAACGTTTGAGAACTCAATGATATTATTAATAACAAAAATAATAAAAACATGTAATTCTATGGTGCAATTAAGTAAAAAGCAGGGTACTAAATACCACCTTCTATATACCATCATTAGCCAATATAACCCAATAGATACACTTCAGTTATGTATAAGTTAATAACTGAAATCATGAGAACGTTATATCTCTACTAATTTATATCCAATATATACAAGATAAGTTGATAAAATCAACATAGTATACACAATGAAAGTGCTTTAATTCATAATCTATTAGTGTCAAAATAAATATAGATAATAAAGATAATAAACTAATGATTTTAACACACTTCAGCCTTTAAATTCATTTAGCGCTGTTACTATGACAATGCCAGCCCTTAAATAGCTGACAGTAGAGGGCTGGCTTAGCCCTTGATAAAGGTCGATGACATCATTAATGGGCGTCTAGATCATGGTGGGATATAGCGAGGAGTTAGGACAGAATCCAGAAGCCCATAGATAAAGTCCCTATCCCTACAATACACATTAGAGGCATAAGAAGGTAGAATTGGGAAATACATTTGGTGACTGACCTGGCTGTAGATCTTATAAGGTTAAAGCCCTATACAGAAAGTGCACAGTGAGATGTGACTTAACCTGTACACTGGAGAGCAAAGCATTTGACAGCAAATAAGCTATACAGAGGAATTAATGAGGATATTTAGTTATATGGTATGCCACTAAAAGCACTTTGTACCTAACCTAACAGGAGACCTATACCACTGACTTACTATAATCAACAGAAATTCACTGTACAATCCATAGGATTGTTCCTTTATTGCACTGCTAATAAAACACTGGTCACTTTTTGTATAATTTGCACTTGGCATTTTGAATTCACACTTTATGTATATAATTATCTTTGGCCCTAAAGCACTTTCATACTTCAGAAGTAAGGTACCCCTACTTGGTATATATCAAATAAAACTGTCAGTACAATATTTTACCACTCCTTGCATACTGTGTTTACATTATTTTTAATATGGATTTTAATACTTAATAAAAAATATGTTTTATGAATAGTTTATTCTCTTTTTGAGATCTGATATATCCAGGTGTGTACTGTAAGAGGATCTTTCTTCTCCCTTTAAAATGTAGCTATTTGACTTATCCTTAGTAGCACCCTGGTTCACAATTTGGTTCTTATTTGATGTATCTGAGTCACCATTTTTTTGTATTATTGTGTGACTATCTATATGAACATAGTTCTATCTCAGTGTTAAGCTCAATATCACATATAATAGGTAGAGTTTCATCAGAAAAATAAATAAATCAGGTTGATGTATTTGGGTAATTGGGAATTTGATATACATGTTTATACATGAAATATGTATTATATTGCCAGTTGGGGTGGCTGCATTCCATGTCTATTGCATTATTTTGTAAGGAATACCTAAAACTGACAATGAGTGCTAATATTACATCCATACAAGTATTTGTAAGGTTTTCTATACTTTAAATAGTGCATCTCTTCATAAAAAATGAAGTGTGTCTCTTTGTTTTGTATAAAATAATAATTTGAAAACAGCTATTTATGTGAACCACTTGTCTGTGTTTTTCAGAAACATCAAATTGCCATAGATTTACACTGAAAGAACATTCATTACCAATTGCATTATTTTGTTCAGAACATTTTAAAACTGTCTCTGAATAATAAGTCTTAAGTTATTTTTTTAAAGAATTGTGTGAAAAATAAGCACAACATGTACTCCTTCAGAAGTGCACTTGTTAATGCTTCTATAAACCCCAGCAAAATTTAACATACTGTGTCTGCAGCTGTCAAGCAATGTTATTAGAAACAATGGCTATATAAAGTTACCGCTGAAACTCTTGCACGTATAAAGGTTTTTTTAAATAATTGAATAGACATTTTTCTGAAAATTTGTAACCGTTATCTGTAATTGGCTCCTACTAATCTTTCAGTTAAAAATTATGGTGTCAAACTATTGATGTTTTAAAACAAATTCAGTTAAATCAAGACACACACGGGAGGAGGGGAGAGGCACACAGGGGAGGAGGGGAGAGAGACACACAGTGGAGGGGGGGGGAAGACACACAGAGGAGGAGGGGGGATAGACACAAAGCAGAGGAGAGGGGAGACAAACAGGGGAGGACGGGGGAAAGACACAGAGGGGAGTGAGAGAAGGGGGAAGAGACACAGGGGAGTGAGAGAAGGGGGAAGAGACACAGGGGAGGGGGAAAGAGACACAGGGGAGGAGGAAAGAGACACAGGGGAGGGGGTAACAGACACAGGGGAGGGGGGAACAGACACAGGGAGGGAGAGGTGGGGAAGAGACACAGGAGAAAAAGAGACACAGGGGAGGGAGAGGAGGGGGGAAGAGACAGGGGAGTGAGAGAAGGGTAAGAGACACAGGGGAGGGGGAAAGAGACACAGGGGAGGAGGAAAGAGACACAGGGGAGGGGGTAACAGACACAGGGGAGGGGGGAACAGACACAGGGAGGGAGAGGTGGGGAAGAGACACAGGAGAAAAAGAGACACAGGGGAGGGAGAGGAGGAGGGGAAAAGACACAGGGGAGTGAGAGGAGAGGGGAAGAGACAGGGGAGTGAGAGAAGGGGGAAGAGACACAGGGGAGGGGGAAAGAGAAACATGAGAGGGGGAAGAGACACATGGGAGGGAGAGGGGGAAGAGACACAGGGAGGAGGGAACAGACACAGGGCGGCAGACACAGGAGGGAAAGAGACAAATGGGAGGGAGAGGGGGAAGAGACACAGTGGAGGATGGAACAGACACAAGGGAGGAAGAGATGGTGAAGAGACACAGGGAGATCAGACACGGGGCAGAAGAGACTTGGGTGGAAGAGACACAGGGGAGGGGGAAAGAGACATAGGGGAGGGGGAAATAGACACAGGCGAGGGAGAGGGGGGAACAGACACAGGGGAGGGGGGAAAGACACAGGGGAGGGAGAGATGGAGAAGAGACACAGGAGGAAAAGAGACACAGGGGAGGGAGAGGAGGGGGAAAGAGACACAGGGGAGTCAGAGGAGGGGGAAGAGACAGGGAAGTGAGAGAAGGGGGAAAAGACACAGAGGAGTGAGAGGAGTGGGAAAAGATACAAGGGAGGGAGAGGAAGAGGGAAAAGACACAGGTGAGGAGCAAATGACACAGGGGAGTTAAATAGGGACAGAGACATGAGGGAGAGGGAAGTGTCATGGGGGAACAGGGAGGAAAGAGATGCAGGGGAGGGGGAAAAGACAGAGGAGGGAGAGGGGGGAAGAGACACAGGAGGAGGGAACAGACACGGGGCAGACACAGGGGAGGGAGAGGTGTAGAAGACACAGGAGGGAAAGAGACACAGGGAGATCAGACATGGGGCAGAAGAGACTTGGGTGGAAGAGACACAGGGGAGGGGGAAAGAGACATAGGGGAGGGGGAAATAGACACAGGCGAGGGAGAAGGGGGAACAGACACAGGGGAGAGGGGGAAAGACACAGGGGAGGGAGAGATGGAGAAGAGACACAGGAGGAAAAGAGACACAGGGGAGGGAGAGGAGGGGGAAAGAGACACAGGTGAGTCAGATGAGGGGGGAAGAGACAGGGGAGTGAGAGAAGGGGGAAGAGACACAGAGGTGTGAGAGGAGTGGGAAAAGATACAAGGGAGGGAGAGAAAGAGGGAAAAGACACAGGTGAGGAGCAAATGACACAGGGGAGTTAAATGGGGACAGAGACATGAGGGAGGGGGAAGAGTCATGGGGGAACAGGGAGGAAAGAGACGCAGGGGAGGGGGAAAAGGCAGAGGAGGGAGAGGGGGGAAGAGACACAGGGAGGGAGGGTGAGGGGGAAAGAGACACATGGGAGGGAGGGGCAGAGACACAGGCGAGGGGAAAGAGACACAGGGGAGGGGGATAGGACACATGGGTGGGAGGGGGGAGATACACAGGGGAGGGGGAAAGAGACACAGGGGAGGGGGAAAGAGAGACATGAGAGGGGGAAGAGACACATAGGAGAGGGAGGAGGGAACATACACGGGGCAGAAACGGGGAAGGGAGAGGTGGAGAAGAGACACAGGAGGGAAAGAGACACAGGGGAGGGAGGGGGAAGAGACACGGGGGGTCAGAAATGGGGGAGAAGAGACACGGGTGGTAGAGACACAGGGGAGGGGAAAAGAGACACAGGGGAGGGGGAAAGAGGCACAGGGGAGGGAGAGGGGGGAACAGACACAGGAGAGGGGGGAACAGACATAGGGAGGGAGAGGTGGGGAATATACACAGGAGAAAAAGAGACACAGGGGAGGGAGATGAGGGGGGAAGAGACAGGGGAGAGAGAGGAGGGGGAAAGAGACACATGGGAGGGAGGGTGAGGGGGAAAGAGACACATGGGAGGGAGGGGGGAGAGACACAGGGAAGGGGGGAAGAGACACAGTGGAGGGGGAAAGAGACACGTGGGTGGGAGGGGGGATCGACACAAGGGAGGGGGAAAGAGACACATGAGAGGGGGAAGAGACACATGGGAGGGAGAGGGGGAAGAGACACATGGAGGAGGGAACAGATACAGGGCGGCAGACACAGGGGAGGGAGAGATAGGGAAGAGAAACAGGAGGGAAAGAGACACAGGGGAGGGAGAGGAGGGGGGAAAGAGACACATGGGAGGGAGAGGGGGAAGAGACACAGGGAGGGTGGGTCAGGGGGAAAGAGACAAATGGGAGGGAGGGGGAAAGAGACACAGGGGAGGGGGAAAGAGACACATGGGTGGGAGGGGGAGAGACACAGGGGAGGGGGAAAGAGACACAGGGGAGGGGGAAAGAGACACATGAGAGGGGGAAGAGACACATGGGAGGGAGAGGGGGAAGAGACACGGGAGGAGGGAACAGACACGGGGCAGACACGGGGAAGGGAGAGGTGGAGAAGAGACAAAGCAGGGAAAGAGACACAGGGGAGGGAGAGCAGGGGGAAAGAGACACATGGGAGGGAGAGGGGGAAGAGACACAGTGGAGGACAGAACAGACACAGAGAGGGAGAAGTGGGGAAGAGACACAGGGGAGGGGGAAAGAGACACATGAGAGGGGGAAGAGACACATGGGAGGGAGAGTGGGAAGAGACACGCAGAGGAGGGAACAGACACGGGGAAGACACAGGGGAGGGAGAGGTGGGGAAGAGACACAGGAGAAAAAGAGACACAGGGGAGGGAGAGGAGGGGGGAAGAGACACATGGGAGGGAGAGGGGGAAGAGACACAGTGGAGGATGGAACAGACACAGGGGAGGGAGAGGTGGGGAAGAGACACAAGGGAGGCAGGAGGAGACACAGGGGGATCAGACATGGGGGGAGGAGACATGGGTGGAAGAGACACAGGGGAGGGGGAAAGAGACACAGGGAAGGGGGAAAGAGACACAAGGGTGGGAGAGGGGGGAACAGACACAGGGGAGAGGGAACAGAAACAGGAGAGGGAGAGGTGGGGAAGAGACACAGGAGGAAAAGAGACACAGGGGAGGGAGAGGAGGGGGAAGAGACACAAGGGAATGAGAGGAGGGGGAAGAGACAGGGGAGTGAGAGAAGGGGAAGAGACACAGAGGTGTGAGAGGAGGGAGAAGAGATACAGGGGATGGAGAGAAAGAGGGAAAAGACACAGGGGAGGTAAATGAGGGAGAGACATGAGGGAGGGGAAAGAGACAAGAGGGGAACAGGGAGGAAAGAGATGCAGGGGAGGGGGAAAAGACACAGAGGAGGGAGAGGAGGGAAGAGACACAGGGAGGTAAGGGGAGGGGGAAAGAGACACATGGGAGGAAGGTGGAGAGACACAGGGGAGGGAGAAAGAGACACAGGGGAGGGGGAAAGAGACACATGGGTGGGAGGGGGAGAGACACAGGGGAGGGGGAAAGAGACACAGGGGAGGGGGGAAGAGACACAGGGGAGGGAGGAAAGAGACCCATAGGAGGGAGGGGGATTAAAAACACTGGGGGGGACACAAGGGAGAGAGAGGAGGGGGAAAGAGACACAGGGAAGGGGGGAAGAGACACATGGGTGGAAGGGAGAGAGACACAGGGGAGGGGGAAAGAGACACATGAAAGGGGGGAGAGACACATGGGAGGGAGAGGGGGAAGAGACATGGGGAGGGGGAACAGACACTGGGGTGGAACAGACACAGGAGAGGGAGAGGTGGGGAAGAGACACTGGAGGGAAAGAGACACAGGGGAGGAAGAGGAGGGGGGAAAGAGACACATGGGAGGGAGAGGTGGGAAGAGACACAGTGGAGGACAGAATAGACACAGGGGAGGGAAAGGTGGGGAAGAGAAACAGGGGAGGGAAGGGGAAGAGACACAGGTAGGAAACAGACATGGGGGGAAGAGACACAGGGAAGTGGGAGGTGGGGAAGAGACACAGGAGGAAAAGAGACACAGGGGAAGGAGAGGAGGGGGGAAGAGACCCATGGGAGGGAGAGGGGTTAAGAGACACAGTGCAGAACAGAACAGACACGGGGAGGAAGAGGTGGGGAAGAGACACAGGGGAGGGAGGGGGGAAGAGACACGGGTGGGATCAGACACAGGGGGAAGAGACACTGGTGGAAGAGTCACAGGGGAGGGGGAAAGAGATACAGGGGAGGGGGAAAGAGACACAGGGGAGGGAGAGGGGGAACAGACATAGGGGAGGGGGAAACAGACACAGGGGAGGGAGAGGTGGGGAAGAGACACAGGAGGATAAGAGACACAGGGGAGGGAGAGGAGGGGGGAGAGACACATGGGAGTGAGAGGAGGGGAAAGAGACAGGGGAATGAGAGAAGGGGGAAAAGACACAGAGGTGTGAGAGGAGGGTAAAGAGATACAGGGGAGGTAGAGAAAGAGGGAAAAGACACAGGGGAGGGGGAAAAGACACAGGGGAGGTAAATGAGTGAGAGACATGAGGGAGGGGGAAGAGACACAAGGGGAACAGGGAGGAAAGAGATGCAGGGGAGGGGGAAAAGACACAGAGGAGGGAGAGGGGGGAAGAGACACAGGGAGGGAGGGGGAGGGGGAAAACGACATATGGGAGGAAGGGTGGGGGAGAGACACAGGGGAGGGGGAAAGAGACACATGGGTGGGAGGGGGAGAGACACAGGGGAGGGGGAAGGAGACACAAGGGAGGGGGGAAGATACAGAGGAGAGGACAGGGGGAGAAGAGATAGAGGGGAGGGGGCAAGAGAAACAGGGGAGGGGGGATAAAACACTGGGAAGGGAGGAAAGAGACCCATAGGAGGGGGGGTTAAAAACACAGGGGGGGACCCAAGGGAGGGAGAGGAGGGGAAAAGAGACACATGGGTGGAAGGGGGAGAGACACAGGGGATGGGGAAAGAGACACAGGGGAGGGGGAAAGAGACACTTGAAAGGGGGAAGAGACACATGGGAGGGAGAGGGGGAAGAGACACGGGGAGGGGGGAACAGACACAGGGTGGAACAGACACAGGAGAGGGAGAGGTGGGGAAGAGACACAGGAGGGAAAGAGACACAGGGGAGGAAGAGGAGGGGGGAAGAGACACATGGGAGGGAGAGGGCAGTAGAGACAGAGTGGAGGACGGAACAGACACAGGGGTGGGAGAGGTGCGGAAGAGATACAGGGGAGCTAGGGGGAAGAGACACAGGTAGGGAACAGACACGAGGGGAAGAGACATGGTGGCATAGACACGGAGGAAGAGACACAGGGAAGGGGGAAAGAGACACAGGAGAGGGGGAAGGCGCTCATTGTGATGCCCGTGATGAGCGCCAAAGGCGCTCATTGCGAGGCCCATGATGACCACCAAAGGCGCTCATCGCGAGGCCAGTTAAGTAGACGGGGAAGCTTCCATTGTGTGGTAAAAAACATTGCCAGGCTTCACTTTTTATTGCTGTCATTTTTGACGGGCAAGTCGCTAGTATAATATATAGTTGAATAAATTCTAAATATGTTCTTTATTGCTGCATGGCACACAATTTCATCCAATAGCAGTGCAAATGTGTATATGGGAGCTTTAAGTGGCAATAGCTATTACTCTGAATTTAAAAATCGCTATATTTGTTTTGGGTGATATGGTAATAAAAACTTTAAAGAGTGAAATGCATTCAAAGTTTAAGAAGCATATTAAACTAGCGAATTGCCCGTCAAAAAATGACGGCAATGAAATTGTAAGGTAGCTAATGCTGTTTGGTGTATAATAATGAAATATGTAATACATTACTAAATGAATATACTTAACCTATTTTGAAGCATTGTGATGAAGAGCTGGCAATCTGTGTTGATGTTGCTGCAGCATTAGTGGTGTGGAGCTGCTGTGTAAGCATGCTGAATGTGTGCACTGTGTGGTATGAATATCCGTAGGTCGTTTGTGGCGTTTTGCGAGTTTCTTGTGGTGTTTTGTGAGTTTCTTGTGGTGTTTTGCGAGTTTAGAGTGCTGTAGCCTCGTTTTCGTTTTGTTCGTCGGCCATTTTTTCTCTCGCTTACAGTTTTTTTTAGTCTCTAAACTCTTTTATTTCGAGTAAAATGAAGGTCTAAGTTGCATTTTTGAGGTCCTGGGTGCTCCCTCTTGGTGTAGGTAAGGTTTTTATGTATGTGCTGTGTGTATGAATTGTGTTTTACATTTTGTAATGTTCGCGAGTTGCGTCCGAGTGTTGCGAGGCCGTAATGTGTGTGAACGTGTGTCGTATGTTGTTTGCGAGTGTCGTAATGTGTGTGTCGTGCTCTTTGGGTTGCGACGTGAAGTTTGCGAGGGTCGCAGTTGCTGGCATGGAGCGCCTACGGCGTCCATGCCAGCACCTGAGACCCTCGGCCAGTGCCCTCGCATCGCGAGGGCCTTGGCTCGCTGCGCGAGCCCGCAGCGTTAGCAACAACTCGTACGCTCACAACTATATATGTGATTACTGTAAACTGTTTATGTATACTTTATATATTTAAAAATATTGCAATATTACATACAACTTATTTTTAGTAAAACCTAAAATAGCTTTGCATATTTTATTATCCCATTTATCAATAGAAAATACAAAACTGTAAGAGAAAAGAAACATTTAAATTACAATTCCTAAATCAGAAAGAAAAGTACTTATTTATAGTAAAATTAATGGATAATGCATTTTCAGGAAACAAAACCATGTTCTACTTCAGAGAAGGGTGTAAATGAATGGAAAATGTCTAGTGAAGTCTACTTGATAGAAAATTAGATTGAAATAAGAATGTCTTGGTCAGACAGAGAAATAAGTGAAATTGAACTATTTTAGACAGGTTGAATTTGTGTTTATTAATCTCGCACTTTCTAAGGATCTATATCCAAAACAAATATCTATATATTATAAAGTGCTTTCGAATTTAGCCTTGAAAGAAAACTTCTGCTTTGAAATATTTTTTCAATCTACTGAAACCAGAAATCAACTCTTCCTAAAATTTTCACAAATTTTGATCACATGACAGCAAATCTACTTATAAATTAAAAAAGAAAACAGCAAGTATAGCATGCTGTTTAAAGAGCTATCTGAGAATAATGCTAATGTCTATCATCGCTTTCCCTGTTATTTACAGTGCAGTACTGATTTTTTTATTTGCATTTACAGTGCAACGAATAAGTGTTTAATCCCCTTGCTTTTGACATTTATGGGTGTGAAAACATTTCGGCTTGGGGAAATTGATCAATTGAATAGTGATTTGAGATTTTAGCTATTGTAACTCTTGCAAAAGTGAAACATCAAAGGCTTCGGGAAGCTGTAAGTTATGGGTTTAACCAACACAATTTTTTAAAGTTCGTAACCCGTTTGGAGCCCGCAAAAAGACACCAAGGGCCTCATTCTATTAGCGGCCGTAAATCAGCCGTAAGGCTGCGATTCCTTGTGGGGGTTCAGTTAACTCGCGATTCTATTATACGGCCCCGCAAGGATCTCCTTTTACGGCCGGCCGCATATCTTGGAACCGGCCGTAATCTCAGAAATATAAAAACTCAAAAATAAATTCAAGCCTGCACTGTACAGCTCTGTAAATGCTAGGGATCATATTGGGGGACATGAGGATTAAAAGTAACCCACTCTCAAGATTGCACATCTGCCCAAACCCGAGTTCAAATTAACTGTTTATTTTCCGGCTGCGGCGTGGGTGTGTCTGAGGTGCTCCAAGCACTCTGGACTTTTTACATGGATATTTTACGGATATTAAAAATAAAATATTTTACGGATTTGAGTACAGGATAATTATGTGCTATTTTTTCTAACACCTAAAATCCCTTTATAGTCTTCTCAAAGTGCAGGATGGCTTTATTTAAGCTATTTTATGTGCTTAATTGGTGCTAGCGAGACCTCTTTCCTGCAAGTAAGCTGCGGCTCGCTTTTAGCCTTGCAGAGAGGTTTCCCGGAGGAATTGAATTGCAAAACTCTTGCGGCCGTTTTAGATCAAAGGCTTTCCTCTGGCGCGAGCGGCCGCAAGAGACAGCAAGGCACCGGCCGCAAGCCTGCCGGAGCCTCCGGCCGTAAGCCTGCCGGAGCCTCCGGCCGTAAGGGAATAGAATAGCCGAATAGCTTGCGGCCGGTCCTTGCAGCCCCGCAACGGCTGCGGCCGCTAATAGAATGAGGCCCCAATTGAATAGCAAATTAACTTTCCACTTCACTTACGGGCTACCGGATCGAGCGAAAGCTCAGTTGAGTCGGGTTCCTAGTGTCTTAATCTTTTTTGTTGTAGTCTCGTATTTGTACCCTACTCCTGCAGAGGTGCTGCAGAAAATGTTGACACCTTATAATATAACAATATATATGCAATACATGTAAAAATAATTAAAATAATAATTCTGAAAATAATATTCAAAATATAGTAAAAACAATAAAACTTTAGTCATGTATTTTCAGGAGTCTGAAAGTCTGTTGTTAGATCCATTACAGACTAAATGTGGTTAGACTCTCAGGCCTATTACATTATTAACCAACATTTAATATCTAAATATAATTTACAAACTTTCCTTTTTTTGCTTTGAGACGTGGGATTTAAACTGACAACCAATTGTCAAGCTGTATATCAGTTTATCTGTCCTTCTATGCTCTAATTCTTTTTCCAATTTCGTTTTCTGTTCTTTTTCTAAAGCCATTGTCCGTCTTTTATAATGAATACAGCAACTGATGAAGCACAGGTTAAGGCAAAATTAAATTTGTTTTGTTGTTGTCTGTTTTCAAACTAAGAGTGTTGAGTAGGGGTTTTGAGAGCAGTGAGTTTACTTCTTTTTTCTTTACTACTTAGTAAGGACAAATAACTACAATGCATTTATTTTATTCCCATATATTCTTGACGTAAGTATAAACATTGAAATCTTGCTTTAAGAATAAATATATCCATATTCTGCAAAAGTGACTTAAATTAATACATTCTTAAAAAGGTTTAAGCTAGCAGGTAATAACGTATTAAATAGTATGGCTCACATTAATCAAAAGGCAAATACACTTTGGAGTACAGATTCAACTCAATTCACTTGAATTTAATTTTGAAATCGGCAAACACACTAGTGTAAGCATATTTATCAATAGCCAACATATTTCTGGCATATTACCTGTTTTAATGTATGGTTTTTGTCATGATCCAGGGGTGAGGGGACCATGTACACCCCAAAACCTGCTGCTTTCAGCTTACAGGGACAACCTTTGGATTGTGATGGATTTGGATATCTCAGCACCCAGTCTGCTTCTTCAGCTCAGGAACACCAGTCATCAGGATGCAGGAACACAGGCAGAGGTGATGGTCCCTTTTAGATAGGACCCAACAGGAAAATCAGGAATCCAGCAAGTGATTAGTTTAGTCTTCTGACTGACACTTTCGTTTGAAGCATATTTAACAAAAAATAAATAATGCTCAACTCATAAGTTGCCAATATCCAAGGATAAAAAGATTAAATAATTTTCAGCTATATCTCATAAAATATAGGAAAAAAACATGCTCTTAACCTTCTAACTATAGAACAGTAATTTGCAGCTTTCTTTTCAAGGCTCACCAGACACAACATGATTTATATCTCACACTAAATAAATACAAATTAGACAAATACAGCTTCCACAGCCTGTTGGATATTAATAGTCACACTCAGTGATACAATCTAAATCTTAGCTTGTCTGGTGGGCTATGAGAAGAGTTTTTGGAACCACAACTACAGAGAATCCAGTAAATGTATATATCATGTGTAAAACAATGTTACGAAAATGATATCAAATACAATATAAACAGATATCAATTTATTTTACAGTGATATTACATATAGCAATCAATATTTGTATATAATATTTTAAATATGTTGCTTAAATAAAATAAAACAATCAGTTGAAGTGAAGTCAACAATCCGTTCTATAATTACTCATGTATTTATCCCATATATTCAATCAACCTAATTTTTTTTGCTTGTGTTGTTCTTAAATGTTTGAAAGTATTTTATTTTATTTTAAGTATTTAACTACAGTTACAATTTCAATCCAAGTGGAGATTTTATCTGTTTTCCAATTTGTTGTAATCAATCATTTAATTGCTAATAAAATTTGGATTATTAACCATTTTACTGAGCATCTAATTTATACCATACTTGAAATTTGTCTTATACATAGGGACCATATATTTTGTATTTTTGGACATTTCCACCATATATGAGTGTGAGTGTCTTACCATCTACATTCTCTCCAACATCTATCTGACTGGTTGCCAGGAAATATTTTAGCTAATATAGTTGGAACCCTATACCACCTCTGAGTCAATTTAAATTGTATTTCTGCATATGAACTTTTTATAGTTTCTGGGTGAACTCAATGCTTGAAACCACTCAGATCTTTCCCATACTTCTTCTAGCTCCTCTTCCCAGTCTTTCATTCTAGAGGTTCTCTCCTTCTGAAATGTATCTATTATTAATTTATAGCATTGAGATATAGAATTTTTTTGTTCTCTTTTGTTCTCTTGAGTGCACAGTAATTTAAATGTAGCCAGTTCTCTTTCTTCTTTTATATCATATTCAGATTGTTTTATTTTACTTATAGTGTTAGATTCTCGCCAATTTGTATCTATGGAGTTGAATTCTACTACAATATCTCTGAAATTTTTTAAACTTCGAGTCGCAAAAAGGTCTTTTCACTATTTAATTGATTCTACTGCAGATTTTCGAATTCTTTGCGTTAAAAGTGTATCATATATAAAGCTAATAGGTTACTGGAGAGAGAGTTTTCATTGAATACCATTTCTTATTCAACCTATACCAGGTTTTAATTCCTGATTTAATCACTTTAGTAAGATTTAATATCTTAGTTTCTTTTTCAGTATACCACAATATGTGTTCCAGATTCAAGTTGGTCAATATAGATTTTTCTATAAACCACCATTTAGCTTGACAGGTCATAAAGGGCCACATTAATATTTGTGAGAGTCTGATTGCATCATAATAATCTGATATATAAATACAGGATAATCCTCCTCTGGAGAGGTTTCTTTCTACTATATTATAATTTATCTGGGGTTTATGATTTTTATATATACATTTATCAAGGATAATCTGTATTTCTTTCAACACATATCTCGGGATCGCCCTTTAACGAATAAGTGATTTTGGGTAATATTATCCTCTTCATTGTTAATATCCTCCCAATTCAAGACAAGGCTGGGTCTTTCCAATTAGATTTTTTTTTTAAAATAACAAAATAATTGTTTAAAGTTGTTCCAAATCAATGTATATAAATTTGGAGAGAATATTAGATATGTAATCTTACTTTCCTGCCAATGGAACTGTTTCTTTAAAAAATCCTGGGTATTTCTATCTAGATTTAATCCCATCGTTTCAGTTTTTTCAATATTAATTTTATAGTAGGAGATCCTACTGAAGAGATCTATTTCTCTATGGAGTGGAGGTAGGGATAAGATTGGGTTAGTTACAGTAATCGATACGTCATCAGCAAATAGCATTATTTTGTTCTTATTTTCTTCAATATTAATGCCCTCTAACTCCTGTGTCTTCCTAATTCTTTCTGCAAAGGGTTCTATGACTAGAGCAAAACCCAGACCTGTTACATACACAGAGGGTTTACTATATAATGCGCCCATTGTGTGTGATCAAAATCTACCAATGACACATTTCTGAAATACTATATCCATGAGTTCCCAATTGATCCTGTCAAAGGATTTTTTTTAGCATCCAATGAAAGGGCCAATAGTAAGATCCTTATGGATTTAGCATATGATATTCTATCTATAAATCTTCTGGTGCTATCTATCAATTGTCTCATATGACAAAGCCAGTTTGGTCCAGATAAATCAAATCCAGAAGTAAATTATTCTGTCTGGTGGCCAAGATTTTTTAATAAAGCTTAATATATGTGTTCATTAACAATATTGGTCTGTAATTCTTACATTCTGATTTATCTTTATTTTCTTTAGGAATTGTAATAATGGCTGCCTCCAATATTTTTGAAGGTGTAGTTCCTTTTATCTTATTTTCTTTAAAGGTAGCCTTCAGATATTCTGTAAGAAAAGTCCAAACATTTTGTAATAGTGATTTGAAAACCCATCTGGGCCGGGAGATTTATTTATTTTAAGATAAGCTATAGCTGTCTGTATCTCTTTAGATGTGATTTCTCTATCTAGAGTTTTTAATTGTTCTCCAGTTAAATTAGGTAATTCTATTTGTTTTAAGAAATCATGTATTTCCTGTTTCGATGGTTTAGTAATGTTTCTCTCTTCTTCCAAATCATAGAGAGCTTTGACGTAATCAAGAAAAATCTGAGCAATTTCATTGGGTTTACTATGGTATTTCCCATCTTTAGATTCTAATTTCTCAATTCTCATCTGTGGTTCCTTCTTATTCTGTTTTTTTGCCTGGCTTATTCCCTAAGAAATAATGTATTTGTTGAGATAACCATATTGATTTGTCGATCCTTACTTGATCTATTTTTCTCATTTGTAACTTCATTGCAGTTACTTCATTTGTATTAATCTGATTAGGGAATAATTTATTATTTCTTTCAGCTATAGCTAATTTTATTTTTAACTCTCTAAGGGTTAAACCTCTTTGTTTATTCCATTTTATCATTAATCTTCTAACATATGCATTATGAGCATTCCAGACCATAATATCTGAGTCAACTGATTTAAAGTTTCTTTAAAAAAAAAACCAATGTTTTTTTCCTTCATAGCTTCTCTTTTTTCTAGTGATTTTAATAATGACATATTAATTATCGTATTTCGACTTCTAAAGCTTTTTTGGTGATGACCAATTTGCATAACTATCATTGCGTGATCCGTCCAGTAATTTGGCTTTATCTCAATACTATTAACTACTTCTATCATTGAGGCATCTACCAAGAAGTAATCTAGTCTAGAGTGAACCTTAAGTCTAAATGAGTAGTGCGTTAAATCCCTCTGATTTTCCTGCAGTACTCTTCAGGTATCAAACATGTTATATCTGACCAGGGTTTTAAAGAAATTGTTTGCTCTTCTTTTTGCTACAATATCTGGGATAGGCTTAATTAAAGATTGTCTATCTAATTCTGGATCTAAATACATGTTTAAATCACAGCAAATGATTAAAGCTCCATTTTTAATTGTAAGTACATATTTCATCATCTTGTTCAAAAAGTCATTTTGTCCAGAATTTGGTGAGTAGATATTTGGAATAGTATATTTCTGGCCATTTATAGTACCGAACCAGACTATATACCTACCCTCAACATCTATATTTCTATATTCTTCTAGTATATTTATATTTGTATTAAATAAAATTGCCACCCCTCGTGATTTTTTCCTATAGTTAGCACTTATCACGGGAGAGAACTTCCTTGAAAATAACTTTGGTTCTTTGTCTGCCTTTCAATGTGTTTCTTGGAGGCAGACTATATCTGGGTTTTCTTTTTTGAGATTTTCCATAGCTATCTTTCTTTATTATGGTGAGTTTAATCCTTGGACATTCTGAGTTATGATCTTAAGTCTCATTTCAGTTATATTCTTTATTTCTTTCAGATATGTCTCCTCTAATATTTATTTGCAAACTCCCCTCCATTTTAACCAACAAACGTTTTGCTTCTACCACTTTGTTTCAATATAAAATAAACGTAAACAAACATAAACAAGAAAAAACAAACTTAAACAACATTGAGATATTTAATCTCAAAAATATTCTCAAGACAAGAAATAGATCTAAATATCTGTCTTTCTTAGTTAATTTAGCAGGTTGAGAATTACCTGGTCAATATAAATCCTGGTTTGGTTGGAGAGCTTATTAACTATACAGTAATAGTTTATTCCCTTAAATTCGTTATTACATATTCTACCTTAATTATTGTATAGGCTTTCATTTCTTTGTGTATACATTCTTTGTCCTCTCCTTTTGATCCCCCATATTTCAAATCATTTATACTGTTTAATGGAAGAATGTATTTATGTATTTTTCATAAAAAAAATGACATCTATATATGATTCTTTAATGAAAGGCTATTAAAGTTAAAAGGTGTGCAATGACTAAAAAATACTTTAATTAATGGGTTTTAGACAGGTATATAAACATACAATTTTAGCAATAGACTGTTATGACTTTAAGATATATGTGAGCCATTTTAAAATGCTGAAATCTTCAAATTTAAAACAACACTTATAAATGCATTAGGTGACATCATAAAGTGTGATATCATCAGTAATATCATGGATGATGTCATTTTTCATAGAAGTGATATAATTATATCATAAGTAATGTAATGAATGATGTCACCCAATGTCATATATGATGTCATCAGAAAAACCTTTGCAGGTGGAGGGATGTTAGGCTTGCATGCAACCTTAACTTTCCAATATCCTATATTTTTCCAACCTTCAGTGTCCCCATCTTGCGCTCCAACCTCAACTATACTTTAATGCAGTTTTTGGTTAATACATTTATATTGTTTTTTTCAATTTAATTATAATTAAAATAGTTAACTATCGTTAATATATTTATTTGTATTATAAAAAAATTACACAACTAGTTTTTATCAATGTATTATTGTATTATTTGAAGTCGAAAGATAAACCAATTTTACCTTTCCTAAATAACCTATACATCAACATACATGCTTATACATATAAGCCAATGCCTTCTAAGGTCCTATAAGGTCTAAAGAAACATAAACAGCTCCATGAATATAACATAATTGTATTTGCGCTTTTAACAAAATAATAAGTTATTTATGAATAGTAAGTGTGGGGTGCTACAAAGGATAGGAAAATGACATGTCGAATTACCGTAGTTTAAAATAATTCTCATACCTGGTTGTTTTTAATGAAAAAAAAACCTGCAAATTGAATAACTGGGTGACTACAAGTTATCCTTCAGTAGAACATCAGATATGCTCTTTGTTTACACTGGGAATATTATAAAATATATCACAAAAAGATCTCCTTTTGAGGATAATGATACACAAGTTAACAACATCCCACTGATATATAGAAATGTGGGCATGAAGCCAAAAGCATGACCCCCAGGTGCTTGTTGAGGGGCTATTTGCATCAGTGTTGTGTTAACGAAAGTGTAGAATGCACTGACTGGATTTACATATCCTGTGAAGGAGCAGCACAGAATTCCTGGAATAACATAATTTATAATGATTTTGTTTATTGACAACAATATTTAAAGATATCAGTGTAAATAAATTCTTCAGATACATTCAGTGTGGATCAGCTGTTACCTTATGAAGCTCTTATTCTGGAATCTATTTACATTTATTTTTAAATTAATTAATTATAAAACATATCATGTATATACAACATAGCATCATATTATTATTATATTGTTATATTATTACAAAATTATAATTAATTAGCAATTTTTATTACAAATTAATATGTATAATTATTTATTTTTATTATTACTTTCACTATATGTATTATTGTATGTATTATTAATGTTATTATCATTACGATGAATATTATAATCGCTGTTATTATCAGTAAAAGTATTTTTCTATTATTTTCTCATTATTTTTAACACATTGCTCTATTTAATTACAATAGCTTAAATCAAGATTTTAATCAAGATTTTTAATTTAATCTGCCCTTCCACATTTTAAATTTGAAACCTACAGCCTTATTAAATTGCGATTTGGTAAATTTAAAAGGGCTCTATATAAGCCCACAGCATATTTTCTTTACAGAAGTTTTTAGTGAACGGCTATCTAAAAGCAAGGTCTTCACTAACTAAAAACTTCTGTAAATAATATATGCTGTGTGCCTTAATAGAGCCCTTTTAAATTTACCGAATCACAATTTAATAAGGCTGCTAATGTGTACACATGCTAGATTGTTGAAAACTGACCTTCACTAATCTCTTAAAAAAAAGAAAAAAAAATTAACCTATTTGAAATTAATTGCATCTGGATTTCAGTACAAATTAGTAAAACAGGCCATTTTTATAAATTTATTTCTACTAAATTATAGAGGACAATAGACTAATTTCATATTTTATATTTTCTGATTTATTAGATATTATAAATGTGTTTTCCCAATTTTCCTCCCAGTGCAATTTTCATTGACTCTCTGTTTTTTTTTTTTTTTTTTAGCCAAGTGCCCAGATAAGTTGATTTTTATTCATGAAAAAATGCATTTTAAGTTAAAATTAAGGCTATATTATTATTATTTTTTTTACATAGCAAAATTATTTTTGCAGGTATTTGAACACATTTATAATATTAATGTACGAATTAATAGTTTTTTATCAGGTGTAGTTAATGTGTGAAAAATTGTCTTTGTTAAAAATATCTTTGTAAGATGTAAAATGAGATTTTAATTACAGATTAATCTTCTATTAGAAGTAATTAACATGGGATTAACCAACCACTTAAGGGCTGGTGATAGTGCAGATTCTAAAGCAAACAGATAATTTAATGTGATAAGTATGTACCGTAATACAGAAGTATAGATGATATTCAGCCTTTTGAAGCTATATCACAGATACATGTTATCAAATCAGTTTTTATTGCCTGCAATTTAAATGTTTGAAATAACAAGTGGTCGATATGAAATGCATTGTAAGGTGATACAAGTTCAAGTTTATGATAAATGTCATAAATTGGGCTTCATCAGGAGGTTATACCATTTATTTGTAATCCATTTGCATTATTCTTTTATTAATATCATTTGCCGGGATATATATAACATTGATTTATTATTTTGATCTCACCATTGTGGTAAAAATTTGACCATTTTGGTAGAAATGCATATTCCTGTTATATTTTATATTTGTATGTAAACCTCAATGTGTGTGAATTGGGAAAAGTAAAGGCAAGTGATATTAAAAAGATTGCACAGAACAAGCTTGTTATAGGCACAATCCTTATTCTTGAAGTATACATAATCCCTGTCTAATATTTGATGAGAAGAGGTGATTTTAAATGCTTGAATTTTTTTTTTCATTAAATGAACTCCTCATGGCTTTAATGTCATCATATAAGCCATGGGTAGTCAATTTGTTTTTACAGAATTCACCAGGTCAGAATGTCTTAAAATGTGAAAATTAAGTCAAGATCCAAAATTCCTATTTTTAATCTATACACATACAAATATTTTATTATAATTTATTATATATCATTGTTATAATTTTTTTACATAATTATATATTTTATTTTAATATAATATTTTAATATAATACCATTCAGAAAGGCACAGGAAAGAAGTTTACACAGTGAAGGAGGCTTTGGAGAAAAACAACCTGTAGATAATTGCTTATTTATGCATTTGGAAGCTTCAGCAGAAATATAAAATACACTTAATATCACATCATATGCAATTTGCTAATCCTAGCATTTATAGCTTCATTTGATATAAAACCGCTAAACACAGCATGTTGACTTAAAGGGACATGGAATACAATTCTGTTTTTTCATGCATTTAAAAGAACATGCATAAAAAATGACAATGTTTGTTCTGCTCGAAAAGAAAATACTAATTAAAACCTGTTTACACTTCATTGAAACTAACATCTATAGATTTATAGCCATATTAAATTCCAGCCTTGTAGATACGAGGTTAGAACTGAAGCCCTACATGCTTCAAATTTGAAAACGTTACAACGCTATTAAATTAAACCAGCTGCGAGCATCGTATGAGCTACGCAGCACGACCGTCTGTGTCCAACACGGAGCAACAGGGCAGGAGAAGTCAAAGGCTGCGAGATGATCTTGCAGGCTTCCCACATCATCACTAACTGGGACCTCCATGGCAGTTCTACATACAAGCGCTTCTGCGGAGCGTACTCCAAGTATCACCCAGCACCTAAAATTACCCCCCCGGGGGTCCCCATCGGGACCACTGAAGTGTCCCTGTATCAATCCGTGCAGTGGGGGTCCTTATCGGACATTGGCTGCATTTAAAAATTCCAAATTCTCGCCTTGGGACCTTAAGGGGCCTGGGACACACTATTAAGCAATCCTGGTTATGGGGGTAATGTAAGTACCCCCGGCACCTAACATTAATCCACCTCTATGCTGGAGGTCCCCATGGGGACCCCCGCAGTGTCCCCACATTAACCTCTTGCAGGGTGGGTCCCCGATCAGCATTGATCGGGACCCCCGCTGCAATAAAAAAAATATTAACCCCTGCCGCGGGAGTACCCCTTTAAATTAACCCTATAGCTCATAGGGCTCTATACAGAGCCCCATGATTCCTTAATTAACCCCATGATCCCTTAATTAATCCTGTGACTCTTGGGGCTCTATACAGAACCTCATGATCCCATAATTAACCCTGTCACTTATGGGGCTCTATACAGAGCCCCACGATCCATTAATTAACCCTATCACTCATGGGGCTTTATACAGAGCCCCATGATCCCTTAATAAACCTTGTCACTAATGGGGCTCTATACAGAGCCCCATAAGTGACAAGGTGTTTTTTCTTTTTCTGTAATTAGTGGGGTAATAGGGATTTTATCAGGGTGGTAGGTATGTAGTGTAGGGTTACCAGGGTAGAGTTAATAGTGTGAGGTAGGATAGGGTTTACTGGGTACATTTGGGGTTAAATAGGCCCAGTTAGGGTTAAATAGGACTAGATAGGCTTACACAGGCCTAGACGGGGTTAAATAGGTATGGATCGGGTGAGATAGGCCCAGTAAGGGTTAAATAGGTACTGATGGGGTTAAATAGGTCCAGATGGGGTAAATAGGCCCAGTTAGGGTTAAAAAGGTCTAGATGGGGTTAGATAGGCCCAGTTAGGGTTAAATAGGTACTGATGGGGTTAAATAGGCCCAGTTAGGGTTAGATGGGCACAGTTAGCATTAAATAGGTCCAAGTGGAGTTAACAGGGTTTAGTATGGGTCAAATGGGTATAATTAGGGTTAAGGGGTTAATAGTGTGGTGTAGTGCTTAGACTTTGCATCATGAGGGTCCTGGAGGACCCTCACGGCACTTATAGTGTTTTTATAGGGGTTAATTAGTGTCATATAATGGTCTCTAAAGACCCCTATTGGTCTAATGTGGTCCATGAGTGACAGGGTTAATTAGGGGCTCATGCGGCACTGTATAGAGCCCCATGAGCTATAGGTTTAATTTTAGGTGCCTGGGGGGATACTTATGGTACCCCCGCGGCAGGGGGTGGAAATTTACTTACATTTTAAAAGCAGCAGGGGTCCTGATCAAAGCCGTTCGGAGACCAGCGCTGCAAGGGGTTAATGTGGGGACACAGCAAACTGGCATAGAGGGGGGTTAATGTTAGGTGCCGCTGGGGTACTTACAGATTGGTTAATAGTGTGTTGCAGGCGCTTTAAGGACCCACAGAGGGAGTTTTGAAAATGTTAAATGCAGCGGGGGGCCTGGTTGATGCTGATCGGGAACTCCTGCTGCAAGGGTTAATAATTGTGAGGCTGCGGGGACCCTAATAGGGACCCCTGTAGCATGGAGATGTGTTTAGGGAGCAGGGCGGAAGCATTAGATGCCAGAGTCGGACTGAACTGAGGGAGCGCGTATGGGCTTTAGTAGCCCTTACAGGCACTTTTTTGTGCCTGTATGAGATCCGAGGTTCACCCCATAGATTTATGGCTGCGTGTTACTACGTAGCTCCCTTGGAGCCTAATCTCGGCCGTTTTTGGATGTCATCTTGCAATGGCTGCTGCAAGGAACATATTGAGGAATCGGTCCCCGCAAACAGCACTGAGATGACATTTGCAAGGACCGAGTGAAGAACAGATTCTAATTTAATATGGCCCTTAATCGGCAGACAAGTATGAGTCATACAGCTATATTACTGCCTACTGGCAGACAGGGCCAAGTTCCTAGATCACTTAATAATTTGAATAATTTTTTCTGCTTTGACAAATTCACTTATAAAAAGGAAACACGCACTGGTACATCATGAAGTACCCTCTTGCAAATGCAACAAATAAAACATGCATCCAATGTCCCTTTAAGTTTATCAAATTTCAGCACTTGTTTAGAAAACAGCTGATGAAACCTTAGCTGTGTTTTTTTAACTAAAGCTCAACCTTAGTGATCTTATTCATAAGATTAGTTAGTTGATAAGAAAAAACTTTGTTCAACTCGTCATATCAGTCAGCTTTAAAGCTGTTGCCGGGAGAACGCAGTTCTCAAATGTATCAGAAGGAACAGATTGTATTAAATACAATAAAATTATGTGACACATCAAAAGTGATGTCTAGTGTCATTTTGTTTTTCAACATGTGCGTATGTGTGGGAATTTTCCATCTATGTTAAGTAAAACCTTGACTGGAACATTGTCAATATGGATTCCCTAAATAATAGACACAAACCAATAATGAAACACACTCGTGATGGGGTTAAATGACCACAGCTTCTTTATTGCTCACACAGCTTTAACTTCTTACCAAATAATGAAATAGGTGCTTGTCCCACCCACCACTGTTGTGCAAGGGAACCCTGTGCCCCCTAATTGCTCCCACCGCAATACCTTATACTGCTGCTGTTACCCACTGTGGGCAAGCACCCAAGACACAGGCGCAATACCTTAAAATTGCGATCGATCCAGTCCTGCGGCCACAACTCTGCACACCATTGATCCTTAAAGTAAGCAACAAAGCAGACACTTCCTTATCCATCTGTAAAAAGATAAATGTCAGGCTCACTACTTTCTTGGCTAGAAAAAAATTACTTTCCAAATCTTCACCAATTGGTCTTATTATTGTTATGAAATGGTGAGGCTTCATAGTCCCTGACGTTGCAAGAGATAAGCGTCTACCAAAAATTCTCCCCATGGGAATCACCCTGCAGGCAAAGTTCAACTTCCCAACTGAGACTGTCGATCCCGTGTGGTAACCTTTTTTTATGATGCAACTCTGGTAACTGAGCATTGTAAGTCCTCCTCCTACCAGTCATCCAGATAATAAATTACTGCCTTGTGATCCGAAACACATTCCACAACCCATTATAGAAATTGGCTGAATACTTCAAAGTACACGCAAGAAATTGAACACCCCATAAGAATGCATAGGTCTACATAATATTCCCCATTGAACTTGAATCCTAATAGGTGGTGAAAGGTTGGTTGCACCGGGAGCAACCTGATAGCTGATTCTATTTCAAACTCTGCCAAGAATGCCCCACAGCCAGCATTCTGAACCAGCGCAATACTCTCATTGAAAGAAGCATATTTCAATGACGCCAAGGAATCTTCTGTCCCATCATTCACTGATCCCCCTTTAGGATAGGACAAATGATGAATGAGTCTGTACTTACCTACTTATTACTTAGGAACCACACCCAGCAGTGATAGGGGAAAGCACCTGGTATCCTACTCGTTTTTGTTGTTTTAGTTGTTCAGTCGTGTCTGACTCTCCATGACTCTATTGACCACAGCACTCCAGGTGCATCTCTCAGTCATTGCCCCCTCCATCAAGTTCATGTTCATTGCTTCAGTGACCCATCTATCCATCTCCATCTCTGTCATCCTTTTCTAGGGAATCCTGCCTTCTCATGATATGGCCAAAATATTTGAGCTTTAGCCTCATGATCATACCTTCTAGTGAACAGTTTGTCTTGATTTCCTGTAGTATTGATTTATTGGATCTTCTTGCAGTCCAATGGACTCTAAGCCGTCTTCTCCAACACCACAATTTAAAGGCGTCAATTCTACAGCGTTCAAACTTCTTTATGGACCAGCTCGCCCATCCGTATGTTACTACTGGGAATACCATAGTTCAAACTATGTGGACCTTTGTTGATAGTTTAATATCTTTACTTTTTACTAGCTTGTCCAAGCTGACCATAGCTTTCCTCCCCAGAAGCAAACGTCTTTAAATGTCATGAATACAGTCACCATCTGCAGAGATCTTGGAGCCAAGGAAAATAAAATCTGTCACTACGTCTAATTCTTTCCTGTCTATTTGCCAGGGAGTGAGATTGCCAATGGCAATGATCTTCATCTTTTTAACATTGAGAAGCAGGCCAACTTTTGCACTCTCTTCTTTAACCCGCATCAATAAGTCCTTTAGTTCCTCCTCACTTTCAGCCATCAAAGTAGTATCATCTGCGTATCTGAGATTGTTGATATTCCTTCCAGCAATATTGATTCCAGCTTTGGATTCAGTCAGTCCAGCTTTACGCTTGATGTACTCTGCATATAAGTTGAATAAATAAGGTGACAATATACAACCTTGTCTCGCCTTTTTTCCGATCTTGAACCATTCTGTTGTCCCATGTTCGGTTCTGACCGTGGCTTCTTGGTCGACATACAGATTCTTTACGAGGAGAATGAGATGATCTGCTATTCCCATCTCTTTAAGAACATGCAATGTTTTGTTGTGATCCACACAGTCAAAGGCTTTAGAATAATCTATGAAGCACAAGTAAATGTTTTTTTTGGAACTCTCTTGCTTTCTCTATTATACAGCGGATATTGGCAATTTGATCTCTTGTGCCTCTTCCTCTGCGGAACCCGTCCTGTAGATCTGGTAGTTCCTGGTCCATCAATTGTTGGAGTCGAGCTTGTAGAATCTTAAGCATTACCTTGCTGGCATGTGAAATTAGTGCAATTATTCGATAATTGGAGCACTCTTTGGCACTGCCTTCTTTTGGGATTGGGATGTAGACTGACATTTTCCAGTCTATTGGCCATTGTTGAGTTTTCCAAATGTGTTGGCATAAGGCAAGCAACACTTTCACAGCATCATCCTGTAGAATATTGCATAGTTCAAATGGGATTCCATCACCTCCTGCAGCCTTATTATCAGCACAACATCCTAGGGCCCATCTCACTTCACTCTCCAAGATGTCTGGCTCCAGCTCATTGGACAAACTACTGAGGTCATCACTGCCGTTAACATCCTTCCTGTGTAGATCTTCAGTATATTCCTGACACCCTTATTTATCTGATCTTCTTCTGTTAAGTCCCTACCATGTTTGTCTTTTATCACGCCCACTTTGGCATGAAAGGTGCCTTTTATGTTCCAAATTCTCTTGAAGTGATCTCTTGATTTACCCATTTGGTTATCTTCTTCTTACATTGTTCATTGTAGAATGTCTCCTTGTCTCTTCTTACTATCCTCTGGAATTCTGCATTTAGTTGGACAAATCTTTTCCTATCTCAACTATCTTTCAATTCCTTCTTTCCTGGGCTACTTTAAAAGCCTCATCAGATAGCCAGTTTGACCTCTTACTTTCCTTTCTTTTAGGGATATTCTTTGTAGCTGTTTCCTGGATAATGTTGCAAACTTTGGTCCAAAGTTTTTCAGGCATTCTATCTTCCATGTCTAGTCCCTTAAATCTATTTGTTACCTCCACTGCATATTCACATGTGATATTTTTTTTTTTGTATCTACTTGGTCTGATGGTTTTCCCTCTTTACTTCAGTTTAATTTTCAACTTTGCAATAAGAAGCTCATGGTGTGAATCTGATTTCTATGTTGTCCATCTGGCGATGTCCATATGTAGAGTCATCTTGAAGGCTGTTGGAAGAGGGTGTTTGCTATGAACAGAGAATTATCTTGACAAAATTCTACTGGTCTCTGACCTGCTTCATTTTGTACTCCAAGGCCAAATGTGCCAGTTATCCCAGGTGTTATTGGTTCCCTATTTTAGCATTCCAATCTCCTATAATGATAGTAACATATTTTCTTGATGTTATATCTATGACGTGTTGAATGTCTTCGTAGAACTGGACAACTTCAATCTCTTCAGCATCTGTGATTGGAGCATAGACTTGGATCACTGTGATATTAAATGGCTGGCCTTCAATTCAAATTGAGATCATTCTGTCATCTATTGGGTTGTAAACGAGCATTGGTTTGGCTACTCTTTAATTGACTAGGACGGCTACGCCATTTCTTCTGAAGCATTCTGGACCACAGTAGAAGATCTGGTGGTTGTCTGATGTGAAATGTGCCATTCCAGTCGATTTAAGTTCACCAATTCCCAGGATATCAATGTTTAACCTTGTAATTTCATTCTTGACCACATGTAGTTTGCCTTGGTTCATAGTTCTAACATTCCAGGTTCCTATGCTGAATTGTTCTTTGCAGCATCATACTTTCCTTTCTCTTCCAGGCACATCCACAGCTGGGTATCCTTTTGGCTTTGGCCCACCCACTTCATTAGATCTGGTGTTACTTGTACTTGCCCTCTGCTTATCCTCAGTAATGTGGAAGGTGCCTTCTGACCTGAGGGACATATTGTTATGTCTCTGGTTGTGCCTGTCCAGTATCTTTGCTAGAAAACTTTATGGAGTGGGCTGCCAGTTCCTTGTCCAGTGGACCGCGATTTGTCTGACCTCCCCTTAGCAATTTTTATTTTTATTTTTTCCACACCAGCATGCTGCCTTGCCGATTTTAAATTACCTTTGATCCTACTGATTGGAGAAACTTTTAATGGGATTATAAAACCAGAACTAAAACAGCACAATAACAAATAGGATTTATTTGAGCATCCTGGTCGCCTTTTGTATTTGCTTGACCAAGGTGCCAAGCTTCCTACCCATATCGGCATTGTTACCTTTAAGAGATAGCTCCACCCGAAGACTTGTCTTCTTATAACATCTGAATAATGGGAGTAGTCTCCCGCATTCTAAGCATTTGTGCATGAAGTGGCAGGTTGTCCCCCATTTGCACACACTCTCCTTTTATTGGTAAACAGAATCAATGCTTTATCACATCCACCTGTCCTCTGAAACTGGGCCATGGACCTGGGGCACGAAAGAAGATTTCTTTCTTTATTGCCCTTATGTGTGGGCTTTACCTTCCCCGCAAAGCCAGTCCTCTCTTCTCTCTCCCCCTACCTCTCCATCCCTTTTTCCCTCCCACCTCCCTGCTTCACTGAACAAGGCCTCACCATCATTTGATCTTCTTCCCCTGCTTTTCAGTGCCCCAGACCTCATAATTTAGGCAATCTGGCATCTTCTGGGTCCTAGTGCCTGCCTGCTGCAATCCTTGCTGTTTCAGCAGGAGGTGAGAGACTAAGCCTCTGTGAAGGCTTAGATTGCCTAATGAGCCTCTTTTTGTTGCAAATGGGGGCAGCCATTGGGATCAGACAATACATGTGAAAGGGCTAATGGTGCAGCTGAGAATTATTCAAAGAGGCAAATATTAAAGAGGCTAGCCAGGAGGGGCACCTGGCTAGTGTTTCTTTTTTGATCCTCTCTAATAGCCCATGCACTTTTGGTGAAACCATTATGGTAAATTTGGTGCTGTGATGCACTGACCTAAGATGGCTGCCCTCACTGTCTGTATAGTTTCTATCTGACATCATTACCTCTACTACCCTTCACACTCCCACATTAACCCTTACTTCCTATTTACCATCTTATTCCTAGCTCAAACCCCACTAACCTTAACTTTGTTTGGAAGTGGATTACTGGAAGACTTTCCACATGAATCACAGTAGCTGCTTCAGGCCCTGCATTTTATTGCCCACTAGTCAGAGCAAATTACATTACAGGACAGCTACATTTTCTACTCTGTAACCAATTTTTTGTTTTGGACCTGATATATTCTGACTGCTACTTGCCAAATTGCCTGGGAGACCAACTTTGAACTTTGTTTTTTGAGCCTCTTTTTTATACAAATACATTGATTTAAAAATTACTACAAGGATAATCTTATATTGCCTTTTGCACTATAGCAATTATCAGTGTCTAATATATTTTTATTTGCTAAAAAACATAGAGCACGATTCAATTGAGCTATTGCAAGTTACTGTAGGCTATAAGTGAGGGCATAAATTAGTTTGCTATTCAATTGGCATCTTTTTGCGGGCTCCTAACAGTTTAAGGGTTACGGGCTTGAAAACGCAGCTTGTGTTAAACTTGGAACTTATTGCCTCCGGAGCCTTTGATCTTTCAAGTTCACAAGAGTTATGATGGCTAAAATCACAAATCACTATTCAATTGCTCCAATTCCCCAAGCCCACAAATAGTTTCAAACCCGTAAACGGCAAATGCAGAAGAAAATCATACTAGTACAAGAGAGGACCAGCAAGGGGGTCAAAAACCTGTTCGTAGCACTGTAAATGCAAATAAAAAATCAATACTGCACTGTAAATGACAGGGAAAGTGATGAACGACATCAGAATTAATTGCACAACAGTCTCAAGCTTGCAAATCAACAATAAAGGGTCTTCACTAACTAAAAATGTCTGTAAAAATATGCTCTGTGCTTATATAGAGCCCTATTCAATTAGCCGAATCGCAATTTAATAAGGCTGTAAATCTGTAACCAGTCGATTTCTTCCAGCTCTCAGGCAGTATACACAGTAACATTTCTTAGGGTAGTTAACAATCCTATAATTGCCAGTGCCACAATGTTATGGTGATAATTGTGGATTGGGAATCCAAATCCCTGATTTCAGTTTAAAGAAGGACATTGCCCATTTAAAGGACCATTATAGTTTGAGACAAATGTTACATATTTGTAAAGTATGTCATAAATTAACTACAATAGCAGCTGCATAAACCATAAGCTTAAAACACATTGGGCCTCATTCTATTCAGGGCCGTAACTCGGCCGCAAATTGGCGATTCCTTGCGATTGGGTTACGGCCCTGCGTAGCGCTACGTCTACACTGATATTCAATTGGCTGGCGCATCAAGGACGTCTCCTTTCCTGCTAATCGCAAACCATGCTATCGGCAGTAAGCACTTCCGTGCTTGAACAGGATTAAGGCCGCAATGCCGTAACTCGTGTTTCAAGCCCGCAATCTCGAAGCACTGTAAATGCAAATATAAATTCAAGACAACACTGTAAAGCACTGTAAATGATGGGGAACAAAATGGGTGATATAAGGATTAAAGGCACAACATTCCCAGGCTGCCACATCACCAAATTACAATAATCGATTTCACGTTTAATTTCCCTCCAAAGTCCTACAGGCTTGAATAATGAGTTACGGGCTTGGAGGTCATTCAAACCCATAGGACTTTTGAATCCAACCTCCATTTATTTTCAAAGTCCTATGGGCTTGGATTTTGAAGCCCGTAGGACTTTATGATGAAAATTGAACATGAAATCAAATGTTTGCCAATTTGATAGTTTAGGAATGTTGTGCTATTAATTCTAAGACCGAAAATCACATTCACTTCTAATACAAGTACAGGATGGCTTTATTATTTGCTTAATTAGTAGACGCTGCAGAACCTCTTTGGTGTAAGTAAGTTGTGATTCGCGGGTGAATTGTAGCAATTGAATAGCAAATAGGGATTTCTAGCGGCCGCAACTCTCGCAGATGCGAAAGATCAAAGGCTTTGATGGAAGTAAGATTTTCACAAGGGATCGCAGCTCAAGGCACATTTTACAAAAATGGAGCAATTGAATGAGGCAAATTTTTAGAGAAACTCTTAAATGTAGTAGACTCAGCTTGTGTCATGGGCACAATCTCTCTTGGATTTTAGATTTAGATTTCTGGGGAAGGATTATCCTTGCACAAGTTACTCAGATTTAATTCTGTTATCAAATGGCTAGTCATAGTTAGATTTATATTTACAGTCTTATTTAATATAATAGTCTTATCATTCACAGTTCCTCCCATTCCTCATAAGTACGTATTTATCGGCGTTTAACACGCACTTTTTGTCCCTGAAAATATGGGGCAAATGATGTGTGCGTGTTATACGCCGATATGCGTGTTATAAGCCGTGTCTTTTTACCTCCCCCCTCCTCATCATCAACCCCCCCTCCTCATTCTAAACCCCCCTCCTCATTCTAAACCCCCCCTCCTCAACCTAAACCCCCTCCTCAAACTAAACCCCCCTAAATACCTCCCCCTCTCCCTTTCCCCTCACTTACCTGCTTCTGCTCCGGCCTCCGCTCCTTCTTGACCCAGCGCAAATGTAACGTCACATGCTCGCCACGCCATTAGCATATACCGGGTACCGGCACCCGGTATATGCTAATGGCGTGACGCCTCAACCCCCCTCCTCAACCTCAACCCCCCTCCTCAACTTCCCTCCTCATCCTCAACCTCCCTCCTCATCCTCAACCCCCCCATCCTCAACCCCCCATCCTCAATCCCCCATCCTCAACCCCCCTCCTCAACCCTCCTCCTCATCCTCAACCTCCCTCCTCATCTTCAACCCCCTCCTCAACCTCCCTCCTCAACCCCCCTCCTCAACCTAAACCCCCCTAAATACCTCCCCCTCTCCCTTTTCCCTCACTTACCTGCTTCTGCTCCGGCCTCCGCTACTTCTTGACCCGGCGCGCATGTGACGTCACATGAGCGCCACGCCATTAGCATATACCGGGTGCGGAGGCCGGAGCAGAAGCAGGTAAGTGAGGGGAGAGGGGGAGGTATTTAGGCGGGTTTAGGTTGAGGAGGTGGGTTTAGGTTGAGGAGCGGGTTGAGGATGAGGAGGGAGGTTGAGGATGAGGAGGGGGGTTGAGGATGGGGGGGTTGAGGATGATAACGGAGGTTGAGGAGGGGGGTTGAGGTTGAGGAGGGGGGTTGAGGAGGGGTTGAGGATAGGGGGGTTGAGGACGGAGGATGAGGATGGGGAGATTGAGGAGGGGGTTTGAGGAGGGAGGTTGAGGAAGGAGGATGAGGAGGGAGGTTGAGAAGGGGGTTGAGGATAAGGAGGGGGTTGAGGTTGAGGAGGTGGGTTGAGGATGAGGAGGGGGGTTGAGGATGGGGGTTGAGGATGAGGAGGGAGGTTGAGGAGGGGGGTTGAGGTTGAGAAGGGGGTTGAGGAAGGAGGATGAGAATGGGGGGTTGAGGAGGGGGTTTGAGGATGGAGGTTGAGGAGGCGGTTGAGGAGGGAGGATGAGGAGGGAGGTTGAGGAGGGGGTTGAGGATGAGGAGGGAGTTTGAGGATGAGGAGGGGGGTTGAGGATGGGGGGTTGAGGATGGGGGGGTTGAAAATGAGGACGGAGGTTGAGGAGAGGGGTTGAGGTTGAGGAGGGGGGTTGAGGAGGGGTTGAGGATAGGGGGGTTGAGGACGGAGGATGAGGATGGGGGGATTGAGGAGGGGGTTTGAGGAGGGAGGTTGAGGAGGGAGGATGAGGAGGGAGGTTGAGGAGGGGGTTAAGGATGAGGAGGGGGTTGAGGTTGAGGAGGTGGGTTTAGGATGAGGAGGGGGTTGAGGATGGGGGGGTTGAGGATGAGGAGGGAGGTTGAGGAGGGGGGTTGAGGTTGAGAAGGGGGGTTGAGGAAGGAGGATGAGGATGGGGGGGTTGAGGAGGGGGTTTGAGGAGGGAGGTTGAGGAGGCGCTGGAGGAGGGAGGATGAGGAGGGAGGTTGAGGAGGGGGTTGAGGATGAGGAGCGAGGTTGAGGATGAGGAGGGGGGTTGAGGATGGGGGTTGAGGATGGGGGGGTTGAGGATGAGGCCAGAGGTTGAGGAGGGGGGTTGAGGTTGAGGAGGGGGGTTGAGGAGGGGTTGAGGATAGGGGGTTTGAGGACGGAGGATGAGGATGGGGGGATTGAGGAGGGAGGTTGAGGAGGGAGGATAAGGAGGGAGGTTGAGGAGGGGGTTGAGGATGAGGAGGGGGTTGAGGATGATGAGGGGGTTGAGGATGGGGGGTTGAGGATGGGGGGTTGTGGATGAGGAGGGAGGTTGAGGATGAGGAGGGAGGTTGGGGGGGGGTAGAGGTTGAGGAGGGGGGTTGGGGTGGGGGTTGAGGATAGGGTGTTGAGGAAGGAGGATGAGGAGGGGGTTGAGGATGAGGAGAGAGGTTGAGGAGGGGGTTGAGGATGAGGAGTGCGGTTGAGGAGGGGTTGAGGATAGGGGGGTTGAAGAAGGAGGATGAGGATGGGGGATTGAGGAGGGGGTTTGAGGAGGGAGGTTGAGGAGGGATGATGAGGAGGGAGGTTGAGGAGGGGGTTGAGGATGAGGAGGGAGGTTGAGGATGAGGAGGGGGGTTGAGGATGGGGGGTTGAGGATGGGTGGTTGAGGATGAGGAGTGAGGTTGAGGAGGGGGGTTGAGGAGGGGGTTGAGGATAGGGGGGTTGACAAAGGAGGATGAGGAGGGGGTTGAGGGTGAGGAGGGAGGTTGAGGATGAGGAGGGAGGATGAGGAGGGGGGTTGAGGTTGGGGTTGAGGATGGGGGGTTGAGGAGGGAGGTTGAGGAGGGGGTTGAGGATGAAGAGGGAGGTTGAGGATGTGGAGGGAGATGGAGGAGGGGGGTTGAGGTTGGGGTTGAGGATGGGGGGGTTTAGGAGGGGGTTGAGGAGGAGCAGCGATTTCTGAGTAACGTTTTGTAAAAACATGTAATATCCAAGTTTCTTTGTTAAAACAGTTGCTTTTACTGTCATTTTACGTTATTTACCTCATAAGTGTTAATAATATTAATAAAAAAAAGTTCTGAGCTACCCTTATTTTGCTTCAAAGTTATTTTTTTCCTGAAATCTCCTTCTTAAAATGGGGTGCGTGTTATATGCCGGTGCATGTTATACGCCGATAAATACGGTAACTAATTTTGATATGAATAAAACCAAATGTCCATTTAAGCAAAGCTGAATACGTTTAAAAAAAAAATGTTTATATCGTAATACCTTTCTAAAACATTCTGCCCATTATTTATTAGAGAACACTATAAATATATCACTTTAGTGGTAACATAAGAGTGTTGAATTTACCCCATAATTGTAGAGAGAACTACTGCAAAAGTTTATTGGTCCAATGTTCTTTGTTTGAGTTAGTGTGTATCTAAGATGGTTATACAGTATGTTGAATGATCAGTTGGAATTTTACATCTCAGTGGAATAATTAAAAAAATATATAATATATACTTTTGGATACAGATCCGATATCTAGAGTTTTTTAGGTATAGTTCTTTGCTAATTTAAGTATTGCTTCAAATTTAGAAAAGCATTTGTTGTTGTGCAGTTTTTAAATAATGGACTCTCCATGATCCTATGAACCACATCATGCCAGGCAAGTGCCTTCAATCTTTCCCAGCATCTAAATCTTCTCCTGTCTTCTCTTAATATGGCCAAAATATTCCATCCTTACCTTCATGATCAAACCTTCCAGTGAACAGACTGGCTTGATTTTGTGTAATCAAATAGCTACAAAGGATTGTGTTTTTTTTCCTATGGTTGTAAAATGTTTGTTTCAGAAAAATGTCAGCATACACTGAAATTATGTTTTTTTATTAATAACATGATTTCACTGCTGATCTACTATAATTTAAGTAACAAGGTTAATTTACTTTAAATTTTAGTCTTCAGGTACAAGAGAAAACTAATATATGGTATTAGAGCTGCAAGTTGTTATTTACTGCAGTGTTTATTAGGTTAAAGTTAAAATGCATACACACAGAGCAAAGACGCATATAGAATTATTAAATCATACATATTCTACTGATTATCCTTTTTGTGTTTGTTATATAAAATTTGAAGTAGAGAAATAATTTTCTCGACTGGAACACAAAACAAATTAGACATAATGGCACATAAAAAGGCAAACCATAATCACTCTCTAGAAATCTAATGCATTTACTAGGTTTGAAGCCATTAAGACCGCAACAACACTTTAACACTGCTATAGTCCTTAATCATTGCTGAAATGTATTCACTTTCTGATGGCTACATACTAAGCAATTGGTACCTACAATTAAATAAATTACATGGTGGAAATCATACATTTATCTTCCTAGGCTGTGGGCCAATTCTTTTTTTTTTACCTATAAAATTCAAGTACTGTACTAATGTAGTGTGCATGTGTGGCCATTTTAGGTAGGAAAAGCAATATAAATACATGAATGTCTGTCTTATCCCCCCTCTGCCTTTTAATACCACGGTTTGCCTTTCTCAACTTAATGATTTTAAAAAGGTTAGTCAGCAAAACTTGTTCTAAATGGATGCATCTGTTTGTCTCTCATCTATGCCCTAGAGAGAGTGTTGGCCTTAAGCCTAGAAACTTGCATATTATACATAAAATATTGCTGTCAGTAAGTTCACATAACACTGAACTGTAGTTGTTCTACAAACCTGTTAATAAGAACTGTAACAGGGAAAATTGAACTTTGAGCTTTATTGCGCTATTGAATGGCTTTAGCTCGATTTTGTGCATAAATCTTACTTGAATAAATTAATCCTTTAGCAACTGCTTGAAAAGAGCAGTGATTATTTTACAAAAGGATAGTAACATAGCTGAATAGTTATAATTGAAACCAAAGTTGCATTACAGTTCAGAATGTATATGTCTAGCTTGTAAAGATAAGTATAACTATTTATTAAAGTATAACACAGATCATTAATTGTTTGACTATTTAACTTAAAAACTAGTTAAAGTGTTTCTCATATTAATATATGTATATGCAAAAATGTTTATAGACGCATTCTAATAGGAAATTATTATGCAAGCATGAATGGTTTTCCTACAAGGAAGATTCTGACATGGTTAACAGTCCAAACCTAATCGGAGTGTATCCCACATACACATGAACAATCTGAGGGCATTCTTACTGGTGCTCTGGCTACACCTTTAACATAAAATCTTGCACAGGTACAATATGTTTACAGTTCCTTAACATTAAAGCTCCTATTCACTTAAATGAAGATATACATTTTGGCTAAGTTTACTAAGTAATAATATTAATCTTGTTGTTGTTCAGTCATTCAGTTGTGTCCGACTCTCCGTGACGCTATAGACCACATCACGCCATTCACAACTTGTGTCTGGTTGTGCTCAACCATAAGGTTTTCATGGCAAAGATACAGGAGTACCGCAATTTGTCTGATCTATCTGCTATGACCTGTCTGTTTTTGGTGACCCTATATGACAGTGGTTTCCAAAACGATCCTCAAGGCACCCCAGACAGTTCAGGTATTCGATTTAACAGTGTGAACACCGGTGAGGATATCAGAATTAAACAGGAGCCTCTAATTTTCTCATCTGTGTTCACATAGTTAAATCAGAAATTTGGCCTGTGTGGGGTTCCTTGAGGATCGGATTGGAAACCACTGCTACATGGTATAGCTCACAGCTTCACTGAGGCACACAAGCCTTCACCACAACAAGGTAGCAATCCAGAAGAGGAATATTGATCTTAATTTGAATAAACGTTACTGTTAGTACTGTTTTTCAATGTAGATTCTGGATGTTTGGTAAAGTGGCAACGAAATTACTTACAATGCTGTGTGCCTAAAATATTAATCCATACTTTATAACATTTCAGAGATTGTAACCAATTAATATATGCTGTGACTGACTGCAGTTTTTGGGTATGCAGTATTTTGAGTTAATTAATTATGCACATTTCGCTAATGATGTTCCATGCCAGATTTTGGCTGATTTTCTGAATAGTCTTAGTGTAGTTTATGAGTTTTCTTACTGCATTGATTTAGATGAAGGGGGTACTCATCCACCAAAAACATTGTGCATGAAAATGTGTTAATAAAATGTAGCAATTAAATTTATTGATATGCACATCTCCCTTAACGATATATCGAGAACACTGATCTCCAACCGTCTGCTCAAAGATTCCCAGAGTGGTCATGATTTAAGTTTTACACAGTGTGAATACATATGTTGATACACTGCTCTAGACACTTCAAAATATTATCAGTTACTCTCTGAAAGGTGGACAATATTAATACATACAAGAATACCACTTCTATAAAGGGAAGTTTTCAGTTATATTTAAAGTGAAGATTAGATAATATTCATCCAAAAGCTTCTCTTGAAGAATCTTGGAATGATGTTAACAGAAAAACAAATTACCACAGAGGCACATCTGTATCTCCAACACACAATAAATATCACCATTTTCCTGATTAATTCTTTTTTATTGAGGGAAGGAAAAAATAAAGTAGTTGCAATACACATTTGTAAAGTGCAATACATAAATATGGTTCACAGTGACTTTAAAATACAGTAGATCAATGCATGTACTGAGACATTGTATATATTCAAATACAATATCTTGGATTTATATTGAAAGAAGACTGTATCCGTTCTTTGGTGGGTATAGAATCCATTAAGATGTGCGTAAGTCCTGTATTTATCATAATATAATTCAGCGTATTTAAAATCACTTGAAGATTTAGGCTTTCAGACTTCCATTGCCTAGAAATGTGACTTTTAGTGGCTAAAACTAAAAGTTGTAGTAATTTATTCTGAGAGGTTGATAAATTATGATGGTATATTGCCAAGAGGCAAGTATTAATATTAGGCATGAGAGGGGTTACAAAAAAATTAGAGGCCATACATACTTTTCTCCAAATGTATTGATCTTTAGGACAGGTCCACCTGATGTTTATGAAGGTGCCAATTGTTGAACAACCCCTGAAAATAATTTTGACTTTCCTGAGGTTTCAATGTACAGAGCCTTTAGGCTGTAATATATTTTCTATGCAATATTTTTATGGAAGTTTCCAAGATACTGTAATTAAATGATCCCTGTGAAAGATTAACACAAGCCTCCTCCCATTTATCTAACCCCCAACCTGACCTTCTAGAGGTGAATTAAAGATATCATAGAGAGAACCTAACTACGTGTTAAGGGGGCATCTTTGCAGATATGAGAGAACCAACTTATTTTAGGAATCCCCAAACCCCTTACTGTGGTAGCAATGAAGTGCTTGACTTGGCAATAAAGTGTTCTCCAAGGGGAATACCAAAATCATCCCTGATTTACTTATGAAAGTAATAGATCATTAGCAAACCATGAATACAATCTGTTCAAGTCCTGAAATATCCACTAAAGCCTTCCAAAAATTGTGGATAAGACAAAACTGATGTAAAAGAGGAGAGTTCTGGGGTAAGCTGCTTCTTGGAATAAGCCCATATCCAACTGGATAATGATAATGTAATAATTTTATCCCTGGAATGTGAGTGCATCAGACAATGTTTAATAATTGGTTGGTAATTGTGTTATTGAGTGTGCTATGTGCAAGAAGGATAGCTGTGCCACCTTAAAGTATAATTTAACATTTGGGCATGAGAGGCCACCATTAGACTTATGCCTGTACATTATTGACTTAGCTATCCTCGGAGGTTTATTATGCCAAATAAATAAAAAAAATTGTTTCTGGAGCATTTCCAGTTTTTTAAATTATTTGCTACTAATAGAGGTCTAAATAGATATAGTAGACTGAGAAGTATATTCATTTTTATTTATTTGATGCAGCCAATCCACGAGATTTGATAGTTAGAGCATTTGCAAAGGCGAGTCATCGGGTTTCTAAATATGGGATGATAATTGGCTCTATAAAGCTTTATAAATGTAGGGGGAATATTTATCCCAAGATATTTAATATAGAACTTAGGCCAGGTAAAACTAAATCTATTATGGAGAGTTCATTTTCTGACTAAGAAAGCTGAATACCTTATACATCAGTTTTCTAGATAATAACTTTTAGGCCTGAGAATTGGCAGAATATATTTAAGGTATTCATCAGGGCCAGGACAGAGTAAACCGGGCCTGTCAGCGTACATAATAAGTCATCTGCAAATAAGCCGCATTTAAAGTGCTGAAGAACAGATGTTACTCCCTTAATGCCTGAGTTAGACCCAATAGCTTGGCCTAGGGGTTCTACTGCTAAGGCAGAAAGAAGGAGAGACAATGTACATCCCTGTCCGATGCCCTTCTAAATGTTTATACATGCGATATTAATACCAGGTAACTTTAAGTAGGCTTTGGGCGGTAATACGTATTGGCGAAATGTATAAAATGACCCTTAAATCAGAATTTGGTCAATACAGCATGTAAGTATTGCAATTCATCTGAATCAAAAGCTTTTTTTGATATCTAGCACCAGAATACAAATTGGGGTGTTAGAGTTCATTTGCCTTTTGCGTGATATTCAGAACTCTTGTGATATTATATCCTGCCTGCCTAATAATAAATAACCCTAGGTAGAAACTGGGCTATCTTGTCTGCCATAATCTTTGCCAAGATCTTTACGTCCCCATTCAATAGAGAGATTTGTCTATAATTCTTCTTGCCCCTCCTTAGGAAAAAACACCAATTCCACCAGATTAAGTTAAGGAGGAACTGGTTGACTTTCTAATATTGCATTAAATAAATTTGATGATTGTAAGATAAGATGGTCGGCAATTTTTTTCTAATACAGATTGGAGACTTGCCCAGTTTCAGATCCTTAATAGCATCTCTAACTTCATCAAATTTAATTTTGGAGTTAAGAAGGTTTAAATCTTGCTCAGTCAAAGAGGGTAGAACACAGAATTCTAAAAAGGAGTGTAAAATAAATGTGTTATTTTGAGCAGAGGAGGAGTATAAATTCTGATAATTCAGGAAAGTTTCATGGATTTTATTTTGACTAGTAGAGATTGAACCCGAAGCTGTGTTCACCTGAATTTTTTTAGATAAGGAGTATCTAGATCTTCTGGCTAAGAGTGAATCAGGCTTATAAGCTTTCATGAAAAACTAGTTATGAGTCAAAGCCTTCTTCATTAAATCTGATAAGTGACTAAGTCTAGTTCTAATATCATTTTTTCAATTTGTTGATGAGCTAGGTGAGAAGGACCCCTCTGGTTTAGTAACTTCAACTCTACAAGTTCTTTATGTAACTCTTCCTCTCTAAGCCTCCTTTTTCTTTTATAATCTACAGCTAGTGTAATACAGGTACTCAGTTTATGATATTCCCATAACCACCCAATCACAGTATCTTGCTTCAGGTTTGTTTTGAAAAAGAGATCTAGATTTGAGCAACTTGCTCAAGGAAAATTGGATTAGTAAAGAACATCTATTGTAACAACTGAGAGATCATGGGTACGGATAGATTTCAGCAGATGTGGTATAGTCAAATAAAGAAGAAACAATCAAAAAGGTATCTATCCTGGAATAAAAAGTTAAAAGTATATTCCCTATAAGCTCTCTCCAAGCATCCACCAAATAAAGTCTGGTTAGTAGGGAATGAATCTACCTCATTTTGTTAGAGAAGCGGCCTCTGCTCAACACTTTAATTCTGTCTAACTCAGGCTTTAAAGTAAGATTAAGGTATCCCCCTATTATTATATTACCCATGTCTTGCATTTTCAGATATTTTAATAATTTTATCAAAGCCTTATGAAAAGCTGTCGTTGGAGAATATAATGAAACTATAGAAATTCTAGATCAGCTTCCAGGAGATAAAGAGAAGCAAATCTCTGGTTTTCTGTCTGAGAAAATGGATGGTGACATCTTTGGAGATCCAGGTTTGCAGATGCCCCTAAAGCTTGTTGTGCTCGCTCAGTCTCCCAAGAGAGTGCTTATTACAGCATTTAAGTATGGAGGCTAATCTGTAACAGATCTAGGTATCCCACATTCTTTAATATTGTGTCTATGTTACTTTATCCTACTTTAAGCTAAAAATACGTGAATAATTTTGAGATATTTCAGATCTATCCCTCTCATGTATTTCTATAATTTGGTCTGTTATGGTTTCCAGGGTTTGCGTCCGCTGACCCAGATCATGTAGTTCCTTTTCAAGTCCATCTACATACCTCCACATTTCTCTTTGATCTCCCTCATTATTTGAGTCATCAGAAAGGTCCGAGGCTGAGCTGGGGAAGGAGATTAGCATATTGCTGATGCTTCGGGATTCTTTTTGTCGAGATACCTTGTTTGTTTTGCCCATCCTGATTGGTTGAGAAGGGCTGTCACAGAATTTTTAGATATGTATGGAAGTAAAAAGTAGGAGAGACTGCGATCATTTCATTAATATGAAATCTGGAAATGTATCTGACAAATACATTCCTCCACTGTTCTGAGACTAGAGGGTGCAAATGAACCTTTTTGAAAAAAGCCTTTTCTTCATTTTTGTTCAACCTTAAAAGGATATTTGCCAGAATATAGATGAATTCTCTTAATGAATCAATAAGAACAAAATTAAATGATCTTGTAGAAAGTAATTTAAAGTCTGTATAGTTGTTCCTGTGTTTAAAGACATTGCTAACTTCCCATTGCCTCCTATGTAGTTCAGTGCTTGCTTTTGTTATGTCACACATACAGCATCTGAGGGAGTATAACGCCAATGTAAATTGATCTAGTCGAACAGCTTAATTCGGACAGATGGCTCTGAGCAATTAGTTCCTCACATTGAGCCACTAGGTAGCTATTACATAAAAATTGCTAACAATGGGCCCTATTCTATTGCTCAATTCATACATTTATAAACACTTAAAATAACTCTTAATATTGCCACATATTCTATTAGCTTTCACTATGGGCCAGCCAAAGACCCAAAATCAGCCTTAGAATTCCATTGGTTTTTGCACGGCTCGAATATTACGAGCGCTAACTAATTAAAGTTACACAAAATGTATATTCTAATGAACCAGGACTGTAGCTCGCAAATAAAGTCTAACCTGCAATTTAAAAAAGTATCATGTTTCTGTTAAAACATTTCTGAGTACTAAATAGGACTCACAAGGCATTTTTCAAACACACAATTAGAATTAAAGCTTGGGAAGGCATGAAAACACATTAGAATGGATTGCACAACAGTCTGAATCCCACAAATATGCCATTAAAAAATATCGGACCCGGGACTCAAGGGGTTAATACATATACTGAAACCCACATGGACAAAAACAAATGATCTAATGCATTTTGTAGAGTGCTAGATTGCTTGATTGTGAGCCTGATCAGCAAATATTACTTATTGGCACTAATTTATTATTTGCCTGTGATTGCAGATTGAGTTTAACTTCCATATTTTACTGACGCTATGATGATGGTCTCATTTACTAATGGCTGTGTCTAAGAAGTAAATTATGGGCTTCCTTACATATTGTAAGATCATATGATCATGCCCCCTGAAATCCTACTTAAAAAGGCAGGGTTTATGAGTTTAGGCTTAAGGAGGTGAATTGCGAGCTGGAGTCAATAGAATAAATCTAAACATTTAGAGAAAAAAAAACACCCACAACCAAAATTATGGGTTACAGGCATTTGTAAACTTCTATTAGAATAGGGCCCAATGTTAGCTATGTGTCTCTACAGCAATAGGATAAACTAGGAATTTTAAAATTGAGGGATTATATAACCACTTAGCAGCAATTCAAAAATCAATCCCAATGCAGGCTCTACTCCAGTCCCATACACATCCTTAGCAGTCACTTAATTCACTTCATTATGTGGCTATGCAGGGCAACAGACACAATAGTTCAAATGACAAACCCCAACTTATAATAAACACAGTTCAGAGGCTAAATAATTTGTAAGCCCTTGTTCCCTCACAGAGTGTTCGCTTGTTCCCAGGAGAGAACTGCAGGAGTCCAGATCAGGACCCTCTGCAAGCAGCAATTTATGCCCCCAGGAACCTCAACAGCCCCTTTTAAGACTTCTATGTCCAGATCAACAGTCTTAGTCACACCACCATGGAGAATCCGTTTCCTGCAAGACTGTTTAGAGCACAAATCACATGGGCTCACTGCCTCCCGATCCTCTCTTCTCTGCACTGCTTACTCACTTAATTTCACCTCAAGGGAATCACCAGGTCCTCTCATGGTTCCTGAAGGCAGCAGTGATAAAGGAGCAGCTAGGAGGAAGTCTCTGGAGAAATCAGCTCAAACTGTACAGCACTTAGCACCCAGACCTCACTCTGCAAATGCCAACTGCCTATATTTATGAATAATGTTGGTATGGTTCAGTCCTAGGCAGTGTAAGGAAACCTTCTGTCCAAATAATATTGCTGGATGACTGATACAGAAGCTGATTTTAAGCAGATTATGAGCGGCCCCCTTGTAGCTGAGTGAAAACACAGCCTTACAGCATGGCAGTCGGCTCCACCATACATCACAAATTTTAATTCCAGATAGCCCAACCAATAAGCAAATCAGTTTTGGAAAATAAAAGCATGTTTTTTGAATTTCTCATTATCAACTTTTGTTGAAGCAAAATCAGAAAATAAAACTATTTAAATTTGAAACAGAAGACATAGTAGTCAGAAAAAAAGAATTAATATCTGAATTAGTGGACTAGATAAAAAAATATCAGACAAAGATTTACAGAATTTTATACTGAAATATTTCAAAGAATTTCACGAACCTTTGAGAGAAAACAATAGAATAGTATACAGTCTACCTGAATCAGAAAGTGTAAAAAATATACCCTGAGATTATAAGAATATATTTTTTTGTCTATAAAGAATCTGTGATAAGAGCAGTATATATTAAGATAGATTTACCATAGGCATAGGAGCATTTAATAATTATCCCTGATCTTTCAGTTACAACAGTGAATAAAATAATTCCAAAAAGTGACCTTAAGGAATAACAATACCCCTTATAAATGGGGCTGTAAAGTTAATTTTACACTACTGTATAAAGGAACTACTTTGTTTGTTAACACAGTGAAGAAAGCAATGATTTATAAAGAGAATAACTCTTTGAAATGAAGGCTTTCAAATAGAAATGGACTTGAATGGCTTTTTAAACTGAATAGTATGGAAGTATAGAAAATAGATTTTAGAAATATAAGTGCCTAGAGCAAAGCATTTGCTATTAGATAAGCAGCCTCTTGAATGACATGTTAGCATTTTATTATTATAGAGCACAGAAATGTGTTTTGGTATATTTTTTTAATTATTTATTTTTTGTTTACACTAATTGCTTTTTTTTTTAGAATATATAAAAGAGTGACTATAAAATGTGTTTGAATTAGGTCCTTATTTAGGTTTAAGAACATTGACATATTATATAAGTTAATACTGGTCATAAAGTTTATTTTGGAATAGATGCACAGTAGTAATATAGTATTGAATAATTATGTTGTGAATTTGAAGTTATTAAGCACTTATTGTCTCATAGTAGAGACAGAACAAGCAAACTTAAATATTTTAAATACAAAAACTAGAAAAAGTCAGAAAAACACTGAGATTCTTAAAGGAATGCCTGGGTAAGATAGTATTTGTACTAGGTTATGTGAGAACATTGAGAAATTCAAAACATGACTAAAGGAAAGAAAACAGAAGAAAAATTCTAAGGACCAGGATGGTTATAAACTGGTCAGGATCTATAAGAATTTTCATATAAAACAAAAATCACAGTCAGTAGAGATAATTTCCTCTGAATGGGAACTATCAGACATAGATGAATTAAGCCATGTACCTGGGACTGATAATGATGATATTCCAAATAGTAATCTATTTTTTTTTAGGCAGAGAATGACATATGAGGAGAAAGCCAGGGAACAATCCCAGACAAAGAATGAATCAATTCTTCTAAAAGCTAATTCTAATCAAGAAGGGGATTTACTAATCATAAATCTATCCAATGCCCTTCTGGATCGCTACCATGTCATTGTGAAGGGGCCTGTGTACCTCAGTGAAGCTGTGAGCTATACCATGTAGAGTCACCCAAGATGGGCAGGTCAAAGCAGAGAGGTCAGACAAATCACAGTCCGCTGGAGAAGGAACTGGCAACACGCTCCAAAACCTTATGAATTGGTACAACCAGAGACATGAAGTGCCTGACATGATGAGGTCCTTGGGGGGGTCACTAAGAGTCGGACTTGACTGAAAAACTAGACAACAACAACAGTCTATCCAATAGAAGGATTTTTGTTCTAAACCAAGCACATGTGTATGTCTTTATTATTATTATCCTTTATTTGTAATGCGTCAACATATTACTTAGCGCTGTACAGGAGTTAAGTACATGGCAAAAACAAAATGTACACATTGCAAAAAAATGGAAAGCCCTTTTTTAAGCTTAAAATCAAATGTACACAGAGCCTATTTATAAAGCACCTTATTAGATTGAAAACTCACAATTTTACAATATAAAGGGTTTGTGCATTACACATGAGGGTGATATATGCAATGTTGCAGTGTGAAGGCAATAGGGTTAAGCAAGTGAAGGTAACTGTGTGTTGCACTGTAGATTGTGGTTGCTAGTGGTATAATGTTGTGGAGTGTGCAGTCGTGCATATTAAGGCTGAAGGTGATACGCTTTTTTAAACAGATACATTTTTTGAGTTTTTTTAAAGTTTTGAGGCAGTCTAGTAAAGCAAGGCAATGAGTTCCACAGAGTAGGGGCATCATGAGAAAAGTCTTTAAGGCAGTAATGAGAGGAGGTGATAAGAGCAGAGGTAAGAGGTAGGTCATTAACACAGTGAAGAGGACAGTTGGGAGGTTATTTTGAGATGAGAGCAGGTAAGGTGGTGCACTGTTGTTGAGGGCTTTATATGATTTTAAATGTTGTTCTGGATACTATGGGAAGCCAGTGAAGACACTGACAGAGAGGAGCTGCAGACATCGAGCATTTAGTATGCTAAATGTGTCTAGCGGAGGCGTTCATTATGGGTTGGAGTGGAAACAGACAAGTAATGGGGAGGCCAGCAAGGAATGAGTTGCAGTAGTCAAGTGGAGATGTGATTAGAGAATGGACTGAAATTTTAGTTGTAACTTGTTAAGAGAGATACGTATTTTGGAGATGCTTTTTAGGTGAAACTGACAAGATTTTGTTATTAATTGTATGTTAATAATGTAAGAGAGGGCGGTGTCCAGCAGAACCCCAAAACGATGGGCTTGGGAGGTGAGAGTGATGAATGCATTGTAAACATTGAGAGGTATTTGAGGAGGAGTGGAAGGTGTAGTAGAGGATAGGAAGACTAGGCGCTCAGTCTTTGACATGCTGAGTTTGAGTTGACGGGCGAATATTCAGGAGGATATGCTTGAGAGACAGTTGGCAGCTCATGCTAGAAGAGAGTGGAACATATGATAGATAGATTTGAGTGTCATCTGCACATAAATGATACTGAAATCCAAAACTCAAACCCAGGGGAGGGGCTGTGCTTTAGCCCCCAAAACTCCTGCCTTTGAATTAAGGAATCCTTCCTCAGGATCACAAGGGGAAGGGTGCCTCTGTGGTCATACCAGAGTAATATCAGGGTTAATACCATCAGCAGGAGCATCACGAACAGATAGTCACAGGATCAGCATAATCAGTAAAATCTGCTCTTCAGTGCGCTTTAAGAGGCCAGGGAAATCAATACTACCGGCAAATCTCAACAACTCCCCTTCTTTCAGGATAGGAACATCAGTACATTGGGGTTACATGAAAGAAGTGCTATACGCATTTGTTTTCACAGGCCCAATCCTATACTCCCAAGACTTCTATATGTCTTTCATAACTTTCCAATCCCTATCCCAAAAATAATTTTTCAATCATTACAGACCATGGGCTCCATTCCATGCCTCCAAGATTCAGATTTATGAGTCAAGTTGACAATGCTATTCAAAAACATGATTCTGATGACTGATTCTACAAGCAACATATATAGCCTGCCTACATTTTTGATCTTATGGTAAGCATAAAGCGTTTTATTTAATTTGTTTATTTTATGCATTTTTTTTACTTTCTATAATATAATATATTTTATTTTATGTTGTGTTTTTATGTGACATTAGACATAGGTACAATCAGGACCCCTAGGATGTTAGGTAGGATGCCATAGGGGTCCAATCAACATGGATAGCCCCTTATCTAGGGCAGAAGATTAAGGACCAGAGCATGGTTGATCACTACAAGGTATGTAATTCATTTTGGTTTATCATTTATGGTAGTGCATTTTAATGTAATTGTTATTTTATGTAATTTGTATTTTTGTTTTATGTAATTTGTTTTATTTTTATGAAATTTTATGCATGGGGACTATAGAGGTTATGGGGGTCTGTGGGCCCCTATTTGGGTGAATAGTTTACATGGGGTCCAATATGGGTCCCTGTGGTGTAGGGTAGGGTGACATGGGGGTCCTTGAAGAACCCCTGCATAATTTCTAATACGTTTAACAGCATCACTGCCATGGGAAGGAGTTTATATAGATAGGGAAAATGGAGGATGTTAAGTCTAATGTAGTGTGTTAGCATAGTGGGTACAATTCTCCAGCATTGCCATGGAGACTACTGAGCTTCAGACTCAGAGTCTCCTGTGAGCAAGGTGTGTGCAAACATTACGGCTAGAGAGCAATGGGAAAACAGTCTTGGCGCGTGTCACCTTCATTGAAGGGCAGTTTTAGGAGAAAAGTGATGAAATGGCTGCCTAGTAAGCAGAAAGAACAAACCCCCACAGCTACGAAGGAGCCATTTCTGCTACAAGACCAAATGGAATGGAATCCATGTTATTTCATTTTATCTGGGGAGGAAAAAACAACAATCTCTTGCCTAATACTACCAAATGAGTCAGGAGGAGTAGCCGTATCAAATATATTTCAATACTATCTAGCCACACAACAAGTTACTAAATGGTTTCTACCAGTGGGCAAGATAAATTGGGCAGATATAGAACCCCAAAGGTTACCTCACAAGTCCCTAACATGCTTCCTCTGGAACCTGAAAGCTACAACATTACCCCTAGTAAGTTTCTGCCCAACTCTGCAATTTTCTTCATCGCTCTGGTCCCTTTGTACCAAAGCTGAGAGACTTAACAAAAGAAACGTTTAACTAAATAACTAAAAGGAATTAATTGTGTTAATATGTTTCACACACCTTACTTTTATTTAATGTAACTTGTCAATTGTTTCTCTCTGTTTGTTTGTCCGAAATAAAAATTGGTATTTTGGGATGATATTGACTATTGTGGCTTAATTTCCACCGATAGTATGGACCACGAATACATATTCAGAACAGCAATAGTGTGGAAGTTTACTGGACAGGTGTAGCCAGGATTCCGGTTGATGAGGTAAGTTTCCTGGCACTCCCTCTGCCTCTCCACAGCCTCCTTGTGTTGTTGCTGGCCCTGCTAAACATCTAAAGAACATTAATGCAATATCCCTTGTCATGATATGGCCCCATATCGCCATGTCCATGTGCCTATAACACCTTGTCCTTACATGCTCCCTAAGACAACCCAGTGCATGGCCTGTGCTATATTGTTATATACCTGTTCACCGTTCAGCTTCATTATGGATTATGGGCCCACATCTAGTGTCAATTAGTGATGTCCCGAACAGTTCGCCGGAGAACTATTCGCGACGATTTTCGCATGTTCGCATTCGCAACGAACGGCGAACATATGCGCTTTTTGGTCCGCCCCCTATTCTTTATCATTGAGGAAACTTTGACCCTGCACCTTACAGTCAGCAGACACATTCCAGCCAATCAGCAGCATACACTCCCTTCCAGAGCCTTCCATCTGTATGAAAGCCTCCATTTTAGAATCATTCTGTAGCTGCATTTGTTGAGAGAGGAGATATATTCTACCTGCTGTTGATTTAATAGGGGAATAGATAGCCAGGCTGTGTATTTAGCTTTAACTACACACCTGAAGGACTCCTTTGATATCTGCTGCAAGGACAGCAATACAAAAAGCCATTTTTAGGGCTAGAACATCATTTATTTTATGTTATTATTTTTTTCTGCTGATTTAATAGGGAAATAGATAGCCAGGCTGTGTATTTAGCTTTAACTACACACCTGAAGGACTCATGTGATATCTGCTGCAAGGACAGCAACCCAAAAAGCCCTTTTTATTTTATTTTACTATTTTTTTCTGTGTAATCTAATTGCATATGCCTGCCTGCTAGCGTGTGTGTCAGGCCTATTGCATCTAGTCTGCCAACTTTTGCCAGTGCACACTGACACTCATATCTAGTGCCACCTTAGTGTGCAGTGAAATAAAACAACCCTTTTATTACTGTAATCGATTGAATATCAGTAGCCTGCCTACAGGCGTGTGTGTGAGGCCTATTGCATCTAGTCTGCCAACTTTTGCCAGTGTGCAGTGACACTCATATCTAGTGCAACCGTAGTGTGCAGTGAAATAAAACAACCGTTTTTTTACTGTAATCGATTGAATATCAGTAGCCTGCCTAAAGGCGTGTGTGTGAGGCCTATTGCATCTAGTCTGCCAACTTTTGCCAGTGCATAGTGACACTCATATCTAGTGCAACCGTAGTGTGCAGTGAAATAAAACAACCCTTTTTTTACTGTAATCGATTGAATATCAGTAGCCTGCCTACAGGCGTGTGAGGCCTATTGCATCTACTCTGCCAACTTTTGCCAGTGAACAGTGACACTCATATCTAGTGCAACCGTAGTGTGCAGTAAAATAAAACAACCCTTTTTTTTCTGTAATCGATTGAATATCAGTTGCCTGCCTACAGGCGTGTGTGTGAGGCCTATTGCATCTACTCTGCCAACTTTTGTCAGTGCACAGTGACACTCATATCTGGTGTCACAGTAGCTTGCACTCATAGTACCACTAATCGTAAAAAAAATGACAAGCAGAGGCAGGCCACCCCGCAGGGGCCGTCGTGGTGCTGTGATTCCCTTTGGCCCTAGAATAATGCCCAGTTTTCTGAGGCAACGTACCCTGAACTTGAACAGTTCTGAGGACAAGGTTGACTGGCTAACACAGGACACCCAATCTTTTACAGCTTCCGCTCGGAACCTAGACGCACCATCCTCCTCCAGCTTAGCTTCGGGCACCTCTCCAGTTACCACTCGCCCACCTGCCGCCACCACCAACACTAGCACCACAGCCGCTTCACTTGATCCGTCAGCAGAGTTATTTACACATCCGTTGGAAGAAATGAGTGATGCACAAACATTAGTGCCAGAGGATGTAGATAACAGGGATATGTCCCCGTCAGGCAGCATTACACACATGGACGTACGGTCTGATGATGATGATGATGTGTTACCCGGTGCTGCTTCCTTTGTTGAGTTGTCAGATACAAGTGAATCGGTTGATGATGACGATGCGTCCGTGGATGTCACGTGGGTGCCCGCTATAAGAGAAGAAGAACAGGAGGAAAGTTCAGATGGGGAGACAGAGAGGAGGAGGAGACGAGTTGGAAGCAGCGGGAGGTCGCCAAAAGTATTTAGTGGCACAGTCAGACAGCATGCATCGGCACCTGGGGTCAGCCAGACAGCACGCCAGTCAACGCATGCTTTTGCCACCACCAGAATGCTGTCATTGCAGAGCTCAGCAGTGTGGCAATTTTTTTCTGGTGTCTGCCTGTGACAAAAGTGATGCCATTTGCAACCTGTGCGAAAAGAAACTGAGCAGTGGAAAGTCCAACACCCACCTAGGTACAACTTCTTTGCGAAGGCACATGATGTCACATCACAAACACCTATGGGATCAGTACAAGCAGCACACAAAGTCAAAGCCGCCATCCTCCTACTGGTCCAGCATCTTCAGCCACGTCAACCACTGCTGCCCTGCTTACCCCCTCTCAACCATCCGCCACTCCGTGGCTCGCCCTGAGCAGTACCTGCTCATCTGCCCACAGTCAGGTGTATGTCAAGGACATGTTTGAACGTAAGAAGCCAATGTCACAAAGTCACCCCCTTGCCCGGCAACTGACAGCTGGCTTGTCTGAACTCTTAGCCCGCCAGCTTTTACCATACAAGCTGGTGGAGTCTGAGGCGTTCAAAAAATTTGCAGCTATTGGGACAACGCAGTGGAAGGTACCCGGCCGAAATTTCTTAGCCCAAAAGACAATCCCCAACCTGTACTCGATTGTGCAAAAGGAAGTAATGGCATCTCTGGCACACAGTGTTGGGTCAAGGGTCCATCTGACCACGGATACCTGGTCGGCAAAGCATGGTCAGGGCAGGTATATCACTTACACTGCGCATTGTGTAAACCTTGTGACGGCTGCCAAGCAGGGAATACGTGGCTCTGCAGAGGAGTTGGTGACACCGCCACGACTTGCAGGCAGGCCTGCTGCCACCTCCTCTACTCCTCCTACTCCATCCTCTTCCATAACCTCCTCGGCTGAGTGTCTTGCTCCACATCAACGGCACCCCCCCAGCTCCACAGGTACTATTACACATCCCGGATACGGCAGTGTCACGCCATCTTGGGGTTGACTTCCCTGAAAGCAGAGAGTCACACCGGACCAGCACTCCTGTCCGCCCTGAACGCACCGGTGGATCAGTGGCTGACTCCGCACCATCTGGAGATCGGCAAAGTGGTTTGTGACAACGGAAGAAATTTTGGCAAGTTGACACATGTGCCATGCATGGCACATGTGTGTAATCTAATTGTACAATGCTTTGTGCATAAGCACCCAGGCTTACAGGATGTCCTGAAACAGGCCAGGAAGGTGTGTGCCCATTTCAGGCGTTCCTACATGGCCATGGCGCACTTTACAGATATCCAGCGGCGAAACAACATGCCAGCGAGGTGCTTCATTTTAGACAGTCCGACACATTGGAATTCAACACTCCTAATGTTCGACCGCCTGCTCCAACAAGAAAAGGCCGTTAACGAGTATTTGTATGACCGGGAAGCTAGGACAGCCTCTGCGGAGCTGGGGATTTTTTTGCCACGTCACTGGACGCTCATGCGCAATGCCTGTAGGCGTATGCGTCCTTTTGAGGAGGTGACAAACCTGGTCAGTCGCACCCAAGGCACCATCAGCGACATCATACCATTTGTTTTCCTACTGGAGCGTGCCCTGCGAAGAGTGCTGGATCAGGCCGTAGATGAGCTTGAAGAGGAAGAGTTGTGATCACCATCACGGCCAGAAACAGCCTTATCAGCATCGCTTGCTGGACCTGCGGCAACGCTGGAAGAGGATTGTGAGGAAGAGGAGTCAGAGGAGGAATGTGGCTTTAAGGAGGAGGAGGAAGACCAACCACAACAGGCATCCCAGGGTGCTCGTTGTCACCTATCTGGTACCAGTGGTGTTGTACGTGGCTGGGGGTAAGAACATATCTTCAGTGAGATTACTGAGGACGAGGAACGGGACATGACTAGCTCGGCATCCAACCTTGTGCAAATGGGGTCTTTCATGCTGTCGTGCCTGTTGAGGGACCCTCGTATAAAAAGGATGAAGGAGAATGACCTGTACTGGGTGTCCACGCTACTAGATCCCCGGTATAAGCAGAAAGTGCCTGAAATGTTACCGAATTACCACAAGTCGAAAAGGATGCAGCACTACCAAAATAAATTAAAAAGTATGCTTTACACAGTGTTTAAGGGTGATGTCACAGCACAAAGGCAATGTAACAGCGGAAGAGGTAAACATAATCCTCCTCCTCCTACGAACACGCTGGCAAGGAGAGGATGCTTTACAGACTGTTGTTGATGGAGGACATGCAGAGCTTTTTAAGTCCTATGCATCGCCACAGCCCTTCGGTGTCCACCCTCAGAGAACGACTCGACCGTCAGGTAACAGACTACCTCGCCATAACTACAGATATGGACACTATGAGGAGCGATGAACCCCTTGACTACAGGGTGTGCACACTTGCCCTGTGGCCTGAGCTATCCCAATTTGCCATGTAACTTTTGTCCTGCCCCGCTTCAAGTGTCCTGTCAGAAAGGACCTTCAGTGCAGCAGGAGGTTTTGTCACTGATAAGTGAAGTCGCCTAGGTCAAAAAAGTCTAGATTACCTCACCTTTATTAAGATGAATGAGGGATGGATCCCGAAGGGATTGACAGTGGGCGATACATTAGATTAAAAAAGGCCTGATAGATGAGCAGCCTTGAGCTAATAATGGTCCACACGCTGCTGTATTTTATCCCTGAATGCCGGATGACTTGCGTGACTTATCCGCCACCAACTAGGGTTCAAGACGCAATGTTTTAGGGCACTTTCTGCCTGGCGAACTAACATCAATTTTTCTGGTAGCTGCAACAATACCTAATTTTTGCATTTAAATTATTTTATTTTAGAAGGCGTACAGCATGTAATGAAAAATAAAGCATTTTTGAACAGTCTTGCATAACAGTTGTGCAAAAATACATATTTACAATAGAGACATTTTAAGGAAGCTGGCTATTCCTTCTTATTTTTACTTTTTAGGTTAATCATTTTTCTTATTTTTTACTGTGATTGCAATTTAAGAGATACCTAAAACATGGTAAAACAGACAATAGCAAAGAGTATATCTGCAGGAAACACCAAAGTCCTATTAGCTATCATCCCTCCAGCACTATTAGCTTATTATTTACAATATCTAACCTAAGGCAATCACCCTTGGGTTACCCTAGGGCAGGCTTCAGTAAGCGACCTCTCCTTTCCTGGGATGATTTTGCCGCCGGTTTCTTCTGAAGGGTCTCCAGGGCTCCCCCACTCCGGTCCTTCCCCCAGTGACGCTTCAACCAGTAACAAATGTTTTATATTTGTAAAGCGACCCAATAATCCCCCTTGATAGAGGTTTATCTTTACAAAATTTGGAGAACCAATTTAAGACCGGTGTACCCTGTTTCTGGGTCAGGGAGTGTGTGAAATGCCTCAGCCTACAGTAATTGTAATGTTCTGACAGCGGTAGCTCATGCTTGTCCCTCAGTTCCTCATAGGTGAGCATCTGGCCCTTTACTAACCAGTGTCCCAGTCTATCTAGTTTCCTTGACCTCCATCAGTGTTGTGATGTTGTGCTCATGTGTTTCGGGGGCCTTAGGGTGGTCAAGAATTGGGGTCATTTGGGTGGATCCAGGGAACAAACCTGTGTGTTTCTTGGCCCATTTCCAGTATGATAGTGAGTGTCTGATTAGGGGGTTTGGCGAGTTTTTAAGGCTCTGAGGCAATTCTGATAGCAAAGCCACCTTGTCCCAGGATAAGGGCCTTAAAGTGTGGTTCTCTAAATACATACAGGCTGGTTGATGACATATAGAATGTGCTATTGGGAGGAAGGATAGGTAACGTAACAGGTATTAAACTGATAGGAATGAGTATTACAACTTAATACAACTCTCTTATCTGGTGGCAGCTTAGATTGCACGTGCAGTGCCCCAAATTCGAAGTAGGAGGTCCGACCAAGCATCTTTTTCCATCTCCCTGTTCTAAAAATCCATGCCATATACACGTCCCCTAATAGTGGACTTAACAGGGATTAAACCGATAGGAATAGTACTACTTAACAGTACACACCTTATAATAACGCAGACAGAGGCAACGGGTATAATCTTCCATGCTGTGCAGTGGAAGCCCCCAGACTCTGACCTGTGTATAATCTTCCATGCTGGGCAGTGGAAGCCCCCAGACTCTGGGAGTCTGAAGAAGAGGAGTCAGAGGAGGAAGGTGGCTTTGAGGAGGTGGAAGACCAAACACAGCAGGCGTCCCAGGGGGCTTGTTGTCACCTTTCGGGGACCCTTGGTGGCTGGGTGGAGGAAGAGACCTTCAATGACATCAGTGAGGACAAGGAACGGGACATGGCTAGCTTGGTATCCAACCTTGTGCAAATGGGGAGTTTGCGGTTGTGCAAAGGGACTGTTTGCGGTTGTTTGCAGTGCATTAAACGGGGAGATTGGTCTGTTACTGTGAAGCGGGTGTAACCCTTACACTACCTGATCGATACAACATCATACCTGATGTTTTAAATTATTATCGTTTATTTGTAACACGCCGACATATTCCGTAGCGCTGTACAAGGGGAGAGAACAGGGAAAAATACAATATTAACAAGTGAAAAATGGAGGGCCCTGTTTTGAGCTTAGAGTCTTTCTAGAAAGTGCTTTTTCCCAAAGCACCCTGGAAGACTGAAAACTCGCTACTTACAATCTAAAAGGAATGGAGGAGGCAGAAGTCTGGGGAAGAAAAGTAAGGAATAGCAGGGTCAGAAGGGATGTGTGAAAGTTTGCTTAGGTGGGAAGATGTAAGAACCTGGAAATAAGTGGTGGAGTGTACATTTTAGACATGGAGGAGCAAATTGAAATACATGGATTAAGGACAGAGTTAATAACCTTGTTGCTGAAAAGAGTAGATGAGAGGTGGGACTGAGTGAGGGGTCATGGTTAGGAGATAGAACTCCAGCCGCAGAATAAGCAGGGAGAGGAGATGAGTTTTAAAGCATGTTATTACAAACAATTTAGGAATGTTAGGTGATTTATGCCCTTTATGGCTTAAAACCAGACTCTGCATCAACTATGTAATTTTCCGTGGGAGTTTTGCTATGGATCTCCGTCCGGCATGCCACAGTCCAGGTGTTAGTCCCGTTGAAACAACTTTCCCATCACTATTGTGGCCAGAAAGAGTCCCTGTGGGTTTTGAAATTCTCCTGCCCATTGAAGTCTATGGCGGTTTGCCGATGTTCGTCCGTTCGCGAACATTTGATGGAATTCGCGTCCGCGGTGCACGAACCGAAAATTTGATGTTCGCAACATCACTAGCCACAATCAGTACCAACCATTCTTGCCTTTGATTCCTTAAGCTGCCTGATGACATTTCTACCACCCTAGTGTATAACTCCCAATATTGTAATGTAGATGACATATCTTCCCATGCTTGTGACATACATGATCATTCTCAGTACTGTGATGTGGTCAGGGTCAATGCTGTTGATGATCATTGTTAAGGGTGTGGCTAGCCCTTTAATAGACAATACATTAGAGCAACACCTGTTTTATACCATGTGGGCTTTTTCATTTGTATTAACCTCTTGAGTAATCTTTTCTATTTAACCCTTGAGGTTGATATGTTATGTGGAGTTGTAATAGAGCAAAAAGTTGATGTTCCCAGATGTATACTGACTCAAGCATATTAAAAAAAAAAAATCAATATTTGTGCCTATGGAACTGTTAAATATTCATTTAGAATGCATTTCAATGTTTTTTTCATGATTCTTAGTATTGTACTGTATTTTTAACTGCTTTTAACAGTTCCCAGCTAGGCTTCTAAAAACATTACATACATTTTTGTTCATAAATCTCCTTATGTTAGGGTTTATGCAGCTTTATTAAGTTGTGTGCACTGTAAATTGAGAAATGAATTTGAGTGAAAATGAATGGAAAATCATACCGTAGTTTAGTAAGATTTGTATTTTCATTTGAAATCCATATTGGAGACAGGAACAGCACAGCTGTCAGACATCCTTCATGAAGGTAAGCAGAAGGCAAGAACACAGGGGCTAACTGCACTAGAGCTTACATTTAACTTTTTTTGATACAACTTATCAAAAGGGTGACTTCTCTGACAAAAGACAAATAAGCTGAGTGTTTATAAAATTCTATGTCTTTTCTTAGCTGTTTCTTCTTTTTAAAGTAGACTTGCATTATATTGTGGTACTTCATCTTTGTCAGTGTCAGGATATGTCTTTTTGGAGCACAACACAATTGAGCGAAAAGAGATTGCTCACTCAGCTGACCAATTTCTTCTAGGACAAGCCATATCTGTGTCTTACTGCAGAAAAAATATTACTAGCATATAAACTTTATAAGTTAGATAAAAACGTACCTGTGCTATTGTGGAAGTAAAGTGTTTAATCCAAATTATGATAATTTGTACTTTATAAAAGAATGCTGCTGTGAAACACCAATTTGCAATTTAATTGCATCATTATTAATTCCTTTTCTTATAAATCAAACAAAAACTGTATATTACTAACCCAGTTTATATTTGTGTTCTTCCTTATGTTTTCAAAGACGAGCTTAATATGAAGTAGAATGAGCATTTCTTGACTACTTAGCTCTCCGTAAGTAAAAGACAATTGCCCTTGAAATTTGTAATTAAGTGGTTACTTAGCCATCCTGGAGATACAGCTGAAGGCAATTAACTCCCTCAAGCAAATTGGCTTAGGTTCAGATTAAAGGAGCCTATTTTTTCAAGCTGACATTAACACATTACACCTTATTTCTTTTCAGTCTATATAAAAATGTCATTTTTATTAACAATAGTTTGAAACTATAATAAATTAAAGTAATTAATTGACTGTAAGAAGAAACACACATTTGTTTTAAAATTGCAAATATTCTGATGTAGAATTGTATATAAATGCATTTAATTTAACAGAAATGTTAAGGGATAGGAATGTCACTCTTCCACTGCCGCTAATGTAGTTTTAAAATATGTCCCTACTTCATTAATTGGTTGAGGCAGAAAATAACTCAAATGTGCTTAAATATAAAAGCATTTTGTTAAATGCTGGCTTGTTAATGACCATCGAAGACTACTTTTATCATTCTAACCACAATTCAGGACAAAAAGTATTGTGCAGGAAGGTAAAAATAAAACCAACATCTTACCAATGAACACTTAAACAATAAAGACTATATAAATAGATGAGAAATCTTTCCTGCTTTGTCCTCGCTAGCACAGTGGCACGCAGCAGCCAGTTTGTTCATAAGTGAGAGCTAGAGTTAGGGTTTTTAGGGCTGGGTTTAGGTTTAGGGTAGTGGCAGATGATAAGCTTTACATAGTACTATATAAAGATAATCATCTGCCACTACTCTAACCCTAAACTCTAACCATAAACACTAAATTCTAACCTTACACCCTAACTCTAAGAACAAATTGAACAAAGTCTTTCTGGCCTCTGCATGACACTGCACTGAGTGGACAAAAAAGGAAAAGCCCTAGATGAGTTCAAAGTCTCTCGCCAATGTTCCCTCCCTTCTATGGCCCTTATTCTCTCCTTTAAACATGGACTGTACTCTCATCCCACATCACAATGCTTTCTCCTCAATACACCTCTTCTCCCACTAGGAACCTCTGTCATCCTCTATCATATATTTAGTTTTCTCCATTTGGTCTTTCAACACCACCTATCATCTGTCACAATACTTTTCACCTTCATCCTTTCTTTTTCCCTTTATCTCCATCTCTTGCTCCTCTCTCTCAATAACTCTCTTATAGTAATCCCTCTCTTACTCCTTGTCAACTCTTTCCTCCATTGTATTCATCTCCTTTAAGCCACTTGACCACAACACAAATTACAGTGAGAATAAATTACATAAAATGTTAAGTATCGGTCCTGAAACAGGTTGGTTCTCAAATATTGCCAGTCTAGTAATAGAACATGTAAACATAAACCCTAATATTTCACTGGACATTATTAGCCACAAAACCCTCTATTTATATCTTATGGCAAAATTGTAAACAAACGTTAAAAATGACGGTAATTAAATTGTGAGGCTGGCATTGCTGTTTGCCACACAATGTGAGGGTTTTGCTCCTCTGAGCAGCATGTTGTTTTTATTTTTAAAGTCCCATGTGCATGGTGTTGTTCGTGTAAGTGTTACTTTCTAAGTTCTGTGTGCCTGGCATTGCAGAGCCTTATTTTCTTGTTTTTTCCCTTGCTTAGCCCATTTTCCAGTGGCAAAAAGCTTAAAATATGGCTCCAATTTGTTTGCAACTTAACTCCCAGGATTTCTGGCTCTCGCCCCGTGCTGTGTATGAATGTGTTATTTTTTAAATTTTATTATTTTGGTTGTTTTTCTGTGTTTTTGAGTTACATGTTTGAACCAACTTCGTACTTCAACTGCTAGCCTCGCCTTGCAAGGCTCGCAGTGCAATGAGCGCCTTCAGCGCTAATTGCCGCCTAAGTCTTTAAAGCTTCAACTGCTCGCCTCTGTGTTCACATTTGAATGTCTAAAACAAGTTAAGAAAAACTGCTTCCAGCTCAGAATTCCGAGAAAATTAGTTATTACACTGCACTCTGGGAAGCTGAAATGGCCTACAAATGCCTCGCTCTTCAATCTATAGCCATTATCAAACATGGCTTCCTTTAAGCTTATGCATGCTGTATTACACAGCTTTAATGCAAAGCCAAGGTTGGATTAAACACAGGCTGAGTATCCTATCCTATCCATATATTTATATGCTTGCACTTGGGGGGGGGGGGGGACTCAGAAACTCAGGGACCTCCTCATGCTGCAAAAGCTCTAGCTATGCCAGGCCCTTGCCCTCTCTCTCATATAGACTTCAGTCCATTTTCCTGGTGCTCTATTAACTCCCTTGCCCTTGATCTCTCTCCTCTTGCCCTTGATCTCTCTCCTTGATCTCTCTCTCTCTTTTCTATTTTGCACTGGCAGTCTCCTTTGCCCTAAGTGTCTCCCTCCTCAAAACCCTTGCACACACTCTCTTGCTTTGTACTGACTGACTTGTAGACAGTCAGACACCATCATCCATCATGTCGTCAGTGTAAACTAAGCTTTATTTTTTTTTTGTGAAAATAAAAACCATGAGATAAAATTTTTAGTGTGTCATAATTTGTAATAAAATGAAGAGCCTTACCCAGTTATCTTTCTATCTAATTTTTCAATATAATGTCTCTCAAAATTGTTTTGCACCCTTGAAAGGGGGCAACTCAAAATATTTTATTTTGGTGGGGGAGGAGGTAGTCCCAAACATTTTTAGGGCATCGGGACCTCCATTCCCTTGCTCCACCACTGTTCAGTAGATAGGTTAAGTGGTGTCATGTGCTCTGAAAGTGATATTCCTTTGATCTTTTATCTTGTGGTTAATAGGAGCTGAAATGTCTAAAATTTTTGTGGAATTCCTGGTCAGCTCCAAAAAGTGAGCACACCCCGTAGCCACCTTAAATTCCTTTAGCTGATTCCAATCTGACTCAATAAAGATATCTCTATCCGGGTGGCTAAGGAAGTGGCCCATTGATCACTGATTGAAGAACTGTATAAAAATATGTGCACTGAAAAACAAAGTTATGTCCGCTTTGGGACACATATGTATGGTGCGTTTAATTCAGACATTCATTTTGCAACTTGTCCTGGTACCAGATAAATTGCCCTAAAACTCTGCAACTTGGCACTGCAACAGCAACTTAGAGCCCTATGTAAATCAGATGCTCAAAGTTAGGGGACTGTCATAAAACGGCTGCAGGAACTTTTTTCCTTAAGTTCTATACTAATGTAAATCTTTCACTCCCACGGATTAGAATACTCAGTGCACAGCCATAAATCCTGACTTAGACGCAACAGATTCCTGTGCAAGGCCTAACCAAACCAAACTTTACAGATGAGACAGGGCTGTTGGAGCCAATAGGAAATGGGAACGTCATAAATCTTATAATGAGTGGGAAGTGCAGGAGCAAGTGCCCGTAACTGGCTACGGAAAGAAAAAAGAGATGAATATATAAAGTAATTGTTTTTATTTATTAATATATTTTGATATAAAAAAAATTACAATTGTATTTATAGCTTCAATAAATAAAGATGTTTATTTTGTGTTACAGTATGGTATATTTATAGACAGTGCATTAGAGTGTTTGTTCCTAGGCAATATGGTTTTGTGTTACCCTGGATTTTATATCATAAAACAGGCTTAATACCAGCATATCATCTTTTTTAATTACACAAATGTTTATATTGGATTGTTAGGTGTCAAATAATGTGAAAATGTCATCCATTTGTAGTGCTTTTTGTGTTATAGTGTCACTTTAAATGCTTTTGGGAGACTCTGCAAAGGTTTGAAAACCAGTTGAAAGTGGTCTTTGGTACTCATAAATCTTTTTTTTGCTTTTTGAATTTATGGCAGTGCCCTGATTTGCAAATAATCTGTAAAATCTTCTAGCATAGGTTTTGGGTGTCAAAGTATAACAGATTAACTCAGAATTTCTATTCAGTGCAAAAGTCAATGGAGATTTATACATTGCTTTTCGGCTGTGTCATGAACTTCACTCGGAGCAGTAAGCTGTAGGAGTTCTCTCACAATGTTTTCGGGATGGGTGATTGACATAGCTATGTAGAATTTGTTTGTGCCTCTATGGTACTCGCTACAGTTTTTTCAGGTATTAGCATAGGGCCCTTAGTCTGGAGAATCCGCAACTTGTCCCAGCCTCCGGTTAAGCTATCCTGTGTTTGGACATATGGAAAATATACAACCTGTGACAAGGATTAGTCTTCTTGGCCTTTTCAAAGTCAAAGAAGAGTGGGTTGTGACAGTATGGTTTTCTCAGTAGTAACATATAGATGTGAGAGCTGGGCCATAAAGAAGGCTGAGCACTGTAGAATTGATGCCTTTGAATTATGTTGGAGAAAACTGCTTAGAGTCTGATGGACTGCAGAAGATTGAATAAATCAGTACCTCAGAAAAGTAAGCCAAACTGTTCACTGTAAGGTATAATCATGAGGCTTAAGCTGAAATATTTTGGCCATATCATGAGAAGACAGGAGGTGAAGATGCATATAGAGGAGCAATGGCTGACAGATGTGCCTTGCATGCTGTGGTCTATAGGGTCATGGAGAGTCTGACTTTTTTTATTCCATAAGGTTTTCATGGTTAACATACTGGAGCAGGTTGCCAGTTCCTTCTATAGTGGACTACAATTTATTTGACTTCTCTGCTATGACCTGCTCATCCTGAGTAACCCCACATGGTTTCTCTCACAGCTTCATTGAGGTACACAAGGCCCTTTGCCACGACAAGATAACGATCAAGAGGGGGAGCCATCATAGTACATAGGATCAAAATAGGTAAGTGAAAAACTATGCATGTAAGTAATATGATGGTGTCAAATTAGTTATAGAAATCTCCAATATTGCATGGTTATGCTAGAAAAGTAAAAGTTAGTGAACCAAGCCTCAAAATGAAATTGGTAAAATTGGGAAAGTGGTCTGGTGGTTTAAAAAATTAGAGCAAAGCATATATATATATATATATATATATATATATATATATATATATACTGTGTATATATATATATATATATATATATATATATATATATATATATATATATATATATATATAGTGCAGGAACTTGTGAACTTCAAATTTAATATGAAGAGTTGAGACAGTAAGTCTATCTCCCAGCTTGCTCAAATGCCTAGGGATAAAAATTAAGTGTAATCCCTGAGAAGAGTGTATGTAATGGAGATAGCCAGGCTTCAAGAACAGACAGTAGGTCAAGGGAATTGGGAATATGAGTTTACTACTTGTAGGCTGAAAGTTGCATGGCATGTGGTTGGGGGAATTGGTTAATAAAGTAGTGGGAGTGAGAGGAGACAGAAATAGGACTTGCAGAGGCATGTCTGCTTTAGAGATCTATAGCAGGAAGGGAATTGTGACTGGAGGAAGACATTTATTGGAACTGAAATGGAGATAAAGCTAGGCAAGAATACATAGTTAGGATGTTAGAGACTTGATGCAAAAAAAACTGTGGAAATAACTCTGAGCAGGAAGCAGGAGCATGTGAAAAAATAGACTGTTGAGTAACCATTATAGGCTTTTGGGTGGACAGTACATTGCAAGTTTTGCAATGAGCACCACCAGCGCTCATCGCGAGGCCCGTGGGACATCGCAAGGCCCGTGGGACTTAGGCTGCAATGAGCATCAAAGGCGCTCATTGCAGGGCTCGTGATTAGCGCCGTAAATACACAACAGCAAAGACACTAACACTTACACCAACAAAATACAAACCTCAGAAAAATACGAATTTAACAGCCGTAGTAATAAAAAAACATAAAAACACACTCAAAAACAGGACAGCCAGGAAGCATGGGAATGAGGCTGCAAGCCATTTTGAGTCTTATTTGACATGTTTCGTCACTCGAAAATCGGCTAAGCGGAAATAATTCTGAAACTGGATAAAAACAAGGCTGAGCAAAGCCAGGCACGCGGGACTAAGAAAATACACCACGGCAAGACACACAGAAGAGAAACACACGGTAAATGCACAGGGGGGAGATGCTGGAAAGAGACACATTCCCAAGCACAAAACTTGCAGGTTAATGAACAATGCAATGAGCGGCCCGTACAGTAGGAGGGAGGAAAAATTGCAATGAGCATCAAAGGCGCTCAGAGAAGCAAAAGCCTCACATTGTGTAGCAAACAGCATTGCCTGGCTTACAATTTTATTGCCATCATTTTTGACAGGCAAGTCGCTAGTTATATATAATGATAACACACATCCCATGAAAATGCTGCCCACCAATGTGAGCTTCATGTATTTGACTAGGGGGTAGTTTTATCATCATCTACACCTAGTCAAATGTAATTGAATTGGATTACATAGTCCAGGAGCTAATGCATCTGTTTAATGGAACAGATGAAGACATGATGTAGGTGCTATGCTCATTACTGGTTAATTCTATTGTGTGGAATGTTGAATGATGTACATTTGATTCATCTGATTATGATTACTGTGGTGTAATGTCCACGTGACTCTAGTAGATGCTATGCATCATTGTTATTATTATACAGTATTACCTTTCCACTTTTAAATTATTCCGGTCTTCTTAAACAGCCTCTTGTCCTCTCAGATCTATGTACTCCTCACACATGATATTAATGCACGATCTGATACATTTATGACAGTGCTCTGTACGTATAATAAACAACGATATTGTTATACCATTATCAATATTTCTGTGTGTTTCTAATGGTAGCTGGTTTGGGACATCAATATACGTAATAATTACTTGACAATACTATTTTTGTATTTTGATCATCATTCCTTCATGTAAACAAATCTATTGTCAATAATTGGTGCTCTAAAATATATATTAAGATTCAAACATATAGATGAATATATGTATTTTTAATTTATGCAATTGTGCCTATGAGACTGTTCCATATTATTTCTAAAAAGCCTATATACCATACATTTTAAAATATATTCCACTCCAGAAAAAAATCAAAATATTGTATATCAATAAAGCAGAGGATAGGATTCCTATGATAGTCAAAGGGACACCTCTTGCCTTGAGCACTTAACGAAGGTTAATGCCCCAATGCTGGTTAAAGTCCTTCTCCAGATAGTTGATGAGGAAGTTCAAAATGCAATCATTATCATCCCCAAAGGGAAAAGCATATACAAGGCTAATTCCCAATAAAACTGACTGGAGCCCTACTATACACAATATAAAAGCAAGTACAAAACCATCAATATTCCACTTTTGTGGAAAACACAGTGGGATTTATATGGGTTAATATCGCTTTAAATTCCACAATATATCATAATACTTAAATATTTCAAATTCATTTGAGATAATTTGTCAGAATATATAATGGGATTTCATCTAAGTAAACTCTTAGATATTATGGAGTACAATCACTGTGACAGTGTAACTATAGCTAAAAAAAAAAAAAAGCCTTTTTTTGCTAATGAACCGTACCTGGGTTTGTGTGATCATGTGGATGCTGTGGCTAGTTGACACTGGAATCGATACGTTGCTTTGACAAAAAAACTCCCACATTCATAGCTATGTATTTGATTGTAATGGGTCCCATAGTATTCAAGAAATGTGAATCATACTGACTATGATCCCTTTGTCTAGCTTTGTCTTCAACAAAATTAAACATAATAGTAGTTTACTTCAAATACTACAATAAATATTTTCTTCATTTTTCTTTATTTTGCAGGTCTAGATTAAGGGCCATTAATGCTAAATAGTCTATAATTAATATCCCTAATACTTGAATCTATTACGACACCTCCCTGGCATTCTATCAACAATATTACTGGATATCACATATATAGTTGTGAGCATGCGAGTTGTTGCTAACGCTTGCGCGCTCGTGCAGTTCCCCGCAAATGCGGATCCTCGTGAATCGAGGGGCCGCATTTGTGGAGGTGGAGGCTCCAACGTCGGCTGTGTTACACAAACACACCACACACACGACTTTTTAACAAAAAAAACCCAACCTCCCAGCCCCCCAAAAAACAACGTAACGTCCCCGCAAATGCGGATACTCGCGAAGTGAGGGTCCGCATTTGCGGAGGTGGAGGCTCCAATGTCGGCTGTGTTAACACACACGACTTTTAAAAAAAAAAATCTGAAAGGCGCCTCACACCCGGTTACACACACACACACCGCGGCCAAGGGCCTCAGTTGCTGGCATGGAGCGCCGAAGGCACTCCATGCCAGCAACTGAGGCCCTCGCTTCCGCAAATGCGGGTCCTCGCAAAGCGAGAGGCCGAATTTGCAATGCGGGTCCTCGCAAAGCACTTAGGGAATGAGGCAACCTTAACGTAACAGACACCGACACGCACTAAGAATCCCACTATAACGGCCGAACCCACGTGCCACTACAAACAGTGAAAACACACCAAATACTTACAAAAACGACATAAAAATCTTACCGATAGCAAAGGGGGGCACCCAGGACCTCTGAAAGTGAAGTTACACCTTAATTTAAGTCCAAATTCCCCAGTTCAGACACACGAAAATCCCCTAAGCGAGAGAAAAAATGGCTGCCGAAAAAAACGAAAACGAGGCTCACCTCGGAATCCTGCATTAACCTTAGAACCAACCTTAACGTAACAAACACCCACACGCACAAAAAATGGCGGGACTGTGCGCACCTACAGTCAAAACACACCAAATACTCACAAAAACAACATAAAAAACTTACCCATAGCAAGGGGGGGGGGCACCCAGGACCTCTGAAAGTGAAGTTACACCTCCATTTAAGTACAAATTCCCGAGTTCACACACACGAAAATCCCCTAAGCGAGAGAAAAAATGGCCGCCGAAAAAAATGAAAACGAGGCTCAAAGACCCAGGACCGCTCAGCCACCTACAACTTACCCAAGAAGGGATCCGAGATAAGCTCGGAAACCCGGATTAACCGCAGGGGATCCGAGATAAGCTCCGAGCCCTGCATTAACCCCACATTAACCATCGCAGTGGGGGTCCCGACTGCACGCGATCGGGGACCCTCGCTGCAATCAAAATTCAAAATTCCTGCGTTAAAGGTCCTTAAAGGACCTGTTGTAAAAGAAAAAAACCTTAACACTGTCACCCTTTCAATCATGGGGGTCAATACGGACCCCCATAAAACCCTCATTAACACTGTCACTCATGGGGGTCAATAGAGACCCCCATAAGCCCTTCATTAAGCCTGTCACTCATGGGAGTCAATACAGACCCCCATAAGCCCTTCATTAACCCTGTCACTCATAGGGCTCAATACAGACCCCCATAAGCCTCTATTTAACCCCATCAGTCCCATAAGGGTATATTAACACCATTATGGGCCTGTTACAACACTTCATTAACCACATAAGTGCCATGATGGTCCTCAAGGACCATCATGACGCTAAGTATAAACACTATTCTGCACTAGACCCCCCCAATAAAACATTAAATATCAACTAAACACCCTCTACAGTAACCTATTAACATCTACACTACCTTCCCTCTATTAACCCCCACCACTCTAATTACAGAAAATAAAAAAGCCTAAAGTCACAAAAAAATATCTACATTACATGAAATAAAAAACCTAACTCACAAAAAAAATAAACTACATTACACAAAATAAAAAACCTAAGTCACAAAAAATAAAAAAAGGAACATTACAGAAAAAAATAAACATTACAACCCCCCCTCACTACAGAAAAAAAAAATACACACCTGAAAAGGAAATACATAGAATACAAATACATATAATACAAATACAATACAAATACATACAATTACAATACAATTACATACAATTACAATACAATACACACCTATCTAATATACATAACACAATCTATCTAAATAAATTGCATAATCTAATATACATGCTATCTATATAATAATACATTCCCAATCTATCTAAATAAATAACACAATCTATCTACAATACATCCTATGCTATCTATATAAAACACATACCCCTAGCTAACATACAATAAATGCTATCTATATATTAACTAATCTAAGTCTAAGCTAAAATTAAATAATTAAGACCACTTACCTTTGCAGATGTCAATTAGGATCAGCCACCTACGAAAAAAAAAAAAAAAATTAGTGCAACACGTTTACAGTTCTAAAATAAACATTCTATACATTCTATACATTCTATACATTCTAAATATTCTACTCACCTTTCCGGCATGTCCCGTCCGGCATTCTTTAAATCCTTCTCCGGCGCGGCAGCATTAATAGACATACCTCAAAATAAAATAAACATAATCTACATTATACTTACCTCCCCGCGATGTCTCCGGCCTCCTCCGGATCCTCTTCTGCCACGCCCTGTAAAAAAAAAAAAAAAAAAAAGTATACTTATATCCGCACTCCCGGACATCCCCAACGCAAATGAGGCTCCAGGAGAATTTTCCAAAAGAAAATAAGCAATGGCGCCTTCTGATTCTGATTGGTTGCACTGACAATAGCCAATCACAATGGAATACACCCTCACATACTGATTGGTGAAGGATTTGAGCATTCTCATTGGCTATGGTTAATATCACATTTTTCTTCATGTAACGAGGCCGGAGACATTGCGGAAAAGTAAGTATAATGTAGATTTTGTTTAATTTACTTTGGTTTATGTTTACTAATTGAATGTTTTTTTTTACAGGAGTATCGCCGGACAAGCAAAGATTGCAGACGGAACATGGAGGACGTGACATGCTGGGACATGACATGCTGGAACAGGACATGCTGGAAAGGTGAGAATAAAATTTAGAATATTTAGAATGTTTAGAATATTTACAATGTTTAGAATGTTTAGGTATTTCATGTAAACGTGTTTGTTAATTTTTGTAATCTTTTTTACCGTAGGTTGCTGATCTGAAGAAACATCTCAAACGTAAGTGGTCTTAATTATTTTATTGTGGCTTACAATTAGGGTAGCTATATATATATAGATAGCATGTACTGTATATTACATAGATAGATAGGGGGATGTATTATTAGATAGTATTGTATATTAGATAGTGGGATGTATATTACATTATATAGTGGCATGTATATTAGATAGTGGCATGTATATTACATAGTGGCATGTATATTAGTGGCATGTATATTACATAGTGGCATGTATATTAGATAGTGGCATGTATATTAGATAGTGGCATGTATATTAGGGGTGTATTGTATTTTATTTAATTGTATTGTATTTTATTTAATTGTATTGTATTTTATTTAATTGTATTGTATTTTATTTTATTTAATTGTATTTTATTTTATTGTATTTTATTTTATTATATGTATGTATTGTATGCATTTTCAGGTGTGTAATTTTTTTAAACATTTGGTAGTGAGGGGGGGTTGTAATTTATTTTTTTATTTTCTGTAATGTTCCTTTTTTTGGTTACTTAGCTTTTTTTGGGTTCTGTAATGTACATATTTTTTTGGGGGGTGATTTTAGTTTTTCTTATTTTATGTAATGTAGATTTCTGCTTTTTGAGGAATTTAGTTACTTGAGGAACACAGTAAACACACAAATGTGACAAACAGCATTTCAACACTTTCTTTTATTGACCGTCATTTTTTAGAAACGGTTCCTGAAATGTCAAATACGGATATTAATAATTAAACAACTTTCCAAACATACACATCTCATTGCCGTCATTTTTTGAGGGGCAAGTCGCTAGTAATATATATATTTTAAACATAATCCCAACCCCATCACACTTATCATGTCCAAAATAGTAGAAAGATGGGCCTCAAATGCAGTTGTGTTTCCTGCAAAAAGAAAACATCAAAACTAAAAAAAAAGCATCTGTCCTTGTTCTTATAGTTTTTACACTGTTTACATTTAGTGTAACAACACTCATAAACAGTGTTTGTTTTACATATAATGATAATATATAAGTGTTTAGAGTTTCTTCTTCCTCTTCCCCATCCCTTTTGGGGAGTACCTTGATGGTAAACTCCTTTTATTGGATGGTTTAGTCATATCCACATCTAAAGGATTTTCCCTGAACAGACCCTTTTTTCTAAGAGATCTGACTATCATATAAAGCTAGGCCACAGTCCTCCATTATATCTCCGGAGCTTTTTCCACCCAATGCTTCATATTTATTTTCCAAAATAATTCCAGCAGTATCAGGAAATATGTTATCAGCAGTTAAAATAATTTGGAATTGTTTTTGAGTTTTTCCACCTTGCCGTTGAATTTGCCTCCATGAGCACTGTGATGCACCTTTTCATCCTTAACAGGATCTTCAGCTCCTAAAATAATGCTTGTCTTTTTTCTTGGAGTTCCCACATCCTCATCCCTATAAGTGGTATAGGTCTCTAGTTTAAGTTCTCCTGAGAGTTCTGACCCGGTGGCCCATTTTATCCCTCTTGCACATTGGACATCTCTTTCTCTGTTTTTGCTCTGTTTCAGGTCTATCATTAAAAGAATGTCCTTCATAGGAAAGATTGCATACACTACCCTTATCACATTCAGAGCTGCAATATCCTATTTTAGCAGAACATCATATTTTATCTCATACAGATAGATGACAGGACACATTATTTATGTACTACAGATTTACTTTGAATTTGTAGCCTACATTCCAGAGCCCTTCTGAATATATTCATCTTACTGTTCTGCTCTTCACAGCACACTACCTCTGTTGCCAGTAATATATATCCTCTTGTGTCACAGCTTCAATGTCAATAGTTATAAAGACTTCAACAGTTCTGGGATGAGACATCTGAAAAGGTCAGAAATGTTCCCATTCTGGGTTATATTTGGCTTCCTGATATTGGCACCAGAATCTTGATAACCTACTAAATAATTGCTGTGGTTTGAAAAGCATGCACTTCTGAGTCTGGAAACCAAGAGACACTTTCAGCACATCTTTCCAAAAAACAGATCTGTCTTTTATGTCCTCCTACCCACAGTAATGGAGTTGTTGACTAGTATCAGCAAAGAAGGTATTACAAGATGTACTTCTGTGCCTGAAACTCCATGCTGTTTTCTTGGATGGCTCATCTGATCCACCTGAAGGTATAGCACTGAAGAGGGTCTCTCTAATATCATGATCATTTTCTTCTTCAAAGGCCTCTACAGCTTCAACATTCTCTGTAACCTTAACCATTTCCACCTCAGGTAGGTTTTGCTTTTGATCCATGCTTTCAAACTGCTGCCATCTCCTTCCTGCTCCAGGATGGCTTGCAGGGTTTGACTCCCAGGAACAGCTGCTGGTGAGCTCACACTGGTTGGGACAGTTTAAATTCTGAATCCAAGTTGCAGCTGCAGGTGAACTCACAATTAGTGGGAAAGCTTGCAGGGTTTCATACACACACAGACCTGTAGGGAAGTTCCGATTTTCTTTTCCTTCCATCTGTGCACTCTGATGGTCTGTTTCTTCCCTTCAAACCACCAGTCTTTTTTTCTCATGCTCTGTGTACCTCTTGATTTTGGTTTTACATTACTTTTCTTTTTATACCAGTTTCACACATATTTTCTTTCATTGGGCCTAACACAGACATCACTCTGATTTTCTTTCTGCTACAGTAGTTTTTGTATTTAAATTCCAAAACAATCTTTATTTTTAGCCAGAGTGGGAGACCTGGTGGATACTCCTCTTTTTCCTCTTCCAGGATCAGCCACCATCTGGGATCTCAGGCCTTCGCCTTCCAGTGTGTGAGGGGGAGGTAAAAACAGCTCTTGGGGGTTGTCCTCGGCCAAATGTTGTGTAATGTCCCTTTAAGCAAATTAAAAAGGCATCTTGCACAATAGTAATAGTGGTTCTTAACTTGTTTCGGGTGGCAACTAATTTGTACCTTCAAACTATAATATCTAATAATCAGCACAATACTATTTTATAGTGTATTTTAGTTAATTTGATTAACTTTGTTTCAGTTGTTTTATGGACCACTTCAATTAATATCATGGAACTAATAATAGAAACCAAAGCCTACAAGAACTAATTGTAAATTACTTTTTTCTAATTTCACCAAGGTTAAAAAAATATTTGAATCTTAAAGACATTTAAAATGTTATAGATTTTATATAAACATTTTGATTAAGAAAGATGATCATTTTGTGAGAAAACTAACATTGAAATTAGCTGTATTTCTCACCATCTCACCACAGTCTGGAGCTTACTTCCTTGCAGCTGCCCATTTTCTGCTTTTCCTGAAATGTCTGGGAAAATTAGTTTTTTCTCAGCTATTTATACTTAAAAATTACACCATACTAGGGGCCTCATTCTATTAAGGGCCGTAGGAGATGAGTGGCCGCAAGGGATGGCTGCAAGCTACTTCCCTATTCTATTCCCTTGCAGGTGAGGGCTCTGGACGGTTTGTGGCCGGTGCCCTGTTATCCCTTGCAGCCATCCCCGCCACAGGGAAAGCCTTGGATCTTACGCGGCAGCAAGAGTTGCGGCTGCAAGAAAGCCACGCAAACCCTTCCATCAAGGCCGTAATTCGCTAAAACCGAGCCGCAGCTAACTTACACCAAAAAGGTCCCTCAAGGCTCTTACTTACAAATTGTAGCACCAATTAAGCAGATAAAAAAGCCATCCTGTACTTTGATGAGACGTGAAAGTGATTGTAGGTGTTAGAATTCATAGCACAACATTCCCCAACACTCAAATCTGCAAGTAATTTTTTTTTGTAATTCATGTTCAATTTCCATGTCCAGAGTCCCAAAGGCTTGGAGCATAAGAGACCCACAACGGCTGGGGGATTAGCCTCCTTCAAGTCCGTAAATGGGTAAAATAGACCTACAGCTTACTTGGGCCACAGAGGTGTCACAAAGCGCTTACTTACAAATCGTAGCACTAATTAAGCAAATAGAAAAGTCATCTTGTATTTTTATTAAAAGTGAAAGTGATGTTTGGTCTTAGAATAAATAGCTCAACATTCCCCTACTCTCAAATCTGCAAATAAAGAAATTTAATTTAATGTTCATTCTTCGTGTTCTATCTATCATGCAAGTCCCACGGGCTTGGAGGTCAATCATCCTCCAAGCCAGTACAGGCTTGAATAACAAGCTAAGGGCTTGGAGGTCATTGAAGCCGGTGGGACTTTGGATGCAAATGAAACCTAAAATCAAAGATTATAATTTGGCGATGTGCAAGCTTGAGAATGTTTTGCTATTAATCCTCATGTCCCCCATTGTGTTCCCCATAATTTACAGAACTTTACAGTGCTGGATTGAATATATATTTGCTTCTTCAATGCTTTGAGTTTGCGGCCTTCAACCTCCGAACATGTACAGGTTTTAACAACGATTTACTGGCGTCTAGGTCATTGAAGCCTGCGGGACTTGGGATGGAAAATAAACCTGAAATGAAATATCAGATTTGGGCGATGTGCAAGCTTGAGAGGGTGTTGCTATTAATCCTCATGTCCCCCATTATGTTGCCTATCATTTACAGTGCTTTACAGTGCTGTCTTGAATTCATATTTGCACTTACAGTTACAAGTGAGACAACTAATAGTCAACAGGCTGTGGAGCCTGAAATTGCTTTACCTGTGTATTGAAACAGTTTGAGGAAGGGTGGGAACCACTGGTATAAATAATTTTATACATTTTTTTTATACAGTATATAATGCTTTAGTGCTTCCAGATCAGTATATTCATGTTTTATAAATGTCAACAAAGCAGCTTCCTATTTTTTCTGCCACTTTATGTTTTAAATTGTATAGTTAAATAAAAAAAAGAATGTAATCATTACCACAAAATTGGTCCTTAATATGACATATGGGAAAATTATAGAGCCTAAGTATTTGCGGAGGTGGAGGCTCTACGGCACCTTACACGCGGTTACAAACACCCACACAAGCGGCACTTAACCAAAATAGATCTAACACGCAATCACTATATACGGACTTACATAAAAAAATACTTCGAACGGAAAATTTAAAGACTTAGCAAAAATACGACCTTAAAGGCTGAACAGCGCATGTGAAAACATTAAAAACACAATAAATACACACAAAAAATATATAAAAAGCTTACCCACAGCAAGCACCCAGGACCTCTGCAAGTGAAGTTACACCTCAATTTATGTCCAAATTCCTGAGTTTAGACACACGAAAATCCCCTAATTAAGAGTAAAAATGGCAGACGAAAAAAAAAAAAAAACGAGGCTACAGGGCCCTAAAGATGCAAAACACCACCAAGCACATGCGGCTTTTCAAAAAAGCCATTCGAGGTACAAGATACACTTTTACCAAGCACACTACATCATCCACAGCCGCGTACTACATACACATTCACCGCCATTTTACAACACTAAGTTACACAGCTACCCTAATGGCTTTACCTTCCGCGCGCAGCAGCTTTACACTACACACTGCACACATTGCTGACACTTACACCTCAGCTCCACAACAGTGCAAACCGACATTCTATGCTGCAGGAACATCAAAACAGATTGTCAGCTCTTCAGCACAATGCTTCCTGCATATATTACTTCCAAATAGGTAAAGTATATTCATTTATTAATTTATTAATTATTTACTTAGCATACAAAAATACATATACACAAAAAAAACACTCTCACAATAAACACAAAAGCCAGACAAAGCCCGACTCACAACGAGCGACAACACACAAAGCCTTGCAGTAAGCGCAAAAAGCAGATCAGCGCCAACCAAACAATAACAGAAAAAGCGCCTATCAGAAAAAAAATACAAAAACGAACAGCCTCGCAATGAGAGCCTAAGGCACTCATTACGAGCCACGCAATGAGCGCCGAAGGATCTCAGACCACCAACAAAATTAATGTCTGGGCCAAACAGCATTACCTGCCTTACAATTGTATTGCCCCGTCATTTTTTACGGGCAAGTCGCTAGTTTACTATAACAAGACAGTAATATTAAAGTGTGTTGTGTACTTATGCAGTGATTAGTGGGCAGCTGAGCGGGGGGGGGGGGGGGGGGGGGTTTGGTTTTGCCTGTGTAAAGGTATATCGGTGTGTGACTTTTGTAGTATGCTTGCATCTGTTTACTCCTGAACAGTATGTGTGTGTACTTGTGCAGTGAGTAGTGGGCAGGTGGGTAGTAAGAACCAAATAAAAACAGGGGAAGGTTTAGCATAAGGTCAGTTCTAGTATAAGTGTAGGAGTTTAAGGAGGGAATGCAAAGGGGGAGAACATTGTAGTGCTTTATACATTTTACCCACTGTATGAGTCAGTCCAGTGGCAACCTCACTCAGTGTACATCCTGTCATATGTATGCACTACTGGAACAGATGATCCAGGGCACATACCTCTGTGACAGGTGTGAGCATGTTGCCTATCTTGAAACTCAAATTGGAGAACTGAAGAGGAGAATTACAGTACCTACTGTTATTGCTCCACTGGAAAGGGGGTTGGTGCTCATGGAGCACAGTTTAGCTGGGCCTAGCATGGAGGGTGGAGCTGGGGCTAGTGAGGATGTCCAGGGAGGTATCTGGGTTACAGTTACAAGGGGAAGAAGGGGAACAGGAGCAGGAGGTAGGCCAGTTCTGAGTTGGCAAGCACCAAGAGATTTACCAGATTGAGTGAAACTGTTGCGGATGTCCATTCAGGAATGGCAATGTCAGATAGAGCTATTCCCTCAAACAGCCAGGAGAACAGTTCTACTGGAGGAGTGGGAGGGAAGAATAGGCAGAGCAACAGGCAGGTTCTGGTGGTTGGGGACTCTATTATTAGGAAGGTAGATAGGGTGATTTGTCACCCAGATTCCAGCAATCATCTCCTGGGTGCTCGGGTTCGGCATGTTATGGATCGGGTAGGCAAATTATTGGGAGGTGCCTGGAAGTGAACCGGCGGTGTTGGTAAATATTGGTACCAATGACAAAGTTAGTGGAAGATGGAGTGTCCTAAAGAATGATTTTATAGAACTAGGTAATAAGCTGAAGGCAAGGACCTCCAAGTAGTATTTTCTAAGATACATGCTAGCCCAGAGAGGCAGAAGGAGCTTAGGGAGGTTAATGTGTGGCTAAAAATGTGGTGCATTAAGGAGGGGTTTGGGTTTTTAGGGCACTGGGATGACTTCTCACTAGCCTACAATCTCTATAGCAGGGATGGATTGAACCTTAAGGATGAGGGAGCTTTTGTGCTAGGGGATATGATGGTAGAATGGCTGGGGGAGTTTTTAGACTAGTAAGTGGGGGGGAGGGATGAGATAGAAGTAATGGGGTAGTAAGTGTAGAGGGGGTAAGGAACTTATTATCTAGTCATGGGGGAGGAGATGGGGGAGGGTTAGTACAGTCAATGGGGAGATATTGCTAAGTAACTAAAGTACAGTGGAGGGCACTTCAGAACTACAGACTCATAACATAAGCTGTATGCTTGCTAATGCCAGAAGCTTGCCAGGAAAAATGGGAGAGTTAGAATTATTAGCAGTTAATGAAAAATTGGATTTAATAGGCATTACTGAAACGTGGTGGGAGGAATTTCATGACAGGACTGTTAATCTGGATGATTATAACCTATTTAGGAAAGATAGAGGCAATAGTAAAATAGGAGAAGTGTTTTGTCTGTATGTTAAGCCTGAATTTAAGCCTACAGTCAGAGAAGATATTTATGGTGGAACTAGCGGTAATGTTGAATGTTTGTGGTTAGAGTTAAATAGCGGAGGAGCAAATTCTAAAAGAATATTAGTAGGAGTATGCTATAAACCCCCAAATATAATTGAAAGTGAGGAAATGCAATTATCATTACAGATTGGAAATGTAGCTAAGCATGGGCAAGTTCTAATAATGGGAGACTTTAATGACCCTGAAATAAACTGGATAAAAGGGGAGCAGGTTCTTGAGTGCACTCAGGGATCATTATCTGGCCCAGGTTATACAAGAACCTACTAGACATGAGGCTATCTTGTATTTAGTTATCACAAATAATATTGAAATAGTATCAAATGTTGAAATAAAGCAACCTTTGGGAAACAGTGATCACAACACGGTCTCATTTAAGATTGAATTAAAAAAACAAAATTTTAAGAAGCTAACAAAATCTCTTAATTTTAAAAGGGCAGATTTTAATGGTCTAAGAGCAGTGACAAAACGTATAGACTGAGACAGAGAACTGACAGGTAAAAATGCTGAATATAAATAAACAACATTCAAATCCTTACTTAATAAACATACTTATCACCATATACGATGTGAATAAATAAAAGTAGGAGTAAATCACAACCCATGTAGCTTAGCAATGAATAAAATACGAAGATGAGGAGTAAAACACAAGCATTTCAATTATACAAACACGAGGGGACAGAAACTGCTTTACGCAAGTACAAGGAAATCAGCAAGGCTTTCAAAAGGCTATTAGACTGGCTAAAATAAAAAATGAAAAGTTAGTTGCAAAGGAGAGTAAGACTAACCCTAAAATATTTTGAAATATATTAATGGGAAAAAGGCCAGGAAGGAAGCTATAGGAACATTAAAATGTGACACAGGCATCTTATAATTAGTGACCAGGAAAAGGCAGATGAGCTAGATAGGTTCTTTTCTTCAGTATACACAAGGGAGGTACCAGTGGTTGGGTCACTGCAACATAATGGGGCTACACAACCTTCACCAAATAACTGGTTAACGCAGGAAGAAATCCAAAAGAGGTTAGAAAAAATAAAGCCCCAGGTCATTAATAAAGCCCCAGGTCATGATGGAATACATCCAATGGTACTGAGGGAACTGGACTCTGTAATAGCCAAACCATTATATCTAATTTTTCAAGATTCACTCAACACAGGGTCTCTACCAGATGAATGGAGAAAGTCAGAGGTGATACTTATATTTAAGAAGGGAGCAAGACCAAATCCGGGGAATTATACACCAGTTAGTCTTACTTTGGTAGTGGGAAAGCTTTTAGAAGGGTTAATAAGGCATAATATACAGGAATATGTCTATTCAAACAGGATTATAAGTAGGAGCCAACATGGATTTATGAAGCATAAGTTATGTCAAACAAACCTAATTAGTTTCTATGAGGAGGTTAGTAGGAACTTGGATCAAGGCAACTCAGTGGATGTAGTCTTTGGACTAAATTTGGATTTTGCAAAGGCTTTTGATACAGTGCCATATGGGAGATTATTGAGCAAATTAAGGGATACAGGAATTACCATAAATATTTGCTTATAGATTGAGAGCTGGCTAAAAGACAGGAAGCAAAGGGTTGTTGTAAATGGAACATACTCTGATTGGACTAATGTGGTAAGGGGTTCCTCAGGGCTCAGTATTAGGTCCCCTCCTTTTTAACATATTTATTAATGACTTGGAAGTGGTATTGGAGTGTGGTGTCTCTATTTTTGCCGATGACACAAAGTCTTGCAAGGTAATTAAATTAGAAAATGATGTACTTTCCCTCCAAAGGGATTTGCATAAATTAGAGGAATGGGCATCTAAGTGGCAGATGAGATTTAATATGAATAAATGTAAAGTTATGCATCTGGGAAGGAAAAAGAACCATGTGATTTATAATCATAATGGAGCAAATCTAGGGGTATCAGATATTGAAAGGGATTTGGGAGTACTAGTGGAAAACAACCTAGGTAACAGCGCTCAATGCCAAGCAGCAGCTGCAAAGGCAAGTAAAATAATAACATGTATTAAGAAGGGTATAGAAGCAAAGGAAGCAAATACAATTCTCCCACTATACAAATCCCTAGTACACCCTCATTTGGAATATGGAGTACAGTTTTGGGCACCACTACATAAAACAGGACATTTTAGAGCTGGAAAAGGTACAGAGAAGGGCAGCAAAGCTAATAAAGGGAATGAAGGGGCTAAGTTATGAAGAAAGACTAACAAAATTAAACTTATTTGCTCTAGAAAAAAGAGGCGATATGATTACCTTATATAAATATATCCAGTGTCAATACAAGGCTTTGTCAAGGGAACTTTTTTTGACAAGGGGACATCCTTTGAGATTAGAGGTAAAAAGATTTCACCTTAAAGAAAGAAAAGGGTTTTTAACATAAGGGTGGTTAATCTGTGAAATTCTCTATCAAAGGAGGCGGTGACAGCGGATTCGATAGATAACTTTAAAAAGGGATTGGATATATTTTTAAATAAAAAGGGCATCAAGGGCTATCTTGGATAAAGAGAAAGGGAGTATTTATCCAGGGATGAATCCGATCGCCAGTATCTGGGGTCAGGAAGGAATTTTATATTGTTTTCTCTGTTAAGACAATTGGCAAAGTTTCCCTGTGCTTTTTTTTTCTGTTTGCCTTTCTCTGGCTCAATTAACAAAAAAACTGCGTATTGCAGATCAGAAGAGATCTAAAAAAACTTGATGGACTTTTTTTAACCTAAATTACTATGTAAATATATACTATGTAACTATGTAAAATAGTGAGACATGATTTCTGTGACACTTCTGATTTTGCTTCTATATATTTTACACATTATCTTGATTAAAAATCCAAATTGTTCTAAGAGCTGAATTTTTCCTTTCTTTAATTCAGGAATTATTTTTCTCAGTCCACTTATTTATATTAATAATTATAAAAATCATTGAATAAATACAAACTGAAAATGAATATATTACCTATGGTATGCAAAAACATTACCATCAATTTCCAACTACAGTATATTACAGAACAATAAGTTATACAATTTTTTTTGTACTTAGCATCCAGTGAGTATACATTATGTGTGTAAAATTATCTTGTCCAGCAATATGTAAAAGATGCTGTTACATTCTTAAGTATGGAAAATAAAAATACTTATTCAGGAATTTGTAATAAAATGCATCAGCTACATTTGAATGCAGGTAGGTAAATTAACACTAATAAAAATAATACATTTTATACAAAATAGAGCTTATTTTTTGAAAGCTTTATCTCATCTATTTTATTAAAATAGTGAAAGGAGTGTGTTGCCGAGCAACCAACAATATGTAACAATAAGCATTTCTCAAAAAAACTAAATTTTGAAAGCTAATGAAAAAGAAATAGCTCTTTGTGTAGCAATCAATAGTTCATCTGGCCAGAAAATAGACTACTAATGGTGTTAGAACCAATATTACAATTTAACAGCTCCTTAAGAGAAAAAAAGTTATCACTATTTGGCTATAATTGGATGCGCTTTCATTTGCTTTTATCTTTTTATTCCTTCATACTTTTTAGGACTATGCTTTCAGTTTTAAGCAGTGCTTAGTAAGATATAAAATGGTTCCTGCTCAGCTAGTGGAACAATTCTTAAATCATTGTTTTGTCACTTCATTTTCTGTATCATTTAATCACTCTATAAATGACTTACAGGCCATGACCTCATGCTCTCGCAGTATAAAGTACATGAGTAGTACAATCATTTTTATGTTTGCCTGAATGCTTGCCAACATGTTTTATCAGATACAGTACAAGGCACCTAAAATGTCATGGACTGGAAGTACAACTCCACATTGTTTATGACTATAGTACTTTAAACCTTTTCAAAGTCAATATTTTTAAAAATAAATCTAGCTTCCCATTTTACTTTTGAAGAATTTGAACACATATCAAATCAGTAATCATATTCTACAGCAACTCTAGAACACAATTACATATTATTCACGAACAGCTCTATTAATCCAACCCAGACACTCATAACACAATTAATGATCACATGCTGTAACAAAAACCAATTCAGTTCTAATATGGCCTATACTTTCTCAATAAGTGCAAACATGCCATTAACTGAATCGAATTCAATTTTATTTGTACTATAATTTCTCCAAATTCTTGTTTTTCTGTAGTTTGTAAACAATGTTTTTATGCCTTCGAGTATGAATTAAATGCAATACCAGTAAACTATAATTGACATAAAAACATGTATATAATGTTTCTTTTAATGAGCTATGTTATTTTATTGTATTTTTTCTTCTATTTATTGCATTTGTGAATCATCCTCAAAGAGAATGAATGTGAAATCTAATTTTGACGTTAATAAAAAGTTAAATTTACTGGATTACTCTTGTAATTATTTAACACTGACACAAAGTCAAAACAAACGAAAAAATAAAATGTAAATAAAATGTAAAAAATAGAAACTTTTGAATTTACATTTATGTTTATATGTTTGAAGATTATGTTAACTGTAAGTTTTTATTTTACTCACAATGTTTTCATATCCGTTCACCTTTCTGCAAGACTTGGTCAAAGTAAAGTGCTTTATTTCAAAACAGAGGAAAATGTTATTTTAATCTATACTTATATGCCTCAAGATACTAGTCAAGGCAGTAGCAACATAAACTGAAACATAAATGACACTGCAACTCCACATAATAATATTATTGTGTTCACTGTGAAAGATCAAAATAATTAAAACTGCAAATTAAAAACTTGTTAGTCCACAATGTAACAAAGAGCACATTCCCTGTTGATCATGGAATCAAGGTGGTAGCCCCTTCCATAGGGCCTCTTATCTCCCTCACATACTATCAGACTGAGAAACGGAGTCTGGAGAGATTGGGGGTGGATGAATATGAGTGGGTTTACGGGGTCCAATGTATGCAGTCAGAACGGAGGGTTTGGAGGGTGCATTCCAGACTAGATTAAATTGTGTGGAACATTGGGTTTAATCAGAAGCATTACTCTAGCTCATGGGCCAATGCACAATCCAAATGCTTGTAGTGCTGGAAACTCCTGAGAGTGAGTGTTCTCAACCAGTACTTTCATTTGTTCCATTTGGCACCTGCCCCTTGGCTAGCTGCACCACTGAAATCTCCTTTGTACTCTGCTTTATCAAACTATGATTGTACTGCTTTCATAACTTTGTAAAGCAAGTTGTGCAAAAGTGCTATATATATTTGAATACAATAAATAAATAAATAAATAACTAAATTCTTGGCACTACAAGGCTACTTGGAATATATCATACATGCTTGCTACTAATCATAAGGGTTTATATTGCTTGCTTTAAAGTCATGCATCATTGTCAAATAATGTTCAGCTGCCATTTAGCCCCAAGATGAGGAAGAGAAACCAGCATACATAGCACATTCTTAAATATACTTACATTCAGCAGCATCTATGTTTGAAATATAAATACTTATTTGGGTGTTGTCTTTTTAATGGTATGAATATACAGTACTTACCATCCATTACATTGGGACTGTACCATCATCTAACAATCCTGTATCCAAGGAACAAGGGCTGCAGCAGCATGAGTACAATTTAACACATATGCACATTTTAAAAAATGATACTGATTTTCCCTGTGGAGCTTTAATCCACAACCTAACCAAAGGGAATATAAGAGATTGACTGTAACTTTTCCATTATGTTCCCTCAAAACCATCTTACTTAACTATACCTAAACAATGCCAGAACTGGCAACGAATAAAGACAGCACATTGTTTGGTCACAATAAACTTCTGGACATAATTCACCAATATGTATACACAACAAAGATTTACATTTCTGATTTGTGGCCAACATACACACTCATCACATATATAGTTGTGAGCGTACGAGTCGTTGCTCACGCTTGCGGGCTCGCGTAGTTGTGAGCGTACGAGTCGTTGCTCACGCTTGCGGGCTCGCGTAGCGAGCCCGCAAGAACTGCGTCCCTCGCGAAGCGAGGGACGCAGTTCGCCGCAAATGCGGGTCCTCGCGAAGCGAGGGCCCGCATTTGCGGTTGTGGAGGCTCAACGTCGGCTGTGTTAACACACACATACACACACACGACTTTTTTAACAGAATAAACCCAACCGCCCAGCCAACAAAAACCCAACAACGTCCCCGCAAATGCGGATCCTCGCGAAGCGAGGGTCCGCATTTGCGGTGGTGGGAGCATCCCAACATCGGCTGTGTTAACACACACATACACACACACACAACTTCATAACAAAAAAAAACTCAAAGTCGCCTCACACGCTTACACCCAGACACACAGACGCAAGACTTAACAAAAAAACAGTAAAAAAGGCCCTTCACACGCTTTTAACACACATACGCACGACTTAGAAACAAATACACTGCGTCGTACACGTAAAAGCTAACTGCGTATATCGCAAAAAAATACGGCAACATCGCAACAAAATACGGCCGCATCGGAAAAAAATACGGCCGCGAAAGACCCGTTCCAACCGCCGCGCATCAAAACATCACAAACACAAGAAATAAACACAACAAACACATAAAAAGCTTACTTACAGCACGGGGGGGCATCCGGCACCTCCAAAAGTTCATTTACACGTCCATTTAAGTCAAAACAAAGAGTTTAAACGAACGAAAATCGGCTAAGCGAGAGAAAAAATGGCCGCCGAACAAAACGAAAACGAGGCTCCAGACGTAACTACACTACACTTACTCGCAATAATGAAACACATACTATGCGGAACGGATCACACTCATATTAAACACCATTTTAACCACTACTACGCACAAAATGGCGGATGGAACGCAAATTGTAAGCTGGAACGCAAATAGCGCATGCGTATTACGTTCTAACGGTCTAACTTTCCAGAATGTTCTACAAGTTGATAAATACTGTCTATTTGACAGAGAAAAATACATTTCTCCTCAGGTGATGAACAGAGTGACTTCGAAGATAACTGCTGCTAAAACTTGAGAAGATAATTCTTTCCTAATTTACTACTTTACATTGTGCAAATTACAACTGAGAGGTAAGCTATAATATATTACTTATTTTCAAGACAGGACATCAAAAAAAAAAATTAAACAAGACAAAGAGGTTTATGTATACTGACAAGTGACACGCACATATATGCGTATAATGTATATTGACAAGTGACACGCACATTTATGCGTATAATGTATAGTGACAAGTGACACGCACATTTATGCGTATAATGTATACTGACATGTGACACGCACATTTATGCGTATAATGTATAGTGACAAGTGACACGCACATTTATGCGTACAATGTGTACTGACAAGTGACACGCACATTTATGCGTATAATGTATAGTGACAAGTGACACGCACATTTATGCGTATAATGTATACTGACAAGTGACACGCACATTTATGTGTATAATGTATACTGACAAGTGACACGCACATTTATGCGTATAATGTATACTGACATGTGACACGCACATTTATGCGTATAATGTATACTGACAAGTGACACGCACATTTATGCGTATAATGTATAGTTACATGTGACACGCACATTTATGTGTATTGCCCCTGCAACAAACTAATTAAACAACTACATTTAAATTACAGTAAAAAAAAATAAGTTGGAACTATTAAAATACTATTAAAATATGAGTCATGTATACTGATATGTGACACGCACATATATGTGTATCATCTATAGTCACATGTCACACACACATTTATGTATGTTGGCCAAAAATAAAAATAAGGCTAATTTAACAATTAAAATATGATTCATGTATACTGATATGTCACACTCACACAAAAAAATTACTTTCAACTATGGAAATGTGCTTCATGTATGTGACATATGTGTGTAGCACCCACCAAAAAATAATGTTAATTCAAATTAATTACAGAAGTATAATTCAATGAAATTAATTTACTGCAATTCAATAGATCACCTAAAACTCAATCTTTCTACTTTTTTAAATATTCAAACAGACTCTGCATCAACAGCGTCTCTCAACAATTTGCACTGTGCACTGTGAAGCACAATCCCTTTTAAAGAACACCAACAAAGAACAAGAGGTAAGATACAAAAATACTTTAAATGCTGAAAAGGCCATGGTTTGTTAAATACAAATAAAAAATTCTATAATTCACTATTTCACTTTATTTTTCAAACAGACACTACAAGAAGACCGGCGGATTAAGATTGGCAGGAGGGGACCCTCTGTCATTCCACACTTCAATCAAGGTAAAGTATTTAAGTATAAAAAAGAACCGAACCATGAGCCTTATTCAATTGTGAGTTGGCTAATTGAATAGGGCTTTATATAAGCGCATAATAGGTCTTCACTAACTAAAAACTTCTGTCAAAAAATATTTTATGTGCTTATATAGAGCCCTATTCAATTGGTCAAAACGCAATTGATTCAGGACCTAAATATGTTTAATGGCCGAGGGCCTCATTCAAATGTGATTGTTTAACAATGTATAACCATTAGAAAAAACACTACATAAGTATAACAAAAGTGGTGCCCATCAAACAGGATTTACATTTACATTCTTATTTTAATGTTTAACAACCTATAAGCCTTAGAAAGAAGCCTAAATAAGCATACCAACATTGGTGCCCACCAAACAGGATTGTATGAAAACTCACACAAACACATAACAAACTACATTTACATTCTTATTTTATGTTTAACAACCTATTAGCATTACAAAACTACATTAATAAGCATACCAACAGTGGTGCGCATCAAACAGGATTGTATGAAAACTCACACAAACACATAGCAAACTACATTTAGATTCTTATTTAATGTTTAACAACCTATAAGCCTTAGAAAGAAGCCTAAATAAGCATACCAACATGGGTGCCCACCAAACAGGATTGTATGAAAACTCACACAAACACATAGCAAACTACATTTAGATTCTTATTTAATGTTTAACAACCTATAATCCTTAGAAAGAAGCCTAAATAAGCATACCAACATTGGTGCCCACCAAACAGGATTGTATGAAAACTCACACAAACACATAGCAAACTACATTTACATTCTTATTTTATGTTTAACAACCTATAAGCCTTAGAAAGAAGCCTAAATAAGTATACCAACAGTGGTGCGCACCAAACAGGATTGTATGAAAACTCACACAAACACATAGCAAACTACATTTACATTCTTATTTTATGTTTAACAACCTATAAGCCTTAGAAAGAAGCCTAAATAAGCATACCAACAGTGGTGCGCACCAAACAGGATTGTATGAAAACTCACACAAACACATAGCAAACTACATTTAGATTCTTATTTAATGTTTAACAACCTATAAGCCTTAGAAAGAAGCCTAAATAAGTATACCAACAGTGGTGCGCACCAAACAGGATTGTATGAAAACTCACACAAACACATAGCAAACTACATTTACATTCTTATTTTATGTTTAACAACCTATAAGCCTTAGAAAGAAGCCTAAATAAGCATACCAACAGTGGTGCGCACCAAACAGGATTGTATGAAAACTCACACAAACACATAGCAAACTACATTTAGATTCTTATTTAATGTTTAACAACCTATAAGCCTTACAAAGAAGCCTAAATAAGCATACCAACAGTGGTGCGCACCAAACAGGATTGTATGAAAACTCACACAAACACATAGCAAACTACATTTAGATTCTTATTTAATGTTTAACAACCTATAAGCCTTACAAAGAAGCCTAAATAAGCATACCAACAGTGGTGTGCACCAAACAGGATTGTATGAAAACTCACACAAACACATAGCAAACTACATTTACATTCTTATTTTATGTTTAACAACCTATAAGCCTTACAAAGAAGCCTAAATAAGCATACCAACAGTGGTGCGCACCAAACAGGATTGTATGAAAACTCACACAAACACATAGCAAACTACATTTACATTCTTATTTTATGTTTAACAACCTATAAGCCTTAGAAAGAAGCCTAAATAAGCATACCAACAGTGCTGCGCACCAAACAGGATAGTATGAAAACTCACACAAACACATACCAAAGTACATTTACATACTTATTTTATGTTTAACAATCTATAAGCCTTAGAAAAAGGCCTAAATAAGCATACCAAAAGTGGTGGACACCAAACGGGATTGTAGAAAAACAAAGAAATAAAGTCATTTTTTAGTTCATACAAATACATTAAAATAATATTACATTTTCATTTTTATTTTATATCAGATACTGCGTCAAGAACATCGGAACAGGAGTTTCAACTGAGAACCACACCAGCGGACGAGGACTTTCAACAGAGGACCAGACCATTGGACGAGGACTTTCAACAGAGGACTACACCATCGGACGAGGACTTTCAACAGAGGACCAGACGATTGGACGAGGACTTTCAACACAGGACCAGACCATCAGACGAAGGCTTTCAACACAGGACGAACAAAGATTCTGCTTCAAATCAAACTTCAACCAAGGTACAGTATAACAAGTAAAAAAAGAGAAAAATTAATTAATATTCTTCTTTAATGTTTAACCACCTATAAGCCTTAGAAAATAGCCTACAGAAGCATACCAAAATTGTGGCGCACCAAAAAGGATTGTAGAAAAACACAGAAATAATGCAATTTTTTCGTTAATACAAAGACATTCAAATAACATAACATTTTCATTTTTATTTTATAACAGATACTGCATCAAGAACATCGGAACAGGAGTTGGAACTGAGGACCACACCAGAGGACGAGGACTTTCAACAGAGGACTACACCATCGGACGAGGACTTCCAACACAGGACCAGACCATCGGACGAAGGCTTTCAACACAGGACCAACAAAGAATTTTGCTTGAAATCAAACTTCAACCAAGGTACAGTATAAAAAGTAATATCTATCATCTATCTCTTATTTGTCTTTTAGGGCCAATAATCTTTAACAATAAATACAAACTTCAATGTAAACTTAAAAAATAAATTGGCATAGTCCAAAAAAGTCTAAAAACACAGAATCTATACAATTTGTCATTGTAACATTCCAGTCCTAAACCCTAATTTAATTGCCATTTGACAAATTGAATAGTGCTGTAAATAAGGACATAACATCTTTTTTAAAATACCTTTTTAGTTACTGAAACACTTGCTTTTGGATACATGTTTAATAAATAAAAATGTCTTTAAATAATTATCTCATGCCCTTATTTAGACTTTTATTCAATTGAACGCATTGAAATTGATTAACTATAAAATGTTAACACACTATTGATAACTATATGTCATGAAAAACAACTTAACATCTCAAAATAAACTAATGGTACATTATTTTATTTTTACAGATTAACATGGCTGATAATGAGAGTAAACAAGAAAAGAAAAGACGCCAAGCTAGAGAACGACGACAGAGAGCAGACAGCCAGCAGACACCGGAGAAGAAGGAAATTCGACGAGAAAAAGAACGCAAAAGAATTGCAAGCAAAAGACTGTCACTTGCAGAAATTAAAGATATGTCAAAAAAAACTACAAAGAAAATAAAGCATTTACAACCTGTTGCTCAAACATCAGATGACATTTTGCCAGAAAAAAGACAAGAGATACAAAAAAAAGCAACAAAGAAAACAAAGCATTTAGAACCGTTTCATGAAACATTAGATGACATTTTACCTCAAACAATACAACATATACCAAGAAAAGCAACGAAAAAAACAAAACATTTAGAACCTGTTGTTGAAACATTATATGACATTTCACCTGATGAATATGAAAGGCAAAATCCTATATGCTTTGCAAATTGTCCTCTACTCAAGTCTTTAGCAGTAGAGGTTCATAGTTGTGGGGACATGACTACTCAATGTCAGTTTTGTGAGGCTTATTATTTTAAACAGGAGAGACCCAGAGATGGACAATTTATTAGTTGTTGTCAAAAAGGCAAGTTCAAACTTCCAGAAAGGAAAGAATTTCCAATTTATTTACAAAATATTATGACTGAACCTACTTTTCCAAACTACAAAAATTTTAAGACAAACATAAGATCCTACAATAGTGCCATATCCTTTGCATCCATGGGGGCAACATTAGCTGCTAATGTACCAGGACATGGTCCTTACTGTTTTAAAGTCCAAGGACAAATTTATCATCGCACTTCCCATTTACATCCAGAGGAAGGAAATAAAAGAAAATTCGCTCAACTATATGTCCTAGATACAATGGAAGCTGTTGACCAACGTATGCAGATGGAAGAAAATAAAAAATGCTTACCCACTGTTTTCTTAGAGCTAAATAACATTATGGACAACAATCCCTACAGTAAAGCTTATAAAAAATTGGCAGAAGTAGAAAATGAACAACTACTTCATTCACAAACACATCAATTACCAATGCCGAAGGTTAATATGGTGCTTAAAAGAGACAGACATACTGATAAACGTCGTTATAACTTGCCAACAACAAATGAGGTTGCAATGGTGTTTCACAATGATGAAGGAGAACCACCATTTCAAAGAGACATACGAATATATCCTAGAAATGAGGACCAACCGTTTATTAATATGAGTATCTTAAGTCCAAATTTAGATCCAATGACATATCCCATCTTTTTCCCACACGGAGAAGCAGGTTGGCAATCAAAATTAACTCTTCCCAGTTACCCAAATGCTAAAGCCAGAATCCGAAATAATGTTTCTATGCTTGAATTTAAAGTAGCTCAAATTGCCATTCGCAATGTATTTAATCCAATTTTATGTGGTGGGAAACTAACACAACAATGGATTATTGATTCATATTTGCAAGTTGAGGCAAATAATTTAAACTTTATCAAATATCAACAAGATAAACTCCGTGTAGAACAATATTCTGGACTCATGGACTATGTTGCTGACGTGGCTACAAGCAGAGACATGACAGCTGGCAAAGCCATCATTTTACCATCTTCCTTTCAAGGATCTCCTCGGAATATGAGAGAAAGATACAATGATGCTATGGCTATTGTGACAAAATTTGGCAAACCCGATTTATTTGTGACATTTACATGTAATCCACAATGGCCAGAAATTACACTAAATCTACTTCTTGGACAAACTGCTTCAGATCGACCAGATTTAGTAGCCAGAGTTTTTAAGATTAAATTAAATGAATTAATACGTGACTTCACTATAAATCAGTTATTTGGCAAATGTCTTGCTTATGTATATACCATTGAATTTCAAAAAAGAGGCCTTCCACATGCACATCTTCTAATAATACTTCAAGAAAAAGATAAATTAGATACTTCAGACAAAGTGGATGCAGTCATTGTTGCTGAACTACCAGATCCAGAACTATATGGTAGACTATATGAGATTGTTACTCATCGCATGATTCATGGACCCTGTGGTGACCTTAATCCACAATCACCATGTATGGAAAATAATAAATGTTCCAAAGAATTTCCCAAAGATTATAGAGACAAAACCTATGCCAATTGTGATGGATATCCACTTTATAAAAGAAGAGAAGGAGATAGTGCCATTATTCGTGGGAAAAAAGTGGACAATAGATATGTAGTACCCTACAATCCACATTTACTCATGAAGTACAACGCCCACATCAACGTAGAAGCCTGCACTTCCATCAAATCCATTAAATATGTCTACAAATATATTTACAAAGGTTACGATGCAGCTACTGTAGTCATCAAAAGTGCAGACAACCCTGAAAGTAGTGAGTTGGTACATGATGAACTTGCATCTCATGTAGATGCTCGCTATGTCAGTGCGCCAGAAGCTATGTGGCGGCTTTTAAAATTTGAAATGCATGATAGATCACATGCAGTATATAGGTTAGCAGTACATTTGCCACAACGACATTTAGTCTATTTCCATGCTGGAAATGAAATGAATGCATTGGCCCAAAGTGAAGATCGTCACACTACACTAACTGCATGGTTTGCATTAAATTCCACTGATGCTGAAGCAACACAATACTTATATATTGAAATTCCATATCACTATGTTTTTGTGAATGGATTATGGAGACCAAGAAAAACCAGAGGCAATAAAATTATTCCAAGAATTTACACAGTCAGTCCAAGAGATGTTGAACGTTTTTGCTTACGGATATTACTTTTAAATGTTCCTGGAGCACAAAGTTTTGAACACTTAAGAACTGTTAATGACATTGTATATGAATCCTTCCATTTAGCTGCAAGACATAGAAACTTACTCGCTGATGATACAGAGTGGGAAAGATGCTTAGAAGAAGCAGCACAATGTCAAATGCCACGACAGATGAGAGAACAATTTGCTTTTATTTGTATCTTCTCAAATGCTCCAAATGCATTAGCTTTGTGGGAGACTTTTAAAAGTAATATGGCTGAAGACTTTATGCGACGATACAATGAACCCATTGCACACTTAAAAGCGTTAATGGAAATCCAAGAAGTCTTTTTAACTCATGGATTAAGTTGTGCAAGTTTTAATTTGCCTGATCCAGGTCTTATAGATGACATTAACTTTGAAGACTATGACATTCAACTACAAGCAGAAAGAACAGAAGAAAGACTTGCAACTTTAAATACACTACAATTGCAAGCATTTCATGCCATTAAAAATGCTATAGATGATGACATGGTGACAGAGCGTTATTTCTATCTTGATGGACCTGGCGGATCAGGAAAAACATATTTGTACAATTTATTAATGAGTTCAGTACGAGCACAAGGAAAAATAGCAATGGCGTTTGCCACTACTGGAATTGCTGCACTTTTATTAGAAGGTGGAAGAACTGTTCATAGTGGATTTAAACTGCCAGTGCCTATTTTAGAAAATTCTGTGTCAGATATTCGCATGACATCCTTACAAGCAAAGAAATTGAAGAAATGTAAATTAATTATAATAGATGAGGCCACAATGATGTCATGCTATGCCCTCCAATGTATTGACCGTTTGCTTCAGGAAGTCATGGATAATATTTTTCCATTTGGTGGAAAGGTAATGTTGTTGGGTGGCGATTTTAGACAAACATTACCTGTTGTTGTACATGGAAATCGAACTGACATTATCGAAACATGTATAAAGTCAAGTACAGTATGGAAACATTTTACCCATCTTCAACTGCAACAAAATATGAGATCAGAAGGCCAAACTGATTTCAATGATTGGCTTATTAAAATTGGAGAAGGCAGAACAGAAAAAATACTAAATTTACCTGACGACACTGTAGAGATCCCACCTCATATGATTTGTCAACAAGATATTATATCGGCTATATTTGAAGGGAGCATAAATAACGAAGAATATTCCGAGCTTGCCAACCAAGTCATACTGACGTGTAAAAATAAAGATGCATTAATCCTCAATAATAAAATCTTAAAAAAAATTTATGCACCACAAAGAAATTATCACAGTGCTGATTCTGTACTTGCTGATGACAATGAAAGTCAGGCTAACTTTTCCACTGAATTCATAAACTCTTTAACTCCTTCTGGAATGCCACCACATATTTTGCAGCTAAAGAAAGGTGCAATTATCATGTTACTGCGAAATATGAATCCCAAAAAAGGCCTATGCAATGGCACAAGATTAATTGTTCAACAATTAAAGGACCATTTTATAGATGCTGAAATTTTAACTGGGACCCATAGAGGAGAGAGAGTTTTCATACCAAGAATAGATTTAGCACCAAGTGAAAGTAGTCTCCCTTTTATACTTCAAAGAAGACAATTTCCCATTATTATGGCATTTGCCATGACCATTAATAAATCACAAGGTCAAACTTTCAAATCTGTGGGTATTTTCTTGGAAGAACCAGTTTTTGCACATGGTCAATTGTACGTTGCGTTGTCAAGGTGCAAAAATCCACAGGCAATTAAAGTTTACATTGAAAACAATGAAAGTCAAGGTGATTTATTAGAAGATGGACGTATTTTTACTAAAAACATTGTCTACTATGAAGTACTATAACTTTGAAGGATACTAATTAAAGGTGCCAAGATTTTTTAAAAGCATTGCAAAATACATAACAATTGGTTGTTTAATTCAGTCATAATTAATGGAAGTCATGTTTATGAATGATTCGCCTCACAAAATACTTGCCTTGCATTGTTAGTAAAAATTATGTTAAAATGTTAAGTCACTATGTTAATGTTTCTAATGTTACAAGTTTAAAAAATATATTTTGAAGTTATTTCATTCAACATATTACAAAGTGGATGTTAAGAGGTCAAGCACCTTTTAAGTCACAATGTAAATATTGTCTGTTATCTTAAGATTACTACCTACATTAATGTTTATCGCCAATTTATGTGCTCAGTAATAAATTAGTTTAATTACGTACGTTTTAAGAAGAGTTTGACTGTATGCCTTCCTCTACATTCAATGTATATTCAAGTTAACAATTATTGTGATAGAAATTGAATTTTAATACTGATTAATTTAAATGTCAATTGTTTTTACATTCAAATGTTAATACTTTTAATAAAAAATTACTTTACAAAATGTATTCACTATGTTCCTGTTTATAATGTTCAAAATTATACCAATGTTTTGTCAACTTCTAAACTTACATAAAAAATAAAGTTCAAGTTTAAAAATATATACTTTGATGGTTATTGCTTACATATATTTTAAACTTCATGTTAAAATTTGCAACGTTTAAAAAAGGCTTTTTACTTTTGGCTTTCCTATTCATTCAATGTATATTCAAGTTAACAATTCTTCAGATACTAATTACATTTTAAAAAACCATTACATCAACATTTTACAAAAATACACGTTCATATTAAAATACTTACAAGTGTCAAAAATATATGTTAATAACTAAACAACTTGACAAACATATACATAACATTGCCGTCATTTTTTGACGGGCAAGTCGCTAGTTCCAAATATTTATCAATCATTACTCCTGCCTCAAACACTAGAGAACTACATTTATCTACTGGATCTGTAAAACACAAGTGATATCACTCATAGATAGGGATTTCACATACCACTATGCAACAAGCTTCCTGACACTTGTAGTGGTCAAATAAGTACATATATTTTGAAAAAGAATTGCACTATTTACTAATGTTATTGCAATTCACTATTGATAACAACAGTCTAAGCATAGTCCCAAATATTATAAAAGTATCTGCTTTCTCTTGGAATAAAACGGGAGCAACTTCACAAAGAAAAAAGAGACATGGCAGCAATAGAGGTATTTATCCTCTAGTATGCGATTGTCCCTTCAAAAGAGGAACATTGGGAGGTATTAAACAGTAGGTAAACTACATAGACCACACTATATAAAATCATAACAAGGGAAAACATGATAGCATTATTTTTGTTGTGTAACAAGCAAAATGGCAATCATGAATATCTCACCCACAAAAGACAACCTATTATTTTTAACTAGGAAATTGCCTGTTACAGCTTTCCTGCATTGCAATAATCACCTTTGGTGCTCATTGCTAGCCTCTCCCTCTGTGTATTTTATAGGCCTCGCACTTAAGTATTATTGTCTTTGGAAGTGTTATTGCCTTGGGTTAAGTGTTACAGGGTTGGGTTAAGTTTTACTACCTGGTGTTAAATGTTAGTGGATTGTATCAAGTGTTACTGGCTTTCATTAAGTGTTACTGGTTAGGGCTCGTTTTTACGTCCTTCGGGCTAGTTTTATGTCCTGCGGGCTAGTTTTATGTCCTGCGGGCTACTTTTCCATCCTTCGGCCTTGTTTTTGTTGTGTTGCGTTTTTTCGTCAGCAATCTTTTTCCTTGCTTAGGTGAATTTAGATTGTTAAAAAATGGCTCAAATTAACTTGCATCCTCACTCACAGGCTTCCTGACTCTCCCCCTGTGCTGTATGTAAGTGTATAAGTGAATTTGAGGCATATTTTTTTTTTTTTTCAGGTTTTTCCAGTTCTGTGGTTCAGTCGGTAAAGTCGGATTTTTGCGAGGCGCACAGTGTATGTGCAGGTTTTGATCCTAAGTCCTTTGGGTCGTAAGTCCTGCATGCTTGAACTGGTGCTCATTGCAGCCTAAGTTCTACATGCTTCACGAGGCTCGCAGTGCAATGAGCTCCTTCAGCTCTCATTACAGCCTAAGTCCAGTGTACTTGAACAGCTCGCCTCGCTTTGCGGGACTCGCAGTGCAACGAGCACCCTTGGCAGAAAATTCCACAGATTAACCCCCCTTACTGTGAAGAAACCTTTTTATCTTTAAGGTGGAATCTTTTTCGTTCTAGCCTCAAAGGATGTCCTATTGTCCTCTTGTCAGTTAAAAACCTCTTGTCACAAAAAGCTCCATTGACAATTTTTTATACTGACCCTAAATGTATTTATATAGGGTTATCATATCCCCTCTAAGACGCCGTCTTTCTAGAGAAAATAATTTTAATTTGGAAAGGCTTTCTTCATTACTCAGCCCCTCCATTCCCCTTATTAGTTTTGTAGCCCTTCTCTGTACTTTTTCCAGTTCTAAAATGTACTCCATATTCCAAATGAGGGCGTACTAGGGATTTGTATAGTGGCAGAATTATATCTGCCTCCCTTGCTTCTATAGCCTTCTTAATACATGCTAATAGTTTATTTGCCTTTGGAGCTGCTGCTTGGCATTGAGAACTGTTATGTAGGAGGTTGTCCACAAGCACAAAATCCCTTTCAATATCAGATACCCCTAGATTTGCTTCATTAAGTTTATAGATTGCATGGTTATTTTTCCTTCCCAGATGCACAACCTTACATTTATTCGTATTAAATGTCATCTGTCATTTAATTACCCATTTGTCTAATTTATGCAAATCCCTTTGGAGGGAAAGTACATCATTTTCTGATTTAATTACGTTGCACAACTTCATGTCCTCAGCAAATTGGAGACACTAATTTCCAATCCTACTTCTAAGTCGTTAATAAATATGTTAAAAAGGAGAGGACCTAATACTGAGCCCTGATGAACTCCACTTACCACATTAGTCCAATCCGAGTATGTTCCATTTACAACAACCCTTTGTATCCTGTATTTAGCCAGCTCTCAATCCATGTGCATATATTTACTGTAATTCCTGTATCCTTTAGTTTGCATAATAGTCTCCCATGTGGCACTGTATCAAAAGCCTTTGCAAACTCTAAAAAGACTACATCCACTGAGTTGCCCTGATCCAGGTTCCTACTAACCTCCTCATAGAAACTAATTAGGTTAGTTTGACACAACCTATCCCTCATAATTCCATATTGGCTCCTACTTATAATGCTGTTTGAAAAGACATACTCTTGTATATTATCCCTTATTAACCCTTCTGAAAGCTTTCCCACTACAGAAGTGAGACTTACTGGTCTATTTTTCCCCGGATTTGCTCTTGCCCCCTTCTTAAATATAGGTATCACCTCTGCCTTTCTCCAGACATCTGGTAGTGACCCAGCATTGAGTGAATCTTGAAAAATTAGATTTAATGGTTTGGCTATTACAGAACACAGTTCCCTCAGCACCCTTGGATGTATTCCATCAGAACCCGGGGCTTTATTGACATTTATATTTTCCAACCTCTTTTGGACCTCTTCCTGCGTTAACCAATTATTTGGTGAAGGTAGTGTAGCCCCATTATGTTAAAGTGACCCAACCACTGGTACCTCCCTTGTATATAGAAAATAAAATAATCTATTTAGCTCATCTGCCTTTTCCTGGTCACTAATTGTCAGACAGCCTGTGCCACATTGTAATGCTCCTAAAGCTTCCTTCCTTGCCTTATTTCCATTTATATACTTAAACAATATTTTAGGGTTAGCCTTTCTCTCTTTTGCAACTAATTTTTCATTTTCTGTTTTAGCCAGTCTGATAGCCCATTTGCAAGCCTTGTTGAGTTCCTTGTACTTCTGTAAAGCAATCTCTGTCCCCTCGTTTTTGTATAATTTAAATGCCTGTTTTTACTTCTTATCTTGATCTTTAAATCATTGTTAAGCCACGTGGATGTAATTTACTCCTCTTACTTTTATTCCCACATGCTATATGCCGATGTGTATGTATATTTAGTACGGATTTAAATGCTGTCCATTTATGTTCAGTATTTTTACCTGACAATTCTCTGTCCCAGTGAATACTTTGTATCGCTGTCCTTAGACCGGTAATATCTGCCCTTTTAAAATTAAGATTTTTAGTTTTTTTAATTCAATCTCAAATGAGACGGTGTTGTGATTACTGTTTCCCAAAGGTTGCCCTATTTCAACATTTGATACCATATCAATATTATTTGTGATGACTAAACCCAAGAGGGCCTCATTTCTAGTAGGCTCTTGTAAAACCTTGGACAGATAATGATTCCTGAGTGTACTCAAGTACCTGCTCCCTTTGCCTGTACTGCTGGTCTCATTCATCCAGTTTATTTCAGGGCAGTTCAAATCTCCCTATATTAGAACTTGCCCATGCTTAGCTGCATTTCCAATCTGTAACAATAATTGTATGTCCTCACTTTCAATTATAGTTTGGGGTTTATAGTGTTGTGGACGAAATTCATGAAAATGTATATTATGTCCATGCTGCATTCCTTTCCTTACAATATATCATAAGATAAGGCACTAATTGCTTTTATTCTTTATTTCCTGAGAGTCCTAAGATGGCTACTGAGCTGTACCCTGGGAGTCATAAGATGGCTACTGAGCTGTATCCTGGGAGTCCTAAGATGGCTACTGAGCTGTACCCTGGGAGTCATAAGATGGCTACTGAGCTGTATCCTGGGAGTCCTAAGATGGCTACTGAATCATATCCGGGAGCTCCCAGATGACATTCATATCCATGACCAAATAAGGATATGAGCCCCGCCACCTTCCAGAGCCACTCAGAAGCTTCACATAAACTGACCATAATGACATCAACATCCGAGACCAAATATGGAAGGACCCTTCCTACCTTGTCAACCAATCAATAACTCACTAACTGTCTAACAATGCGTTGTATGATTCTTATATCTGATCAACTTATATTATATAAGTTGCTATGTTGTATTTGGGGGGGCTCGCTGGTTCGTTCGTTGGGAAGAATACAAGATGTTTTATACCAGAACTTTTGGGTCTGTGTAAATTCTTGTCTCTGTGTGCACACATGCCCAACAGACGGATGATTTGGACAGGAACAGATATTACATAATGGGATTATTTTTATCCGTCCAAAACAATAGCATACTCCAACCAATATTCTTTTGGAATTTGCTGTTCCGCTATTTAACTCTACCCACAAACATTCAACATTACCGCTAGTTCCAGCATAAATATCTCTGACTATAGGCCTCAATTCAGGCTTAACATACAGACAAAACTCTCCTCCCCTTTTACCACTAACCCTATCCTTCCTAAATAGGTTATAACCATCCAGATTAACATCCCACCATGTCTCGGTAATGCCTATTAAATCCCATTTTTTGTTAATAATTATAGCTCTCCCATGTTTTCTGGCAAGCTTCTGGCATTAGTAAGCATACATTTTATGTTATGAGTTTGTAGTTTTGAGGTGCCTGCCTCTGTACTTGAATTACTTAGTAATAACTCCCTATTGACTATACTAACCCTCCCCCATCTCCTCCCCCATGAGTAGTAATTCATACCTTATCCCCTCTACACTTTCTACCACATTACTACTATCTAGTCCCTCCCCCCCACCTATTAGTTTAGAATAATGATTTTCTGTTACACAGTGTTTGAGGTTGAATAAAGACTTTTAGTCCATCAAGTTCAACCTTTTCAAATCTCTTCTAATCCTTGTAATATGTGGGTTATTTGTTAATTGTTAATAATTGTTAATTGATCCAGAGGAAAGCAAACAGAAAAAAAAAACATTGAAGCTTATACTTCAAAGCTGCTCAGCTATGTACCAGTTTTCTAACATAAATGAAAAACGGCACTTTATGTTTCCCCAAATTATCAATTTATCCCTTAAATCAATGTTGAAAAGTGTATCTTAGTCTGTCTTTTCTTTGTCCTTGCTACCTCCAGTATCTCAAAGTTTTAACTAACATGTGACATTTCCATCCCTTCTAAAGTATTCATAGCCCCCACATACATCTTAAATGTATCTATACTAATATTTCATATACAGTTAAGAGAACTGGGGTAAGGTATAAAAGTGGTCAACTAATAAATGAATGATAGGTGCAATTATGTTTACAAGTTTATTGTTTAAATATGCTTTAGCAGTCTTATGCAATTTTAGCATAACTTGACAGCACAAGTAAAATTGCAGATAAAGACATTTGTCTCAGAGATGCTGATTTTAATACAATCTAAATTATACATTCAGCAGTGTATTAAGGTCCTGAGCTGTATTAAGGTACTGGAAGAAGATCTGCAGGGAGCTGGTGGATGTAGGTTTAGGATTAGACTTATGATTACCAGGTCTAGGGTTATGCCATTTTGTCACCACCAAAATGGTGCTGCCCTAGTCCTGGTCCTCAGCTCCAGAAACTTAAACATGCCTACAGTATGTGTACATGAAGTCAGCACACTTCCTCTGAGTGCCAAAACATTTAAATATGTTGCGCAGCTACCAAATTAGGTATACTGTGTATTATGCATTAATCAGCCAGTACACAATGATTGAATTGTAGAGTGTTGTTACCTGTTATCTAATGATGAAGGGGACATGCAGTTCATATACTTTTGTGCCTTAAATGTTTGCTTTGCTCGTTCATTACAGTGTCACAATGTATTTTTTATTGATATAACTGTTTTCAGATCCTATAAAATTCGTTATTCATTATTAGTCATGCATACTTGGCTTGCTGATTGAAAATGGTGCTCATAACAGGGTTTATATGATGTCTGACTATGTGACCTTCAAGTTCATTTCTATATGATATCCCTGCTTTAAACTGTTATTCATCCACCCAATATTTCTTATTGTATAACATTTTATTACTATTCTCATTTTCTTCAATGCATTTTCTTCATAATATATTATTCAAATAAAGTAGCACAGATTAAGATAATGTAAGCATATATAGATTATTTTATTTTGGAATTATCATATGACTCTTGGAATTAATGCGTGCATGATATATGCACTGAATATGTCTCCTGTTTACGTTATACTAAAATCATGACTGGGTAGAGACAATAAAGCAAACATGTAATTTGTATATTTTTTTGATAGTCATTAGAACGACAATGGCCACTTGAGAAAATGGGCTGAAAAACCTTTATTCATTATATTCCATACTGCAAACCTGAAAAGCCTGGGTTATAAATTTTGATAAAGGAATGCTACTGCAGAAATGGACAGATATGTGTGCCAGACAGAAATAAAAGAGCATTTATTAACTGAGTCTTATCTGTGAGTCCAGAAAAATCCCGTGAGTACTAGGATAGATCTGAGAAGGTTAATGCTGTGCTTAACAGACTGAGAAAGGCAGTCAGAAATGTAAGCAGCGAGCTATGTATTTTTCCAATAGCATCCACATGAATTTTTTTCCCTCTAAATAATGTAGGCAAACCATTTAAGCTCAACTTTGTTTGCATGTTATACTAATTTTTCTTTTCTTTTGCCTCACTTTTGAAAAAGTAAATGTGTGAATAAATATACTTCTTTATAACATTTATGATTGACTATTTTAAAAGTTAAAGTTCATTTATTTATTATTTCAATTAATCTCTCTTTTTGCTCATTTGTAATGTGGAAGATAAAATAAAGTCAGCCTTTATTTTTTTTTTTACTTTCTTGATAGTATGACTGACCTACAGTGTTGTGCATAAATATATGATGCACTTTCAAGAGGTTTGCAGCTACCTATAAACTGTTGACATTCTGGTGTTGCTTTACTTTTGAAGACTGTACTAAAAGTTTGCAGATTTTCCTTGGTGTATTCTTAAATCATGCCATTAACACTCAAAGCACCCTTTGTAGGTGACATTTATTTTTTGAAAGATTCTACATTCTTACAGATGTGTTAAAACTTACTTTATTTTGTATGTTTCCTAATGTGTTAAAACTCTTACCTTCTTTTAATTCACATCAGTGGTGTTTGGTTTCACATTTACTTCAAAAGGCAGAAAGCTGAAGAGTATAAAGTAGAGTTTGAACACATCAACATTCCTGGCAGGCTGCTAGGCCATGTTGGTGAGGGATGTTGGTATACAAGGCCCTCTAAGATCTGTGATGTCTTGGAGCTCGCTGCAATGCTTTTTACCAAGGGCTATGGGATATTTTCTACTACTGTTTTTCAGAGATTATGGGATTTTTGAATTTCTCTTGCATGTTTGTTTTAGGAATTATGTAGAAGGAAGCAATTTTGGAGGTGTCTAGTAAAAGGACTCAGTGTTTGCTCTACAAGACCTTTGCATAAAACAGAGCTGTGCCTCCATATGGAATCATTCTGTGACACATCAAGGAGTACGTAGCATGAATTTAAAAGATCACCAATAACTATTTTTGATTTGGACGAGACATATACCTACAGATAATGGGAAAATGAATGGGAACAAAGGTGACTCCACAATATATTAAAATGTTCATGGTTAAAATTAAATAACTTACTGTCTACCTATAGTACAAAATCTCTGGCATAATTTTGCTACATTGATGATATATTGATATTTTTGGGGAGACAAGTGAGCAAAGCTACCTCCATAATAGCTTTAACAAATTTTGAACCACTCCACCAAACACGTCATATATCTAATAACATGAACATAATATACAAAAGGAGGATATTATATTGGTGAGATTTCCCAATCCCTCAGAAAAAGAATGAACCTTCACTGTTATAAAGTCAACAACAGGAAGATTTACACACCCATAGGAAAATGTTTCTGCAGCTCAAACCATAGTCTTAAAGACATGACAATAACTATAATGAAGGGGCTAATCAAAACATCATAAACTACAGTACTTTAAATCTATATCTATGAAATCAAACTGGTCTGCTATATTCTAGTCAGTTTCTTACTAGTCGAGCTGGCTCTGAGGGATCTCATTGTTTTAATCTCAGAGTCAATCTAACACTGTCTGCAGACTTTTTCACACTATCTCTCCAATGCACCTTTCCTTATTGGCTTAATCTAACCTGTTTCTTCCCCTCTCTTTTCTATTGTGTCTAAAGGCCAAAAATATAGCTATGAAAATTGTCACAACCCATTCTTCCTTGGGCTTGAAAATGCCAAAAAACTATCCTAACCACAGGTTCTATAGGTTCTTTATCCCCACACACAGGACAGCTCAACCAGAGGCTAGAACAAGGTTGCAATTTTCCAGACCAGATTGCAGTTGTACAGTCAGGTTCCAAAGTTTTAGGACAAGTTGCTGGGTGCCAGGACGTTGTAAAAGTACATTTCTGACTAAATGAAACACGCCATGCATATGTGTTCCAAACAATGCATACACTTTATTTTGCATTACACCTTTTTTATACAATTTTAGACCCAATCACCAATGGGCCACTTCCCTTGGTAAACACAAGTTTGACACTTATTGAACTACCTGTATGAACTACTCCACATCGGCCAGGTCTGTCACCAAGGACCTGGTGCAAGTCTGTCGCTTTTCTCACCTAGATGCTGATGGGTCTATGGTTCCAGCTATTAGCTACCACCGGGCAGGATCTTGGCACAGCAAAGGCTGATTAGGTAGTGTGATTGAGTGTCTGAGTGATGAGCTGGGTCAAGCCCACTTGGGGAAACATAGACCTTGGGTGTGCATGTTTTAGAATTCCTCCACTATTCGGGGGACCCAGCAGTGGGTAGTGGGGTTAGTAAGCGGGCTCTAGTGTATCTCCTGAGTGGGGAGGAAATAGGCCAGGTGAGTTCAGGGGAACTTAGCGGTTACCCTCTCCTTAGTCCACCGAACCTCTGATACAGCGATATCTTTATTGTGTTGGAGGGGAGTTGGCTTGGGGAGGTTGGAGCATCTCCAGGGTGTATCCACTTTTATAGGCAAACTCTGGCTTCCATAACAATTTTAGCAATTTGGGATCCCTATTTGATTGAATGACTAGGGCTGAGTAATTCTTATTTTATAGTTAACTACAAGACAAAGGACCAAAGTGGTATAACTTGCAAAACACCCTGCTCTATTTAAACTAAGTATTTCTATTGCTGTTTTGACAGCCTTGTTAAGAGTACTTGGTGACTTAATCAGCCAGGTGGATCTCCCATTAAAGTCTATGGAGCCTAATATACTACTTACCGCAAGTTCATACCTGGCAAGGATCCTATGCCGGCCCTGAGACTAGAAGCTAATTGGGCATGGTGATTGGCAACTAGAAGAATCTACTGGTCTCCCTTAAAGTGCTATCAACAGCAAAATATTGTTATTGACCCAATGTAATATTTATACCCCAAAACACATTCTACACATGACAAAAATACCCACTACCCAGATGATCTACTGAAAAGTGAACCTAAGGGCCCAAGGCTTACAGCCTGGGCTTGGGGTAACATTTCACACCACAATACAAATCAGCAAGTGATATAGTTCATTAGAAAGTTCTTATGGCCATTTGAATAGTCCTTGGGTTAGTTAGCCACATGGCTAGTTTCCATCAAAGTCCATGTCACAACCCAGAGAAGGGGCTCTGCTTTAGCCCCAAAAGATCTTCCCTTCAACTACTGGAACTCTCTTTTGGGATCATGAGGAGCACGACAGTCATGTCAGAATCATCAACAGGAGGATGCGAAACACAAGATCAGCACAAGATCAGCATAACCACTACAGTCTGCTCCTACCAAAAGATCTCATAAGGTTCATCTATCCCCTTCTACTAGGATAGCAGCATCAGTTCAGGATACAGATCCAAACTGTTCTTTAATTCTCTTCTCATAGAATAGCAGCTGGGGTTCAGGATACAAAGTTATTATAGCCCAGTAAAAATAATAAAAACCTTCCCTCTAAATGAAACACACCATACGTATGTGCCCCAAATGGAGCATACTCTTTAATCCTTGGGTCACTTTTTATACATTTCTCCCTTACAATAAAAGAATAATACATTTACATAGGTCAGTCCTGCACCAGTCAGCAGTGGGCCACTTCCTTAGAAAAACACAATTTCACGCCTTTTGCCCCCTTTGTACTCACCACACATGAGCCAGGTCTGTCTCTAAGGACATAGTGCCTGCTTGTCTCTTTCCTATCACCTACCTCCAGGTAGGATCTGGGCACAGCAGGGGTTGATTAGGTAGTGTGAAAGTTGGAAACAGAGGGCCTTATTAAATTAGCCCTCTTAGTTCTCTCGGTACTCGCAAAAGGCAGTTTTCTGCTGTTTGCGAGGACCTAATTCCCAATACGTCCTTTGCAGCCTGCAATACTGCCTTTGCGAGATGACTCCGAAAAATGGCAGAAAATAAGCTCAGAGAGAGCTACGGAGTAACATGCAGCCATAAATCAATGAGGTGAATCTCGCACCTTGGAAGAATCCCGACTAACACAAAAAGTGCTTGCAAGGGATCCTAAACCACATACGTGCTGCCTCGGAGCAGCCCGAGACAGCCGTGTGATGCTCCCTAAACACATCTGATAGGGTCCCCAATTGGCATAGATCAAGCCCCCGCTGCATTTAAAAGTTTTAAATTCCCCGCTGTGGCTCCTTAAAGGGCCTGCGGCACACTATCAGCAATCCCAGCCGCGGCATCTAAAATTAACCCCCCCTCTATGCTGGGGGTCCTCATTGGGACCCCCGAAGTGTCCCCATATTAACCCCTTGCAGCGGCGGTCCCCTATGCTTTTAAAATTTGAAATGTCCCACCTTGCGGGTCCTTAAAGGACCGTAAAGGTCCTGAAAGGACTTATGCTAAAACATATTAACCCCAGGCAACTAAAATTAACCCCATAACTCATGGGGGTCAATACAGACCCCCATAAACCTTAATTAACCATGTCACTCATGGGGGTCAATACAGACCCCCGTAAGCACTTAATTAACCCTGTCACTCCTGGGGGTCAATACAGACCCCCAAAAGCCTTTATTTAATCCCATCAGTCCCATAAGGGTATACACTAACCCTACACTGCACTATACCCCCAATAAACCATTAAATCTAAACTAACCCCCCTCTACACTAACCTATTACCACCTACACGACCTACCCCCTAATAAACCCCCCACCAGTTTAATGTATATTATGTTTATTTTACTTTATTTTGTGTCTATATGTTGTATTAATGTAATGTGTTTTTTTAACAGGGGGTGCGCACTGATTTTTTTTCTTTTCTTTTTTTCCTAGGGTGGTGATCTGAAGGGACATCTGCAAAGGTAAGTGGTCTTCATTATTTTATTTTAGCTTAGAATTAGGGTTTCTGTACGTAGACAGGATTTATTGTATGTTAGATAGGGGATGTATTTTAGATATAGTTAGGATTTATTGTATATTAGGATTGATTGTGTGTTAGATAGATAGGGGGATGTATTTTAGATAGTTAGGATTTATTGTATATTAGGATTGATTGTATGTTAGATAGATAGGGGGTATTGTATTTTATTTTATTTGTATTGTATGTATTGTATTGTACAGTATGTATTGCATTGTATTGTGTATGTCTTTCCTTATCAGGTGTGTAATATTTTTATTTTCTATAGTGGGGGGGTCGTAATGTATTTTTTTATTTTCTGTAATTATCCTTTTTTTATTTTTTGTAATTTAGATTTTTAATTTTTTGTGACTGTTTTTTTATTTATTTCTGTAAGATAGATTTTTTTTATTTTTTGTGACTTAGGTTTTTTTATTTTCTGTCATTAGAGTGGTGCGGGGGTTTATTAAGGGGTAGGTAGGTTGTTTAGGTAGGTAGTGTAGGTGTTAATAGATTAGTGTAGAGGGGTTTAGTTTAGATTTAATGGTTTATTGGGGGATATAGTGCAGTGTAGTGTTTGTAGTTAGTGTCTTGAGGGTCCTCGAGGACCGTCATGGCACTTATGTGATTAATGTTATGGTTGTAACTGCCCCATAAGGGTCATAATAAACCATTATGGGATTGATGGGGTTAAATAGAGGCTTATGTGGGTCTGTATTGACCCCCATGAGTGACAGGGTTAATTAAAGATTAAGGGGGTATGTATTGACCCCCATGAGTTATAGGGTTAATTAAGTGCTTATGGGGGTCTGTATTTACCCCCATGAGTGACTGGGTTAATTAAGGCTTATGGGGGGTCTGTATTGACCCACATGAGTTATAGGGTTAATTAAGGGCTTATGGGAAGTCTGTATTGACCCATATGAGTGACAGGGTTAATTAAGGCTTATGGGCGTTTGTATTGACCCCCGTGAGTTGTAGAGTTAATTACGTGCTTATGGGGGTCTGTATAGACCTCCATGAGTGACAGGGTTAATTAAGGCTTATGGGGGTCTGTATTGACCCCCATGAGTGACAGGGTTAATTAAGGTTTATGGGAGTCTGTATTGACCCCCATGTTTTTTAGGGTTAATTAAGTGCTTATGGGGGTCTGTTTTGACCCCCATGACTATAGGGGTTCATTTTATTTGCCTGGGGCTAATATTTTTTAGCGTGAGTCCTTTCAGGACCTTTGCGGTCCTTTACGGACCCGCGAGGGTGGAAATAAAAAAATGTAAATGCAGCAGGGTCACGATCGGTGCCAATCGGGGAACCCCGCTGAGAGTGGTTAATGTGGGGGGCAGCGGGGGTCCCTACGGACCCCTGCAGCAAGGGGTTAATGTGGGGACACTTCGTTGGTCCGATGAGGACCCACAGCATAGAGGGGGGTTAATTTTAGGTGCTGGGGGTAGTTGGAGTACCCCCCACAGTAGGGCTTATGTGTTGGACTGCAGCGGAGGTCGCGTTTAGGACCCCAGCAGCAATTGATGAGGTGTGGGAGCCTGCTAGATCATCTCGCAGGCTGTCACTCCTCACGTACATTTTCTCCGTGTTGACACGGATGGCCCTGCTGCGTAGCTCACACGTTGCTCGCAGCAGGGCTAATATAATAGCGTTGTAACTTTTATAAATTTGCAGCACGTAGGATTTAAGTAGAAGCCTTGTATCTACGAGGCTGGAATTTAATAAGGCTGAGAGTAACTGGATGTGGGGTCCAACTTGAGCAGGGGAATATTTTTATTAGCTTAATGCAATAGTTGCACCCTAAAATACATTCTACACAAAAAATTATGGTCCTACAAATGGAAAATGGACCCAGAATCCTCTAGGCTCAAATGATGTAGAGGACATAGAACCATAGCTTACAAACAAAAACTCAGCATAGAAAATCAACAAGTGGTAAAGTCTTTCACAAGGTCCTTATGGCCATTATAATACCCCTTTAACTCATTTGGCTATGTAGCTAATGTCCATCAGGGTCCAGTGGCCAGACTCAAAACTCCAAGTGTCATGCAGTTCGTGACAAGGGCAGCTTAAATGATGGATAGAACAACTGTGGAAAACAAGCTGTCCTGAAAGGCCGTTGGTTGTGGGGGTCAGGGGAGCCAGTTCCAAAATAACATATATCACATATATAGTTGTGAGCGTACGAGTTGTTGCTAACGCTGCGGGCTAAGGCGCTCCATGCCAGCAACTGCGACCTTCGCAAAGTTAACGTTGCAACCCAAACAATACGACACACACATTACGACACTCGCAAACAACATACGACACACGTTCACACACATTACGGCCTCGCAACACTCGGACGCAACTCGCGAACATTACAAAATTTCAAACACAATACATACACACAGCACATACATAAAAACCTTACCTACACCAAGAGGGAGCACCCACGACTTAAAAAATGCAACTTACACCTTCATTTGAAATATTCTCGAAATAAAAGAGTTTAGACAGTAAACAATTTGATAAGCGACACAAAAAATGGCCGACTAACAAAACTAAAACGAGGCTACACACACAAACACCATACGAGACACGTTACCCCCATTACGACCTCGCAAACATCGGACGCAGCACGCCGACATACAAACATTTAAAACACAATAAATACACACAACACACACATAAAAAGCTTACCTACAGCAAGAGCAACCATCCAGCACCTCAAAAAAACAAGTTACACCTTCATTTAAATAAAAATAAAACACTTTAGACACTAATACAATCGCTAAGCGAGAGAAAAAATGGCCGACGAACAAAACGAAAACGAGGCTTAAGACGTAACTATACTACACTTACTCGCAATAATGAAACACATACTATGCGGAACGTATCACAATCAGATTAAACACCATTTTGAACACTACTACGCACAAAATGGCGGATGGAACGCAAATTGTAAGCTGGAACGCAAATAGCGCATGCGTATTGCGTTCTAACGGTCTAACTTTCCAGAATTTTCTACAAGTTTATAAATACTGCCTATTTTACACAAAAAAATACATTTATCCTCAGGTGATGAACGGAGTTACTTCATAGATAACTGCTGCTTTTACTTGAGAAGATAATTATTTTATAATTTACTACTTTACACTGTGCAAATTACAACTGAGAGGTAAGCTATAATATATTACATTTTATTATCAAGACAGGTAAAAAAAAATAAGGTTCATTTAACAAAAAATAAAATTAAAATAATTCAATATCAAAAAGAGGTTTATGTAGAGTGAGATGTGACATGGACATATATGTGTATCATGTATAGTGACTGTACAGTGACATGTGACACGGACATATATGTGTATCATGTATATTGACATGTGACACACACATTTATGTGTATTGCCCCTGCATAGTGACATGTGACACGGACATATATGTGTATCATGTATAGTGACATGTGACACGCACATTTATGTGTACTGCTGCCACTGCAACAAAATGATCTTAAAACAAAATAATTAAACAACTACATTTAAATGACATTATATGTATATGTATACACGCACATATATGTATCATCTATAGTTACATCTCACACACACACATTTATGTGTGTTGGAAAAAAACAAAAAATAAGGTTCATTTAACAATTAAAATATGATTCATGTATAGTGATATGTCACACGCACACAAAATAATTACATTAAATGATGGAAATGTGCTTCATGTATGTGGCATATGTGTGTAGCCACCACCAAAAAATAAGGTCAATTGAAAATAATTACAGAAGTATATTTAAATTACATTAATTTAGTGCAATTCAATAGATCACATAAAGCTCAATCTTTCTACTTCTTTTAATATTCAAACAGACTCTGCATCAACAGCGTCACTCAACAATTTGCACCGTGCACTGTGTAGCACAATCCATTTTAAAGAACACCAACAAAGAAGAACAGGTAAGATAGCACAAGACATTACATGCTCAAAAGGCCATGCTTTGCTACATGAAAAATAAGAAATATATAAATAACTATTTCACTTTCTTTTTCAAACAGACACTACAAGAAGACCTGCGGATTAAGATTGGCAGGAGGGGACCCTCTGTCATTCGACACTTCAATCAAGGTAAAGTATTAAGTATAAAAAAGAAAATAACCATGAGCCTCATTCAATTGTGAGTTTGTCAATTGAATAGGGCTCTATATAAGCACATAACATATTTTTTATACAGAAATTTGTAGTTAATGAACTTCGTTATGTTATGTGCTTATATAGAGCCCTATTCAATTGGCAAAATTCAAATGGAATGAGGACCTATATATCTTTAATGGCCGAGGGCCTCATTTAAATGTGATTAGCCCATTTCAATAAGGCTCTTTATAAGCACAGAGGATATTTTTTTAAGGAACTTTTTAGTTAGTGAACACGTTGCTTTTGGATACAACTTCACTAACTAAAAAATTCTGTAAAAAAATATGCTCTCTGGTCATATTGAGCTCTATTACATTGCCCAAAATGCAATTGAATGAGGCCCCGACAATATAACAAATGCAGCAACAAAAGCCTCTCATTCAATTGCTATTTTGCCCAATTGAATCTGGCTCTAAATAAGCACATTTAGGCCCATATTCAATTGCGATTTTGCTAATTCAATAGGGATCAAAATAATCACATAACATATATTGTTTAAAGAAGTTTTTTGTTAGTGAAAACCTTGCTTTTGGATAGATGCTTAATAACTAAAAACTTCTTTAAAAAATATATGTGATGTGCTTATTTAGACCCCTAGGCCCTCATTCAATTGCGATTTGGCCAATTGAATAGGGCTCTAAAAAAGCACATAACATATTTTTTTAAAATAAGTTTTTAGTTAGTAAGCATCTATCCAAAAGCAAGGTTTTCACTAACTAAAAACTTCTTTAAAAAAAATATGTTATGTGCTTATTTAGGGCCCTATTCAATTGGCCAAATCGCAATAGAATGAGGGCCCTATTCAATTGTCAAAATTGCTATTGAATGAGGGCCTTAGAGTACTATTACATTGGAAAAAATTCTATTGAATGAGGGACAAACTATGCAACATATGGTACACACAAAGTGGTACACACAAAACAGGATTGGAACAAACTCACACAAACACATAGCAAACTAAATTAACTTTCTTATTCAATGTTTAACAATCTATAAGCCTTACAAAGAAGCCTAAATAAGAATAACAAAAGTGCTGCGCACCAAAAGGATTGTACAAAAAATCACACAAACACATAGGAAACTACATTAACATTCTTCTTTAATGTTTAACAACCTATAACCAGTACAATGAAGACTAAATAACTTTAGCACAAGTGGTGCGCACAAAACAGGATTGTAACAAACTAACACAAACACATAAGAAAACTACATTAACATTCTTCTTTAATGTTTAACAACCTATAACCAGTACAATGAAGACTAAATAACTTTAGCACAAGTGGTGCGCACAAAACAGGATTGTAACAAACTAACACAAACACATAGGAAACTACATTAACATTCTTCTTTAATGTTTAACAACCTATAACCATTACAATGTAGACTACATAACTTTAGCACAAGTGGTGCGCACAAAACAGGATTGTAACAAACTAACACAAACACATAGCAAACTACATTGGTGCGCACAAATAGGATTGTACAAAAACTACCACAAACACATAGCAAACTAAATTCATATTCTTACTTAATGTTTAACAACATATAAGCCTTACAAAGAAGCCTAAATAAGCATACCAAAAGTGGTGCACACCAAACAGGATTTTAGAAAAACTCACACAAACACATAGAAAACTAAATTAAGATTCTTCTTTAATCTTTAACAACCTACAAGCCTTACTAAGAAGCTTAAATAAGAATAACAAAAGTTGTGGTATTGTAGATAAAGTTAAAAAAAACACATAGAAAAAAATAACCATAACAGATACAATACACCCAAATTAATAAATTTTTTAGTTATTTAAAAGACATTTCACTCAAACAACATTTTCAATTTTATGTTACAACAGATACTGCGTAAATACCATCGGACGAGGACTTTCAGCACAGGACCAGACCATCGGACGAGGACTTTCAACACAGGACCAGACCAGCGGACCAGGACTTTCAACACTGGACCAGACCATCGGACGAGGACTTTCACCAAAGGACCACAACATCGGACGAGGGCTATCGCCAGAGGACAACAACATCGGATGAGGCCTATCGCCAGAGGACCACAACATCGGACGAGGGCTATCGCCAGAGGACTACAACATCGGACGAGGGCTATTGCCAGAGGACCACATCATTGGACCAGGATTTCACACAGAGGACTACACCATCGGACGAGGACTTCCAACAGAGGACCACACCATTGGACAAAGATTTTCAACCGAGGACCAACAAACATTTGGATTTAAATCACACTTCAACCAAGGTACAGTATAATAAGTATAAAAGGAGAAAACTAAAGAAACATCTTTCATCTGCATCCGTGTCAACAGAAAAGAAAAAATGACTATGTCGCTTATTCTATTTAAATTGCCACTATGCAATACATAGCTCAATAACCACATCAATGTTTTTTTTAGCAAAAAAGTTTTTCAGTGGTAAACATCTATCCACAAACAAGGTTTTCAAGAACTAAAAAATTAGTTACAAAAAATATGTTAACTGCTTATTTACAGCAGTATTCCATTGGCCAAATTTTAATTCAATGAGGCCAGGAATTATAACTTTTAACTAAATATAACTGATACATTAATGATTTACCTTTTTTTCCCCAATTGTGCACAATAATCTTTAACAGTAATTACAAATTTAAATATACACAATTACATTTCTTTTTTTTCCTTTACAGATTAATATGGCTGATAACGAGACCAAAGAAGAGAAGAAAAGACGTCAAACTAGAGAAAGACAAGAGAGATGGGCCGCCCAGCAGACACCTGAGGAGAAAGAAATTTGACGAGAAAAAGAACGCAAAAGACTTGCAAATAAAAGACTATCAGCTGCAAAAATGAAAGATACGACAAAAAAAAATAAAAAGCATATAAAGCATTTACAACCTGTTCCTCAAACATCAGATGACATTTTACAAAATACAATTCAAGACAGACCAAAAAAAGCAACTGCAAAAACAAAGCATTTACAACCTCTTACTGAAACCTTACAGGACATTTCAACAAAACAAGGACAACATATACCAAGAAAAGCCACGAAAAAAACTAAACATTTAGAACCTGTTTATTCAAACATTTCATGACTTTTCACCTGATGAATATGAAAGTCAAAATCCTATATGCTTTGCAAATTGTCCTTTACTCAAGTCTTTAGCAGTAGAGGTTCATAGTTGTGGGGACATGAGTACTCAATGTCAATTTTGTGAGGCTTATTATTTTAAACAGGAGAGACCCAGAGATGAACAATTTATTAGTTGTTGTCAAAAAGGCAAGTTCAAACTTCCAGAAAGGAAACAATTTCCCAGTTATTTACAAAATATTATGACTGAACCTACTTTTCCAAACTACAAAAATTTTAAGACAAACATAAGATCCTACAATAGTGCCATATCATTTGCATCTATGGGGGCAACATTAGCTGCTAATGTACCAGGACATGGTCCTTACTGTTTTATAGTCCAAGGACAAATTTATCATCGGACTTCACATTTACATCCAGAGCAAGGAGAGCAAAGAAAATTCGCTCAACTATATGGAATGGAAGCTGTTGACCAACGTATGCATATGGAAGAAAATAAAAAATGCTTACCCAGTGTTTTCATAGAGCTAAATAACATTATGGACAACAATCCCTACAGTAAAGCTTACAAAAAATTGGCAGAAGTAGAAAACGAACAACTACTTCATGCACAAAGACATCAATTACCCATGCCAAAGGTTAATATGGTTCTTAAAAGAGACAGACATACTGATAAACGTCGTTATAACTTGCCAACATCAAATGAGGTTGCAATGGTCTTTCAGAATGATGAAGGAGAACCACCATTTCAAAGAGACATTAGAGTATATCACAGAAATGAGGAGCAACCATTTATTAATATTAAAATCTTAAGTCCAAATTTAGATCCAATGACATATCCCATCTTTTTCCCACACGGAGAAGCAGGTTGGCAACCAAAATTAACCCTTCCCAGTTACCCAAATGCTAAAGCCAGAATCCGAAATAATGTTTCTATGCTTGAATTTAAAGTAGCTCAAATTGCCATTCGAAATACATTTAATCCAATTTTATGTGGTGGAAAACGAACACAACAATGGATTATTGATTCATATTTGCAAGATGAGGCAAATAATTTAAACTTTATAAAATATCAACAAGATAAACTACGTGTAGAACAATATTGTGGACTCATGGACTATGTTGCTGACGTGGCTACAAGCAGAGACATGACAGCTGGCAAAGCCATCATTTTACCATCTTCCTTTCAAGGATCTCCTCGAAATATGAGAGAAAGATATAATGATGCTATGGCTATTGTGACAAAATTTGGAAAACTAGATTTATTTGTGACATTTACATGTAATCCACAATGGACAGAAATTAATCAAAATCTACTTCTTGGACAAACTGCTTCTGATCGACCAGATTTAGTAGCCAGAGTTTTTAAGATCAAATTAAATGAATTAATACGTGACTTCACTATAAATCAGTTATTTGGCAAATGTCTTGCTTATGTATATACCATTGAATTTCAAAAAAGAGGCCTTCCACATGCACATCTTCTGATAATACTTCAAGAGAAAGATAAATTAGATACTTCGGACAAAGTGGATGCAGTCATAGTTGCTGAACTACCAGATCCAGAACTATATGGTAGATTATATGAGATTGTTACTCATCGCATGATTCATGGACCCTGTGGAGACCTGAATCCACAATCACCATGTATGGAAAATAATAAATGTTCAAAAGATTTTCCAAAAGATTATAGAGACAAAACATATGCAAATTGTGATGGATATCCACTTTATAAAAGAAGAGAAGGAGATAGTGCCATTATTCATGGAAAAAAAGTGGACAATAGATATGTAGTACCCTACAATCCACATTTACTCATGAAGTACAACGCCCACATCAACGTAGAAGCCTGCACTTCCATCAAATCCATTAAATATGTCTACAAATATATTTACAAAGGCTATGATGCAGCTACTGTAGTCGTCAAAAGTGCAGACAACCCTGAATGTAGTGAGTTAGTACATGATGAACTTGCATCTCATGTAGATGCTCGCTATGTCAGTGTACCAGAAGCTATGTGGCGGCTTTTAAAATTTGAAATGCATGATAGATCACATGCAGTATATAGATTAGCAGTACATTTGCCACAACGACATTTAGTCTATTTCCATGCTGGAAATGAAATGAATGCATTGGCCCAAAGTGAAGATCGTCACACTACACTAACTGCATGGTTTGCATTAAATTCAAATGATGCTCAAGCAACACAATACTTATATATTGAAATTCCATATCACTATGGTTTTGTGAATGGATTATGGAGACCAAGAAAAACCAGAGGCAATAAAATAATTCCACGAATTTACACAGTCAGTCCAAGAGATGTTGAACGTTTTTGCTTACGGATATTACTTTTAAATGTTCCAGGAGCACAAAGTTTTGAACAATTAAGAACTGTTAATGACATTGTATATGAATCCTTCCATTTAGCTGCAAGACATAGAAACTTACTCGCTGATGATACAGAGTGGGAAAGATGTTTAGAAGAAGCAGCACAATGTCAAATGCCACGACAGATTAAAGAACAATTTGCTTTTATTTGTATCTTCTCAAATGCTCCAAATGCATTAGCTTTGTGGGAGACTTTTAAAAGTAATATGACTGAAGACTTTATGCAACAATACAATGAACCCATTGCACACTTAAAAGCGTTAATGGAAATCCAAGAAGTCTTTTTAACTCATGGATTAAGTTGTGCAAGTTTTAATTTGCCTGATCCAGGTCTTATAGATGACATAAACTTTGAAGACTATGACATTCAACTACAAGCAGAAAGAACACAAGAAAGACTTGCAACTTTAAATACACTACAATTGCAAGCATTTCATGCCATTAAAAATGCAATAGATGATGACATGGTGACAGAGCGTTTTTTCTATCTTGATGGACCTGGCGGATCAGGAAAAACCTATTTGTACAACTTATTAATGAGTTCAGTACGAGCACAAGGAAAAATAGCAATGGCGTTTGCCACTACTGGAATTGCTGCACTTTTATTAGAAGGTGGAAGAACTGTTCATAGTGGATTTAAACTGCCAGTGCCTATTTTAGAAAATTCTGTGTCAGATATTCGCATGACATCCTTACAAGCAAAGAAATTTAAGAAATGTAAATTAATTATAATGTTATGGATGATAATTAGGAAAATGTCTTTTCATGTTATTATGTTTGTCTGCATTCCTTACTCACTTATATATTTTTTAATGAGAAGAAGGTTACTTAAAATGGAGGATGAAACTACAAACAACATGGCTTCAGAATTACAAATGGGAGTGGCCTGATGATGCATACATCCGTGACCAAATAAGGACAAATGAACGGTTCCTCCCTAAACTAACCAGTATGATGACGACACACTGCAGCAATTTTGAACCAATCAATAAAGCTATTAATTCCTAGACAAAGGAATCATGTGACGCTTGATCAGATAACGTTTTCTACATATAAACGTGTAAACTGCCATTTTAATACAGAGCGCTTTGAGAACTACTATACAGAAACACCGTGTCTGTGTCTTATTTCTCTGGAATGTGCACATTCCACACTAATTGGAGCAGCAACAGATATTTAATACAGACTTTGAAGTCTTATCTAAATCAGTTGGCGCCCAACGTGGGGCCTTGAGTTTATGACCTGACAATAGCCGAGAAGGAGCGAAGTGGTGACTTTCAACAGCAGAAGGAACCTTCAGAAAATATGTCTGGTAAGGTCATTATTTAGTACTGTGCAAGTCGCTATTTCTTTCTCGGCTATTGGCAGGCATTCAAAGCACAGGTGGTTAGCTTGCTCAAGGTCCGTTTTAAAAAAAACCTGTGATAATAGATATCTGTTGCCGGTGTGTGTGTGTGGTCTGTTGGTATTGTGAGTAGAGATTCCTTAGACATATGATTCAGGGGACACACATGTGTATTTGTGACTATCTGGAAGACGGATGATTTGTACCCAGTGTCGTACAGATACATATAAACCAGAGGTCGCAAATACGAACTTGCATATGTGTGCCCTGGGGAAATATATATATATTTTTCCCTGGGAAATGTCTATGCATGTTGGATAGACGATATCCGTTGAAGGTCATGATGTTCAGGCCGGAAAAAGTAGCTTGAAAACTTTAAGGGACGTCTGTCATTCACTGCGGGTGGTTAAAAACGTGTGTGTGACGCATGATTATCAATTAATAAGATATAATGCGCATGGTCTTGAAATCATATGTCTTTTGAATCTAAAGTTTTCTGCAGAAAAGCTTTGATGATTATAATGTTATATGCTATGTCACTGCTGGTTGTTATGCATGTTTTGATAAGAAATGCAGTTTAGAACTTCTCTCCCTAAAAAAAAAAAAAAAAAAAAAAAACTACAAGCTGATCTCTCTCTGTGTGTTTTTTTGACCTTGGTCACGCAGCTGTAGAGGGAGAGAGAAATTCCTCATCCACCCCCTCCCATCTGGTTTAACTATTTGAAGGACGAATCTTAGAATTCTTCCTACGCCAATGCTAGGTTGTATTTGAAGGTGTTAACATATTTTACTGTATTGCTATGCTGTTTAAGGTATGAACACAGAAATATTAAGGAACTTTTCCTTACATACATTTATATAATATTCTGATTGCTTTTGTTTATAAAGTAGATGGATTATCTTGTGTTTTGCTGCAAATAAATGTGTGAGTATTTGCTGTAATTTCCTTTCTTTGCAATACAATTGAGGAATGCAGGTTAGAGAATTTGTGTCCACCACTGAAATCAGTGGAGGATTTATAGTTTATCTTGTTTGTAAGTGTAAGACAAGTGTGTTTGTGAAATACATACGTATGCGTGTATTCTTTTGAAATATTTTGTCTGAAGTTTCTGTGTGTTCGATACTGTACTCTTTGAAGAGGGAGGTGACCGGTTTGCATTGTATGAGAGGGATTGGCCACCCCATCTTATGACAAAGCAAAGCAAACCACTCCCCTTCCCTCCTCCCATCTACTCTGTGTGCGTATTAGAGTTTTATGTGAAAATATGTCTGTCTGTATTATTGAGAGAAGAATGGTGTTTGCTACATTTTAGTGGTTTGTGGAACAAAGACACCATGAAATTCTTAATACACAGCCACCGCCCCATCATGGCTCCCAACTTAAAAATGGGAGTTGACTAACTTTAGGACCAACCCCTTTTAAAACCTATGACGAAGCATTTACTATGCTACCTCTGCTGGAGTCAGTGCCCTGTATCCACTACTCCTTGGGAATATTAATCTTTCCTAAAAGGAAGGTATAGGACACATTCAATGTTTTATTAAGCTTCTTAAGCTTTTATTAGCAATCTCTGCTCATGTAAATCAACTCCTACACGCCTGTCTGCAACGCTGATACAGAATTCTGTGAGTTATTAATAGCTTGCGCTCCAGATGAAACAGTAAATCAGGCTATTAATTTGTCAGATATTATACAGGATAAAACAGCCAGTGGTAATATATATCATTCCTGCTGGGAGCAGCCTTTGTAGAAGGATTGAAGAGAAGGGAAGTTTTTCTCTGTCCCCTCAGGAGATCCTTATTATCCTCAGCAATTGAAGTTTAAATCTGATGTATTTATTGATTATGTGATTGTTTTATCTCAAGCACTGACTAAAATACATGCACAAGTGTTTTCTCCTATTCCAGATCCAGAAGTAGACACTGGTACTCATCAACTACTTCCTGGAGCTTGGGTCCTGGTTAAGAGATTTGTGAAAAAGAATCCTCTGAAATCCAGATATGATGATCCCTTTCAATTTCTTCAGTTAAACTTGAAGGACGGCCTACTTGGATCCATGCATCTTATTGCAAGCAGCACCAGACCCACAGCAGCCAACATCATGATGATCATAACACATATCCTTTTCTGTCTGTTCTTAACTAAAGTAGAACCTTCTGCATTCATTAGTGAAAAGAAAGATTGTATTACATTTTGGTACAATCCATCTAAACCACATATGATCACATTGTCCTTTGATTATTGTCATGTTGTATGTTGCCAACAGCTAAGCGTGACTCAACAATGTAACTTGTACAAAGACAATCACAGCGCATGTATACACATATGTGTTACAGACCAGAATTGGGAAGCTGTAGGATGGAACACTGGGACAGCTTGGGGCTACAGACCACAGAGTGCCTCAGATAGAACAGATTTGAGTGGAAGCCCTTTACTTGAACGTTTGACTCTAATAAAGCCAGGCAAATGCTCGCCAAATGGCAAGACTGGAGCTAACATGCGACTTACCCCCAGACCCACAGAGGCAGGTACATACCTAATGGGTGGCTGGGTTAGAGGAGAAGCAAAAGGACGGTTTGGTAAATTTATGCTCAGAGATCTAAATGCACCACTCATATCAGAAGGACTAATGCAAGTACAACACACTCAGACATTACCCCAAACGACTGATATCAGTGAACCTAGGCACTGTTCCACTTATGGTAACTATGAAGGAAGAAGTGGAGTGTTAGTTGGGAATTCTTGTAAGTTAAGTACGGGACTGAAGCGAATAGTTCCTAGAATGTTATAGTAAGTGGTTTGGAAGAAAGATTTTACATGTGAATTTGATCCAAAATGGAGTCTGTATTTGAATAGTTTGCAAACATTAAATACAGAAAAAGAAAACAGGCAGCCCTTAACCCTTGAATTAATCCTTCTACATATATGATGTATATAGTCCGTGGATATCCTCTGACAGTTCTGGCACCACATAATATTGCAGCCATCATACAGCAGACTACCTAAGCACATGACTACATCCAGACACCTCCGTCTGCAATGTTCCCTCCTTCTGCCAGACAATGTTACTTTACAGAGATGCTATGTTCTCAATCCAGCCACTCTCTTACCATTTCCAGAGGGGGGAGATGAGGAAGATGGATACTTTTGGTACAGCCTGATTGTACAGCCTGATTTTGAACCCAATAATCTATATGTAAAAAGACGTCTACTGGAAGGTGGTGGAAACGGCCAGACGCTCACAGATGAGACACAAGACCCTCTATATTGCACGCTGTGGAATAAACATTTCCAGGCCGAGATTTCCAATATGAAGCAAGTCTCACTAAATTGAAGCAGGTCACCTTAAACCTAAAGACATTGTACAACAATGCAGCAGGTGATAGTGCACTTACGGTGGAGCTCCCACAAGAAGCAGAAGTGCTCTACAAGCATTGGGATACAGAAATTCCACATGTTGCAATATCCAAGTTCGCACCGGATGGATGGAAGACAATGGGAGCTGCATTAAAATGGTGGGAATCTGCAGAGGAAGAGGAAGGAGTGGAAAAGAAGAATCTCCACTGGCAAGCAGACAGCACTCCCAGTATACAAGCCAGAGACCCATATGCAGTCCCAGGACTCACAAATCCACCCCATGACTGCCTTCAACAAATGGAAATGGAGACCTCACACCTTGCGAATGTAAAAGAACTTGCCCTGACAGACCCAGACATCACTCTGTATGTGGATGGATCAAGGTAGGCTGATGAGAATGGGAAAGATCACACAGGATATGCTGTGACTACAGAAAAAGATGTGATGCGAGCCTTCTCACTACCTACCTCCATGTCAGCACAAGAAGCAGAGTTGATTGCATTGACCAAGGCCTGTGAGGTTGCGACAGGAGTCCGAACTAACATCAATACAGACTCAAGGTATGCTCTGGGAGTGACTCAAGACTTTGGAGTAATCTGGAGAGCTAGAGGATTCATGACAGCCACAGGCACTCCAGTGAAGCATGACAAAGCCATCCGTGAACTACTAGATGCTTTAGCACTCATGAAGGAAGCAGCCATACTGAAAGTAAAGGCACATGGGAAGCTAAATTCAGACGAAGCACGAGGAAACCATCTAGCAGACCAGATGGCTAAGAAGGCAGCAATGGTATCACAGGAAATGGAAAGGAGAGAGGTGGATGGAGAAATAAACATTTATACAATGCAGACTCTGCCAACAGATTTAAGATTGCTCAAAGAATTGCAAAAGACGGCAGGTCCAGAAGAAGTGAACAATGGAGGAAAACATACCCTGTGATGACTAGTAATCCCCACCCAGGGAGAGGTATAACTGAGTACCCTGGAAATTATACGTGTTACAGGAGAAACGTTTCTCAGGGGTTCAACTTACAGAGGTTCCCAAGTGGGTTTTGTTACTTCAGCTACCATGCTAGTCAATCAGACACAATCTTTGGGGGACGTATATTGGTTGTGTGGAGATATGAAACTCAGGGTAAGACTGTCAGGAGTATGGCGTGGGGAACGTACCATGACTAAAGCCATAATGCCGTTACACATTGTTCCAACCTATTATGGTGATCTAGATAATGTTCCTCAGACACAGTCCAGAAGGAAGAGACATACATCATCATCTGAGCCTAGAGAAAGTTTTGATTCCCATGTGTACATAGATTCTAGTGGAGTCCCAAGGGGGGTGCCTGATGAGTTCAAGGGCCGAAACCAGATAGCAGCAGGATTTGAATCACTGATACCAATGATTGGTGTAAATAAAAATGTTGCTTGAATCAATTATATATATATATATATATATATATATATATATTATAACCAACAAAGGTTTGTGGATTATACAAGAGACGCTCTGCAAGGAGTTGCAGAACAATTGAAGGCTACATCACACATGGCCTTCCAGAATAGAATGGCACTAGACATGCTAGAAAGGGGGTGGTGTAAAATTCTCCCCGACACTGACACTGGCAACTGTTGCACCTACATACCTGATAATATGGGTCCAAACGGTAAGATTACTTTAGCCATTAAAGAACTAAACAACTTGGCACAAGAATTGAAGGAGAGTTCTGGAAACACAGACTATTGGGATAAATGGTTTGGGTGGCAGAGGGTATTGTCACAGGTTGACATTGTCTTTCTTTCAATACTGATAATTCTTGCATTTGTTACCTGCTGTATTACCCTATGTGTCCGAACATATTTTTAAGAAGTCAGTTACTGGAGTCACACCCACCTTTGTGCACCGAGAATTTTGTGATGATGACAACTGTGAGGAGTCACATAGAGTGTTACGGTCTATTGTATCTAGGAGTGAGGTTTCCACATAAACCCCTTGTCCCACATGTTCCTGATACAAGGGGCTAGGGAAAGGCATCTGACTTGTCTGTGACAGTGGCAGGAGGGGCCATGGGTAAGCCATGGCTACTCAAATGTACAAAGAAGAACGGGCGTTCACAGCACAGATGTTTAGGGCTTTCTAGCAGTCATGCACCTCATCCTCAGGGACAGATATACACCTAGTGTTTAGGGGGGAGTTTACCCCTCATCACGCATTAACATAAGTACAGCTGCTTTTCTTAGGTTGCACACTCATTAATAACATAAAAAGAGTACATTTTAGGAAGGACTGTTATGGATGATAATTAGGAAAATGTCTTTTCATGTTATTATGTTTGTCTGCATTCCTTACTCACTTATATATTTATTAATGAGAAGAAGGTTACTTAAAATGGAGGATGAAACTACAAACAACATGGCTTCAGAACTACAAATGGGAGTGGCCTGATGATGCATACATCCGTGACCAAATAAGGACAAATGAACGGTTCCTCCCTAAACTGACCAGTATGATGACGACACACTGCAGCAATTTTGAACCAATCAATAAAGCTATTAATTCCTAGACAAAGGAATCATGTGACGCTTGATCAGATAACGTTTTCTACATATAAACGTGTAAACTGCCATTTTAATACAGAGTGCTTTGAGAACTACTATACAGAAACACCGTGTCTGTGTCTTATTTCTCTGGAATGTGCACATTCCACACTAATTGGAGCAGCAACAGATATTTAATACAGACTTTGAAGTCTTATCTAAATCAATAATAGATGAGGCCACAATGATGTCATGCTATGCCCTCCAATGTATTGACCGTTTGCTTCGTGAAGTCATGGATAATATTTTTCCATTTGGTGGAAAGGTAATGTTGTTGGGTGGCGATTTTAGACAAACATTACCTGTTGTTGTACATGGAAATCGAACTGACATTATCGAAACCTGTATCAAGTCAAGCACAGTATGGAAACATTTTACCCATCTTCAACTGCAACAAAATATGAGATCAGAAGGACAAAATGATTTCAATGATTGGCTTATTAAAATTGGAGAAGGCAGAACAGAAAAAATACTACATTTAGCTGACGACACTGTAGAGATCCCACCTCAGATGATTTGTCAACAAGATATTATATCGGCTATATTTGAAGGGAGTATAAATAACGAAGAATATTCCGAGCTTGCCAACCAAGTCATACTGACGTGTAAAAGTAAAGATGCATTAATCCTCAATAATGAAATCTTAAAAAAAATGAATGCACCACAAAGAATTTATCACAGTGCTGATTCTGTACTTGCTGATGACAATGAAAGTCAGGCTAACTTTTCGACTGAATTCATAAACTCTGTAACTCCTTCTGGAATGCCACCACATATTTTGCAGCTAAAGAAAGGTGCAATTATCATGTTATTGCGAAATATGAACCCCAAAAAAGGCCTATGCAATGGGACAAGATTAATTGTTCAACAATTAAAGGACCATTTTATAGATGCTGAAATTTTAACTGGGACCCATAAAGGAGAGAGAGTTTTCATACCAAGAATAGATTTAGCACCAAGTGAAAGTAGTCTCCCTTTTATACTTCAAAGAAGACAATTTCCCATTATTATGGCATTTGCCATGACCATTAATAAATCACAAGGTCAAACTTTCAAATCTGTGGGTATTTTTTTGGAAGAACCAGTATTTGCACATGGTCAATTGTACGTTGCATTGTCACGGTGCAAAAATCCACAGGCTATTAAAGTTTACATTGAAAACAATGAAAGTCAAGGTGATTTATTAGAAGATGGACGTATTTTTACTAAAAACATTGTCTACTATGAAGTACTATAACTTTGCAGGATAGAAACTAAAGCCATGCAAACATTTTTTAAAAGCATTCAAAAATACATAACAATTTGTTGTTTAATTCAGTCATAATTAATGGAAGTAATGTTTATGGATAATTCGCCTCACAAAATACTTGCCAAGAATTTTTAAGAAAAATTATGTTACAATGTTAAGTCACTGTGTTAATGTTTCTAATGTTACAAGTTTAAAAACAATATTTTCAAGTTATTTCATCAAACAGATTATAAAGTTTATGTTAAGAGCTCAAGCACCTTCTAAGTCACAATGTAAATATTGTCTGTTATCTTAAGATTACTACCTACATTAATGTTTATCGCCAGTTTATGTGGTCAGTAAGGAATTACTTTCATTAGGTACGTTTTAAGGAGAGTTTTTACTGTATGCCTTCCTCTACATTCAATGTATATTCAACTTAACAATTATTCTGATACAAATTGCATGTTAATACTTATTCATTTAAAGTTCAAATGTTTTTACATTCAAATGTTAATACTTTTAATACAAAATTAAGTTACAAAATGTTTAAAAATATATACTTTGAAGGTTATTGCTTACATATATTTTAAACTTCATGTTAAAATTAGGGACGTTTCAAAAAGGCTTTTTACTTTTTGCTTTCCTCTGCATTCAATGTATATTAAAGTTAACAATTCTTCAGATACAAATTTCATGTTACAAAACCATTACATCAACATTTTACAAAAATACACGTTCATATCACAATACTTACAAGTGTCAAAAATCTATATTAATAACTAAACAACTTGACAAACATATACATCACATTGCCGTCATTTTTTGACGGGCAAGTCGCTAGTAACAAATATAGTTTCCAGTTGTGAACTGGAAGTCAAAAGAAGGAATCATACTGCGTTCAATTTTCACTTTTTTTTTCTGCTTTAAAATGTGCAGAAATTAATAGATGAAATAACAAGCCAGGTTAACAGTAAAACAAAACAAAGAAAACATGACATTTATGGACCTGCTATACCATGTGGTTTCATTTGCAAAATGTAGTGCACGAGTCAGCAACCTATAGCACAAAGGCTTTTGGTGGCACCAGAATGGACATTATTTGGGTGAGGACCAGGTGCAAAGTAAGAATGGGGTGATTGGGTTGGGTGGATGGCTTGGATTTGTAATGAAAATGATTTGATGTGACTTGAATGAAAGGAGAAGTTATAAGTATGAGTTGATCTGAAGAGACAAGGGAGCAAGAGATGGGGAGCTTGTGATACATTTATGAGAGTTTGTAAATAGATGTATGATGATTTTAATATGTGAGGTAATGGTATATGTCATTAGGTTGATCTGATAATTTGGGTGTGCTGCTTAACATTTTAAATACTTTACAAACATTTATTGGAAAAAAAAAACTTTTTGGGAATGTATTTCTTGCTCACAGTGCCCTAATTTAGTAGACTTAAAGGACCCTGTAGATTTTGAAGCAATTCACAACTTTGCAAAGTATTTAATAAACTAACAACAATATGTAAGCTATGAGCACAAGATAAGGGACATATAATGACAAGGGGTTTGCATGAATGTCCTGAAGCTGCTCAGGATGGCCTACAGATACCAAAGGAGGCTGTAGAGAAGCACACAGAGCAACAGGAATCCTACATCCATCAACGGGAATCAGGGGTACACCTGTCCTATGCCATGGCTGTTCTTCATGTGGCATCATGTATACCAATAATAATCATGTGAAGGTTGCGTTAGTATTAATGTATGAATTAATTATTAATTAGACGTCAGATGGTTAACAATCCTTCCGTGGAATGGTGAGCCACAACAGTGTCACATTGTATATTTATCAAAGTATTAACTCCCAATAATCACTAATGGTGTTGTTAATGTATGCTTTAGAAAATAGTGAAAATAACATTTAAAAAAGTATTAGAACACACTTTGGATATTTTAGTAAATGTGATCACTTGTAAACCACTTGTGTCACTGGAATGTTCTAGAATATTCATAGAACAATATTTTGGAATGAAAAGAAGGATATATATGTTACAATCATGCCACACTTCATGCAGACTTCAAGGGGGTAAGTGTGTGTCAATATTTGAATTGATATTAAAAACTATGATATTAACATCAGATTTACCATGGAAAGTGGAAACACTTGGCCATAACAACATCAATTACTAATCAACTAAAGTTTAGTGACATGCATTTAATGCATGAAGGGATGCCTATTAAGGATGATGACCAATATACTAAATCATAAGTGTTAAGTAATTGTATTTTGATGTCCCAAATAAGTAACCATGAAAAACACAAGGAAACATCAATATTCAATATTATTGCTTATTATAAACACAGTTATAAACATAAACATATCTCACTGTACATTAATATCATGGGTGTAGTGGGGTGTATCCGAAAGGACAAGAGACTGCAAAAATGGTAAAAAAATGAATGTGTAAAGGTAATAATGAATAATAGTAATGATGCATAGCATCCACTAGAATTACATGTGGTCATTACACCACAGTAACCATAATCAGAAGAATACAAATATCACCATTCAACACTCCATATAATAGAAGTAATCAGTAATGCACATATCACAAACATCATTCCTAAATCTGCTTCATTAAACAGATGCATTAACTCCTGAATTATGTAATTCAATTCAATTACAAACATATTGTTTGTTCAGAAAATCAAAAATGTAAAAAAAGGTGGTTATAAGCTAAAAAGAGTACGTAAAGAAATCTGTATGTACAGTACAGCGGTAATTATTGTAACTGTAAGAATAAAATAAAAATCTGAACTTCATCCACAAGTAGTGCAAACTATTATGTATATGTCATGGGAAATCGCTTGCCATCAACATTGGTAATGATGTTTCATCTCACAAGGAATGTTTTTGCTGTGACCTGAGTCATTGGGCCGAGAGTACTATCACCATCTCTGTATGATATTGTTTAGCCACATGGATATCACATTTATCTGGTATACAGGTGTTATCAGATTATTATTGTTAGGATATCATGAGGTATGAACACATACCCATTAATGATGAGAGGAGACAAAGGGCAGCAGACATAATGTATGTTACTTGCATCAGACAAAAGTATCTTTTCTCATATTGATAAGGGGACAGCGTGGTTGACTAACACATGAATTAATGCTGGCTTTTGTTAACATGCCATTGTCGGACTTTGCTACGTTAAACTCAACAACAACCATATGTTATAAGACATAATATATGATTAATTAATGGCATGTGAGATCATTCTGCTAGTAGGGTGTCATTGATTCCATGGCTCTGATCTGATAGCATCTGTGCAATTACATTATTTAGTAGCACTGCTTGCAGATGAAGAGGGTGCCTTCATGGACCTGAATTGTGCCTAAAATAAAAAATAAAAAAAATAATACAAAGGGAAAAACTAAAATAAGAACAGCATCATCTCTTTCCAATAACATTCCTTGGTGATTATCAATTGGTGAAATGCTAAACATAACCCTATGTGTCCACAAAGAAGAGGATTTCTTTCTTACTCCCCTATCTTCCTGTACTGTCTGACCCCAATCCATTCTCTCTCTTTCTTTCAGTGCAAATTCACTCTGGTTTTAAGGCCTACTACATCTGTGAGATTCTCAGAATTGCATTCAGAACACCTCAGCAGTGCAAATTCACTCTGGTTTTAAGGCCTACTACATCTGTGAGATTCACAGAATTGCATTCAGAACACCTCAGCAGGTATGGAGGAGACTATGGAAACTGTGCCATCCCTGGAGCCAATATGTTTATTAATATCACTACTGTATGCATGTTATTATATCTTGGCAGATAGAAATATTTCTGACATTTTATTTTCAATTTTTAACTGTTTCCTATACCCTGCTTTGGCGTCCCCAACTTCCCCCAACCTTCCCCCAACCTTCCCCCATTTATGGCTGGCATAATTACCTCAAATCTCCTCCCCCCTCCTCACATACCTTCCTTCTAAGGTCTCTCTCCCATTTCTTTCTTACTTCCCTATCTTCCTGTACTGTCTGACCCCAATCCATTCTCTCTCTTTCTTTCAGTGCAAATTCACTCTGGTTTTAGGGCCTACTACATCTGTGAGATTCTCAGAATTGCATTCAGAACACCTCAGCAGTGCAAATTCACTCTGGTTTTAAGGCCTACTACATCTGTGAGATTCTCAGAATTGCATTCAGAACACCTCAGCAGGTATGGAGGAGACTATGGAAACTGCGCCATCCCTGGAGCCAATATGTTTATTAATATCACTACTGTATGCATGTTATTATATCTTGGCAGATAGAAATATTTCTGACATTTTGTTTTCAATTTTTAACTGTTTCCTATACCCTGCTTTGGCGTCCCCACCTTCCCCCAACATTCCCCCATTTATGGCTGGCATAATTACCTCAAATCTCCTCCCCCCTCCTCACATACCTTCCTTCTAAGGTCTCTCTCCCATTTCTTTCTTACTCCCCTATCTTCCTGTACTGTCTGACCCGAATCCATTCTCTCTCTTTCTTTCACTGCACATTCACTCTGGTTTTAAGGTCTACTACATCTGTGAAATTCTCAGAATTGCATTCAGAACAGCTCAGCAGGTATGGAGGAGACTATGGAAACTGCACCATCCCTGGAGCCAATATGTTTATTAATATCACTACTGTATGCATGTTATTATATCTTGGCAGATAGAAATATTTCTGACATTTTGTTTTCAATTTTTAACTGTTTCCTATACCCTGCTTTGGCGTCCCCACCTTCCCCCAACATTCCCCCATTTATGGCTGGCATAATTACCTCAAATCTCCTCCCCCCTCCTCACATACCTTCCTTCTAAGGTCTCTCTCCCATTTCTTTCTTACTCCCCTATCTTCCTGTACTGTCTGACCCCAATCCATTCTCTCTCTTTCTTTCAGTGCAAATTCTCTCTGGTTTTAAGGCCTACTACATCTGTGAGATTCTCAGAATTGCATTCAGAACACCTCAGCAGGTATGGAGGAGACTATGGAAACTGCGCCATCCCTGGAGCCAATCTGTTTATTAATATCACTACTGTATGCATGTTATTATATCTTGGCAGATAGAAATATTTCTGACATTTTGTTTTCAATTTTTAACTGTTTCATATACCCTGCTTTGGCGTCCCCACCTTCCCCCAACCTTCCCCCATTTATGGCTGGCATAATTATTTCAAATCTCCTCCCCCCTCTTCACATACCTTCCTTCTAAGGTCTCTCTCCCATTTCTTTCTTACTTCCCTATCTTCCTGTACTGTCTGACCCCAATCCATTCTCTCTCTTTCTTTCAGTGCAAATTCACTCTGGTTTTAGGGCCTACTACATCTGTGAGATTCTCAGAATTGCATTCAGAACACCTCAGCAGTGCAAATTCACTCTGGTTTTAAGGCCTACTACATCTGTGAGATTCTCAGAATTGCATTCAGAACACCTTTAGCAGGTATGGAGGAGACTATGGAAACTGCGCCATCCCTGGAGCCAATATGTTTATTCATATCACTACTGTATGCATGTTATTATATCTTGGCAGATAGAAATATTTCTGACATTTTGTTTTCAATTTTTAACTGTTTCCTATACCCTGCTTTGGCGTCCACACCTTCCCCCATTTATGGCTGGCATAATTACCTCAAATCTCCTCCCCCCTCCTCACATACCTTCCTTCTAAGGTCTCTCTCCCATTTCTTTCTTACTCCCCTATCTTCCTGTACTGTCTGACCCGAATCCATTCTCTCTCTTTCTTTCACTGCACATTCACTCTGGTTTTAAGGTCTACTACATCTGTGAAATTCTCAGAATTGCATTCAGAACAGCTCAGCAGGTATGGAGGAGACTATGGAAACTGCACCATCCCTGGAGCCAATATGTTTATTAATATCACTACTGTATGCATGTTATTATATCTTGGCAGATAGAAATATTTCTGAAATTTTGTTTTCAATTTTTAACTGTTTCCTATACCCTGCTTTGGCGTCCCCACCTTCCCCCAACCTTCCCCCATTTATGGCTGGCATAATTACCTCAAATCTCCTCCCCCCTCCTCACATACCTTCCTTCTAAGGTCTCTCTCCCATTTCTTTCTTACTCCCCTATCTTCCTGTACTGTCTGACCCCAATCCATTCTCTCTCTTTCTTTCAGTGCAAATTCTCTCTGGTTTTAAGGCCTACTACATCTGTGAGATTCTCAGAATTGCATTCAGAACACCTCAGCAGGTATGGAGGAGACTATGGAAACTGCGCCATCCCTGGAGCCAATCTGTTTATTAATATCACTACTGTATGCATGTTATTATATCTTGGCAGATAGAAATATTTCTGACATTTTGTTTTCAATTTTTAACTGTTTCATATACCCTGCTTTGGCGTCCCCACCTTCCCCCAACCTTCCACCATTTATGGCTGGCATAATTATTTCAAATCTCCTCCCCCCTCTTCACATACCTTCCTTCTAAGGTCTCTCTCCCATTTCTTTCTTACTTCCCTATCTTCCTGTACTGTCTGACCCCAATCCATTCTCTCTCTTTCTTTCAGTGCAAATTCACTCTGGTTTTAGGGCCTACTACATCTGTGAGATTCTCAGAATTGCATTCAGAACACCTCAGCAGTGCAAATTCACTCTGGTTTTAAGGCCTACTACATCTGTGAGATTCTCATAATTGCATTCAGAACACCTTTAGCAGGTAAGGAGGAGACTATGGAAACTGCGCCATCCCTGGAGCCAATATGTTTATTAATATCCCTACTGTATGCATGTTATTATATCTTGGCAGATAGAAATATTTCTGACATTTTGTTTTCAATTTTTAACTGTTTCCTTTACCCTGCTTTGGCGTCCCCACCTTCCCCCAACCTTCCCCCATTTATGGCTTGCATAATTACCTCAAATCTCCTCCCCCCTCCTCACATACCTTCCTTCTAAGGTCTCTCTCCCATTTCTTTCTTACTCCCCTATCTTCCTGTACTGTCTGACCCCAATCCATTCTCTCTCTTTCTTTCAGTGCAAATTCACTCTGGTTTTAAGGCCTACTACATCTGTGAGATTCTCAGAATTGCATTCAGAACACCTCAGCAGGTATGGAGGAGACTATGGAAACTGTGCCATCCCTGGAGCCAATATGTTTATTAATATCACTACTGTATGCATGTTATTATATCTTGGCAGATAGAAATATTTCTGACATTTTGTTTTCAATTTTTAACTGTTTTCTATACCCTGCTTTGGCGTCCCCACCTTCCCCCAACCTTCCCCCATTTATGGTAGCATAATTACCTCAAATCTCCTCCCCCCTCCTCACATACCTTCCTTCTAAGGTCTCTCTCCCATTTCTTTCTTACTTCCCTATCTTCCTGTACTGTCTGACCCCAATCCATTCTCTCTCTTTCTTTCAGTGCAAATTCACTCTGTTTTTAGGGCCTACTACATCTGTGAGATTCTCAAAATTGCATTCAGAACACCTCAGCAGTGCAAATTCACTCTGGTTTTAAGGCCTACTACATCTGTGAGATTCTCAGAATTGCATTCAGAACACCTCAGCAGGTATGGAGGAGACTATGGAAACTGCGCCATCCCTGGAGCCAATATGTTTATTAATATCACTACTGTATGCATGTTAATATATCTTGACAGATAGAAATATTTCTGACATTTTGTTTTCAATTTTTAACTGTTTCCTATACCGTGCTTTGGCGTCCCCACCTTCCCCCAACCTTCCCCCATTTATGGCTGGCATAATTACCTCAAATCTCCTCCCCCCTCCTCACATACCTTCCTTCTAAGGTCTCTCTCCCATTTCTTTCTTACTTCCCTATCTTCCTGTACTGTCTGACCCCAATCCATTCTCTCTCTTTCTTTCAGTGCAAATTCACTCTGGTTTTAGGGCCTACTACATCTGTGAGATTCTCAGAATTGCATTCAGAACACCTCAGCAGTGCAAATTCACTCTGGTTTTAAGGCCTACTACATCTGTGAGATTCTCAGAATTGCATTCAGAACACCTCAGCAGGTATGGAGGAGACTATGGAAACTGCGCCATCCCTGGAGCCAATATGTTTATTAATATCACTACTGTATGCATGTTATTATATCTTGGCAGATAGAAATATTTCTGACATTTTGTTTTCAATTTTTAACTGTTTCCTATACCCTGCTTTGGCGTCCACACCTTCCCCCATTTATGGCTGGCATAATTACCTCAAATCTCCTCCCCCCTCCTCACATACCTTCCTTCTAAGGTCTCTCTCCCATTTCTTTCTTACTCCCCTATCTTCCTGTACTGTCTGACCCCAATCCATTCTCTCTCTTTCTTTCAGTGCAAATTCTCTCTGGTTTTAAGGCCTACTACATCTGTGAGATTCTCAGAATTGCATTCAGAACACCTCTGCAGGTATGGAGGAGACTATGGAAACTGCGCCATCCCTGGAGCCAATATGTTTATTAATATTACTACTGTATGCATGTTATTATATCTTGGCAGATAGAAATATTTCTGAAATTTTGTTTTCAATTTTTAACTGTTTTCTATACCCTGCTTTGGCGTCCCCACCTTCCCCCAACCTTCCCCCATTTATGGCTGGCATAATTACCTCAAATCTCCTCCCCCCTCCTCACATACCTTCCTTCTAAGGTCTCTCTCCCATTTCTTTCTTACTTCCCTATCTTCCTGTACTGTCTGACCCCAATCCATTCTCTCTCTTTCTTTCAGTGCAAATTCACTCTGGTTTTAAGGCCTACTACATCTGTGAGATTCTCAGAATTGCATTCAGAACACCTCAGCAGGTATGGAGGAGACTATGGAAACTGCGCCATCCCTGGAGCCAATATGTTTATTAATATCACTACTGTATGCATGTTATTATATCTTGGCAGATAGAAATATTTCTGACATTTTGTTTTCAATTTTTAACTGTTTCCTATACCCTGCTTTGGCGTCCTTACCTTCCCCCAACCTTCCCCCATTTATGGCTGGCATAATTACCTCAAATCTCCTCCCCCCTCCTCACATACCTTCCTTCTAAGGTCTCCCTCCCATTTCTTTCTTACTCCCCTATCTTCCTGTACTGTCTGACCCCAATCCATTCTCTCTCTTTCTTTCAGTGCAAATTCACTCTGGTTTTAAGGCCTACTACATCTGTGAGATTCTCAGAATTGCATTCAGAACACCTCAGCAGTGCAAATTCACTCTGGTTTTAAGGCCTACTACATCTGTGAGATTCTCAGAATTGCATTCAGAACACCTCAGCAGGTATGGAGGAGACAATGTAAACTGCGCCATCCCTGGAGCCAATATGTTTATTAATATCACTACTGTATGCATGTTATTATATCTTGGCAGATAGAAATATTTCTGACATTTTGTTTTCAATTTTTAACTGTTTCCTTTACCCTGCTTTGGCGTCCCCACCTTCCCCCAACCTTCCCCCATTTATGGCTGGCATAATTACCTCAAATCTCCTCCCCCCTCCTCACATACCTCCCTTCTAAGGTCTCTCTCCCATTTCTTTCTTACTCCCCTATCTTCCTGTACTGTCTGACCCCAATCCATTCTCTCTCTTTCTTTCAGTGCAAATTCACTCTGGTTTTAAGGCCTACTACATCTGTGAGATTCTCAGAATTGCATTCAGAACACCTCAGCAGGTATGGAGGAGACTATGGAAACTGCGCCATCCCTGGAGCCAATATGTTTATTAATATCACTACTGTATGCATGTTATTATATCTTGGCAGATAGAAATATTTCTGACATTTTGTTTTCAATTTTTAACTGTTTCCTATACCCTGCTTTGGCGTCCTTACCTTCCCCCAACCTTCCCCCATTTATGGCTGGCATAATTACCTCAAATCTCCTCCCCCCTCCTCACATACCTTCCTTCTAAGGTCTCCCTCCCATTTCTTTCTTACTCCCCTATCTTCCTGTACTGTCTGACCCCAATCCATTCTCTCTCTTTCTTTCAGTGCAAATTCACTCTGGTTTTAAGGCCTACTACATCTGTGAGATTCTCAGAATTGCATTCAGAACACCTCAGCAGGTATGGAGGAGACTATGGAAACTCTGCCATCCCTGGAGCCAATATGTTTATTAATATCACTACTGTATGCATGTTATTATATCTTGGCAGATAGAAATATTTCTGACATTTTGTTTTCAATTTGTAACTGTTTCCTTTACCCTGCTTTGGCGTCCCCACCTTCCCCCAACCTTCCCCCATTTATGGCTGGCATAATTACCTCAAATTACCTCCCCCCTCCTCAAATACCTTCCTTCTAAGGTCTCTCTCCCATTTCTTTCTTACTCCCCTATCTTCCTGTACTGTCTGACCCCAATCCATTCTCTCTCTTTCTTTCAATACAAATTCACTCTGGTTTTAAGGCCTACTACATCTGTGAGATTCTCAGAATATTGCCCTCCCTCCCTCCCCCTCAGCCACACACCCCAACTCAGATTAAGTTTATAGAGCCATGGAAATCACCTGACTTCCTACTTGCAGATATATCATCTCAACACTAGGTGTCAGACAACATACTAATATTTCACCACAGATCCCTCCCCTCTGCCTCTAAAATAAAACTCATTCTATCTTTCACCTGCTTCCTGACCCTTGCTATTCCTATTTGTTACTCTTCCCCAATTCTCTGCCCTTTAATTCCCTTTAGATTGTAAGTAGCGAGTTTCCAGTCCTGTAGGGTGCTTTGGGATAAAGCACTTTCTGCTAAGATTCTAAGCTCAAAACAGGGCCTTTCAACTTTGAATTTGTTAAACGTGTATTTCCCCTGTTCTTATCCCCTGTACAGCTCTAGGGAATTTGTTGGCGCGATACAAATAAAAGATAATAATGATAATAATAATCATGTGATGGAAGTAGCCATCTGGTTACAAAATATCACCATCACATAGGCCATAATCCTTTTCTCTGTATCGTAGCTAGATTATGTTAACATTTTTGATCAATAGATTGTTACTGAGGAGTGTTTTTGAGAAGATTAAATATGTGAAGCCCTATCTCCTCCTCCCTCTGTACACAGGGCGCACCCTGCCCCATCCGCATGCCACCACACCTTAACCCTAGCTGAGGGGAGTTGCAATGGGAGGTATCTCCCCAGGAAGCAATAGCGCCTATTGAGGTGAAGACATGGAAGGAGGCGAGAAGGGGCCAGGCTGCGAGTGTAAGGCCTGTGGGGTGGAGGAGACAGTGCTGAAAACCAGAGCAAGCTGGGTAACATCCATGCTCAGCTGGGTGAGGGTGCCTGGTCATATAGAACTCCATCTGTTGGTTATACCTCCTTACCTCCCTATAAAGCCTCATTTGGCTGCGGCCCACTGAGGCCTGGTGGAAGGAGACACTGGCCTGGATCCCCAGGAGAGAGTCCCTTTGTTTCCACATCAGGACCATCATCTCCCCCATGGTGGCCTCTAAAGGTGGACATGGGGATGGAGATCCTTTCAGGCTGGGCATGACTATGGAAGGAGGTGCGGGGGTGGTGAGACGTGCTGTGGAATGCCTGTGGGTGGTCATGGTGGTAGGCCTTATGATAGTGGAAGCAACCATGTCGAGCTGCTAGGAGGAGGAGATGGTGGTGATGGTGGAGGAAAGGACATTGGGTCCGTACAGTTGGGCTGGAGGGCTAGGTTGGAGTGTTTATATGTCGAAAGAGTGAGCCAGTGGAGTCAAATGCTATGGGTGAGGCTGAAAGTCCAGCAAGTCCTCCACTGACAACATAAAGTGGCAGTCCTTCTTTGATCCTGGGTCCTCTGATCCTTGCCTTGCCTCCTCTTTCTATGACAGATCCTGGTGTGCAGGTAACTGTCACCAATCTCTGGCTCGGACTGAGCTTAGGCCCCCGCATCTGACTCTATAGGGGACCCAGACCTCCAGTCAGCTGAAATGTGAGAAGAATGGTATATGAGTTAAAATCATTGTATGATGATTTGATTGTTGTTTGTTCTTATTTATCTGACATCTTGTTGCCTTGAACCTGGATGGTTCACTTAATTGCTATTCTGCTGAGCTGTCATTTGCTAGATTTGATCATTGCTTTGACTTATGAGATTGTTTGTTATTGGTGTGATGTAACACCAAATTAATATATATATAAATATTACACAAGGTTCGTCTACATTAAAAGGTATTTATTAAAAGGCAACAACACAATACTATAAATGTATCACAAACACACAGCCCAGACCCACGGAGCAACAACCCTTTTTAAATCTATCTACCTATATAGTAATTCCCTTCCCCAAACGCTTGATCTTACCCACGGTTAGACCATCGCCATCACTATCAACCATCACCAACACCATCCAGGAAGAAAACAGGAAGCAACACCAGTTTCCTGCCTGGATATATCCTTAGTTGAGATGATGTAATTTTCATCACATCCTGTCCATGCATGACTTCCTTTAGCAGTTGTGGGAGGGAAGTAAAGATTCACAGCCCTCCCACCTAGACCTGCCCAAGGAGGTCCCGAAAGGAAAATAAACCACCATGCAAGGAAGACAAGTTACCACATTCCCTCACTTTTTCTTCTTCTATGTTGCTCAGTTTTCTAGTTATCCCTCTAGTACAGGAGAACCTAGTGGGAGCAAAAACCTGATATACAGGAGAAATTCAACCCACCGTCCCTCCGGAATAGTTCCCTCAGCGACATAAGTTCTCCTGTACTTTCCTATGGCTGTCAATCCACATATTACACAAAAACAGAACTTATAGAATTTAGGTGAGAGTGTGTGATAAATGTTTATGTATGTGCAATGTAAAACTTTATTGAAGAATGTATGAGAGAGAGAAAGAAGAGGAAAAAGACACATTATTATATATCCTCCTTGCAAGTTTCTTCCTCATTTGTTTCATTGCCACACAAAAGTATATTATTATAATTGTCGTTAATACTTGAATGAACATGAGTACCAGTGACAGTGTTCGTAGGACTGGATGTGTCTCTGACTCGTGAAGTTCCAAGGTAAAAAGCTTCATTGTCAAATTTGTCCAATCTGCATTTGCAGTAAAATTGATCATTTCAGTGGTAAGGTTTCTTGATGGAAATAGTGTATGAGTTCCCACATGTATAGTAGTGGTTACCATGATACAAGACCCTTCTTCCACCAAACATATTTCATCAACTGTCCTATATTCAGAGTGGCCGATAAAGCATGCAATGTCCTCTATGTGGATCACCTCTTGCACCAGGTTTTCTTTTATCAACTGCACCCAGCCATCCTCCTCAGCTCCTTTCTCCCAAACACAACTGCACAGCCATCGGTGTTGAGATTTCCTGCAACAGCTTTCATCCATCTCCAATCCTGTAATAGTGGCCAGTCTTTTTGATGCGAAGTGTTGCTTGTAGATTCCATCACTTAACGTGCCAATGCTATGTATAAAGTTCAGTTGCTCTGCCTGCCCCTCCCAACGGGGAATTGCCAGGATTAGTCCTATTGTCCCAGATTGTAGTCCATGTGGCATCCATTGATCTGGGCCTTCAATATAGCTGTATTTAAGATTGTCCTCAGTGATGTCCACTCCTTTTCTTTTCAATGACGTGATAATCCTTGTTGCATTGATTTGTCTTGCCCACTTGTTTTCCTGGATGTCTTTAATAGTTTCCTTTAAATCTGCCAACAGCTTTCCTCCAATCATAGAACAGAAAATGGCAGTTCCCACTATTTCATTCTTAATGCTGTTAGCAATGGAAGCAATATTTTCCTCAACTAGATGCAGGTTGTTGGCAATGGTGTGTATGTCATCAACATTGTCTGTCAGTCTACTCACTATAAGGGAGTCAGCTACTCCACCTGTTTTCATAGCATGTCCCATGCCATCAGTAAGGGAGTTTATCCTGCTGTTCAGTCCAATGATGTCTGCTGAATTCCATACTCCCAATCCAGTTCCGACTCCTCCTAAAAGGGCTGCAAGTGTGTCCCGTTTTTCTCGACTCCCTGCTCCGGTCCACTCAATGATGGTCTCTTGTATACTTTGCTTAAACCACTGCCGCTGTGATTCCGGGCACTTTGGAGGAATAGAAAAATCATTAAAATTTAGAATTATTGGGTAGTAAGTCCACCCAACCCCTTGCACAACTGTTTCATGTGTTGGTACCACCACCAATCCGCTTATTGGCCATGGTACCTTCTTCTGATCTTTACAACGTTGCAGCTCCTTTACAGAGACAAATACTTCATCTATTGTTAGAACACACCCCTTTCCAGTATCAAAATTGCAGAATTCCTCTAGGTCAGGCTGGGAAGCTATAACTGCAGCGTCCCATTCTCCACCTTCTTCTAATGTTAAGTTACTCACTACTACTGTAATATTTGTAACCCTCCCTTGTACCTTTGTTGTTCTTTTAGTCCTTCCTTTAAAGTTTCCTGTATTCATTATCTGTCCATATCTTATAACCCATTCCCAGTTATGTATCTCTATACTTTTTATTGGAGCTCTAAGAGCTAATCCCCTGGTACTATTATGTGGCAAAATAATGTTTACTTGTAACCCTCCACCCTCTTTTACTTCCAATTCCCTGGGCCAAATAAATCTATCTGCTTGAACATAATGTAACTCCAATCTTTTCAAACTCTTTCCCTTATTTGCAGTATCTTCTGGCCTTATTGCCTGTCTCCCCATTCCTACTGTGATACAGCTTATACTTATCCATCCTGTAACAAGGATCCACCACAATCTTCTGTTGACACGCATCTTCATTCTTATACAGCCTTGCTCTGTGGGAACACTAGATTCCATCATTAGAAACATATACATAAAAAATAAAAACAGCATTAGAGACATATACATACACAAACAGAAAAAAATAAAAAATAAATAAATAAATTTAAAAAAAAACAATGTGTATGTATTTATTCAATTTGTACTTAACCTCTATTCCATATTTTGTCCTTCCTAAATCTTTTAAGCTGTGATGCATGCAGCCAGACTTCTCCTTTCTCTGCATGATCAATTAAGTATACAGAGGTCCCTAATTTATCTACTACAGTATATGGTCCCTTCCATTTTGCTCTTCCCCAAGGAAGGTGTTCATCTTGATTCTGCACCATAACTCTGTCCCCTGCCTCATATGATGTCAGATCCCCTGCTGCATCATACCATCGCTTTCGATGTTGGTATTGTTCTTCATCTTCCACAGCCACAGATTTATGAACAATTTCCAAGTGTGTGGCCAACTCCTTTACCCATTGATCTGTGATTGCAGCGGTTTGTAAAGCTCCAGGTGGAGGTATTGTAATCCAGTTTTTCCAGGAGGGCATTGGTCTACCCATTAAAATTTCATACGGTGAAAATCCTGTTGATCTACAGGGCCTTGATCTAAGTCGGGCACATACTAAAGGTATGTATATGTCCCAAGCTTGCCCATGTTCTGCCACCAGCTTTTTCAGCTCTCTTTTTATGGTGCCATTCATTCGCTCAACTTGACCTGCTGCCTGTGGATGGTATGGGATATGGTGTTTCAGTTCAATACCCACCATCTTACAAAGTTCCTTCATTACATTTCCTATGAATGCCGCTCCATTGTCGCAATCAAGGACTTTTGGAATTCCCCACACTGTCAGTACATCGCTTACTAATTTCCTGGCTGTGGTTAGTGCTGTACAGTTTCTTGTTGGGATTGCGATCATCCATCTTGAGAAGCTATCTACTATCATGAGAATATATTTATTTCCTCTTGTGGTTGTTGGCAATGGTCCGGTGTAATCAATTTGAATTCTTTCCCATGGGCCTACAAGTGTCTGTCTCATTAATTCTCCCCTTCTTTTCCTGTTGGACTGGTCAAATCTTGCACATATAATACAACTATCCACAAATTCTTCAAGATCCTTGTTTTGCCCGATCCACCATCCCAAATGTCGAATCCTCTCTTTTGCTTCTCTGATCTTTGGATGTCCTCCTGCTTGTGATCCATGTATCCATCGGAGTAAGTCTTTTCTCACTTGTTGTGGTACAATCCAAATCTGTTCCCCGGTTTCTGATATACATATTAGCCCTTGCTCCTCCATCACTTTTTTTGCCCCCGTATATCACTTCTTCTCCCTTTTGTAATTTCTCCCGAATATCTTTTAGTTCCTTATCTTGATCTTGTAATTCCTGCATATGCTTCATCTTAATTGAAATAAATATAGATTTGCTCCTTGTAGTAGAAGCTATTTGTAATGTGTTTTTTGTGGGTTGTTTCCAGTCTTCCGCTTGGACAGCTGCCTCTTTTGCATACCGGTCAGCAAGGTAGTTTCCCTCTCGGTGTGGCCCTGTCTTTTTATGTGCCCGTACTTTGATCATGTTAATTCTTTTGAAATTTTGTGATAACTTTTCTACCATCTGCCATAGATCTTGGAACTTAACAGGGGATCCATCTGTGGCAAGGAATTAGTTACTATCCCACCATTTTAGCAGAAGGCATGTGCCTCGGAACACCCAGTCACTATCCAAAACAATTGTCAATATGTCACTTCTTCCAGACTCTTGCTGAAGTACTTCAATGACTGCAGCCAGTTCTGCATATTGTGCTGAATATGCTTTGATTCTAAATCCAAATTCTTTTATGATATCTTTACCCAACATTTTTACTCCAGCCATTCCTGATATTCTTTTTCCTTGTGCATAGTGACAGCTGCCATCAGTATACCATACAGGATCTGAGGTCATCACAAGATGAGTGGCATCTTTGAACACCGCATGGCATGTTGATTCAGGATAGATCTGGCATTCATGAGCTTCTCCCTTTATGCAAATTCCAGCCACCCATTCTTTTGGTTCTCTTAAGGCATGAGTTGAAATGTTATCAGCGAGCAGTGCCATAGTCCGGGCATTGTTGATGTGGCTGATTGCCAGGCTGCCTTGTCTGAGGATCTGCAATGGAGTATGATGTGTACAGATTATTATTGTCTTTGTGCCAAATAGGTATTTAAATCTTCTAATTGCCCAGTATGCTGCTAAGATCAATCTCTCACACCATCCAAATTTCAGCTCTACGGCAGACAGCATCTGAGATCCAAAAGCCACTGGACGTTCTGCATGTCCCCACAGTTGAGTGATGACTGCTCCTTGTGAATCTGGCATTGAAATCGGATATAGTCTAAATTCTTTTTCATGGTCTGGAGATGCCAGAGTTGGTGCACTCCCTAGTTCAGCCTTCAATTTTTGTACTGCTGATGTGAGTTCCTCTGTCCAATCCCAATTCTGTGCTCTCAGGAGTTCATAAAGGGGTTGTGCAAGTTGAGCATATCGTGGGGTAAATTCACAACAAAATCCCATTATTCCAAGCAATGATTGGAGCGCTGTACGGTCTGTAGGAATGGGTAACTGAGCAATAACTTTGGCCCTGTCTTGATCAATTGATCGTCCATCTCCTGATATGATTACTCCTAAGAAGTTGACTTTCTGGCATGCCAATTGTGCCTTTGCCCCATTTAGCTTAAGTCCAGCTTCCAGTATGCATTGTAATAATATTGCCAGGTCTTCTTTGTGTTCTTCCATGTTCGGGGATTGTAAGAGGACATCGTCAACATATTGAATGATACGATCTGGACGTGGGAAAGCTGTCAATGCATTTTTCATGTATGTGTGAAAAATAGCTGGGGAGTCACAATATCCCTGTGGTAATACTGTGAAAGCATATTGTCGGCCCTCCCAGTTGAACGCCGTCCTGTAGTGACATTCTTCAGCTAAGGGAATTGACCAAAATCCATTGGCCACATCTATTACACTGAATACTTTCATTTCTGGTGAAATTTTGGACATCATTTCACAATAAACAGAAACAACAGGGGCCATTCTTTTTGCAAGTTTGTTCACGGCCCTGTAATCAATGGTAAGTCTCCATGATGAGGCTGCTTTTTCATCTCCATTCCCTTTCAACACAGCTTTTCTCACAGGCCAACATGGTGAGTTACATGCATACCCATTTCCAGATTTAATTATTCCACGTCTCTCCAGCATTTCTATCATCTCGGTGATTGATGCCACTGATTCTCTTGGGACTGGATATTGTTTTTGCCATTGTGGGTCTCCTCCTTCCAACAAGACCATTCCTTTCATTCTTCCACAGTCTAATATATCTGTAGCCCAAACAGGTATGTCTTGGATTAGCTTCTGCAGCCATTCTGGTTGTCCGTCTAGTTTCAGTTTGTTTTTTTCCAGACTTTTTATCGGAGAGACAATATATGCCATTGGGAGCACAACCCCTTTCGTCAACTCTGTACTTACCTGATTCACCTTTTCTGTCTTCCACAAACAAAAATTGGCAAGATCTACAATGAAATTTCCTTTTTTTAAAGCTTCTATTCCCAATATTTCCTCTGGCCAACCCACTATTGCTTCCACTTGTATTGTTTTTCCTCCAACTGCTACCTCAATTAGACCTGCTCTAACCTCCTGTGGATTCACAGTAACTCCCATAATACTTACTGAAGAATCCCCATTTTTGACCCTGTTGGTCATTGTAACTGCTGCTCCTGTATCTACCAACATATTTTTCCCTACCCCTGCGATGACTGTATAAATGATAGGCCGACCTGCCTCATCCATGGTTAAATTAGCTGAGTGAATGAGATGCTGAGGCGCAGGGGTTGGGATTTGTCATTGTAACTCACTTCTACTCCGTCCCTCTTTTATAACACTACTAGCGAATTGCCCGTCAAAAAATGACGGCAATGAAATTGTAAGGTAGCTAATGCTGTTTGGTGTATAATAATGAAATATGTAATACATTACTAAATAATTATATAGTGTACCTATTTTGAAGCATTGTGATGAAGAGTTGGCAATCTGTGTTGATGTTGCTGCAGCATTAGTGGTGTGGAGCTGCTGTGTAAGCATGCTGAATGTGTGCACTGTGTGGTATGAATATCCGTAGGTCGTTTGTTGCGTTTTGCGAGTTTGTTGTGGTGTTTTGCGAGTTTCTTGTGGTGTTTTGCGAGTTTAGAGTGCTGTAGCCTCGTTTTCGTTTTGTTCGGCGGCCATTTTTTCTCTCGCTTAGATTTTTTTGAAGTCCTGGGTGCTCCCTCTTGGTGTAGGTAAGGTTTTTATGTATGTGCTGTGTGTATGTATTGTGTTTTACATTTTGTAATGTTCGCGAGTTGCGTCCGAGTGTTGCGAGGCCGTAATGTGTGTGAACGTGCGTCGTATGTTGTTTGCGAGTGTCGTAATGTGTGTGTCGTGCTGTTTGGTTTGCGACGTGAAGTTTGCGAGGGTCGCAGTTGCTGGCATGGAGAGCCTTCGGCGCTCCATGCCAGCAACTGCGGCCCTCGCTTTGCGAGGTCCTCAGGTGCTGGCATGGAGCGCCTACGGCTTCGCGAGGGCCGCGGGCTCGCTATGCGAGCCCGCAGCGTTAGCAACAACTCGTATGCTCACAACTATATATGTGATATTGCATCTTTGGCTCACTTTCCATCAATTTCATCTCTGACTCAGCTACCATGTTTTTAAGTATATGATTTTCCTCTTCTATCCTATCCTTCTGTCTCCTGAGTTCCCAATAGCCCATGTTACCGTTTCTCTCTCCCTCCCGATTAGCCCTCCAGTTGCTGCCATCCCTATTCCTATAGTCCCTAGGGGGATCTCTCCATCTTTTGTCAAGGTTCTGTTTTGGTCTCCAGTTTTGATCATCCTTCTTGTTCTGGGGTACATCCCACGTCTGGTTTCTCCATTTACCATCTATATCTCTACCAGACTCGACCTTAAATGTTCTTACAGCTGAAACAGAGCAGGCCTGTTCTGTGAAAGGATGCTTGATCCACCACTTATCAGCTCTAGTTAGTACCATTTCCAAGTCTGTTGGTGTTGGATCAAAAAGCCTGACAAATTCTTGACACTCCCGGGGAAGGGCTTCCATTACTTTTGCTATATGTTCTGGTGAGCCCAGCACTAGAGGCTGTTGAGGTTGTCGTAGAGTATACCAAAAAAATATCCTTTGAGCTACCTCTCTAGGACCATCTGTTGGCCTCATGGTAATATTTGCTATTTCTTTCTCTATGCTAAGTAGATAGAAATTAGTTGCAGCAATTCTTCCTGCCTGATCAGACACACTGTTATTAAATCCCAATAGTCTACTAGCCAAAGGACCCATAGCGTATTCTAACAGTTCTGTCCATTCCTCTAAGTTAAGACCTCCTTTTTTAGCTCTATCTGCTCCCCTCATTAACCAATGTGTAAACGTATTAAAGTTGTTAGTTGGCATACTTCCCCACCATTTCTGGAAATTGTCTTTATTTGCCATAGACATCGGTCGAGTCTGCATAGAAAATCCTGTAGGTGTTTGCCTTGCATTAAATAATTCTGAAACAATAACTGGTGCTTGTGGTATGGTATCTACTTGTGGAACAGAATAACGTAAGAAATCTTTTCTATCTTGGTTCATTTTCGGCACTGGTTCTTTATTTTGTGCCACGAACATATCCAGATCTGGATATATTTTGGCAATGTCTCTGACTCCTTTTATCCCTTCTAACTTTGTTTTATTTTTATAGTCCATTATTATGTTTTGAAGTTCTGTTATTTTTACTCCATAAGCATCCCTCTGCTCTTCAATTTCCCTTAACTCCCTTTCTAGTTCCCCCACAATTGTAGTTGTTCTCAAAGCTGCAATTTTTAAACAATCCCTTTTGTCCATTGCTTCCTCCATTTTATTTGTTGTTTCCAAATTATGCTGCCGTAATTCTACAAATAAGTCTATTAGGCCTCCTATTGTGGCTACAACAGCTTGTGTGACCAAACTTTTTCTCTTCTTTGTTCTATACTTTTTGTTATTTACAATTTGTGTTAGTACATCCATTAATCTCTTCTCTTTTTCACTGTCTGGGTTTGCTGGCTCTGGAAGCTCATATGGACCATCATGTTTTTGAATATGTTTCCTAAAGTACTCACGCACTTCTGTGGGAAAGTATTTTACTCACCCAAGTAAGAATCCAAATCAATTTGCGACTAAAGTAGCATGCTTCTGAGTAGCCAACAATAGTTGATGACTATTCAGTAGGCCAGGTGTAATATGTAGAAAAATAGACTAGTACCCACAATGCAAATTATACTTACCTTAGTATGGTGAAGGTAATACTTGCTAATTAACTTAAAATATAATAGCAAGGCCTGCAGGGTAGGAGATATACCTGAACTAGGATATGCAAGACACCCAAAAAGTATAAGGTATGGAAGCCTATAGTGTATTAAAATGCACGCCTGAAATAATATATATATATATATATATATATATATATATATATATATATATATATATATAAGATTTAAAATGGTTTATTTATTTATTTTTCTCCAGGCCTGTACTATGATAAAGGACTAGAGAAAGAAAAAGAAAGAAGAGAAAAAAATATTTTTTTCTTTTAAAAAAAAAACAAAAAAAAACAAAAACAAAACAAAAATAATAGTATTAACAAACTCAGGTATTTGAAACACACAACAAACTAATTGTGGCCTGATGCCCAAGCTTGTATATTAAAAATGGAGGCTTGAATTAGCATTCAAATACACAAAGAAGCCGCATGGAGCCTATTAAATTGTATTCAAATGAAGGGCTAGGCCTGTACTCAAAAGCACAACAAAACTCAACTCAGATAAACCCACAAAAACAACCTGTATGATATATATTTGTTTTATGTATCAAAATAAGCTAGTACGAACAAAACTCAACTCAGAAGCTAGTACGATATAAAGGATTAAAAATAATAATTGAGTCCTGATGCCCAAGCTTGTATATTAAAAATGGAGGCTTAACCTAGACTCCACACACAATCAGCACTTGATTTCCCATGCAGAGGATAATTAGACAAAGTACTTTTTTTTTTCTTCCCCCCCAAAAAATAAATCTGACTATCTATTAATGTGATATTACCTCACAAATAACCTTTGTAGAAGTCTAAAATTTGTGGTTGCCAAATGTGGTGTAACACCAAATTAATATATATAAATATTACACAAGGTTCGTCTACATTAAAAGGTATTTATTAAAAGGCAACAACACAATACTATAAATGTATCACAAACACACAGCCCAGACCCACGGAGCAACAACCCTTTTTAAATCTATCTACCTATATAGTAATTCCCTTCCCCAAACGCTTGATCTTACCCACGGTTAGACCATTGCCATCACCATCACCAACACCATCCAGGAAGAAAACAGGAAGCAACACCAGTTTCCTGCCTGGATATATCCTTAGTTGAGATGATGTAATTTTCATCACATCCTGTCCATGCATGACTTCCTTTAGCAATTGTGGGAGGGAAGTAAAGATTCACAGCCCTCCCACCTAGACCTGCCCAAGGAGGTCCCGAAAGGAAAATAAACCACCATGCAAGGAAGACAAGTTACCACAATTGGCTCATAACAATTTCTTGATTCCTGCTTCAGTTTGTACTCTGCAGCAGATGCATACACATACTCTGCAAAACTTGCTGCACATTGTGTAATACTAACCAATCAGTGAGTATCTCTCAACAACAGTTGTTAACATGCTGCTGGGAGATGCTACCAATACCAATACTCTGCACATCCATACCTAGAGAGTCTGTATATGCATAAGCTACAGTGGCCACACCCATTTAGTACACAATTGGATGTGTACTAAATGTACACATGGACCTCCCTTCTTAAACCCCAAGGCCTGTCCCCCCTCCCTAATACTACCTCCTCTGGGATTAGGCCCCTTCCCCTGTTACCCTGAACTTAGTGTGGCTACAACTATGTGGGCCTCCTTTACTCCCTCTACCTCACCTCCCAACCTCCACCCAGAATTAACACTCCTAGCTCTCAAATCCTCACCTCCCTACCTCTCCTTCCATCCCCTTCACTCCCTCCATTCCTCCCTCTCTTTCGCTCTCCTCCACTCCTTCCCTCCCTACCTCTCTCATCCTATCTCCTTCCTCTCCCCTCGCCTCCTTCCCCCTCCTTGTTCCTTATCTCTCCCTGTCAATCACTGTTACTTTTGCCGTTTTCTATTAGCTCCTATGGCTTTGAAGCAGCAAGAAAATACTTATTATCTTGTTGATTGGTGTAAATATATTTGCGAGCGTCCCGTAATGGAGCCCCCTCCATGTTACTGACAAGAGCTTAGTTTCTGGATGCTGGGTTGGATCCAAAATACTGCAAGTGAAATGCATTGAATATATGTGTAACTTTAGGGGAAAAAAGCTCCCGCAGCTGATTTTTAAACATAATTTGCGTTGCTTGAATAGAATAGGGCTTTTAATTTAAAACTAGGAAAAGTCACTTGTATTATTACTGATGTGAGAAAAATCAATGGAAAAGCTTTCCATAATTTGCTGGTCTGGCTTGTCTGTAGTCATATGGGGTAGCTCACTCGCAATCATGCTAAAATTGGTGAATCGAATAGCTACGGAAAATTACTGAGCACTTTATGCCTGTGTAACTTTATGAATTAGGGAATTAAATGAAGCCCTATAACTAATAGCCTAAAAAAGTATGTTATTACTGTAAATAGAAATCAAGTTTATAAAAATGTTCTAAAACGTCTGGCTTTTCACAATTTGAGCTGGAATGACCAAAATCAGAGGTACTGAAGAGATCAAATCTAGCCCATAAAATATCACTGCACTTCCTGAGTCCGCTGACTTAAGTGAATCTGGCTTGTTATCTTGTAGAACTTGTTTGTCATATTAATATATTCATAATAATATATTGCTATTGTGGATTCCAGATTTATTAGTAATCGAGTGTATTTAAATTCATTCCAGAACGTCAGAGGAATCTTGTCATTAAGAACATTGCTACTGAATGTTGTGTATTCTGTATTAAAATACTAACAAAAAAGGAAGCAGGCAGTGAAAATATTTAATGCAAAAAAATATATAAATATTAATTTACAATATATTAACCATATATTCCACGTACCCAATATATTTCGTTTTCTTGTTTTCTTCAAATTATTTCACTATACTCTTCTAAATATTACTATGGAAATTATTGATGCTTTATAAATAAAATAATTTTAATAATAATAATAATAGATGTAGTCTATTGTAGAACACCTGGTAACCATTAGGGACATGTGCAGGGATCAGTTTACATTATACAAGCTATTATTCACTATGTTATGAACTGTGGGATGTAATATATGAACTGTATAATTTATGATGATATGCTATTTAGAGTATTAATGTATCGTACAAAAGCATATCAACTGAATTACAGATAACTCAGAATTAGTTAGTAAAGATTAGCATTCAGGTAAAGACTGTTGTCCATTTGTTTTAGTCATAGTAGAATTATAACATAGTAATTGAAGTTGAAATAAAGTAATTTAGTCCATCAAGTTAACCCTTTTTAGATCTCCTCTGAATCTTGTGCTTAGATAATAGTTACTTGATCCAGAGCAAAGCATACAAAAAATGCATTGAAACATTGCCATTTGTCTCATAAAAGTAAAAAAATACTCCTTCCTGATCCAAAATTTCTGGATCAATAACCACTGTTCTCTAGTTATCCAGTATAACCATGTATGCTCTTTTTATTCAAACATAAATCCAACCCCTTCTTAAAGTTATCCATTGAACATGCTGTCACAACCCCCTTTGGTAGAGACTTTACTGCGAAGAATTCTGGATGTTTTTTTTTTCTTCTAATTTAGGGGATGTCCTCTTGTTAGTTGAAAACCTCTTGCACAAAAAGTTCTCATGACAAAGCCTTATATTTACTCTAAACATATGTATATAAGGTAATCCTATCCCCTCTTAGGTGCATTTTTTATTTCTGGAGAAAACAGACAATTTAAAAGAGTAAACTGCATACTGGTTTTAATACTCTATGGCCAATAAACACACATTTGTTTTACTTCTAAATGTAATACAGTGGTCCTTTAATCATCGATTGCCGATTTCTGCAGATTATGTATCATAATTAAAATATACGGTAATATGTTTTTTGCAAATTGTTTTATAAACATATTTAGTTATGGTTATATCTTTAATAATTGTGTAGATACTTATTTTAAGTGTATTACCATGTACAACCTGTCTGGATATACATAATTTATTTTTTTATATTATTCCTCGGTGAGATTTTTCTATTCATCAATATGTCAATTTGTTCGTGTCTGTCATATGTTTAAATTCACTTATCATATCTATACTCTCTATGTGACCTTGTGCAAGTCACTTTATATATGACAGAAGAAACAGAATTATATTCTAAAGCCAGGACAGGAATTAGCTATTCGTGTGTGTTTCTGCCCAAACTATATTATTCTATTAGTACTGGACAGAAATACAAAAATAATTGCAAATGCAAATAATGTTTATGACAATGAAGATTAATGTCTTTTAAATTGTTAAGGAAATTTAAATCAAGAATGAATTTTAAGATATAAAGAATTAAAAGATGTATTTCCTCCATTATATTCAGTGTACCTAACAATATTGGAGTATTTCATCAGTATTAAAGTATTACATTGGAAAGTTTTTCTATGAAAAGAAAATGAACACAGTCTTTTGATTTTTCACTTTTATATGCAATTATTCTTCACTGCAGAGTTCAGTTTTCTCTATAAGTCTGCTTTTATCAAGTTCTGTCTCAACAGGGTGTGTCCTTGTAAACTAATGAGATATGCTATAAACTAATAGCTACTGCCACCAGGGCCGGATTTACATTTTTGGAGCCCCTGTGCAGTGAACACTAAGGCGCCCCTGTGCACTACCGTTTTTGCTTAGTAAATGCTTACATACATCGCACACATACACCAAATATCACACATCACATACACACACCACATCCATACACACACATCACCCACATATGCACACCACAAACATACACACGCACACACCACATGCCACATACATACATACACACACATAAACATCAAACGCACACATAAACACACCACATACATATACACAATCACATATACACACATACATATACACACATACATACATACACACACACCACATAAATACACACATATACACACATATACACACACACACACCATATACATATACACACACATCACACACACCATACATATACACACACACCACATACATATACATACACACACACACACCACATACATATATACACACACACATACATACACACCACATACAGTCATACACACACACACACAACATATACACATACTGTACATACATTACACACACATACACACACATATACACATTAAACATTCCATTTACATATAAACACATACACACACCCATACACACACACCACATACATACACATAGACACACACACATGCCTACACACACATCACATAAATACACACTTATACACAAGCATATACACACACACCACATACATATACATACACACACTCACCACATACACATATACACAGGCACCACATAGATATATACACACACATACACACCACATACATACATACATATACACACACACCACATACATATACACACATACACACTCATATACATCACACACATATATATACACACACACATACACAAACACATTACATATATATATATATATATATATATATATAGGCACACACCATTTCCATTTATTTAGTTTACTGGAGTGCAGCTAGACAGAACTTAGTATAAAGTCTACCTTTCTATTGGACACCCAGAATAAGGCTGGGGAATCCCCTACTCTTCATTAGTGGAAGAAGTGGGATGGCTGGGGGAGGAGCTCCAGGCATCTTGCTATCTTGGGTGCTCTGGGTAAAATGTCCCCTACTCACTTCATGTGCCTGCAGTACTACCTGTTTTTAGTTCTAGGAAGTGAATATGAGGTGCCCCTCTCAGAGGACCGCCTGTAGACTAGTGCCTATAATGCCTAATTGATGATCAGGCCCTGACTGCCATATTTCCATTTTGCAGATGGAGCTTCCTCCATTCATTCAGAGTCTAGTCCCACCTCGGGAAGTAGATCACTGGAAACTAAAATAGTAGGTTCCTCAAAAGCATAATTGCACAAAGTAATAACAAATATACTCAATTACTGTTTAGTTTATTTAGTTCTAAAACTGTGTTAACCTATTCCAAGTGAAGTTCTGCAGCAACGTACATTTTATAATTGTGGTCTAATATTAATAGACCATTTAAGTTTAATGCCAGTACCACATTTAGCTATACATTTATTTATTAGTCATCCTGGTCTTCTGCTTTTGACTACTTACATTGAGCAGGTTTAGGCATGTACAGTATATTTTAAAACGTTTTATAGGGATAACTAACATCACAGATAATGTAATGTTACTAATCTTAAAAAAGGATGTCTCCACTCTCTTTAATGCAGTTTACAGAAATGTACTATCCAATCTTTAGAATTCTCATCTCCCTCTTCCTCAGTAACAAGCTACAAAAACACATTATTTTAATAACTACATGCAAACTGTTAAAATACTCAGTTCAGGTATAGCATTGGTTTACATTACAAATTATACCATACTGTATTTGAGGGAGAAATAATGTTGCAGACTGTGAGCCTCATTCAATTGCAAGCACGTAACTGGATCGCAGAAGGTCGCATGTCTGCAATTGAGTTGGGGGCTCCTGTTGGACTCCATTTGTGAAGCTATTCAATTGCTCCTGGTCGCGAGTTGCGATCTTGAAGCTAGCTCCATAAACCATGCACTGGTTTGGAACAGTTGTGGGCGGGAACCGTATAAATTCAGTGAGCCTGTAACCGCCCATTTCGAATCGACCAATAGAAAATGAGACTGTTATAATTACTGCAGTAAAACATGGTGGTTCAATCAATCAATCAGGTTTGGGAGTCTGATATGCGATCAGACTCACACAACATTGAAAATAAAGAATTATGGAAATTAATGCTAGTACTGTTCAAGTCCATATGGGTGGCTTGATATGTATTAACTTATTGATACCCAAGATCATTTAACCCTGAAATAAAACATAAAAATAATACTTATTTCCTGCAGTTGTGCAGGCTTGAGACTGTTGTGCAATTAATTCTATGATGTCTATCATCACTTTCCCTGTAATATACAGTGCAGTATTATTGTTTTATTTGCCTTTACAGTGCTACGAATTGGTGTTTAACTCCTTTGCGGGTCCTCTCGAATACATGTAGGGTTTTCTCCTCCATTTGCTGTTTACGAGTGTGGATACGTTTGCAAACTTGGGGAATCAGAGCAATTGAATACACCGTAGGCATCGGGATGGTGTAAGTTACGAGTTGGACGGGCAAAAATTATTTTGAGCTTGTAACTCGTAACCCGATCCGAGCACGCAAAGAGACGACAATTGAATAGCAAACTTGACTGCAATCTCACTTACGGGCCCCCGTATCTCAAATTTGGCCAATTGAAGGAGGCTTTGTATATTTGAGAAATTAACCTTATGGCCCCATTTAGTGATAGTTGGCCACTGAAGTTAATGAACACATTTTACCAAGACAATCAGCACCTATATGTACAAAAAAAACTGTCAGTAAATTATTCTTTCAACCTATACCATTGTTACTTTTTAATTACATTGTTTTTGTACTTATGGGGTATACACAAAATATACAATTATGAAGAACTACACTTCGAAATATGCAAATATATGCCTCCAATATATTACCTTTTATAAGCAATTAAGCTGCCGTGGGGTCTAAAATGTAATTTTCTTCTGTTCTACTTCCTGAAGAGGGAAGAGGCTTTAAATAGACATTTTCTACCTGCACAGTGGGAATGTGGCATCTACAACTGCCAGAGCTTTCAATTTGTCTATTGGAATGCTTGTTAGCTTATAAGACCACAGGCTTCTGAGGAAGTACAGGCAGTGGTGGAGCTACTGTCGATATAGAATGTGCAAAGCACTGGTGCCCACAACAGAATATGGGTCCAAAGCTACTGGCATCTGACTTGAGTAAAGATGGACTTAGGGGATAGAGGCAGGTCACTATTTTATAGAATGTGATCTGATCACTATATTGTGGCCACCTACCTTTGTTTTTGGCTTTTGTATTAACCTCTATCTTGTATGGAAACGTTGAAAGAGAGGGCTCCAAACTTATTTTGGACCATTCACTAGCTTCGCAACTGAGTACAGTCAGGAACAGCCAAAAAAATTATGTATATAAAAGAAAAATCTAAAATTTGTGTTTATTATTATTATTATTATTATTATTATTATGTTACTTTCTAAAACATTTTAGCCATTATCAAGTTTAGTTTATATAATTTTTTAACCGCAATGGTCTGTTAATATAATTGGTTTCTGTACCTGTCAGTTGATGAAATATACTCATCACCACATTGTGCTGGGTTTTAATTCTATCTACAAATGTCTAATAAATGTCTAGGCACATGATTTTAATCCTTGTAACCCCCAATTATTGGTATGAAATCCAAAAATAATGACATTTGACTTATAATTATCAATCTGCATTATTAAATACCTCATATAAAATAATTTACAGCCTCAGATAGGAAGTCTAAACCTTCTACAAAGAAAGGTCGTGCAATGTGCATTCAACCAAACAAGTTAGGAGAGTGTGTAACAAAAAAGCACACACTAACTGTAAAAAGTACTGAGGCTTAGCTTGTGTATAATAACCTAACCAGAGAACAAATATTGAGCTCCATCAAACTCAAGTTTATTGCTTCAATTACCTCATCTATACATCTCCTCCTCTGCTGTCTCCTTCTTCTTATTGAATCAATCTTTCCCAATATCAGAGTTTTCCATTTGAGCTCTAGCCTCATGCCCATTAAACAGTTTGGCTTGAATTCCTGTAGTATTGATTGATTGGCTCTTCTTAAAGTCCAAGGGACCCTAAGCAGATTTCTCCAACACCACAATTTAAATGCATACATTCTCACATCTGTATGTTACTACTGGGAATACCATAGCCAATACCATACCAATTTACTATTTTTGCTTTTTAATAGCTTGTCCAGATTTACTATAGCTTTTCTTCCTCATTTCCTTGTCCTCATTCACTATCTGCAGAGATCATTGCCTCCACAACCTGCCACTGCCACAGCAGGCCCACGTTTGTACTCAATTATTTCACCCTCATCAATAGGCCCTTTTGTTCTTCCTCACTTTCAGCCATGAGAGTGGTATCGTCTGTTTATATGAGGCTGTGGACACTTCGCGGATTAATCGTTGTTAATTCCAGGTCTGGATTTGTTCAGCCTGACATTATACATGATGTATTCCACGTAGAAGTTGGAAAAAAAAGATGACAATATACAACCATGTCATACTCCTTTCCCAATCTTGAACCATTCTGTTGTTTTATGTTTGTTTCTGACAGTGTCTTCTTGGTCCACATACATATTCTTCAGGAGGCAAATGAGATGGTCTGGTAACCCCATCTTTTTAAGAACTTGGCACATTTTTTTGTGATCAGCAATCAAAGGCTTTCGAATAGTAAACATTTTTCTGAAACTATCTTGTCTATTATCCAGTGGACTCTGACAATTTGCGCACATGGAAACCGGCTTGCATATCGGTTAGTTCTCAATCCATATATTGTTGGAGCCGAGCTTGCAGGATCTTAAATATTAACTTGTTGGCTTGTGAAATTAGTGCAGTTGTTCAAAGGCCTATAAATTATACCTGTCATAAAAACTTGCCTCTCTCTCTTTCTATAGTTACACAAATGCTCTCAATGTTTTCCTCATTATTCTAAACTACAGTGGCTTTAATAATATACTTTACATATAGAGCAATAACTCTTCTCCTTTTTGCAAATTCTATCTTTCCTAACTAAACTGTAACTAGGTATAACTGTGTCTCATTTCTTTGACTCATTATACCAAGATTACATTATAGCCACTTTCCATAATTGTACCTACTCCCACCCAGCTAGGTAAAGGTGTTTAAACAATTCCAGTGACACTTGAAATAAAGTCTTAGATATGTAAGTGCCACGTGAACCAGGTGATGAATTATAAAGAAGCAGAGTCACAAAATAAATAGTAAAAGTATTAAAATAAAATAAGATTTGCTTGGCTGAATTGCTCTTGTCAGAGGTGGTGTATCATGTGTGCCTTCCTTGACTACAAGTATGAGAGTTTTCAATCGTATACAGTGCTTTAGGGAAAGCACTATGCATGTTTGATTTTCAGCTTAAAGATAGGGCCCTCCATTATTTTGCAATGTATTACAATTGTATTTGCCTTATTCTTAGCCTCTTTATAGAGCTATGGTATATGTTAGTGCATTACAAATAAAGGATAATAATAATTATATTTATAGATGTTTGTAGTTTACATACTGGCCAATTGACTAATTATGAAAGGAATTTGTCTGCTATCAGGAAAACCGTATATTGAATACACTTAATTGTTGCAGGTGGCAGGTAGGAAATTATGCACATCAAACAGAATTTGCAGAGGAGATGTTTAGATAAAAGAAAAATACCGGGATATGGATTTAAGCAGACAAATTAAGCTACCGTATACACTCGAGTATAAGCCGAGTTTTTCAGCCCTTTTTTTAAGGCAAAAAAGGGCCCCCTCGGCTTATACTCGAGTCACTCTCCCCCGTGTCTCTCTAACCCCCCCGTGTGTCTCTCTATCCCCCCATGTGTCTCTCAACCCCCCCGTGTGTCTCTCTATCCCCCCATGTGTCTCTCAACCCCCCTGTTTGTCTCTCTATCCCCCCGTGTCTCTTTCCCTCCCCCCTCCTCAACGTAAAACCCCCTCAACCCCCCTCCTCCACCTAAAGAAGACTAAATACCTCCCCCCTCTCCCCTCACTTACCTGTTTGTGCTCCGGCCTCCGCCCCTTGACCCGGCGCCGGTGCGATGGGATGTCACATGTATGCCGCATCATTAGCATATATGAGGTTGAGGAGGGAGGTTGAGGATGGGGGGTTGAGGAGGGAGGATGAGGGCTTGAGGAGGGGGTTGAGGATGGGGGGTTGAGGAGGAAGGTTGAGGAAGGGGTTGAGGATGGGGGTGTTGAGGATGAGGAGGAGGGGTTGAGGATGGGGGTTGAGGAAAGAGGATGAGGATGGTGGTTGAGGAGGAGGTTGAGGAGGGGGCGTTGGGGTTGAGGGGGGGTTGAGGTTGAGGAGGGTTGAGGTTGAGGAGGGGGTTGAGGAGGAGGATGGGGGGTTGAGGAGGGAGGATGAGGATGGGGGCTTGAGGATGAGGGGGTTGAGGAGGGAGGTTGAGGAGGGGGGTTGTGGTTGAGGGGGGGTTGAGGTTGAGGAGGGTTGAGGTTGAGGAGGGGGTTGAGGATGAGGATGGGGGTTGAGGAGGGAGGATGAGGATGAGGGCTTGAGGAGGGGGTTGAGGATGGGGGGTTGAGGAGGGAGGTTGGGAAAGGGGTTGAGGATGGGGGTGTTGAGGATGAGGAGGAGGGGTTGAGGAGGGGGGTTGAGGATGGGGGGTTGAGGAGAGAGGATGAGGATGGGGGGTTGAGGAGGGAGGTTGAGGAAGGGGTTGAGGATGGGGGTGTTGAGGATGAGGACAAGGGGTTGAGGAGGGGGGTTGAGGATGGGGGGTTGAGGAGAGAGGATGGGGTTGGGGGGGTTGAGGAGGGGGGTTGAGGATGGGGGGGTTGAGGAGGGAGGTTGGGGATGGGGTTGAGGATGAGGAGGGAGGTTATGGATGAGGAGGGAGGTTGAGGATGAGGAGGGAGGTTGAGGAGGGTGATAAGGGAGGGGGAAGAGACACAGGGAAGGGAGTGGGGAGAGGAGACACAGAGAGAGAGGGGGACAAAGGGGGCAGCACATTTCCCACCCTCGGCTTATACTCAAGTTTTACCCAGTATTTTGTGGTAAAATGGGTGCCTCGGCTTATACTCGGGTCGGCTTATACTCGAGTATATACGGTATGTATCAGGTACAAATCAGACAAGATATTCAGGTGAAAACAGCAAACCAACATGCACAAAAGAAGCTATGGTCTCTATGGCATTATGCTTCAAATTATCTTATTCCTGCCTTTTTTTTTACATTTTGTAAACATTTGAAAAATCAGGAAAGAATTTACTCCAGCAAGCATATGTTATGTAATAGCATATATAATATGTTGCTTCATTAAATGCAGCAAACTGTATTGTGCATTATTATTTATTAATGTAAGCTAACTTCCCAAGATATAAAGTGGCATAGAACATTCGGTGTCATCTGATTAAAATGTAAGAATAACTTGTTAAAGTGTGTCACCACTTACAACTTTATGTATAATTTTCTTAAATTTCCTTAAAAATGTCAGGAACACCAATATAACAAAGAAATTGTGAATATTACATTTGACTGATGGATCTGTTCAAATAACGTCTGTGTATCTTGACTGAATGATAAAAATTTTACTATTTCAAAAAACAATGCTGAATTCTGCTACATTAAAAATGAATTCATATATACCAAAGGTATGTAATTATTTGTTTCATAGAAATGTAAATTACTTTCTAGCATCCCTTGGCAGAATCATTTTGCATGTATCCTCTTCAAGCATTGGTTAAATGAATCAAGAAGAATTGACTGTAGAAATTGAAGCGTTACCTTAGTTATCTGTCTATTGTGTGTTTATGTTAGGGTAAATTATTTTCTATTGGACTGTTATCTTTCAGACTCAATTCATCTCAATATTATATGTGTTGAACAGAATTTTTTTGTGGCTTCTAACTTTAGGATTTGTTTCCTTCTTTTACTTTCATAAAGTATTTAATTTATTACCTGTCTACACCATATGATTTATTGTTCAGTCATGAGAGGGGTCCATAAGCATGGAGTGGCGGCAGTGGAAGTCGTGTGTGACTGACTGTAAAATAAATCAAAATGAAGAAGCAATATTTGAAAGAAGAATGATGAACCACTATTAGAAAAACAGATAAATAAGGTAAAAATAAAGGTATTAGGATCCAATGCATTGCACAGTTCTGTTATGGAATACTGTACACACAGTACTATGTCCAAAATTGTATCCATGCTAGATCAAAATAACATGGAAAAATAGATAGATAGGCACTGAATACATTTATGGTGGGTATTTTAGTCTGAAAAGCAATCTAGTTCTCAAAATGAAACTTGCATAATGTTTCTGTGCATATGTAACAGTTAATAACAGTAAAACAAATAACACTCAGGTAAGTTAAAACTAGCTTGTATGGAGAAAACATGGTATTATTATTATTTTATTATTATCGTTTATTTGTAACTCGCCAACATATTCCGTAGCGCTATACATAAGTTAAGTTACAGGCAATGACAAGTTAAAGATAGATACATTGCAAAGAGTGGGTGGCCCGGTCTTTGAGCTTGGAATCCGGTGTCCATAGCGCTTTCCCTAAAGCACTGCGCAGGATTGAAACTCGCAGACTTACAATCTAAAGGTTGAAGTGTGTATGTGTTACAGTAGGGAGAGAGTAGTGCTGAGCATGTTAGGGAGGAAGGTTATAGGCTTCTTTAAAGAGGTGCGTTTTTATTGATGTTTTGAAGGATTTAAGGCAGGAGGATAGTCTGGTGAAGCAAGGCAGGAGGATAGTCTGGTGAAGCGAGGCAGTGAGTTCCAGAGAATAGGGGCAGCGCAAGAAAAGTCCTGGAGGCGGGAGTGAGTAGTAAGAGGTTGGTATTTTTGATAGCAGACAGGATTATTTGCACTTTCATGCTTCTGTTACCACTTCCATTGTAACTGAGAAACATTATTAGGTCTATTCTGCATTAATAAGGAAAAGTATTGTCACTAAAAAAAGGAAAGTTAAAGTCACATATTTGCAGTATGATCTTTTATAGAACGTGCAGCCCATCTCACTCCTCAACAGCCTCTATTATAGCTTAGTAAATATTTTTTTAAATGAAAAAAAAACAGCCTTTAGTTAGTACATATGCAGTTATATACAATCCTTATAAAGCTTATATCAGTTTAACTTTACCATTAAACATGTATCTACTAAGTAGGTTAAAAGTTTAAGCTCTGATTGATGGGAATTACCACTACACACAATTACAAGTTACATATACATATAAATATGCACCTGAAATTCTTCTCTTAACTTCAAATTACATTAGCTACATTTATTGTGTGCATTTTAACTGAAAAGTGTTATGCATAGGTACTTTTCTGCTAGATGTTATAAAGATAGTGATTTCCTTCTTAGCATGACTTTTTACTTGGTGAAGACCCCTATTACTTACTAATGAGATCTGAGAGAAAAACATTGATGATAGATTTTGTCCTTTTAGTGCTTACAAATGAACTTTCACTTGTCACAGCATGTTATTCACTAAACAAGTACTTTTTTTCAAATTTCCAAAATAAAGTATTTATGTGTTTTGAGACATCTCTGCTGCTTGCACAGTTGGTGCACTCTGAAACAGCATGAACTAAACAAACATCAATCAAAGTGGTAAGATGTATGATCCCTTCCTAATATTTGATTTAAACTATCTATCAAACCTACATAAACCAAGCTGAACAGCCTTGAATTTTATGAGACCACAATTTATCATGTTTTCAAGAGGCAATATAAAAATAAAACTTTGCATTTAACATATTACTTATAATATGCTTTTGCAATAATTAGGTTCATCTAAATTTTCCCTCAAATAATAAAGTTCAACAAGAGTCCAAATGCCTAAAACTATTAATGTAGTCTATAGACTCACAGCTTGCAGTCTCAATTAAAATGTTAAAGGATTTGTATTGAATGTTTGGTTGCCAAAGAGGGAAACTGTTTTCTGAAAGTATGGGATTTATTATATACTATTTATCAATTAAATGTTTTATGAGGAAGTTCTTAGCAAACATTTAAGTATTTTCTCTAAACATTCATTGTGCCAACTTTCTCTGAATTCATAATACATTTCATAAATTTAAAATTAGCTATACATGTTTTCTTCTATATGCACCATGGTTTATGTTGTAATAAAAGCTGAAGTATAAAAGTGTTATCTCTCTTCTCTGATAAGAAGCACTGAATATTGTAATTATTCCATGATCATGATGGCAAAGTTGCATAGTGACTTTGATTGCACTACACATTACTGCACAAATGAATAAAACACTTAAGTAATATGCATTTGTGGGAAATACAGCTCTGGGTCATTATAATGATGGCATGTGTAATAGTTATCCAAGGGGTGTATGTGGAGCAACAGACTTTGCAAAGCTCTCTACCAAAAGTAGGACTGCAAGTGTTAACTTTCCTACTCAGTAATTAAAATACAAAAAAAGAAAAAAGAATGTCTCCCTTCAAGCAGGGGTAGCGAAGGGGTAAAGGAAAGGACTATGCCTAGATGTAACACCATAAGATAGTGGTGTACAAAATAATATAGGGACACTAGGTAAGCAACGCTTAGCATAGCTTAAACATCCTAGTATCCTATGAATAGAGTCCTCATAAGTCTGTTGAAACAATCATAGGACTATATATAGATCAAAAACAGTGAAAAATAAGTAGAAAAAAGAGTGATATAAAACACCAGAAAAATACAAAAACACTCTATAGGGTATATAAACAATGGGAAAATACAGATAAATGGCCTATGATATCTTGAAAAGTATTGAAGCATACAGAGTGAACACAGAACAGGGTAACAATGGTGAACAGTGCACCAGTGCTCAGCTTAAAATAGTAGCTGCGCTGTATCATGGAAGGAAAAAGGTCCTGCTCCACCTGTTCTTACCTTGCAGCTCCAAGTACATACCAATGTGCTCCTGGATACTCCAAACAAGGAGGGGAAAGGATATAGGAGGGTATCAAGATATGATCATGGCCTAGTAATAATACAAAAAAGAAAAATAAGTATAAAAAGCTGACCGGTTTCGATAGTTACAGCACTATCTTTATCAAGGCACTTAGAGTGAGTGAGTGGGTTGGTAGTTCACGGGGTTTATATGTGTTGATCGTTGTACACCTCTGTAAGTGATTGGCTGGGACCTGTAATCACGCCCTTATGTCTCATGTGTATGTAGAAAACAGGGAGGAGAGGGGAATTCCCTACCCTGATGTTTGCTTGATTACTATAGGGGCGTGCCGTTCAGCTGATACGCCGACGTATATGACGTAATGACGGCGTTGCCTACGCTTGTAATCCCGCCCCTGTCACGAGTATGTATGATGAAAACATGGAGGTAAGGGGGATTCCCTTCACCAATATCCGTGTACTTACAGCGTGGCCGCTTCAGTATGCTATTAAGCCAACGCCAGTAATGCAATGGCGCTCGTGACGTCGTTACGTCGACGCTCGTGACGTGGTAACGTCAGGCCTCCCTTACGACGCAGTATACCGTGCTGTACTTAATTGGAGCAACGGGGACTAAAAGATCAACAGGGAAGTCCCGCGAGAGTTTTCCTCCAGAGACTACAACATTAGTTTTGTCATGCACTCAATTTTGAAATCGTAAACTTTATTGTTACTGTAATACATAACCCTATTTCTAAGAGGGGGAATCAATTACTAAACCCTAATGAGGACCTACCCTTACTAACTCCTGCTAGGAAAAGGGAGAACTACAGAGCCACTACTAAGTATAATTTGAGAGGAAGGGGAATAATATTGAAAGTAGTATATAAAATTAAATAAAGATACTGATTAGATGGTAATTTGAAAAAAGTGTAATAAGGATAAACCTCTATTGTTTCTACTGGTCCTAATTGGGACACTCTAGAAGTTGTGTATCATAGTACAAAATTAAATAAAATAAAGTAAAATGGTTAGGAGATGGATAAACCATTTAAATTATTTTATTTAATCCCCTAAAGAAGAATTGTTTTATATATACATATCTAAGACAAAAGAACTATATAAATGGACTGAAGGTGAACCCCTCATTAAGGCCCCATGGGCCCTGGGCCCCCATTAGATATATCCATTTACATTCTACCTGCATCAATTTTTGGTCAATATTGCCTCCTCTTATTGTAGTTTTGGTGTCTTTGATAATGTGGAATTCCAGACTTTTAATGTCACCTTGATGGTAAAGTCTAACATGTCTGGAAATCGGTGTATCAAGTTTGTTGGTAATCGAGTAGACGTGTTCCAGTATTCTTCTCCTTATTTGTCTAATAGTCTTGCCCACATAGAGCTTATTGCATTTGCAAACTATAATGTAGACAACGTGGGTAGATAGACAGTTGAAAAATGAATTAATAGGGTATAACTTGTCTGTCCATGGGTGATGGAACGATTTTTCGGGTTTTATATAGTCGCATGCTTTGCAATTTCCACATCTGAAGAGGCCTTTGGTCTTTGCCAACCAGTTTTTACTTTCTTCTTTTTTATTCCTAAAGAAGCTATTAACAAACTGGTCTCCTAGGTTAACTCCTCTTCTATATGTGATGTTCGGGTAATCTGACAGTGTATTTTTAAGTGCTTCATCTTTGCTTAAGAGGTACCAGTGTTTCTTAATGATTTCATTAACTTGTTCACTATCTGTACCAAAGGACAGGATGCATCTTGTTTTCTCATCTTCCTACTTTGAGTCTCTTTTGAAAAGCAGTTCAGTTCTATCCTTGTTTAAAGCCTTTTTATAGGCATTCTTTAATACTCTGTTAGGGTAGCCCCTCTGTCTTAATCTCATTTTAAGTTCAGATGCTTTTATTTTGAATTCATCCACTGTATCACAGTTACGGCGTAGTCTTAAATACTGACCAAACGGTATGCTTGATTTTTGTGATATAGGGTGTTTACTGGTCCATTCCAGAATAGTATTGGTTGATGTTTCCTTTCTGAATAGGGTGGTGTGGAGTTTGCCTTCGATGGATTTTGTGATCTTTAGATCAAGAAAGTTGATTTCATTCTCACCGGCTTCCCATGTCAATTTTATGTTCATAGTGTTTTTGTTAAGTTGAAACACAAATGTTTCTAATTCTTTTATTGTTCCTTCCCAGCATAGGAGGACATCGTCGATGTATCTTTTCCATAATAAAATCTTATCCGTGTCGATTTCATCACAAAAAACTCGAGTATTCTCCCACATTCCTAGAAATAGATTGGCGTAACTTGGTGCACAACTTGTGCCCATAGCCGTACCTCTTATTTGATGGTACCATTTACCATTGAAAAAGAAGAAGTTTTTTGTCAGGACAAATTCCAGGAGTTTTAAAATAAAATCATTTCTTGTCTTCTTTTTTGAGCTTCCCATATCAAGGTAGTATTTCACTGCTTTCAGACCTTGGTCATTAGGAATACTCGAGTAAAGTTGCTCCACATCGACTGTCCCCAATATGGAAGTAGGGGGTAGCTCTAATCCTTCTAAATGTTTAAGCGTGTCCATGGTATCTTCTATGTGGGATGGTAGACTTTTAACTATTTCTTTGAGTTCTTGATCGATGAACTGACTCGCTTTCTCAGTTAAGCAGTTAGTGCTGGAAACTATCGGTCTACCCGGAATAGGGGTTCGTTTTTTATGTACTTTTGGTAGTGCATAAAACGTAGCAGCCGTTGGATCCTTCGGGAGGAGATATTCATAATTTGCTTTTATTATTATCCCTTCTTCCATTGCTTGTAAAAGGAGCCTTTGTAATTCTGTAGCATATTCCTCTGTTGGGTTTCTCTGAAGAATTTCGTAGGTATCAGAATCTCTTAGAAGAGTTAAGCACATCTCTAGATAGTCCTCCTTATGCATTAGTACAATATTACCCCCTTTATCTGCTTTCTTAATTTTTATATCCAGTTTTTTTATTTCATCAATCGCTCTTCGTTCTTCTTGCGTAATATTGTTTTTCAATACCATAGGAACATTAGACTTATTGATTTGGTCCAGGATTTCGAGATCTTTAGTGACTAGTTCTAAGAACATTTGTAAATTACCATAATACTTTAATTCTGGGGTAAATCTGCTGTTCTTTTTGAATGACTTCTGTTTTCGGTCATTCGCATCTTCCTCTTTTAATAGAGACATCAGGTTGTCTAGGGTATCTTTGTCTTCAATTGTCAGCCCCATTTTTTCAAGTCTTCTTTTATCTTTGTCGAAGAAGAATTTTTTAAGCGCCAACTTTCTTACAAAGAGATTAATATCTTTGATGTTTGTAAACAGATTCGTATAGTTGGAGGGTATGAAGGACAATCCTTTAGATACGATCTTTTTTTGTGTTTCACTTAGTGTGATATTTGTAAGGTTGATGATAAGGTTTTCATTGTTCATATCGTTTAGAGATTCTTGATGTTTAGAAGATTCTCTTTCTTTGGTCTTATCCTTCCCTATTCCCATCTCGTTGCCAATATTCAGATTTAGAGCTCTAAAGTCTCGTTCTCTTGATTGTTCTTCTTTGTCCTTGATTGTACTCTTGAGTTTCCTCTCCCTCTCCCTTTTATTTTTGGGCTTTGCCCCTTGTCTAAAAAAGTGTCTATTGAGGCTTGATTGAATCTTGTATTCACAGCTGATGTTGTGTTGTTGGATTTAGATCTAATTCTTTTATCTCGATCTTCTGTATCCAGTTGCCCGTCTGCTTCTGAATATTCTGATGAGGGGATATCTACAGTTTCTGCAATTTTGCAGATACTGGTGATTTTATATACTTTTCTTTGTAAGAAGTCGTTCTTATCTCTATTAAATTTGGTTTGCTTGCGTCTTATTAGATCTCTTTTGTATTTGTCTAGGTTTTCATTCATTTTGGTGAGCCATTTGTCATAATCTTGGCTTCCTTTGAACTTTTCAAGGTCTAGATTGCCTTCTTTTACCTTTTTATTCAATGCGTCTAGATTCTTATGTTCTTGTTCAACTATTATTTTCATAAGTTCTATTGAGCAATTTGTCACTATTTCAGTCCACCTCTTTACAAAATCTGTTTCCAATAGATGCTGGGGTGGTACAATTTGTATCCTTAAGCCTCTAGGGATTAAACTGTTTTTAATGTAGTTATCTAGGCTGCTTATCTCCCAGATTGATTTAATTTGTCTTTGCAGTTGTTTCTGTAGAATTTTGAAGTTGGTGAGGATATACAATTTTTTCTCTTGGGCTATAAATGTTCCCTCCCAAATTGATGCTGATTTTGCTTCATTCACTAGTGTCTCATAGTCCCATTTGCTAGTTTCACCCATACTGGTATATGTAATAGAAAATTACTATTTAGGGCAAATGTTTATAGCTCTACTATTAAAGACAATTATAGAATGATATTAGATAATACAGTCATAAGGTATATTAGAAAAAATAAATATTCTGAGTAGTGGCGATGTATGAAGTGGATTAAACCAGGTAAATCAAAATTCAAAAAAGAAAAAGAAAAAGGGCGCTTAGCACCACTATAATCGAAATACAAAAAAAGAAAAAAGAATGTCTCCCTTCAAGCAGGGGTAGCGAAGGGGTAAAGGAAAGGACTATGCATAGATGTAACACCATAAGATAGTGGTGTACAAAATAATATAGGGACACTAGGTAAGCAACGCTTAGCATAGCTTGAACATCCTAGTATCCTATGAATAGAGTCCTCATAAGTCTGTTGAAACAATCATAGGACTATATATAGATCAAAAACAGTGAAAAATAAGTAGAAAAAAGAGTGATATAAAACACCAGAAAAATACAAAAACACTCTATAGGGTATATAAACAATGGGAAAATACAGATAAATGGCCTATGATATCTTGAAAAGTATTGAAGCATACAGAGTGAACACAGAACAGGGTAACAATGGTGAACAGTGCACCAGTGCTCAGCTTAAAATAGTAGCTGCGCTGTATCATGGAAGGAAAAAGGTCCTGCTCCACCTGTTCTTACCTTGCAGCTCCAAGTACATACCAATGTGCTCCTGGATACTCCAAACAAGGAGGGGAAAGGATATAGGAGGGTATCAAGATATGATCATGGCCTAGTAATAATACAAAAAAGAAAAATAAGTATAAAAAGCTGACCGGTTTCGATAGTTACAGCACTATCTTTATCAAGGCACTTAGAGTGAGTGAGTGGGTTGGTAGTTCACGGGGTTTATATGTGTTGATCGTTGTACACCTCTGTAAGTGATTGGCTGGGACCTGTAATCACGCCCTTATGTCTCATGTGTATGTAGAAAACAGGGAGGAGAGGGGAATTCCCTACCCTGATGTTTGCTTGATTACTATAGGGGCGTGCCGTTCAGCTGATACGCCGACGTATATGACGTAATGACGGCGTTGCCTACGCTTGTAATCCCGCCCCTGTCACGAGTATGTATGATGAAAACATGGAGGTAAGGGGGATTCCCTTCGCCAATATCCGTGTACTTACAGCGTGGCCGCTTCAGTATGCTATTAAGCCAACGCCAGTAATGCAATGGCGCTCGTGACGTCATTACGTCGGATCTCGTGACGTGGTAACGTCAGGCCTCCCTTACGACGCAGTATACCGTGCTGTACTTAATTGGAGCAACGGGGACTAAAAGATCAACAGGGAAGTCCCGCGAGAGTTTTCCTCCAGAGACTACAACATTAGTTTTGTCATGCACTCAATTTTGAAATCGTAAACTTTATTGTTACTGTAATACATAACCCTATTTCTAAGAGGGGGAATCAATTACTAAACCCTAATGAGGACCTACCCTTACTAACTCCTGCTAGGAAAAGGGAGAACTACAGAGCCACTACTAAGTATAATTTGAGAGGAAGGGGAATAATATTGAAAGTAGTATATAAAATTAAATAAAGATACTGATTAGATGGTAATTTGAAAAAAGTGTAATAAGGATAAACCTCTATTGTTTCTACTGGTCCTAATTGGGACACTCTAGAAGTTGTGTATCATAGTACAAAATTAAATAAAATAAAGTAAAATGGTTAGGAGATGGATAAACCATTTAAATTATTTTATTTAATCCCCTAAAGAAGAATTGTTTTATATATACATATCTAAGACAAAAGAACTATATAAATGGACTGAAGGTGAACCCCTCATTAAGGCCCCATGGGCCCTGGGCCCCCATTAGATATATCCATTTACATTCTTCCTGCATCAATTTTTGGTCAATATTGCCTCCTCTTATTGTAGTTTTGATGTCTTTGATAATGTGGAATTCCAGACTTTTAATGTCACCTTGATGGTAAAGTCTAACATGTCTGGAAATCGGTGTAGACGTGTTCCAGTATTCTTCTCCTTATTTGTCTAATAGTCTTGCCCACATAGAGCTTATTGCATTTGCAAACTATAATGTAGACAACGTGGGTAGATAGACAGTTGAAAAATGAATTAATAGGGTATAACTTGTCTGTCCATGGGTGATGGAACGATTTTTCGGGTTTTATATAGTCGCATGCTTTGCAATTTCCACATCTGAAGAGGCCTTTGGTCTTTGCCAACCAGTTTTTACTTTCTTCTTTTTTATTCCTGAAGAAGCTATTAACAAACTGGTCTCCTAGGTTAACTCCTCTTCTATATGTGATGTTCGGGTAATCTGACAGTGTATTTTTAAGTGCTTCATCTTTGCTTAAGAGGTACCAGTGTTTCTTGATGATTTCATTAACTTGTTCACTATCTGTACCAAAGGACAGGATGCATCTCGTTTTCTCATCTTCCTATGTAGCGGAACCCATGTGTAGCGGAACCCATCACTGTTTTACCCTGTTTTATGATTATTCTTGGTTAAAATATGATCCTACAATATGTATGCTGATTTATGCTCTGCAGAATATTAGCCAGACTTTTGCAGACCTAGGCTAATAGATAATCCTATTACAGAGATTCAAGAGATAAGAAAGTTGTAAAGGATCCTTGCATTTTCCAAAGTGTTTTAATTCTCTGATAAGAACAAAGAGGTGTAATTGAATCAGTGTCTGATTGTATCAAAGTTGCCAGGGAGGTGTGACCCCCCTATTGTTCTCTTTGTGTGTATTGTGTGTAGCCAAATATGGGCATGTGTATTGCCTGTGGCCAAAGAGATGTATATATAGTTCTGCAATAACAAAATAAAGTCAGTATTCATTTGACTCCCAAATTGTGTGTCGTCCAATATGGGAGGTCGGGAATGGTGAAACTGTAGTGCCTCGTGGGTATTTTATCGTATACCAGCGGAGATTTTGGACTGCGGGTCCCTGCTCCGTTACATTTGTTGGCAAGTGGTGGAATTGTTCCCACGGTCAGAAGGACAGCTACAGGAGACACCATTCCGTGGAGTACAGATTGAGGGCAACGCTAGTATCCGTACAGCGCCCCTGGCTACAGCAGGATGGAACCGGCTAGTTTTCGGACAGCGTTCCATGATGAGGATGAGAAGGAGGCCGCAGACTACAGGGAAACAGACAGAAAGGAACTCTGGTATGATGCCCTGCAAGATGCCCAATGGCGGCGAGGTGAGAGTCTCCCCAGTGATGAGCAGCGGCTACAGAAGCGTGTGGCGATGCGGATGTATCTATTGGGAGAGCAGCCCCTGGATGAGTGGGTGACAAGACTAGAGACCCTGGTATGGCGAGAGATCTGGCTAGACAACGCATACCAGGCCCTCTGGTGGTATACCGTTCGACTTGCCCCCTGGACGTCTGAACACGACTTACCGGAGGGGGATGATTATGATGGCCCGGGTTTATTATGGGATGCCTTGGAGGACGATATTGATCTTGGCAGCACGGAGGGGTCTAGGTTTTGGGACATCTACGACTACCGGATGGGCATGTATGTCTGGGATGATGAAGGCGAGGTGAGCAAAGACATGACCCACCTGGTAACGAGAGAGTGGGAGCTGGAGCAGGACTACCAACACCTGCTCAGCCTTGTGCAGCCCCAACCTACTCGACAAGCAGAACCAGACTTCATTGACTGGTCCTGGGATGACCTCCAGATGGCAGGTAGAGATGGGACCGAGGTCTCTCTACCGGCCCTCCAGGGGGCAGAAGGTGTCGTCCTTCCCCCTCAGCGGCAGTGTGAACCCCAGGGGGCAGAAGGTGTCGTCCTTTCCCCCAAGCGGCAGTGTGAACCCCAGGGGGCAGAAGGTGTCGTCCTTCCCCCTCAGCTGCAGTGTGTACCCCAGGGAGCTGAAGGTGTCGTCCTTCCTCCCCAGCGGCAGTGTGAACCGCAGGGGGCAGAAGGTGTCGTCCTTCCCCCTCAGCGGCAGTGTGTACCCCAGGGAGCTGAAGGTGTCGTCCTTCCTTCCCAGCGGCAGTGTGTACCCCAGGGAGCTGAAGGTGTCGGCCTTCCCCCCCAGCGTCAGTGTGTACCCCAGGGAGCAGAAGGGGCCGTCCTTCCTCCCCAGCGGCAGTGTGAACCCCAGGGGGCAGAAGGTGTCGTCCTTTCCCCCCAGCGGCAGTGTGAACCCCAGGGGGCGGAAGGTGTCGGCCTTCCCCCCCAGCGTCAGTGTGTACCCCAGGGAGCAGAAGGGGCCGTCCTTCCTCCCCAGCGGCAGTGTGAACCCCAGGGGGCAGAAGGTGTCGTCCTTTCCCCCCAGCGGCAGTGTGAACCCCAGGGGGCAGAAGGTGTCGTCCTTCCCCCTCAGCGGCAGTGTGTACCCCAGGGAGCTGAAGGTGTCGTCCTTCCTTCCCAGCGGCAGTGTGTACCCCAGGGAGCTGAAGGTGTCGGCCTTCCCCCCCAGCGTCAGTGTGTACCCCAGGGGGCCGAAGGTGTCGTCCTTCCCCCCCAGCGGCAGTGTGTACCCCAGGGAGCAGAAGGGGCCGTCCTTCCTCCCCAGCGGCAGTGTGAACCCCAGGGGGCAGAAGGTGTCGTCCTTCCCCCTCAGCGGCAGTGTGTACCCCAGGGAGCTGAAGGTGTCGTCCTTCCTTCCCAGCGGCAGTGTGTACCCCAGGGAGCTGAAGGTGTCGGCCTTCCCCCCCAGCGTCAGTGTGTACCCCAGGGAGCAGAAGGGGCCGTCCTTCCTCCCCAGCGGCAGTGTGAACCCCAGGGGGCAGAAGGTGTCGTCCTTTCCCCCCAGCGGCAGTGTGAACCCCAGGGGGCGGAAGGTGTCGGCCTTCCCCCCCAGCGTCAGTGTGTACCCCAGGGAGCAGAAGGGGCCGTCCTTCCTCCCCAGCGGCAGTGTGAACCCCAGGGGGCAGAAGGTGTCGTCCTTTCCCCCCAGCGGCAGTGTGAACCCCAGGGGGCAGAAGGTGTCGTCCTTCCCCCCCAGCGGCAGTGTGTACCCCAGGGAGCAGAAGGTGTCGTCCTTCCCCCCCAGCGGCAGTGTGAAACACAGGGGGCAGAAGGTGTCATCCTTCCCCCCCAGCAACAGTTTACCCTAACCAGGGGAGACACCAATCTCCCAGACGGCGCAGATGGGACCGTGGTCTCTGCGCCCACAGCTTGTCCAGATCCCCAACTACCGTCACTGGGACAACCGGAGGAGGGGGTAAGTACAAATTCCCCTCCCCAGCTAACTTCTAATGTGGCCCCAGGGTTAACAGAGGAAATGTTAACCCCCACTGACCCCCACGTTTCCCTGGCTACTGAGCCGAAATATGTCCCAAGTACCCCAGCAGAAGAGCTGACAGCGGGGCAGAGTGCAGTCGGCCTCTGCCCTCCCTTTGTCCCTTGTACAGAGCAGGATGTCCTGCAGGTTATACCAGCAGAAGAGCTGGCATCAGGGCAGAGTGCCGCTGGCCTCTGCCCCTCAAGTCCCCTCAGCGTGTTGCCCCCTCACCACAGCAAAATATCCAGGTACCTGGTTAGACTTCCCCCCAAAGGAGAGATGTGTGACGAAGTGCCCTTCGCCACCTTGGCTTGGAGGGGACTGTTTGCCAGCCTCCTGCCCTGCGACTATGGCCCTGGTACATATTGCCCTTTGGAACCAGTGTTCGGCCATACCAGAGTATAAGTCACTCATTCTGGCCCTTTACATACAGGGGGGTCATTCTGTACTTGCCCTGTGTGAACCATGATACCCCAGGTAACTGTGCCATGAAGCCCATTCATATAAAGAAAGACTATGGGAAAGACTTTAGCTACATGGCAATTGAACTGTGTGAAGAGGATCTGAGCGCTATTCGGTGGTTTTGTGCGTTCAGATCCCAGCTATCTGGGGATATGGGAAATGTGAGTAAATGTGAATTGCAGTAATGCTGATGGGTTGTCAAACTAGAGAATTGACCAACAAATACTTTTGTCCGGACATCCCCAGGCCGATCCGTTGGGATCAGACCGTGTATGCCGGCTTATGGTCACGGGGGAGGTGTGTAGCGGAACCCATCACTGTTTTACCCTGTTTTATGATTATTCTTGGTTAAAATATGATCCTACAATATGTATGCTGATTTATGCTCTGCAGAATATTAGCCAGACTTTTGCAGACCTAGGCTAATAGATAATCCTATTACAGAGATTCAAGAGATAAGAAAGTTGTAAAGGATCCTTGCATTTTCCAAAGTGTTTTAATTCTCTGATAAGAACAAAGAGGTGTAATTGAATCAGTGTCTGATTGTATCAAAGTTGCCAGGGAGGTGTGACCCCCCTATTGTTCTCTTTGTGTGTATTGTGTGTAGCCAAATATGGGCATGTGTATTGCCTGTGGCCAAAGAGATGTATATATAGTTCTGCAATAACAAAATAAAGTCAGTATTCATTTGACTCCCAAATTGTGTGTCGTCCAATATGGGAGGTCGGGAGTGGTGAAACTGTAGTGCCTCGTGGGTATTTTATCGTATACCAGCGGAGATTTTGGACTGCGTGTTCCTGCTCCGTTACATCCTACTTTGAGTCTCTTTTGAAAAGCAGTTCAGTTCTATCCTTGTTTAAAGCCTTTTTATAGGCATTCTTTAATACTCTGTTAGGGTAGCCCCTCTGTCTTAATCTCATTTTAAGTTCAGATGCTTTTATTTTGAATTCATCCACTGTATCACAGTTACGGTGTAGTCTTAAATACTGACCAAAGGGTATGCTTGATTTTTGTGATATAGGGTGTTGACTGGTCCATTCCAGAATAGTATTGGTTGATGTTTCCTTTCTGAATAGGGTGGTGTGGAGTTTGCCTTCGATGGATTTTGTGATCTTTAGATCAAGAAAGTTGATTTCATTCTCACCGGCTTCCCATGTCAATTTTATGTTCATAGTGTTTTGTTAAGTTGAAACACAAATGTTTCTAATTCTTTTATTGTTCCTTCCCAGCATAGGAGGACATCGTCGATGTATCTTTTCCATAATAAAATCTTATCCGTGTCGATTTCATCACAAAAAACTCGAGTATTCTCCCACATTCCTAGAAATAGATTGGCGTAACTTGGTGCACAACTTGTGCCCATAGCCGTACCTCTTATTTGATGGTACCATTTACCATTGAAAAAGAAGAAGTTTTTTGTCAGGACAAATTCCAGGAGTTTTAAAATAAAATCATTTCTTGTCTTCTTTTTTGAGCTTCCCATATCAAGGTAGTATTTCACTGCTTTCAGACCTTGGTCATTAGGAATACTCGAGTAAAGTTGCTCCACATCGACTGTCCCCAATATGGAAGTAGGGGGTAGCTCTAATCCTTCTAAATTTTTAAGCGTGTCCATGGTATCTTCTATGTGGGATGGTAGACTTTTAACTATTTCTTTGAGTTCTTGATCGATGAACTGACTCGCTTTCTCAGTTAAGCAGTTAGTGCTGGAAACTATCGGTCTACCCGGAATAGGGGTTTGTTTTTTATGTACTTTTGGTAGTGCATAAAACGTAGCAGCCGTTGGATCCTTCGGGAGGAGATATTCATAATTTGCTTTTGTTATTATCCCTTCTTCCATTGCTTGTAAAAGGAGCCTTTGTAATTCTGTAGCATATTCCTCTGTTGGGTTTCTCTGAAGAATTTCGTAGGTATCAGAATCTCTTAGAAGAGTTAAGCACATCTCTAGATAGTCCTCCTTATGCATTAGTACAATATTACCCCCTTTATCTGCTTTCTTAATTTCTATATCCAGTTTTTTTATTTCATCAATCGCTCTCCGTTCTTCTTGCGTAATATTGTTTTTCAATACCATAGGAACATTAGACTTATTGATTTGGTCCAGGATTTCGAGATCTTTAGTGACTAGTTCTAAGAACATTTGTAAATTACCATAATACTTTAATTCTGGGGTAAATCTGCTGTTCTTTTTGAATGACTTCTGTTTTCGGTCATTCGCATCTTCCTCTTTTAATAGAGACATCAGGTTGTCTAGGGTATCTTTGTCTTCAATTGTCAGCCCCATTTCTTCAAGTCTTCTTTTATCTTTGTCGAAGAAGAATTTTTTAGGCGCCAACTTTCTTACAAAGAGATTAATATCTTTGATGCACCTGCACCGCCCTGATTTAAGACTATTCCTGGAAAATGGGAGGGGCTGCTGTTGGACTGATTGTCTGCAGTTTGTCTGACCTGTAAGAAGACACATGCAGTGAGACAGCAACCTGCAGCCTATGATCAATTGGAGCAGTGTGGAGGCCTGGAAAAATGAAGAAATATACAGGCCAGTGATTTTACAAACTATTGAACTGCCGTTTTGCTCCACAAGGTGTAGCTGCTTAGAGAGTAAAACTATTTATTAGTTAAGGCATTGCTTCAGTTGTATCAAGGTCTATTATTTTCATTGATTTGTTTTCTGATAGTTTTGTATCACCGGCTACATTTTTGTAAATTCTCAAAACGTATTTACTCTTTTATTGAGTTTCCCCACAAACCCAGAGAGGACTAGTAAGTTGTCACAAGCAAGATGAGCTAATACCAGGTACCAGATCAAAGTTGTATATTTTGTAGTCAGCTTTGAGTTTGAGATACAGCTAATATTTTGCATACAATACCTTTATCACAAACAGTGCAATCTGGTTTGTGAAGGTAATGAGAAAAATAGCTTGGTGAATATTGTTACAATGTAGCCCTTCTGAGCTTCTAAGAACCTTAGTGAATCTTAACCAAGATGTCAAGCTATCATTACCTGAATGAAAGGAACATTTTTGTCGAGAGGGATCATGATGACAGAAAACAGACCAGCCTAATTTTTCTGCAGGGTGTAAAGGTTATACAAGCAAACCTGTCTATAGCCTATTATAACAATGTTCCAATCACAATGCAATGAGTGTCCCCAATATTTCATAGAAAAGTGTTCTCTGATTAAACTGACATTGAAAGACTGATGGCTTATGGTCAAGAGGAAAATAATGTGAATGTAGAGTCTTTGGTCTTATAGTCTGTATTTGCTCAAGCAGCCATGGTACAGATAATTAAGCAGTTGCACTCTACCAGCTGTGGCTTGAATCTAGGCCCAACTCATCTTCTCAAAAGCTGTCCTGAGATTTGTCCAGTATTAATAAAAAATATTGTACTGTTCAATGCAAAATAGCAAAAAGGAAGCAATTGTCATATCCTTTCTACAAGAACACATTTTAAGATCCAGACTGCAACTATATGCCTTCAATCTTCAAATCTTCCCTTTTCAAAAAAGTTGTTGAAAAAGTAGTTGTAATACAACTCAAAATCCATCTGGAAAAACAGGACTTCTATGATTAATTGCAGTCATAGGGCCCTATTCAATTGCAAGGTCACAACTCAATCGTTGTATGCTGTATGTCTGTGGGTGTGTTGCGGGCTCCTGTTCGTCTCCGAATCTGGAGCTATTCAATTGCTTAAGGCTGGAAGTTACTGGCCCAAAACCGACTCCGTAAACCATGCACTGGTTCGTAGCAGTTCAGGGCGGGAACATGTTCAATTAAGCAAGCCTATAACTTCCCATTTAGAATCAGTCAATAGAAAATGAGACCATCATTATTACGGCAGTAAAACATTGAGGTTACATGTCAATCAATTACTGTAGGTTCGGGGGTCCGATATGCGATCAGACTCGCAAAACAGCAAAATACAGAATTATTAAAAAATGAATGTCAATACTGTTCTAGTCCATATGGGTAGCCTGATGTGTATTAACTCATTGATTCAATTTAATCCTGAAATGAAACATAAAAATAAATCTTATATACTGCCAATTTGCGGGCTTGAGACTGTTTCACAATTTATTCTAATGTCTGTCATTGCTTTCCCCGTTATTTATAGAGCATTATTGTTTTTTTATTTGCATTTACAGCGCTATGAATAGGTGTTTAACCCCCTTGCGAGTCCTCTCTAACACTGGTAGGGTTTTCTCCTTCTTTTGCCATTTACGGGTGTGAAAACATTTGCGGGCTTGGGGAAATTGAGCAATTGAATAGCGGTTTGCGATTTAAGATATTGTAACTCTTGCGGCTGTGAAAGATCAAAGGCTTCTTGAGGCTGTAAGCTACGGGCTTAACCATTGCAATTTTTTCAAGGCCGTAACTCGTAACCCGTTTGGAGCCTGCAAAAAGAAACCAACTGAATGCAAATTAACTTGCGACCTCACTTACGGGCTACAGTAACATGTGAAAGCTCAATTGAATCGAGCTCATAGTTCAGAAACACCTAGCTCAGAAATAGCCTTGGCTGGTTTTTACAATGATTTTCTGATAACAAGAGATGGAAGTGACTGTTCAGTCCTAATTTCCTTGCATGAGGAGTCTCATTTGCATGTCCCTGCCCAGTCTCCCAGAGTGCAAAGTCTCTATTTCTGGGAAACCTGTGCAGGAAATACGTTGTTTAACTTATTTGTGGACATTTACATTGGATTACAAATGTACTGTTCATTTGCTGTACTACTGTACACTGTAAGGTGGAGAGCATCTATTACTCTGCTCACCAAAGGTTAAATGATTGTTGTGTAAACTACCTCCACACAAACCAGGAACCAGTCCCACCATTAAGATCAAAACAGTGACTGTCTGTGGGTAGGTAATTTATGTATTGTGTTGTATCCTCATTGCAATGCATAAACTATGTTGTATGAAGAAAGTTTAAGTTTTGCATTACACCTTCATCAAACCAGTGCAGAAAATAAATAGTACATATGGAATGCCATTTGAATGTCTATATCCCCGCAAACACACTTTCTACACGCCCTTATACACACATATCATATATTCTGTAGCGTTATATACTATGTTTGTGTTTATACAGTATCAATGTATATCAATTGTTATGTTTGGTTACAAAGTATATGGTTGACGGTTTTTATTTATGACCAGTAACTTGCCCGTCATATGAGTAGTAACTTGCCCGGTATCATATGTTATCTTCAATTTTCTGTGCTGTCTCTCTCTGTGATGTCTCTCTCTGTGCATCCTCTGTCTCTTCTCTGTGCACTCTGTCTCTCTATTTGTGCCCCCTCTCTCTGTGCATTCTATCTTCCTCTGTGTATCATCTCTCTCTCTCTGTGTTACCCCAACTCTCTCTTTGTGCTCTATCTCTGCGTGTGTGCTCTCTCTGTGCGCTCTCAGCTCTCTCTATCTGTGCCCTCTCTCTCTATCTCTCTTTCCTCTGTCTCTCTGTGTGCCCATTGTCTCTCTCTGTGCCTCTCTGTCTCTCTCTGTGCACCCTCTCTCTCTGTGTGCCCTCTCTCTCTGTGTGCCTATTGTCTCTCTCTGTGCCCTCTCTGTGTGCTTTCTCCCTGTGCCCTCTCTCTCTCTGTGCACCCTCTCTCTCTCTGCACTCACTCTCACTCTGTACCCCCTCTCTCTGTGCCCTCTGTCTATCTCTGTGCCCTCTCTCTCTCTGTGCCTTCTCAGTTTCTCTCTGTGCTACTGTCTCTCTGTGTGCTCCCTCTCTCTCTGCGCAATCTGTATCACTCTGTGCCCCTACTTTCTGTGCCCTCTGTATCTCTCCATGTCCTCTCTCTTTCTCTATGTGCCCACTGTCTCTCTGGGTGCTCTCTCTCTCTGTGCCCCCATTTATCTGCACCCTCTCTCTGTGACCTATGGCTCCCTCTCTGCCCTCTGTCTTTCTATGTGTCCTCTGTCTCTCTGTGTGCTCTGTCTCTCTGTGTGCCCTCTCTGCCTCTTTCTGTGTGTGTGCTCACACTCTCTCACTCTGTGAGCTCATGAGAGAAAACTATGCAAACTATAATATAAAACTATTGATAAGCTTGCCCTTTGGTCACCAAATAGCCCTTTGGTCACCAAATAGCAAATCACGGACTGAGAAGTCATATGGGGGTGTGACTCTCCTGCTAAGCTTCACGGACAAACACATCAGAAAAAGGCTGGTTTAGCCAAAATGATGTGACTGCTCTGTTGCAATCACAGACAAAACTGGTAATGAATGAATACAATATATCTGTATTGATAAGGGTGTATCACTCCTCTGCTCGGCTCCTCCCCTTGATATTTGATTCAATAGTTGAGATAATCTTGCAAATAAGGTATTACCATCAATATCCTTCCTACTATACCACAGCTAGGATTAGCATAACAAGCAGCATATCTGGATACACACATCCCTGAAGGTTGCAGGGGGATGGGAAGTGACAATTCATTAACAAGAGGTCTGCGCCTACAGCTGCTCTACATATTATCAGTTCTGGAAAAGTTGATGAGGCTGAAGGATGGGCCATCAAAGTTGCTCCTGGAGGATGCTCTGGAAATGGTATGTACACTTTCAGCAGCAGAAGAGGGCTGCAGCAATGCACAGTGTCAGACCAAGAGGGACAGTGTATGCTTTCAAAGCATAATACAAGTAAAAATATTACCAGCACACACTTGGTGAGACCAGTAAGTGGGTAAACATGTGAGCAGTGCATAGTTATAGTGACATGGCATGTTTACGTAGGTGCATGGACCATTCGTTTACCAGTCTCAATACAGCAGTACTGCCTTTAGCCACTGAAAGCAACCCTGATCCTTTTGTTCCAACTTAAACTATAAGATCTGCAGGTGAAAATCTATTACGTTGAAAGAATCTACAAAACCCAAACTTTTATGTAAGCAACACCAATATTCTGGAACAATATTTCACACTCAGAGATACCCCTAACATGGGCATTTTCAAAAAGAGACCAAAAGCCATCCTCTACACCAAGGCTTTCAAATAATTTATAACTCTCTCTCTCTATCTCTCTTTTCTCTTCCTCTAAGCACTTTGATTTTTTTCTGGGTGAAAAGTACTATATCAATTAATTATTATTATTATTATTATTATTATTATTATCATTATCCTAACAAACACATTCTTGCAATTTTTAAATGCAAATGACCATAGCTTAAAATTTTTAAAAAGGTCATATGATTGCTTCAGTAAAGCCTATCTACCCTTTATTTGTATCACCCTCTAGGTTTATTAACCTAGAATGTTGGACACACATATTTGAATTATTTAACAGATTTTCTGTATTTGTAATCATATTTCAAAATGTTGTTTACATCATTACTACACAAGTTTGGCTTTGTTGTGCATGCTATATTTTAACCTACTGTTTAGAGGCAGCAAGAAATGTCTTGCATTATCTAGATCATCTTACATACCATACAGTAAAAACGTTGTTTGTGGATACCAAGAGTATTGTCACTGGTTGACTTCTTATGATCTTTATTTATATACTAGCGACTTGCCCGTCAAAAAATGACGGTCAATAGAATTTTTAATGCTGGGAAAACTGTTTGCCACACAATATTGGTCTAGGATATTCTTAACCTTTTGTTTTATTAAGTACCAATAAATAGAACATTTTGAATACAACTTTTTATTTTTTTAACTTTCAACTTGTATTTCACCAACAGGTATATATATATATATTTTTTTTTTTGTAAATATGAACTTATTTAATTGTCATACATGTAATAATAATATAACAATGTTTTAATTTTTCATGAATAAATATTGTAAACCATAACAAAGTTTTTAACATGCAACTTGTATTTTAAACAATAATAACATTTTGAATTGATATTTATGTATAAATAACAAACAACTATGTAAAGTTTCCAAAAGTAAGTATTTTGTACACTTACATTATTTGTAACCTTTTTTTTTAAACTCATGTTAAATTAAATTTGCATTGAATCCAGAGGAAGGCAAACAATAAAAACCTCCATTGAAACTATTGTATCAAAGAGGGAAAAAAATTAATTCCTTCCTGACCCCATTAACTGGCAATCGGATTGCTCCCTGAATCAATACTACATCTTAAAATTATACAGTTGAATGTATTAACAAATGCTTAAACTTGTGGTAACATAAATGTTTGACTATATTCAATATAGCTTGAAGTAACTTTCCACAACTTTGAAAAGACAATGTTATACAATATAGCTTTAAATAACTTTCCATAACTTTTAAAAAACAATGTTAACATGTTAAATACTACTTTAAAACATTTAAATATAAGCTTCCAATTAATGTAAATGACACCTAATTGTTTTATGGGGCCAATCATCTGAAAAGGTAACTTGTACGACCTTCCAATCTGTGTAACCACAGTTTTGTGTTGTTTTTCATACTTTTTTGTTTCTTCTTGTTGTACTTTGTTGAAATGGCACATCGAGTTTCCTATTGGAAATAGTGGTCCTCTATTTAAAGAGTCCCAAAGACCTCTAATTTTGTCCAGGAAGTAAAACCACTGTTCTCTATGTTTTTTTGCCATTGAATTAAGTTTCTTCTTAAAATATTGCTACTTTAAAATCAGTCGGAGTAACATCAAATTTTTTTGTCAAAATGAAAGCACTGTACTGTATATTTACAGCATCTCATAGTACACAATGTTTTTTGTAAAAACACATCCATCTTTCAATAAATCACCTTGGCTTGTGTTTTCTTCAACATGTACTTTCCTCTGGATTATTGCATCTTGAAAATGCAACATATAGTTGTCCATGTGCAAACACAGGTTCCTTCAAAAAAATACCAACAGACTTAAAAGTTTGTCCTTGGGATTTATTGATGGTCATGGCAAATGCCATGATAATGGGAAATTGTCTCCTTTGAAGGACAAAAGGCAAACCACTCTCACTTGGAGCCAAATCAATTCTCGGTATAATAACTGGTTCGCCTTTATGGGTACCACTCATAATTTCTGCATGTATAAAATGATCCTTTAATTCCTTCACAATTAATCTGGTCCCATTACAAAGTCCTTTTTTTTAATTCATATTTCTCAATAGCATGATAATTGCCCCTTTTTTAAGTTGCAAAGCATGTGGTGACATTCCAGAGGGAGTTAAAGAATGAATGAATTCCATACTAAAGTTTGCTTCACTCTCTTTGTCGTCAGCCAGAACAGAATCTGCACTGTAATAGTTTTTTTGAGGAGCAAAGATTAATTTTAATATTTCGTTGTTTAAATTTAAGGCATCGTAATTTTTTGATGTCAATATGACTTTGCTTGCAATGTCTGAGTAATCCTCATTATTGATGGTATTGAGGAAGATTGTTGAAATTAGTGGTTCTGTTGAAATCATTTCTGGTGGAATTTGCACTGCATCACCAGGTAAATTAGTTATTTTTGGCTGTTTTCCTTCTCCAATGTTAATGAGCCAATCATTGAATTGATTTCGCCCTTTAGATCTCATATTTACTTCTAATCTCAGGTGTGTAAATATTTTAATACACATTTCGACTATGTCAGTACGATTGCCATGTGGCACCACAGGTAATGTTTGCCTGAAATCTCCTCCTAACAACATCACCTTTCCACCAAATGGCAAATCATTAGCCATAACTTAATCGATCAATACATTGGAGGGCATGACATGACATCATAGTTGCCTCATCTATTATAATTAATTTACTTCTGTGCAATTTTTTGGCTTGTAATGAATTCATTCGAATATCCGACACAGATGTTTCCAGAATGGGAACTGGCAGTTTAAATCCACTATGCACAGTTCTACCACCTTCTAACAAAAGTGCAGCAATTCCAGTGGTTGCAAATGGCAGTGCTATTTGACCCTGTGCTCGAATGCAACTCATCAACAAATTATATAGGTAAGTTTTTCCTGATCCACCCGGACCATCCAGATAGAAATAACGCTCTTTGAGCATTTCATCTTCTATTGAATTTGTGATGGCATTAAATGCTTCCAATTGCAATACATTTAAAGTTCCAATTTAATTTCATCTATAAATGCTGGATCAGGCAGATTAAAGTTGGCACAATTTAATCCATGACAAAGAAAGATTTCCTGTATTTCAAATAATGCTTTAAATTGTGCAATGGTCTCATTATAACGTTGCAAGAAATCTTCACACATATGTAATTTAATTTTTCCCCACAAAGTTAAGGCATCTGGTATATTGCAAAATATACAAATAAAAGCAAATTGTTCTCTCATTTGCTTTGGCATTTGACATAATGCTGCTTTCTCAAGACATCTCCCATTCTGTATAATCTGGTAGAAAGTTTTGATGTCTTGCAGCTAACTGGAAAGTGTCATAAACTATGTCATTGACTGTACGTAAGTGTTCATAACTTTGTGCACCGGGAACATGTAAAAGCAGTAATCTTAAACTGAAATATTCAATGTCTCATGGACTGACGGTATATATTCTTGGTATAATTTTATAATTATGTTTCTTTCGTTGTCTCCATTCACCATTTACGAATACATAGTAATTTGGAATGCCAATGTATAAAATATGTCTGGCCTCAGTGTCCTGACAATTTAATTGAAACCAAGCAGTAAGCGTTGTTGCTCTATGTTTAATTTGTGCTAAAGCATTTGTTTCATTGCTGGCCGTGAAGCAAACAAATTGACTTTGTGGCAGATGGACAGCTAATCGATACACAGCATGTGAACGATCATGCATCTCAAATTTGAGAAGACGCCACATTGCTTCAGGAGCACTTACATAGCGAGCATCTAAATAAGAAGAAAGTTTGTCATGTAAAATGGGGTTGTCTTTTTCATTGTGTGCACCTTGCACAACAACAGTTGCTGCATCATATCCTTTACACATATTTTATGGATTTGATGGAAGTGCAAGCTTCCACATTGATATGTGCATTGTACTTCATCAGCAAATGTGGATTGTATATAACCAGATATCCATCAGCGACTTTTTGGCCACGGATAATAGCTGTTTGCCCTTCTCTTCTTTTATACAAAGGGTATCCATCACAATTCACATAAGTCTGCATTTGAAATTGTTTTGGAAACTCTTTCATGCATTTCTTATTTTCCATACATGGTGAGTTTGGATTGCTCTCTCCACATTTGCCATGTATCATTCTATGAGTTACAATCTCATAAAGTCTTGAATGCTTTTCTGGATGTGGCAGTTCAGCATTAATCGATGAATCCACTCTATCTGCTGTATTTAATTTATCTTTTTCTTGCAAGATTAAAAGTATATGTGCATGTGGCAGGCCTCTTTTTTGAAATTCAATAGTATAAACAAAAGCCACACATTTTCCAAATAAGTCTGCTTTAGTTTTTTTATAAATTAAGGAATTAAATTTGATTTTGAATACTCTTGCAACCAAATCTGGTCCGTCAGAAGTAGTTTGTCCAAGCATAACATTTTCTTTGATCTCAGGCAATTGTGGATTACATGTAAATGTAATAAATAAATCTGGTTTGCCAAATTTAGTGACAATAGCCATGGCATCATTGTATCTTTCTCGCATATTGCGAGGAGATCCTTGGAAAGAGGTTGGCAAAATCATTGCTCGTCCAGCAGGAATGTCTCTGTTTGCTGCCAATTCAGCGACATAATCCATCAATCCACAATATTGTGTGGATTGTTTTTGGAAGCTTGTTTTTGGAATTTGACAAAATTTAAATTTTTTGCTTCGACTTGTAGATAAGAATCAATAATCCATTGTTGTGTGAGTTTACCCCCACATAAAATAGGATTCTAATGATCCCGGACAGCAGTTTGTGCCACTTTATATTTCAGCATTGAGATATTGTTTCTGATATGAAGTTTACTATTTGGATAACTTTGCAACTGCAATTTTGGTTGCCATCCTGGCTCCCCATTTGGAAAGAAAATGGGATATGCCATAGGATCAAAATTACTGCTTAAAATATTGATGTTTATAAAAGGTTGTTCTTGATTGCGTAGATATATTCTAATATCCCGCTCAAATGGTGGTTCCCCATCATTTTTAAATACCATGGCAACCTCATTTGCTGTTGGTAAATTATAACGTCTTTGATCAGTATGGCGATCCCTTTTGAGAACCATATTAACTCTTGGCATTGGCAATAGATGTCTTTGCGCATGTGCTAGTTGTTCTTTTTCAACCTCGTACAAAAAAATGGGATAAATGTATACAAAAATGAAGATAATTTTATTAAATAAATGACAGCGGCGTCTTTAAAAACAGGGAATGTTTAAAATACTAACACAGGGAATAAAAGAGGTCAAAATGTAAGGAATAGTAATGAACCCTGAAGCACTGGTATTGTGCAATGTATAACTCTTAAATGAGTGGGTATTACTATTCACACCTAGCGGGCGAGCCAAAATAGTTACAAGGAAGAAAAAGGCAGAAAAAGCCCTAATGTTTCACAAAGAATATATATATAAAGCCCCTTATGCCTAAATAAATGTCCTCCGAATGTCTAGGGGGTACATTCAACAGAGCAATAAATTTGAATAAAAGTGAGATATAAGTCACTGTATGTCTTACTGACACCCCTTTGGTATTATAAATTAGGGTACCCAGAGTTAGTACCTATATAAGTCAGATTTAAAGGGAGCTCAACCTAAAATGCAGACAAAGTCATTGCAACAGTTATATGTTACACAGCATAGAGTCCAAGCTGTGTCTATATACATTTATCGACATCTGACTGTGGTATGGCACAAAAAGTGCCTAAAGCTGTATCTACAAGGTAGAGGCTGTTCCCCAACTATTAGGGTAATAAAGGTGATATCAGATTTATACAGACATAATATGAGACTAGTAGGGTGTAAGGGGCTTTAAACTAGGCCGTAATTTGAAAAAAATCGCGGTTTCTAGAGAGCTCGACCTCCAGGTATGCAACGCGCATGGTCACGCCTGACGTAATGACGTGCGCAGCGTCGTTGCTAGGAGGCTGACGCGTTTCGACGTACCACGTCTTTCTCTAATTTTTTGTATGCTTGACTATAAGGGTTGTTCGCCATAATGCTATCAAACTGTTCAAAGACTATGGGTAAGAATTGTCTATTTTCAGGAAGCAGCATTCGTTGTTCCACAGCTTCCATTGTATCGAGTACATATAACTGTGCAAATTTCCTTTGCTCTCCTGTTTCTGGGTGTAAATGTGAAGTCCGGTGGTATATTTGTCCTTGGACTTTAAAACAATAAGGACCATGTCCTGGTACATTTTCGGCTAATGTTGCACCGATTAAAGCAAATTAAATTGCACTGTTATAAGACCGAATATTTTTCTTAAAATTGGTGTAATTGGGAAATGTAGGATCACTCATGATACTTTTTAAATATTCTGGGAATGTCTGTCTTTCTGGAAGTCTTACCTTTCATTTCTGACAGCAACTAATAAACTCTCCATCAGTTGGTCGTTCTTTTCTGAAAATGATAAGCCCCACAAAACTGACAAACCACATTCATTAATCCACAATAATGAGTGTCTACTGTTAGTGCTGTAAAGAAAGGACTATCATGACCTTCATCAATATAAATTACATTTGAACTTTGTACATCTACATTGGTGTCATCTCTATCAACATTGGTATCAGGAGGCAAAATAGGTTCATTTGAGACTTTTTCTTTTCTTTGGAAATAGACTATTAAGAATGACCTTAATTTTATTACACATATTTTTTACCCTGTCATATATTTCTAAAAATGATGGCTGTCTGCGTCTCTCTGGCTGTCTGCGTCTCTATGGCTGTCTGCGTCTCTCTGGCTGTCTGCGTCTCTCTGGCTGTCTGCGTCTCTATGTTTGTGAGTGTGTGTCTGCATATCTGTGGGTATGTGTCTGTCCCTGGATATTTTTCGGTGTGTGTCTGTGCCTCTGGCTGTCTGTCTCTCTGCATGTCTGTGTCTCTCTGGGTGTGTGTCTGGATATCTGTGGGTTTGTGTCTCTCTGGGTTTCTCCCTGTGTTCCTGTGGGTCTGTGTATCTCTCTGGGTGTGTGTTTGTGTGTCTGTGGGTCTGTGTATCTCTCTGGGTAAGTGTTTATGTGTGTCTGTGGGTCTGTGTATCTCTCTGGGTGTGTGTTTTTGTGTGTCTGTGGATCTCTCTGGGTGTGTGTTTATGTGGGTCTGTGTATCTCTCTGGGTGTGTGTTTATGTGTGTCTGTGTGTGTGTGTGTATCTCTCTGGGTGTGTGTTTATGTGTGTCTGTGGGTCTGTGTATCTCTCTGGGTGTGTGTTTATGTGTGTCTGTGGGCTTCTGTATTTCTGTGTCTGTGTGTCTTGCTGCGTATGTAGGATTCTATTTCTCTGATTGTTTGCAGGTGGGTGTCTGTGTGTCTGCATATATGTATAGGTTTCTATTTCTCTGGTTCTTTGCAGGTGGGTGTCTGTGTGTCTGCATATGTGTATAGGATTCTATTTATCTGGTTCTTTGCAAGTGGGTGTCTGTGTGTCTGCATATGTGTATAGGATTCTATTTCTCTGGTTCTTTGCAAGTGGGTGTCTGATTCTCTGGGTGTCTGAGTCTCTGGGTGTCTGAGTCTCTGGGTGTCTGAGTCTCTGGGTGTCTGTGTCTCTGGGTGTCTGTGTCTCTGGGTGTCTGTGTCTCTGGGTGTCTGTGTCTCTGGGTGTCTGTGTCTCTGGGTGTCTGTGTCTCTGGGTGTCTGTGTCTCTGAGTGTCTCTGTGTAGGTGTGTCTATATCATGAATGGAAAAACAGAAACAGTTATCGTGTTCCTAAAGAAGAGCTACACAAAAGAGCAATTGACCTAATATAATACCTGAAATAAAATATTTAACTGCTTCTAAGGTGCTATCCCTGTCAATGAGCAGTAACATAATGATGAATGAATACAGGAATACACATAAAATCTTTATTATAATTTTTTTTCCTTCTGATATACCTGTATAAAATGCTCCTGTTTTGAGGCAGGTGTAGACGTGAGAAATCTGTAAAAAGATGCAAAAATCATAATCATTTTTTTTATTGAATGAATGTATGAAATACCATTACTCAACGCAAATCAATAGTTCATATTATATTGTGTTAACAAATGTCATCACAAAATCATTTACCTGTCAATTTAATATAGGCAGTTGGCGATGTCACAAATCTGTGAAAATAAGTAAAAATCATATGTTATTTTTTTTTTCATAAATACATGAATCATTGATATTACTTAAAGTACTTGTTGTCCTTTTCATACATGCATGCAGTAAAGTAAATTTAAATATTTTAAAATGATATATCTGTGAAGGTGATGTAATTGCAGATAAAATGCTGCAAACAGCCCTCTGTGTAGTCACTTGTGCACATAATCAAAACTGTGAGAAAAGAAATAGAAAAAAGGGCTTGTTAATGTTTGCTATGTTTTAATTAGCATAGCTGCAAAGTAGAATTCAATGCACTGTAAAATGTAATTAAGTGATATAAATATGTAAACAGTTTGAGGATCCTATACCTTTAATACAATGAGCTTAAAGAATCATCAACAACAGTAATATCTAAATTCAGTGCAAAAGGTAGATATATTTTTATGAATTTTTTACTTTAAATATAAATGTTTTAAAATGATATACCTGTGAAGGTGATGTAATTGCATATAAAATGCTGCAAACAGCCCTCTGTGTAGTCACGTGGGCAGATAATCCAACTGTGAGAAAATAAATAAAAAGGGCTTATTAATGTTTGCGATGTTTTAATTAGCATAGCTGCAAAATAGAATTCAATGCACTGTAAAATGTAAGTAAGTGATATAAATATGTAAACGGTTTGAGGATCCTATACCTTTAATACAATGAGAATCAATGTGAAAATCTAATTCCAGTGAAATTTTTTTTTTCTTATAAACGATTTTTTTAAAATAATTAGTAATTAATAAAATGAATGTCCATTAAAAAATAATTAATCAATGAATAAACACATTTGAAATGGTTAATGATTAATACTGTGCTAAAGTACAGGTATTGCAAAATGCAGTAATTTATATATATATATATATTTTTTTTTTAATAATAATTAATAAAATGAATTTCCATTAAAAAATAATTAAACAATAAATAAACATATTTCAAATGGTTAATGATTAATACCGTGCTAAAGCACAGATATTTCAAAATGCAGTAATGTTTATTTTTTCTTTGCTTTTTTTTTTGTTTTTTTATTAATTACTAATAAATTAATTAATATACTTTACCTATCAATAAGAAATATCCAGCAATCAATATCCTGAAGAGCTAACAATCTCTTTGGATTTTCTGGCATTCGAAAACGTCCAGTCAGACTGTCATCACCTGAGGAGAAAGTGTGAGCTCTGTGGCAATTGTGCCCTATATATAGGCTTTGTGCGCGAGGCAAAGCCGTTATTTTAGGCGGGAAATCCGCCATTTCAGATACGTTGTTGTGTACTTTGTCTTAAAATGGCGGCTATATTGTAAGGGCCTCATTCTATTAGCGTCCGCAGCCGTTGCGGGGCCGCAAGGACCGGCCGCAAGCTATTCTGCTATTCTATTCCCCTCCGGCCGGGGATTCCGGCAGGCTTGCGGCCAGCGCCTTGCAATCTCTTGCGGCCGCTCGCGCCGGAGGAAATCCTTTGATCTAAAACGGCCGCAAGGAAATTGGCCGTAAGAAAATCCTTTTTGCAATTCAATTGCTCCGGGAACCCTCTCTACAAGGCTAAAAGCGAGCCGCAGCTTACAGGAAAGAGGTCCCGCTAGCACCAATTAAGCACGAAATATAGCCCAAATAAAGCCATCCTGCACTTTGAGAAGACTATAAAGTGATTTTCGGTGTTAGCAAAAATAGCACAAAATTCCCCTATACTCAAATCCGTAAAATATATATTTTTTAATATACGTCAAATATCCATGTAAAAAGTCCATAGGGCTTGGAGCACCTCAGACCCGCCCACGCCGCAGCGGGAAAATAAACAGTTAATTTGAACTCGGGTTTGGGCTGATGTGCAAGCTTGAGAGTGGGTTACTTTTAATCCTCATGTCCCCCAATATGATCCCTAGCATTTACAGAGCTGTACAGTGCAGGCTTGAATTTATTTTTGAGTTTTAAGTTTTCAGAGCTTACGGCCGGTAGCAAGATTTACGGCCGGTCGTAAGAGGAGATCCTTGCGGGGCCGTTTAATTGAATTGCGAGGTAACGGGACCCCCGCAAGGAATTGCAGCCTTACGGCCGGTTTACGGACGATAACATTTTTTATTTTTATAGACACTGATAATACTGTGCTATTTTGCCATGTAATTATGCTATTGTGTTATCGCATATATTTTTACCTTCAAATATTATACATTTCTTATAGATGAATATGTGATTGCATTGTCCATATTTGGATGTATGTTTGTTATTAGATTACTTTGGTTTATTAGAAACCTCAATGCTTTTAATATTTTAGTTTTTCAATTTATAGTCTATGTATGATTTATTAGGGATATGTTTTTTTCATAACTGATTGTATGGAAGAAAGATTTTAGCATTTGTACCTATTCAAACTGAGGTTTATTACACCAATGTTGTCTAAAATTCTGAGTAGCTTATCGTATATTATTCTCCTAGTTTTTACAGTTGCACATATTTACTATGTATAGAGGATATTGGTATAGGGTTGTAACTGCTTGCAATGTGCCTTAATTAAATAATATGATTTACAGTAGCTAATGTAATGTGTAAAACTGCTACTGACAGCCTTAAAAGGCTTACACCTGAAAGGCTGTGTATTTAGTATTGGAAAACATTAATGACCTGGGAATATATATATATATATATATATATATATATATATATATATATATAGATTTATAATGAGTATTGCAATATAATTTGATATCTTTTGTATTGGACAAACGTCTTATTTATAATGACGAGCTTTCGAGAGGTTTAACCTCTCTTTATCAAGTCTCAAGCAATACTACATGAGATGGAACACTCAGTTTGAATAATAATAGCAGAAGCAGACAGAGTGCAAACAGCATCTGATATCATCAGGTAAATTCATATATGGGGAATAAACACAACATAGCAAAGGAAACATATATACACATATTATATTCACATATACATCAATATATACATGAAAAAGCAGAGCACTGTAGTCCACAGTGATATCTTTCCTGTTGGACAAACACCTCACTAAGGCCCTCATTCAATTGCGACTTGGCCAATTGAATAGGGCTCTAAATAAGCACATAACATATTTTTTTAAAGAAGTTTTTAGTTAGTGAAAACCTTGCTTTTGGATAGATGCTTGCTAACTAAAATCTTCTTTAAAAAAATATGTTATGTGCTTATTTAGAGCCCTATTCAATTGGCCAAATCGAAATTGAATGAGGGCCTAAGAGTGCTAAGTCTGTTATAGTATAATAAGAAAAAAAAAATCACATGAAATTCTGATAATGTGTTAGAAAACCCAAGTCTATATTAAGTCCTGTGTTTTTAGTGTTGAAGAATGTGGTTACAAACCCTGTATTATTACCCCAAAAATAACCACTACCATTAAAATACCCCGAGAACACCTATTAAACAACAAAACAAAAGAAACTACTTCACGTATACCTCTAGTGACCACATACCATTCAATTTTAGAGAAAATTTGGAAAATAATCAAAGATTTACAACCATTACTAATTGAAGATACTGAATTTAAATATATATTCCCAAAACCTCCCATCCTTGCATTTAAACAATCACCAAACCTGATATAAAAAATGCAACGAATATTTAAAATGGAACTAAACCTTGTAACAAACGTGCCTGTAAATTATGCCAACACATTTGTAATGATGATACAGCCACACATAACAACAAAACCTTTAACATCAAAGGATCATATTCATGTACATCATCAAATGTGGTTTATATAATACAATGTACTTTATGTGACACAGGCTGTTACATTGGAGAAACCGACCAAAAAAATGCATTTGAGGATGAATTTACACAGGCATTCAATAAGAAAACATAATGAAGAGTTATTTTAGCCCAGTAGGACACCATTTTAGCCAGAATGATCACTCCATTCAAAACTTAAAAGTCAATGTTAGTTGTTGGTCACGCAACTCCTCGCTCCGTTCCCCTTTTCCTCCTTCTTCCCTACGTATCCTCCTCCTCCCTTTCCCCTCTCCAATTACCTCCCAAACCCCTCTCCCCTCTCTCCTCTCTTCTTGTTCTGATCAGAGGAGATCCTTCTGCTGTTCTCTCCCCTGCAGTGCATCATCTTGCTGTGACATATGAGAGAGAGACACAGGGGAGGGAGAGGGGGGTAAAGAGACACATTTAGAGACACAGAGGAGGGAGGGTGGATGAAGAGACACAGAGAAGGGTGAGGGGGAAAGAGGCACATGGGAGGGAGAGGGGGGAAGAGACACAGGGGAGGGAGAGTGGGAAGAGACAAAGGGGAGGGGGAGGGAGGAAGAGACACAGGGGAGGGAGAGGAAATAGAGAGGGGGAGAAGCTCTTGATGAGCGCCTCCCATCAAGTCGAGGGGAGGAGAGGTAGGGCGGAGGAGAGGTAGAGGGGGAGAGACTCGCAATGAGCACCTCCCGTTAAGTAGAGGGTGGGAGAGGTAGATCGGAAGATGCTCATAAAGAGCGTCATAGGCGTCCATTGCGAGCCCCGTGATGAGCGCCAAAGGTGCTCATCGCAAGGCCAGTAAAGTAGAGGGGGGGAGAGGCTCGCAATAAGGGCTTCCCATCAAGTAGAGGGTGGGAGAGGTAGATGGGGAGGAGAAGCTTGCAAGGACAGGCGAAGGCACTCATTGAGAGGCTTGCGATGGGCACCGAAGGAGCTCATCGTCAGGCAGGCAGGTTACAGGGGGGGGGGGAGCCTGGTAATGTGTGGCAAACAGCACTGCAAGGCTTCAAACTTTATTGCCGTTTTTTTTGATGGGCAAGTCGAAGTAGACAGGGGGAGAGACTCCCGAAGGTGCTTAGCGCGGGGCTCGCAATGAGCGCTGAAGGTGCTCACATTGGGTGGCCAACCGCACTGCCAGGCTTAACATTTTAATTCAGTCATTTTTGATGGCAAGTAGCTGTGTAGTGATTTAATTATAATAAGTAAATCAATGTTTTGATTTAAATTGCTTTATACACTATAATCTGTCTTGTATTTATGATTTAGACTGTAGTAGCGTCTCTTTTTTCCTGACAATTTTCTAACACATGCAATCTTCATAGTTAAAATGTAGTTCTAATATTGTGATAAATGTTGCTTGTATTATATCTTGTGGATGAACTCTTTACAGTTTTTGATACATAGGATCTGGAATAATATAGTGAGGATATTATTTCCAATTGTTTAGATCTCTTTTATAAATAAATCCCAGTATTTCTGAAATGTTATTTTTAATATTTTCTGTATTTGAAATGTTAACTGAGCATCAAAAACATGATTTTTTTAAAGATATCCAATTGATGCATAGTCATGCTTTTATTTATATGCTATGGTGTTTTTATTAATTTTACTTGTAGATCTGAATAGTAATTACATTTCAATAATAAAAGTGGTAAGTGCTTTTGGGGATACTAAAGCAGCCTGGAATACTTGTACAACTAATGTTAATAGTAAAAATAAAAGGTTCATTAAAAATGCATAGATATAAATTTACCAACAATAAACAGCAACTAAATAACTTAGAATAATACATTGTCATCTCAATAGGCAGCATTTTGTTCCTGATTTTTAATATTAAGTGGGTCAGGTATTTCATATACAATATACTGTATATACTCGAGTATAAGCCAAGTTTTTCAGCCCTTTTTTTAAGGCAAAAAAGGGCCCCCTCGGCTTATACTCGAGTCACTCTCCCCCCCATGTCTCTCTAACCCCCCGTGTGTCTCTAACCCCCCGTGTGTCTCTAACCCCTCTGTGTGTCTCTAACCCCGCCTTGTGTCTCTCTTCCCCCCCCGTGTCTCTTTCCCTCCCCCCTCCTCAACCTAAACCCCCCTCCTCAACCTAAACCCCCCTCAACCCCCCTCCTCCACCTAAACCCAACTAAATACCTCCTCCCTCTCCCCTCACTTACCTGCTTGTGCTCCGGCCTCCGCTCCTTGACCCGGCGCGCATGTGGGTTGAGGATGAGGAGGGGGGTATAGGTTGATGTCGGGGTTGAGGATGGGGGTTGAGGAGAGAGGATGAGGATGGGGGGTTGAGGATGGGGGATTGAGGATGGGGGGTTGAGGATGGGGGGTTTAGGAGAGAGGATGAGGATGAGGGGGTTAAGGAAGAGGATTGAGGATGGGGGGTTGAGGAGGGGGGTTGAGAATGAAGAGGGAGGTTGAGGATGAGGAGGGAGGATGAAGAGGGAGGTTGAGGAGGGAGGGTTAGGATGAGGAGGGAGGTTGAGGATGAGGTGGGAGGTTGAGGATGAAGAGGGAGGGGGGAAGAGACACAGGGAAGGGAGAGGTTGGAAGAGACACATGGAAGGGAGAGGGGAGAAGAGACACAGGGAAGGGAGAGGAGAGAAGAGACACAGGGAAGGGAGAGGGGAGAAGAGACACGGAGAGAGAGGGGGACACAGAGGGCACAAGAGGGACACAGGGGGCAGCACATTTCCCACCCTCAGCTTATACTCAACTCATTTTACCCAGTATTTTGTGGTAAAATGGGTGCCTCGGCTTATACTCGAGTATATACAGTATTAAAAAATTATTATTCCTAGTTAGTGGTTGAGAAGAACAGAGCACTGTGGAACAATCTATATAATAGTCTAATACATTGAATGCTACCTGTTAAAATCGATAAGATATTGTCTGTCCAATAGTGCAAAGTTCAGTTTAGTACCAAGTCTTAAGAATTCAGTTCTAGATTAATCAATAAAAATCCCATTTTCAGTTCCATGTTCTACTCTGAGGGGGCTCAGATGGATGATCTCACAGATACCAGTGAAAATGTGTCTCAAATATTTCTCCCCTACTAGGGTTTGGTCCAGCATGTTCCATCATTCCTCTACTCCATTCCTTTAGTGTGTTGACGTCATATGTCATCATAAACCATATATGCACTTTTTACATTAAAAGGTAACTAAACATAGTGGTTACCATTAAACTTATACTAATCAAAACAATATATTGACATTAGTCATTACATCATTATACACCTTATTTATTATATATTGTTTTTATTAATATGACTTTCATGCCATAGAATCTTTATTATATTAAAAATCTCCTATCTTACTTACACATTTACCGTAATTCAATTTTTTATCTTTCGATAACTTATAGAGTCTTAACAATAACACTGATATGTTGTGCTTATTGCTCCCTTTTATATGTTTTATTTCTGTTAAATGCTTCATCATTTTATTTTTAATACATTTCTGATGTGCTTAAGTTATTTGACAATAATTTATTTTATTTTAATGTTCATATTCATATAAAAATACAAGAGTATCCGTCACAAAAATGAACTTTGTGTTTTTAATTCTTGTAGCATTTGTATACATTGTTGTAATTTCTCCAAACTTGTCTTTTGAAACAATTACCTCTAGAGACTTTCTATGGTGTACTTTAGACTGATTTATTTTTATAAGATAAAATATATAATTTGAAACAATACATTTCCTTAGTTTTCTATTATTTTCTATTATTAGAGCACAGTTATGCTAGTTTAGATACTCTCAAAAAAAAGTTCCATTATAAACTCATGAAGTTATAACTTTATGTTGGTTTCACATATCTGTTTGAAATTATTATTGTATTTTAGGAGGGATTGGGGTATGGATTTGTTTGCAAATTGTCATAATTTTTGTGTTTTTCCCATAGGAATTTTTGCTCGCTTGTATGAAAAAAATGGATGATGGATTATTTTGAAAGTTGACAATGTAATAGTGATCTAAAAAGTCTGATTGACTTCTCTGGAGTTGTTTTTATGGCTTATGCCATTTTGTAATATATTATTTAATTTTTAAAATAACGTAATAATCTTGATCAGTAGAGGCTTGTGCACTTGAGCATTTGACAGATTCCATGCATTTTGGTTGGTCAGTTATGGTCAGGTGATCTTTTTACTGGTTATATTTCACCAGTAATGGTGGCAAGCAAATGATAATTTACTTTAATTAAGTTTTATTTTTTAAATTGTAAATAGTTCAAACTAAATTAATTTGCCTGGAATGGTGAAAATTTGACAGAGGTGGCAAGTGAATGATAATTTTGTGAATAATGGAAATTTTAATTTTGAAATTTTAAATTGTTGTACATTTAGGGCCATATTAAATTCCAGCATCAAAAAGTTCAACGTGTAGCACGTAAAGGCTGTGTGCTTCAGATTTGGCTGTTTTACATTGCTATTAAATTAGATAGGGCTGCCAGCTACTAGTGAGAAACGCTATTTCATAAACCAGTTTGCTGCCGTCGGGGTTGCGTGCTCGATCGCAATCAATTAAGCAAGCACGTAGTTACGGGTTCAGATGGAGCCAATGGAAAAAGAGATTGTAATTGATATGTCACTGAAAAAGGTGACAGTAGATTTCGAAGTCCTACGTGCGTCAATTTCAGTTTGCTATCAGACTCACAGGCCAGATATAATGCAATATTAATAAAGCAGTAAATATGTTATTCTATTACATGCGAGTTACAGTATATGTATTAACACATTGATTGCAGGGATCGATATAACACAAAATATAAACATGAAACAGAGTATTTTTGGGGGCCGATGTGCGGGCTTGAGAATGTTGTGCTATTAATTATAAGACCTAACATCACTTTCCCTGTTAATAAAAGCACAGTAGTGTGCTTTTATTTGATTAAGAAGTGCTACATATTGTACTTTACCCCCCTTTGCCTGCTCTCGAGCACACGTTGGCCTTTGGGCTCCATTTGCGCGCTTGCTAGCAAGTGACCACTTTGCAATTTAATAGCTGAATAGCAGTTACAGACATGACAGATCAAAAGATTTACGTGGGTAAAGTTCAACGTTGCTCAGCACGTATTCTCGCCCATCCTGCGTGTTAACACGCAAAGCCGTTGCGAGCAACGTTACAGGGCTAATTTAATAGCTGTAACACGTAAATATGGATTTACGGCCTAAGTTTTAACACGTAGCTCCAATTTAATAGGGCTGTTACTCAGCAGGTTTGACGAACGTTCGCCCTTAGTGCTGAGCGCATGTTGTATATTAAGAGCGACAAATTTTTAACAGAGAACAATGAATATGATGGATTGCTACCACCATTGTGAATCATGATAGTTTGCCGGATGTAGCAAGCAAGGGTAAAAACATGACATACTACTACAAAATACTTTTTTTTTCTCTTAATGTGCAACATTTGTTTGCAACTAATCCTTAACATTTGACAAACCCGCTGAACGAATGTACTTTATAACAATTTAACATTTTAAAATTGATATATCATTAATGTAAACTATTGTATGACGAGTGTTGACCATTACAGGTGAGCGGATATTGCTGTAAACAATTTTACATTTCATTAATGGAAATTTACATTAGCTCTCCATCTCTGGTGAATATTTGCCATTACTGATTAGCGAACATACTATTATTTAGCGTTACATTTAACGCTATATATACAATAGATTTGTCTTCATCTCCAACTATAAATGAAACTCTTCAAAATCAGAAATCATGACAATCAACATTTTTAATAAAAATGGACAAATAGCATAACTTTCCATTTAAATGAAATCCAAACTCTTTTAATCATTTAGGTATCATCTTCTGCGAAAATACAAAGCAGATGACTTCGATTAATTCTAGAAAGGTTTTTTACTGTATATCGCTGTGTTTTTGACCAGTTTGGATTACTCGATTTCATATCTTGGTTGATAAATGTATTCACTCTAGTAAACATGTTCGATTAAAGAGGTTAATTATGGTGAGAAAATTCTCTAGTGGCAGTATTAGTTACCTATTGACTAAACTTTACTACAATGTAATAAGGCTACCACATATTTTGAAGTGGTCGGACTCTAAAAGTAGGTACACATGGTACCAAATAGAACACTTTTGAACTTTAGAACAAGATCTTAATGTCCTGATCTACTTGGAAAAATACCCAGTTTCAAATATAAAGAAGGGTTCGGATATCCTTAAAAGTAATAATAAATACTGCAAAGTATTAACAAAAAACATGGTCATATTCCATTTCTGAGTTAATTAATCCCAATTAACACAATTCTGAACATTTTACAAATAGCAAAGTCCGGAAAAAGAATTCTTACTGTCTTGGTGATTTGACAGTTAATGGAGAGTTGGTCTCTTTTGACCAATTTAGAACTAAATGTAATCTTCCTCCCAATGGTTGGTTAATATACGAGCAGACAAGATCATGGGTAAACAAACACAAGCTTAATAAAAGCTTAATAAAAATATCAGTAGTTCTCTTAACCCAATTTAAAAAAAGACTATTCCCATCTGGTATCAAAATGTTTCCAAATCCTTAGATCTAAAATTAAAAAAAAAAAAAAACCCTAGTATGCTATTCTGGGAGAAAGATATAGGCAGATCTTTCCTACAAACAAACTGGGAAAAAGCATTCAGACAGACAAATACATTTATAAAAAATGCTACACAAAGATAAGTATACTTTAAGAATTTAAACAGATGGTATATTACTCCTATTAAAGTTTATCAGATTTCACACATCCTTTTAGACAGATGCTTTTGGAGAGATTGTGGCAGTAGTGTCAGTCATCTGCATATATAGGGCAGAATGCTTCAACTTTATATCCTCTACTTTGAAAGATCAATCTCTCCGACTTTGCATGGCTGTTTACTCCATATTTTCTAATTTAATAAGAAAGAAACAGCGTTTATTATTAAGATATGCACTATGGTCAAATTGGCCATTATAAGCAGATGGAAACAGGTAAAACCTCCTAGCTAGGTGGAAACTTTATTAAAAACTAGCTACACTAGAGACTATTATTAACCTAAAAAGTAAAAATAAGAAGGACTAGCCAGCTAACTTTTACAAAATGTCTTTATTGTAAATATGTAATTTTGCACAACTGTTATGCAAGACTGTTCAAAAATGCTTTATTTTTCATTACATGCTGTACGCCTTCTGACAATAAAAGAATTTAAATGCAAAAATTAGGTATTGTTGCAGCGACCAGAAAAATTGATGTTAGTTTGCCAGGCAGAAAGTGCCCTAAAACATTGCGTCTTGAACCCTAGTTGGTGGCTGATAAGTCACGCAAGTCATCCGGCTTTCAGGGATAAAATACAGCAGCGTGTGGACCATTATTAGCTCAAGGCAGCTCATCTATCAGGCCTTTGTCAGTCATCTGTCAGTCCCTTCGGGATCCATCCCTCATTCATCTTAATAAAGGTGAGGTAATCTAGACTTTTTTGACCTAGGCGACTTCTCTTCTCAGTGACAAAACCTCCTGCTGCACTGAAGGTCCTTTCTGACAGGACACTTGAAGCGGGGCAGGACAGAAGTTCTATGGCAAATTGGGATAGCTCAGGCCACAGGGCAAGCGTGCACACCCAGTAGTCAAGGGGTTCATCGCTCCTCATAGTGTCGATATCTGCAGTTAAGGCGAGGTAGTCTGTTACCTGACGGTCAAGTCGTTCTCTGAGGGTGGACCCTGAAGGGCTGTGGCGATGCATAGGACTTAAAAAGCTCTGCATGTCCTCCATCAACAACACGTCTGTAAAGCGTCCTCTCCTTGCCAGCGTGGTCGTGGGAGGAGGAGGATTATGTTCACCTCTTACGCTGTTAGATTGCCGTTGTGCTGTGACATCACCCTTAAACGCTGTGTAAAGCATACTTTTTAATTTATTTTGGAAGTGCTGCATCCTTTCTGACTTGTGGTAATTCGGTAACATTTCAGGCACTTTCTGCTGATACCGGGGGTCTATTAGCATGGACACCCAGTACAGGTCGTTCTCCTTCATCCTTTTTATACGAGGGTCCCTCAACAGGCATGACAGCATGAAAGACCCCATTTGCACAAGGTTGGATGCTGAGCTAGTCATGTCCCGTTCCTCGTCCTCAGTGATCTCACTGAAAATATGTTCTTCCCCCCAGCCACGTACAACACCACGGGTACCAGATAGGTGACAACGAGCACCCTGGGATGCCTGTTGTGGTTGGTCTTCCTCCTCCTCCTCAAAGCCACATTCCTCCTCTGACTCCTCTTCCTCACAATCCTCTTCCAGTGTTGCCGCAGGTCCAGCAAGCGATGCTGATAAGGCTGTTTCTGGTGGTGATGGTGACTACAACTCTTCCTCTTCACGCTCATCTAAGGCTTGAACCAGCATTCTTCGCAGGGCACGCTCCAGGAAGAAAACAAATGGTATGATGTCGCTGATGGTGCCCTCGGTGCGATTGACCAGGTTTGTCACCTCCTCAAAAGGACGCATAAGCCTACAGGCATTGCGCATGAGCGTCCAGTAATGTGGCAAAAAAATCCCCAGCTCCACAGAGGCTGTCCTAGCACCTTGGTCATACAAATACTCGTTAATGGCCCTTTTTTGTTGGAGCATGCGGTCGAACATTAGGAGTGTTGAATTCCAACGTGTCGGGCTGTCAAAAACCAAGCGCCTCACTGGCATGTTGTTTCGCCGCTGGATATCTGTAAAGTGCGCTATGGCCATGTAGGAACACCTGAAATGGCCACACACCTTCCTGGCCTGCTTAGAAGAAGTCCTGTAAGCCTGGGTGCTTATGCACAAAGCGTTGTACAATCAGATTACACACATGTGCCATGCACGGCACATGTTTCAACTTGCCCAAATTCTATGCCGCCAACAAATTTCTTCCGTTCTTGTCACAAACCACTTTGCCGATCTCCAGTTGGTGCGAAGTCAGCCACTGATCCACCTGTGAATTCAGGGCAGACAGGAGTGCTGGTCCGGTATGACTCTCTGCTATAAGGGAAGTCAACCCCAAGACGGCGTGACACTGCCGTATCCGGGATGTGGAATAGTACCTGTGGAGCTGGGAGGGTGCCGTTGATGTGGAGCAAGACATAGCAGCAGCAGAAGAGGACTCAGGCGAGGAGGTTATGGAAGAGGATGGAGTAGGAGGAGTAGAGGAGGTGGCAGCAGGCCTGCCTGCAAGTCGTGGCGGTGTCACCAACTCCTCTGCAGTGCCACGTATTCCATGCTTGGCAGCTGTCACCAGGTATACCCAATGCGCAGTGTAGGTGATATACCTGCCCTGACCATGCTTTGCAGACCAGGTATCAGTGGTCAGATGGACCCTTGCCCCAACACTGTGTGCCAGAGATGCCATTACTTCCTTTTGCACAATCGAGTACAGGTTGGGGATTGCCTTTTGTGCAAAGAAATTTTGGCCGGGTACCTTCCACTGCGGTGTCCCAATAGCTACAAATTTTTTGAACGCCTCAGACTCCTCCAGCTTGTATGGTAAAAGCTGGCGGACTAAGAGTTCAGACAAGCCAGCTGTCAGTTGCCGGACAAGGGGGTGACTTTGTGACATTGGCTTCTTACGCTCAAACATGTCCTTGACAGACACCTGACTGTGGGCAGATGAGCAGGGACTGCTCAGGGCGAGACACGGAGTGGCGGATGGTTGAGAGGGGGCAAGCAGGGCAGCAGTGGTTGATGTGGCTGAAGATGCTGGACCAGAAGGAGGATGGCGGCTTTGACTTTGTGTGCTGCTTGTACTGATGTGTTGATCTCATAGGCGTTTGTGATGTGACATCATGTGCCTTCGCAAAGAAGTTGTACCTAGGTGGGTGTTGGACTTCCCACGACTCTTTTCACACAGGTTGCAAATGGCATCGCTGTTGTCACAGGCAGAAACACCAAAAAAATGCCACACTGCTGAGCTCTGCAATGACGGCATTCTGGTGGTGGCAACAGCATGCGTTGACTGGCGTGCTGTCTGGCTTACCCCGGGTGCCGATGCATGCTGTCTGACTGTGCCACTAGCTACTTGCGACGACCTCCCGCTGCTTCCAACTCGTCTCCTCCTCCTCTCTGTCTTACCATCTGAACTTTCCTCCTGTTCTTCTTCTCTTATAGCGGGCACCCACGTGACATCCATGGACGCATCGTCATCATCAACCGCTTCACTTGTATCTGACAACTCAACAAAGGAAGCAGCACCGGGTACAACATCATCATCATCAGACAGTACGTCCATGTGTGTAATGCTGTCTGACTGGGACATATCTCTGTTATCTACATCCTCTGGCACTAATGTTTGCGCATCACTCATTTCTTCCAACGGATGTGTAAATAACTCTGCTGATGGATCAAGTGAAGCGGCTGTGGTGCTAGTATTGGTGGTGGCGGCAGGCGGGCGAGTGGTAACTGGAGAGGTGCCCGAAGCTAAGCTGGAGGAGGATGGTGCGTCTAGGTTCTGAGCGGAAGCTGTAGAACTTTGGGTGTCCTGTGTTAGCCAGTCAACCAAGTCCTCAGAACTTTTCAAGTTCAGGGTACGTGGCCTCTGAAAACTGGGCATTATTCTAGGGCCAAAGGTAATCACAGCACCACGACCACGACGGCCCCTGCGGGGTGGCCTGCCTCTGCCTGTCATTTTTTTTCCAATTAGTGGTACTATGCATGCAAGCTATTGTGACACCAGATATGAGTGTCACTGTGCACTGGCAAAAGTTGGCAGAGTAGGCGCTGTAGGCCTCACACACACACGACTGTAGGCAGGCAACTGATATTCAATCGATTACAGTCAAAAAAGTGTTGTTTTATGTCACTGTACACTACGGTTGCACCAGATATGACGTATCACTGTGCACTGGCAAAAGTTGGCAGAGTAGATTCAATAGGCTTCACACACACACCTGTAGGCAGGCAATTGCTATTCAATCTATTACAGTGAAAAAAGTGTTGTTTTATTTCACTGAGCACAATATAAGCTGTGAGTCTGACACAGGCAGGCAACTGAAATTAGATTACAGGAAAAAAATGGTTGTTTTCAATGTATGGTACACCACCAGGTATGAGTAGTGAAAATAAGCACAATATAAGCTGTTAGGTGTTAGCCTGTCACACACACACGCTGGCAGGCAGGCATATGCAAATAGATTACACAGAAAAAAATAATAAAATAAAATAAATGATGTTCTAGCCCTAAAAAGGGCTTTTTGGGTTGCTGTCCTTGCAGCAGATATCAGATGAGTCCTTCAGGTCTGTAGTGGAAGCTAAATACACAGCCTGGCTATCTATTTCCCTATTAAATCTCCAGCAGCTACACTATCTGTCCTCTCACAAGAATGCAGCTTCAGAATGATTCTAAAATGGATGCTGTCCTTCAGATGGAAAGCTCTGGAAGGGAGTGTATGCTGCTGATTGGCTGGAATGTGTCTGCTGACTGTGAGGTGCAGGGTCAAATTTTCCTCAATGATAAAGAATAGCGGGCGGACCGAAAAGCGCATATGTCCGCCGTTCGCTGCGAGCGCGAAAGAGCCAAAATTGCCGCGAATAGTCCGCGGGCGAACTATCCGGGATATCTCTATACAGGACCAAACTATTAATAAAAATTGTGAAAATAAAAGCAATCCTTTGCTAAAAATATCAAGGTAGACTGACATTTTTTCATAAAAGTGATACAACTTAAACATGTTCACTGTGTTATTCAAATTTACATTATTATCTAGTTTGAAACATATAAACTAAAGAACATAAGAATTATAAAAATAAAGTAGTAATTATTTTTTTCATTTTTATATTGAACTCAAATACACTGATATAAAGATCCCATTAGTCTATTCCATGTAAAAAAGCAAATACATAAATGACAGGAATAGCAGAAATAGACCCAGGTCAGAGTGATAGTAATTTTACCAACTGCAGTTTGAATATGCCACTGGTGGAATTGTGTTTACATGATTTTAAAGCAGTTTTACCACAATAAATAGCTTTTATATGCACATTCTTATCCATATAAAGCATTTATGTTAGAGTGACTACCACTCAAAAACTCTTGTGCTGATGTATATATAAGGTAGTGTATATGCACTAAAGAAATCCATGGCCCTAACAATACTGTCTAGTCAAATAGTACCTTTCTTATGTATTTTCCTCTTACTTTCATAACACTTGTACTTTTTTTACCTCATATAACTAATTGAATTGCTTCCCCGCCAAGCATCTAATCTGTTCATCACATCAGTAGTATATATCCTTGGGCAAATTATGTAGCAAAGGATAATAAATATAGTTATCTATTTCTGATTCAGAGCAACACACCAATGTATACCCTGAAAAGAATCAACAACATTTCTCTAATATTACATAAACAAGCACTGCTATATTCTTTATCTGTTTCATACTTTGTAAACACGTCAACTGCAATTACTTTGTAATAAACCTTTGCGAGTTGACAAAAGAAATTTATATATTTGAATTTAAGACTGTATTTATTTGTAGCAGTTAAACATTGTTTGTTAGAAAACATGTGAATGTGTAAAACTTGAACAAATTATCAAAATATTGCTTAAAGGGACACTATTACCCAAAAAGGAAGAAACATTTATCTTAGAGAGCATTAAAAACTGACTACACATTGAACTAGCCATTTTATCTGCATAGTAAATAATTTCTGAAATATTTAACATTGATTTTGCACCTCTTGTATGTAATGTGCAGCTCAGAATGCTGGATAATTGTTGAAGAGGGGTTTAACTGCAAGATAACATGGGGGGTTCTTTATTTTGCCAAGCTCAGAGATAGACAAGCAGACTGTAATCCTAATTAGCACACTAAAGCCACATATTATTATGCGTGAGACACTCCTTTGCATATAAATGCTGCACAACAACATGGAATTTCAATCTTACAAATAGTTCCTAACTGGTTTCTCCCCTCTGCTCTTAAAACTGCTCTTAATATTGCCAAAGATTCTATTAGCTACTCGCAGTGCGATTACGAGCTATCAGGGCATATTTTTTTTACAGAAGTTTTTAGTTAGTGAAGACCTTGCTTTTGGATAGAAGTTCACTAACTAAAAACATCTGTAAAAAAATATGCTCTGTGCTTATATAGAGCCATATTCAATTGGCCAAATCCCAATTTAATAAGGCTGTACATAATTAATCCTCAGTATTCATCACCACTACATTTCCCCCTTCAGCTGCTTGTTTAATTACAATCTGCTCATTTGTTTTTAGTTCTTATAAGACCTATTTTTCAAAGGAGCCTATATTCCTTGTAATCTGTCTTTAATTATACATGAAAACTTCAAAAACCCTAACTACATACATTAAACATCATAATGAAATACAATGCAAGCAGTGGCGCTGGTGAACTTTCAAGTTGGAGGGGAGCCAGGGCGAAATGCAGCCCCTCCCCTTTTTCAAACCACACCCAATTTTATAACTCCTCCCCTGTCATCATAATGACCTTTATAAGCCCCGCCCAATGACCTTATACTTGTAAAGCCCATTGAAATACATGATCAGCAATGCAGCAATGTCAAGAAGTAAAGTAACAATGTGTTAAATTCATTGGTATACAATATAGATTGAAAAAACTCATGTGACAAGACTACAGCAATATCATAATTGCACCTATATGCATTAACAGAAAAATTAAAGCAGTGACACTTAACATTAGTCGGCTCTTCTTCTTAGGGTATTCAGGTTCAGTAAGTTGACCAACGAGTACAAACAAATCTGCTGCCACATAGGGTTTGCACCTGGTGTTGAAAGAAAACAAGCAAATCAATCACACCATTCAAGAACAAAACCATACCTTAAAAACCTTAAAAGACCAAGTGGAACCATATAGGCCCCAAACATACCTTAGAAGACCAAGTGTGACCATATAGGCCCCAAACATACCTTAAAAGACCAATCAGGACTGTATAGGCCCAAACCAGTAGATCTTGGGATTCAAGAAAACAACAACATTTCACTTCTGCTTAGACAACACAATACTCAATGTCAAACAAACACGTTGAATTAGCATATGGATAACCATATGAGCAGTAACGCCACGCCAAGGCTTCAACAATTGTTACTGACCATTCACACACCTTTCATAGCTCCTTCCATATGCACACCCACACACCATACTCATCATACTTTACTTACCACTAGTTATTTTTAGTAGTTCGGTGGTGCCATTTCTGCGAACTTTACTTACCCTTGAAGGTGCCTCCAATTTCTTCAAACCAATGCATTCAACCGCTCCAGGGCCATGGTGCTTCTTAAATACCTTTTTATCCTCTTCAATGTGGAGAAGCATCTTTCTGATTCTGCAGTAGTCGTCTGTGTTGTAAGCAGGATTCCTTATAGCTTCACTGTCTCTGTGAAATCATTATGCAGATTAAATTGATGGTAAAGTTGGTGCAGAGCAACAGCACTCGTACAAACATGAAATTCCGACTTCCCAGAAGTGATTGCTATCCTTGGAAGTGCCTCCAATTCCTTCAAACCACACCAAGGCTTCAACAATTGTTACTGACCATGCACACACCTTTCATAGCTCCTTCCATATGCACACCCACACACCGTTCATACTTTACTTACCACTAGTTATGTTTGGTAGTGAGGTGGTGCTGCTTAACGCAGTTTATCTTTGCACACCCTGGGGGTATGCATTCTTCTTTGCTTCAATCACTTGTATTTAAATTTTCTACGGCGATCTTTCAAAGAACAAAACTTCTCAATGTTTTTTTCATTGAAGTCTGGGATCTCGGAAATCAGTTGCTTTTCCATTGAGAGCATCGTCAATGCATTCAACCGCTCCAGGGACATGGTGCTTCTTAAAAAGGTTTTTATCCTCTTCAATGTGGAGAAGCATTTTTCTGATTCTGCAGTGGTCATCAATGTTGTAATCAGGATTCTTAATGATTTCACAGTCTCTGTGAAATCATTCTGCAGATTCAATTGATGTAAAAGTTTGTGCAGAGCAACAGCACTTGTACAAGCATGAAAATCTGTCTTCCCATACAGAAGTGACAGCTCAGTGTGTAATTGTTCCTTCTTCAGTATTGGATATGCTTTCACGGTGTCTTCCAGAGCTTGGGTTGGAAAGCAAGTGTCATGGGTTGTATACAAGTCACTTTGAACAAGTTTGGCACTGACTAGGTGATTTGAAAATGAAAAACGTTCTTTTGCATGAACCACCACTATGTCACATACCTCTTTTTGAAAGTTGCCTCAAGGTTGAGATCTCCGTACTCAGTCTGCGGAATGTTACATCACTAGGCAAACTTGCTTCTATCTCGTCAACAGAATTACAAATTTTCTGGATGCTGCTGACAAAGTCTTCTGTGACTTTGTGGATATAAACAGTATCCATGTCTCGCTTCTGAAGCTGACTATAGAGGATGTCAACATGTGGCATTATTAAATGAAATAATTTAAGGAAGTAAAGGAACTCCCTGTCTTCCAGCAATCCAACGAAACCTGCGGCTTCACGTATATATGTTTGATCAAAGTTTAGACATCAAGTAGCGCATCTCTGTTCTCGTAGATGACGTTCACGTTCCTAACGTTGAAGGTCCATCGTGTCGGTGCACCTCTTGGAAGTCTTCTACCAACTACCTCATCCAGAACTCCAGTCCTTTTTGGAGAGCGTGAAAAAAAAGATAATATGCCGCCTATCTTGAAAAAAAAAACTCGAACTCTTCCAATCCTTGAAACTGCTTGCTCCATTATTAGGTTCAGTTGGTGAGCATAGCAATGGACGTAGTGTGCGTTTGGGTACACGTCTTTTATTTTTCTTTGAACTCCTCCTTGATCTCCACGCATCACACTGGCACCATCGTAGCTTTGAGCTATGAGTTTCATCTTGTCTTCTGGCTCTGGGAAAACAGTATTCAGACTTTCCAGCACAACAGCGGCAATCGAGTCTGCATCCGTTGCTTTCAGTTCCGTGAAGCCATCAAATCTTTCCACCACTTGATGCTTCTTGTCAATGTAGCGATAGACTACAACGCACTGTGTCCTAACGGAAATATCGGTTGTTTCATCCGCTTGGATTGCCACAAACTGGGCTTCCTTTAGTTGCTGGTGAATCACTTCCTTAATAACTTCCAGCATGCAGTCCAGTAGCTCATTCTGCACGGTTTTGGACGTGCCCTTAAACACAGTTGCAGTCTTCAAATGCTGTTCCATTGCACTATCGATACTGCCAACCAAATCCACCAGGCCTCGAAACACTCCTGGATTTAGCGATGTTTCACTTTCGTTGTGTCCTCTTAATGCCAGTTCAAAAGCACCACAAAAGCGAACACAATCAATTATATTCGAAAGGATGTACCGGTTTTTAGTCACTTCTTCATTGTGTTTTTGAATACTGACTTGGTATCCTTGGTCCAGTTGAACTGCAATGTTCGCCTGTCCAAGCATCTCAAACTTGATCCTGTTATCCAAGTGAGATTTAGAAGTTTTGTGTTTCGCCATTTTATCTGCTAGATGTTTGACGTCAGTCACTCCAGTTTTGGTCCAAGCAGCGTCACCACCAAATAGGATGCATGGAAAACAATATAAGGACTTCCTAGAAACACTTCCACAAAGCCAGTTGTTCTTCTTGTACCATTCTATATTTAAAGTACGGATATATTGCTTCCCTCCATCTCTTGCGATTTGCTGCAGATTTATCTCTGGTTTGTCAGGTCCTAACCGTTTTACTTCCACCTTCTCCTCATAGGTTAGGGTGCTGAAAGGCTTCACAAGTAGAGAGTCAATAGTATTAATTTCTGATACCAATAGAAGAAATAGATCACGGTATATTAATTTATATTATGTCACAAAATTACTTTAAAATAACAGTGTGTTGAATTTATTGGTATACATTATAGATTGCAAACCCTCATGTGACAAGACTACATCAACATCAAATTTGCACCTATACGCATGGACAGAAAATTAAAAGCAATGATACTCACCAACAGTTGACTCTCCTTCTTGGGGTATTCACGTTCAGTAAGTCAACCAAAGAGTCCAAACAAATCTGCTTCCATAGAGAGTTTGCACCTGGGGGTGATAGAAAACAACAACAACAAAAAATTACAACGTTCAAGACCCAAACCGTAACTTTTAAAACCATAAAAGACCAAGTGACCATATAGGCCCCAACCACACCTTAAAAACCTTCAAAGACCAAGTGTGACCATATAGGCCCCAACCGCACCTTAAAAACCTTAAATAACAAATCAAAACCATATAGGCCCAAACTGTACATTAAAAAAAATGAAATAAAAATACTAAAAAAAAAATGTATATATATATTGAGATATATATATTGATATATATATATATATATATATATATATATATATATATATACATACATATAAATCCATCCATTGCTATGTCTAAAACTGTGAAATACAGTAAGCATATGCTCTAAAGGAGCCATGTTTAAAATGGTTTGGATTGACAGAGTGATGGTGCATTATGTGGCCTCATTTGCATGTCCCGCCCAGTGCATATACTGTGTTTCTGAGAAATTTGAGCAGGGAATAAGTTTTTATCAACTTATTTTTAGTCATTCAAGTGGAATCACTAATGTACGAGAGAACAGAATCATCACTGTGATAATTTCTTTGTGGTGCATAAATTTTTTTTAAGATTTCATTATTGAGTATTAATGCATCTTTATTTTTACACGTCAGTATAACTTGGTTGGCAAGCTCGGAATATTCTTCGTTATTTATGCTCCCTTCAAATATAGCCGATATAATATCTTGTTGACAAATCATATGAGGTGGGATCTCTACAGTGTCGTCAGTTAAATGTAGTATTTTTTCTGTTCTGCCTTCTCCACTTTTAATAAGCCAATCATTGAAATCAGTTTGGCCTTCTGATCTCATATTTTGTTGCAGTTGAAGATGGGTAAAATGTTTCCATACTGTACTTGACTTTATACATGTTTCAATAATGTCTGTTCGATTTCCATGTACAACGACAGGTAATGTTTGTCTAAAATCGCCACCCAACAACATTACCTTTCCACCAAAAGGAAAAATATTATCCATGACTTCACGAAGCAAACGGTCAATACATTGGAGGGCATAGCATGACATCATTGTAGCCTCATCTATTATAATTAATTTACATTTCTTCAATTTCTTTGCTTGTAAGGATGTCATGTGAATATCTGACACAGAATTTTCTAAAATAGGCACTGGCAGTTTAAATCCACTATGAACAGTTCTTCCACCTTCTAATAAAAGTGCAGCAATTCCAGTAGTGGCAAACGCCATTGCTATTTTTCCTTGTGCTCGTACTGAACTCATTAATAAATTGTACAAATATGTTTTCCCTGATCCGCCAGGTCCATCAAGATAGAAATAACGCTCTGTCACCATGTCATCATCTATAGCATTTTTAATGGCATGAAATGCTTGCAATTGTAGTGTATTTAAAGTTGCAAGTCTTTCTTCTGTTCTTTCTGCTTGTAGTTGAATGTCATAGTCTTCAAAGTTAATGTCATCTATAAGACCTGGATCAGGCAAATTAAAACTTGCACAACTTAATCCATGAGTTAAAAAGACTTCTTGGATTTCCATTAACGCTTTTAAGTGTGCAATGGGTTCATTGTATCGTCGCATAAAGTCTTCAGCCATATTACTTTTAAAAGTCTCCCACAAAGCTAATGCATTTGGAGCATTTGAGAAGATACAAATAAAAGCAAATTGTTCTCTCATCTGTCGTGGCATTTGACATTGTGCTGCTTCTTCTAAACATCTTTCCCACTCTGTATCATCAGCGAGTAAGTTTCTATGTCTTGCAGCTAAATGGAAAGATTCATATACAATTTCATTAACAGTTCTTAAGTGTTCAAAACTTTGTGCTCCAGGAACATTTAAAAGTAATATCCGTAAGCAAAAACGTTCCACATCTCTTGGACTGACTGTGTAAATTCTTGGAATAATTTTATTGCCTCTGGTTTTTCTTGGTCTCCATAATCCATTCACAAAAACATAGTGATATGGAATTTCAATATATAAGTATTGTGTTGCTTCAGCATCAGTGGAATTTAATGCAAACCATGCAGTTAGTGTAGTGTGACCATCTTCACTTTGGGCCAATGCATTCATTTCATTTCTAGCATGGAAATAGACTAAATGTCGTTGTGGCAAATGTACTGCTAACCTATATACTGCATGTGATCTATCATGCATTTCAAATTTTAAAAGCCGCCACATAGCTTCTGGCGCACTGACATAGCGAGCATCTACATGAGATGCAAGTTCATCATGTACTAACTCACTACTTTCAGGGTTGTCTGCACTTTTGACGACTACAGTAGCTGCATCGTAACCTTTGTAAATATATTTGTAGACATATTTAATGGATTTGATGGAAGTGCAGGCTTCTACGTTGATGTGGGCGTTGTACTTCATGAGTAAATGTGGATTGTAGGGTACTACATATCTATTGTCCACTTTTTTTCCACGAATAATGGCACTATCTCCTTCTCTTCTTTTATAAAGTGGATATCCATCACAATTGGCATAGGTTTTGTCTCTATAATCTTTTTGAAATTCTTTGGAACATTTATTATTTTCCATACATGGTGATTGTGGATTAAGGTCACCACAGGGTCCATGAATCATGCGATGAGTAACAATCTCATATAGTCTACCATATAGTTCTGGATCTGGTAGTTCAGCAACAATGACTGCATCCACTTTGTCTGAAGTATCTAATTTATCTTTTTCTTGAAGTAATATTAGAAGATGTGCATGTGGAAGGCCTCTTTTTTGAAATTCAATGGTATATACATAAGCAAGACATTTGCCAAATAACTGATTTATAGTGAAGTCACGTATTAATTCATTTAATTTAATCTTAAAAACTCTGGCTACTAAATCTGGTCGATCTGAAGCAGTTTGTCCAAGAAGTAGATTTAGTGTAATTTCTGGCCATTGTGGATTACATGTAAATGTCACAAATAAATCGGGTTTGCCAAATTTTGTCACAATAGCCATAGCATCATTGTATCTTTCTCTCATATTCCGAGGAGATCCTTGAAAGGAAGATGGTAAAATGATGGCTTTGCCAGCTGTCATGTCTCTGCTTGTAGCCACGTCAGCAACATAGTCCATGAGTCCAGAATATTGTTCTACACGGAGTTTATCTTGTTGATATTTGATAAAGTTTAAATTATTTGCCTCAACTTGCAAATATGAATCAATAATCCATTGTTGTGTTAGTTTCCCACCACATAAAATTGGATTAAATACATTGCGAATGGCAATTTGAGCTACTTTAAATTCAAGCATAGAAACATTATTTCGGATTCTGGCTTTAGCATTTGGGTAACTGGGAAGAGTTAATTTTGGTTGCCAACCTGCTTCTCCGTGTGGGAAAAAGATGGGATATGTCATTGGATCTAAATTTGGACTTAAGATACTCATATTAATAAACGGTTGGTCCTCATTTCTACGATATATTCGAATGTCTCTTTGAAATGGTGGTTCTCCTTCATCATTCTGAAACACCATTGCAACCTCATTTGTTGTTGGCAAGTTATAACGACGTTTATCAGTATGTCTGTCTCTTTTAAGCACCATATTAACCTTCGGCATTGGTAATTGATGTGTTTGTGCATGAAGTAGTTGTTCATTGTCTACTTCTGCCAATTTTTTATAAGCTTTACTGTAGGGATTGTTGTCCATAATGTTATTTAGCTCTATGAAAACAGTGGGTAAGCATTTTTTATTTTCTTCCATCTGCATACGTTGGTCAACAGCTTCCATTGTATCTAGGACATATAGTTGAGCGAATTTTCTTTTATTTCCTTCCTCTGGATGTAAATGGGAAGTGCGATGATAAATTTGTCCTTGGACTTTAAAACAGTAAGGACCATGTCCTGGTACATTAGCAGCTAATGTTGCCCCCATGGATGCAAAGGATATGGCACTATTGTAGGATCTTATGTTTGTCTTAAAATTTTTGTAGTTTGGAAAAGTAGGTTCAGTCATAATATTTTGTAAATAAATTGGAAATTCTTTCCTTTCTGGAAGTTTGAACTTGCCTTTTTGACAACAACTAATAAATTGTCCATCTCTGGGTCTCTCCTGTTTAAAATAATAAGCCTCACAAAACTGACATTGAGTAGTCATGTCCCCACAACTATGAACCTCTACTGCTAAAGACTTGAGTAGAGGACAATTTGCAAAGCATATAGGATTTTGACTTTCATATTCATCAGGTGAAATGTCATATAATGTTTCAACAACAGGTTCTAAATGTTTTGTTTTTTTCATTGCTTTTCTTGGTATATGTTGTATTGTTTGAGGTAAAATGTCATGTAATGTTTCATGAAACGGTTCTAAATGCTTTGTTTTCTTTGTTGCTTTTTTTGGTATCTCTTGTATTTTTTCTGGTAAAATGTCATCTGATGTTTGAGCAACAGGTTGTAAATGCTTTATTTTCTTTGTTGCTTTTTTTGACATATCTTTAATTTCTGCAAGTGACAGTCTTTTGCTTGCAATTCTTTTGCGTTCTTTTTCTCGTCGAATTTCCTTCTTCTCCGGTGTTTGCTGGCTGTCTGCTCTCTGTCGTCGTTCTCTAGCTTGGCGTCTTTTCTTTTCTTGTTTACTCTCGTTATCAGCCATGTTAATCTGTAAAAATAAAATAATGTACCATTAGTTTATTTTGAGATGTTAAGTTGTTTTTCATGACAAATAGTTATCAATAGTGTGTTAACATTTTATACTTAATCAATTTCAATGCGGTCAATTGAATAAAAGTCTAAATAAGGCCATGAGATAATTATTTAAAGACATTTTTATTTATTAAACATGTATCCAAAAGCAAGTGTTTCAGTAACTAAAAAGGTATTTTCAAAAAGATGTTATGTCCTTATTTACAGCACTATTCAATTTGTCAAATGGCAATTAAATTAGGGTTTAGGACTGGAATGTTACAATGACAAATTGTATAGATTCTGTGTTTTTAGACTTTTTTTGACTATGCCTATTTATTTTTTAAGTTTACATTGAAGTTTGTATTTACTGTTAAAGATTATTGGCCCTAAAAGACAAATAAGAGATAGATGATAGATATTACTTTTTATACTGTACCTTGGTTGAAGTTTGATTTCAAGCAAAATTCTTTGTTGGTCCTGTGTTGAAAGCCTTCGTCCGATGGTCTGGTCCTGTGTTGAAAGTCCTCGTCCGATGGTGTAGTCCTCTGTTGAAAGTCCTCGTCCTCTGGTGTGGTCCTCAGTTCCAACTCCTGTTCCGATGTTCTTGACGCAGTATCTGTTATAAAATAAAAATGAAAATGTTATGTTATTTGAATGTCTTTGTATTAATGAAAAAATTGCATTATTTCTGTGTTTTTCTACAATCCTTTTTGGTGCGCCGCAATTTTGGTATGCTTCTGTAGGCTTTTTTCTAAGGCTTATAGGTGGTTAAACATTAAAGAAGAATATTAATTAATTTTTCTCTTTTTTTACTTGTTATACTGTACCTTGGTTGAAGTTTGATTTGAAGCAGAATCTTTGTTGGTCCTGTGTTGAAAGCCTTCGTCTGATGGTCTGGTCCTGTGTTGAAAGTCCTCGTCCAATCGTCTGGTCCTCTGTTGAAAGTCCTCGTCCGATGGTGTAGTCCTCTGTTGAAAGTCCTCGTCCGATGGTGTAGTCCTCTGTTGAAAGTCCTCGTCCAATGGTCTGGTCCTCTGTTGAAAGTCCTCGTCCGCTGGTCTGGTCCTCAGTTGAAACTCCTGGTCCGATGTTCTTGACGCAGTATCTGATATAAAATAAAAATGAAAATGTAATTGTATTTGAATGTATTTGTATGAACTAAAAAATGACATTATTTCTTTGTTTTTCTACAATCCCGTTTGGTGCCCACCACTTTTGGTATGCTTATTTAGGCCTTTTTCTAAGGCTTATAGATTGTTAAACATAAAATAAGAATCTAAATGTAGTTTGGTATGTGTTTGTGTGAGTTATCATACAATCCTGTTTGGTGCACACCACTGTTGGTATGCTTATTTAGGCTTCTTTCTAAGGCTTATAGGTTGTTAAACATAAAATAAGAATGTAAATGTAGTTTGCTATGTGTTTGTGTGAGTTTTCATACAATCCTGTTTGGTGCGCACCACTGTTGGTATGCTTATAGTGCATTCTTATACTTTATACTTTATTCTTATACTTTATACTTGTTTTGTAATGCTTATAGGTTGTTAAACATAAAATAAAAATGTAAATGTAGTTTGCTATGTGTTTGTGTGAGTTTTCATACAATCCTGTTTGGTGCACACCACTCTTGGTATGCTTATTAATGTTGTTTTGTAATGCTAATAGGTTGTTAAACATAAAATAAGAATGTAAATGTAGTTTGCTATGTGTTTGTGTGAGTTTTCATACAATCCTGTTTGGTGCGCACCACTGTTGGTATGCTTATTAATGTTGTTTTGTAATGCTAATAGATTGTTAAACATAAAATAAGAATCTAAATGTAGTTTGCTATGTGTTTGTGTGAGTTTTCATACAATCCTGTTTGGTGCGCACCAATGTTGGTATGCTTATTTAGGCTTTTTTCTAAGGCTTATAGGTTGTTAAACATAAAATTAAGAATATAAATGTAGTTTGCTATGTGTTTGTGTGAGTTTTCATACAATCCTGTTTGGTGCGCACCACTGTTGGTATGCTTATTAATGTTGTTTTGTAATGCTTATAGGTTGTTAAACATAAAATAAGAATGTAAATGTAGTTTGCTATGTGTTTGTGTGAGTTTTCATACAATCCTGTTTGGTGCACACCACTCTTGGTATGCTTATTAATGTTGTTTTGTAATGCTAATAGGTTGTTAAACATAAAATAAGAATGTAAATGTAGTTTGCTATGTGTTTGTGTGAGTTTTCATACAATCCTGTTTGGTGCGCACCACTGTTGGTATGCTTATTAATGTTGTTTTGTAATGCTAATAGGTTGTTAAACATAAAATAAGAATCTAAATGTAGTTTGCTATGTGTTTGTGTGAGTTTTCATACAATCCTGTTTGGTGCGCACCAATGTTGGTATGCTTATTTAGGCTTCTTTCTAAGGCTTATAGGTTGTTAAACATTAAATAAGAATTTAAATGTAGTTTGCTATGTGTTTGTGTGAGTTTTCGTACAATCCTGTTTGATGGGCACCACTTTTGTTATACTTATGTAGTGTTTTTTCTAATGGTTATAGGTTGTTAAACAAAAAGAATATGAATTTAGTTTGGTATGTGTTTGTTACAATCCTGTTTTGTGTGTATCAGTTTGTGTGTACCATATGTTGCATACTTTGGCCCTCATTCAATTGCAGTTTGGCCAATTCAATAGGGTTCTAAATGTGCTTATTTCGAGCCCTATTGAATTGTCCAAAATATCAATTGAATGAGGGCCTTTGGTTGCTGGATTTGTTATATTGTGAGGGCCTCATTGAATTTGTTTTTTCGCAATGGAATTTGGCTCAATATGAGCACAGAGCATCTTTTTTTACAGAAGTTTTTAACTAAAAACTTCTGTTCAAAAATATGCTCTGTGCTTATATAGAGCCCTATTGAAATGGGCAAATCACATTTGAATGAGGCCCTCGGCCATTAAACATATTTAGGTCCTGAATCAATTGCGTTTTGACCAATTGAATAGGGCTCTATATAAGCACATAAAATATTTTTTGACAGAAGTTTTTAGTTAGTGAAGACCTTGATTGTGGTTAGAAGTTCAGTAACTAAAAATGTCTGTCTAAAAAATCTATTATGTGCTTATATAAAGCCCTATTCAATTGGCCAACTCACAATTGAATAAGGCTCATGGTTCGGTTCTTTTTTATACTTAATACTTTACCTTGATTGAAGTGTGGAATGACAGAGGGTCCCCTCCTGCCAATCTTAATCCGCCGGTCTTCTTGTAGTGTCTGTTTGAAAAATAAAGTGAAATAGTGAATTATAGAATTTTTTATTTGTATTTAACAAAGCATGGCCTTTTCAGCATTTAAAGTATTTTTGTATCTTACCTCTTCTTCTTTGTTGGTGTTCTTTAAAAGGGATTGTGCTTCACAATGCACGGTGCAAATTGTTGAGTGACGCTGTTGATGCAGAGTCTGTTTGAATATTAAAAAAAGTAGAAAGATTGAGCTTTAGGTGATCTATTGAATTGCAGTAAATTAATTTCATTGAAATATACTTCTGTAATTATTTTGAATTAACATTATTTTTTGGTGGGGGCTACACACATATGTCACATACATGAAGCACATTTCCATAGTTGAAAGTAATTTTTTTGTGTGCGTGTGACATATCACTATACATGAATCATATTTTAATTGTTAAATTAACCTTATTTTTATTTTTGGCCAACATACATAAATGTGTGTGTGACATGTGACTATAGATGATACACATATATGTGCGTGTCACATATCAGTATACATGACTCATATTTTAATAGTCCCAACTTATTTTTTTCTAATGTAATTTAAATGTAGTTGTTTAATTAGTTTGTTTTAAGATAATTTTGTTGCAGGGGCAATACACATAAATGTGCGTGTCACATGTCAGTATACATTATACACATAAATGTGCGTGTCACATGTCAGTATACATTATACACATAAATGTGCGTGTCACTTGTCAGTATACATTATACGCATATATGTGCGTGTCACATGTCAGTATACATAAACCTCTTTTTCTTCTTAAATTTTTTTTTTTGATGTCCTATCTTGATAATAAAATGTAATATATTATTGCTTACCTCTCAGTTGTAATTTGCACAATGTAAAGTAGTAAATTAGGAAAGAATTATCTTCTCAAGTTTTAGCAGCAGTTATGTCTGAAGTCACTCTGTTCATCACCTGAGGAGAAATGTATTTTTCTCTGTCAAATAGGCAGTATTTATAAACTTGTAGAACATTCTGGAAAGTTAGACCGTTAGAACGCAATACGCATGCGACGCAGTTCTTGCGGGCTCGCTACGCGAGCCTGCAAGCGTGAGCAACGACTCGTACGCTCACAACTATATATGTGATACATATATATATCAATCAATATATCTATCAATCAATATATAAATCAATCTATATATAAATCAATATATATATTTATATATATATATATAAATATATATATATATATATATCTCAATATATATATATATATATATATATATATCAATATATCTATCAATCAATATATCTATCAATCAATATATCTATCAATCAATATATAAATCAATCTATATATATATATATATATATATATATATATACACACACACACACACACATAAAGCAATATACATAAAACAAAAAAATATATTCATTGATATTTATTAATTGATTAATTGATGTACTTTATTAATTATTTGATTATTGCTCATGTATTTTTATTAGACATTATTTATTATACATATTACAGTGCTATTTATTTGCTATACATGTTACAGGATATTATCCTGTAACATGTATATCACATAAATTGCCCTGTAATATGTATAATACATACAAGTTCACACTAACATTTTTTGCCCTTAAAGGCTTCCATACCTGCTTTGCTAATTTTTTAAAGACTCTGATTAGTTGAAATCAATGTCTATCAAAATTTCAGCCAATCAGAGTCCTTCAAAAAATAGTATAAAAGGAGGAGCGTGGCAAAAGTTCAATTAGTCGCCGGGGGAGCTCCTTGTAGGAGGAGATTCATTAGATTGCTGTTTTTTTTTTTTTAGAGCGTCAGGTTTTTTAGGTGGAGGCCTCTTGCAATGGGCCAGAATGGATGGACAATGGCTTCAATCAAGATGAGGACAAGGGCTTCTATCAAGATTGAAGGACATGGGCTTCAATCAAAATTGATTGGAATGCCCGACTATCCAGGGCAGAAGGCCACCGCTGGAGGGGTCAATTTGACAGGTAAGTGTGTGCTGTTGTTTACTTTATTATTGTTTTTTTTTTTCCCTTCCCTTATTTTTATTTTATCTTTAAAAGTGACAGGCAATTTATTTATTTTTTTATTTAACTGCAATGTTAAAGATACATTGCCTGTTACTTTTAAAAATTGAATAAAAATATGGGGGGGGGGACTGTATTGTTGTGTTTTTTTGTTGTGTTTTTTTTTACTGTAAGGTAGGTGGATTGCTAGTTGGGCCAGGGTGGGGTGTGGGTCACTGGGTCAGGGTTGTAAGTCGGTGGCTTGGCACTACCAATCCACCTACCTATCACCCTGACCCAGTGACCGCACCTCACCCTGGCCCAACTACCAAGTTGGTAGTTAGGTCAGGGTGGAGGTCATTTGGTCAGGCTAGTAGGTGGGTTGATAGTTGGGCCATGGTAGGGTAGGGTCACTGGGTCAGGGTTGTAGGTAGGTGGCTTGGTACTACCAATCCACCTACCTACCCCCAAGGCAAAGTGACCTCAGTTGGTAGTAGCTGGGTCAGACTTAGGTCAGGGTGGTTAGTGGGATCACATCAGGGTTGACACGGGGCCCCATGGGCCTCCTGTCCTTAGGGGGGGTGATTACCGGGTCTAGGGGGGTAGGAGTGACCGGGTCCGTCGGGCTTATGCTGGGTGGGTGACCACGGGGTGACGGGGTCATCACCGGGCTTGGCACGAGGCCACATGGGTAATTGTGTGGCAGGCAGGCAGGCATAGTGGGGTACTAGGGTAGCCCTAAGTTTATTAGGGGGACTAGGGGTTTGGCCAGGGCAGTTAGGACTTACTGTAGTAGGTAGGTTGGGTCAGTCTGAGTAGTTTCAGCCAGGGAGGTACCAGTATCAGCAGAGGGAGCAGGAAACGAAAAGAGGGGCTGGCTTATGAGGGTAAGGTTATATTAACAGGGGAGCTGTCAATCAAAATTAAACTCGAAGCTCTATTAGCTGGTGGGCGCCCTGGGCTAACGGTCTGGGTGGGCTTAGGTGGTTCTCCTGACAACTGTACAGCCTTCCATCATTGATTGGTCAATGATGGAAGACTGTCAGTCATTGAAATGGATACATTATCACTACCCATGCATAGCTTCTCCCTGGTTGGTGGGCGGAATCCATTAACGGTCATGACTCATTCATAGAGTCTAAAGGTTAGTGTAAGTGCATTGTAATCTGATCACACAGCGTGGCGCGTGCTGGGGAAAGCTACAATAGTAGATAGTGTAGCATTGCACACAGCAGTGACCTGCAATAAAAAAATTTGGAAGGGCGCTTGACCCGACGCCCCTATGGACGAGCCGCCACTGAATGCAAGTGATAATGAAACTCATTATTACACTGTGTAAACTTTGTTTTAAACCATATGTATATGTAAAGCATTCAATATTATTTAACACATTTCTAACAGTTTATATTGAATCCAGAGGAAGGCAAACAGAAAAAAAAAAACAATTGTAATGTATGTAATTCGTTCCTTTCCCCATATACTGGCGTTCGGACAACTCCCTGGATCAATAACCTGTCTGTATTTATACATGAAGATGTCAAGATCCCTAAATACATACAGTAAACCTCCTAACTAAATATAATTCAAGTGATAATTCAATTGAATTAAACCAAGAACAACCGGAACAGGATAGTGCAAGTACATGCATGAAGCGTGGTAAATACATACAATGAAAGTAGTAACTATATTTAATGAAACCAATAAATATATTCAATTTGTTGAATGCTTTGTCAAGTTTTGTGAAGATCTGTTACATAGAGTTCTCTATGGGAAATAGAATAGTGGTCCTCTAAAAAGAGCCCAAGTGACATTCAAGTTCATCCTCGAGATAAAACCACTTTTCTGTATTTTTTTAGCAGTTGTTGAGAACGGCACATAGAGTTGTCTATGTAAAATAGTGGTCCTCTATATGGAGCCCAAGTGACATATAAGTTTGTCCTCAAGATAACATGTTATTGATGTTTTTGGTAGTTCTTGAGAATGGCAGAAAGAGTTGTCCATGTTAAATAGTGGTCCTCTAAAAAGAGCCCAACAGATTTTTTATTTTTTTCTTTGGGATGTAACCACTTTTTTTTTTTGGGGGGGGGGGGCGAGGTTGACAGACAATGTTTGTTTTTGTTTTTTCATTTTTTTGTATATCACCTCATAGTAGACAATATTTTTAGTAATTACTTGTGCATCATCTAATCATCCACCCTGTCTTTCATTATTTTTCTGTAAACTTTAATTTCTTCTTGTTTATGGCATCTTGAAAATGCCACATAGAGTTGTCCATGGGCAAATACAGTTTCTTCTAGAAAGAGGCCAACAGAGTTAAATGTTTGTCCTTGGGATTTGCAAATGCCATGATAATGGGACATTGTCTCCTTTGAAGTACAAAAGGCAAGCTAATCTCACTAGGCGCCAAATCTATTCTTGGTATGAAAACTGGTTCAACTTTATGGGCCCCATTCAGAATTTCTGCATGTATAAACTAGTCTCTTAAATGCAGGAACAATTAATCTGGTCCCATTACAAAGTCCTATTTTGGGGTTCATATTTCTCAGTAACATGACAATTGCTCCTTTTTTGAGCTGCAAAACATGTGATGGCTTTCCAGAGGGAGTTAATGAATTTATAAATTCAGCTGTGAAATTAGATTCACTCTGTTTGTCATCAACTAGAACAGAATCAGCAATGTAATAACATTTTTGTGTGCCATCAATTAATTTAAAATTTTTGTTATTCAGATCCAAAGCATCTTTATTTTTCATTCTGTGCAAGCTCTGATGAGTGTTCTGGGGTAATTCCATTAAAGAATATTGCTGATATGAGTGATTCTTTGCAACTCATTTTTGCTGGTATTTTGACAGTATCCTCAGGTAAATTGGTTACTATGTCTGTTTTTCCTTCGCCAACTTTAATTAGCCAATCATTGAATTCATTTTGCCCTTCAGATCTCACATTTTTTTCTAATCTAAGGTGTGTACATTTTTTCCATAGGGGACTTGACTTTGTACATGTTTCCATAATGTCTGTGCGATTTCCACGTACAACCACAGGTAATGTTTGTCTGAAATCTCCTCCTAATAACATGACTTTGCCAACAAAATGCAAATCATTACACATGACTTCACATAATAAACGACCAATACATTGCAGAGCATGACACAACATCATAGTGGCCTCATCTATGATAATTAATTTAGATTTTTTTAACTTACTGGGTGGAGATTATTTAATTCTAATATCGGACACTGATGTTTCCAAAATTGGAACTGGAAGCTTAAATCCACTATGTACTTTTCATCCACCTTCTAACAATAGTGCAGCAATTCCAGTCATTGCAAAGGGAAGTGCAATTTTACCTTTACCTCTAATTACACTCATTGACTAATTATAGAGATAATTTTCCAGATCAAATAATGCTCTGCTTGTTGTATTGCATTGAAAGAGTTCAATTGCAAATCATTTAAAGTGGCATTTTTTTCTTCTGTTTTTTGTTTCTCAACATCAGCGTCATAGTTGTCCAAGTTGATATCATCTATAATTCCTGCATCTGGGAGATTAAAAGTTGCACAACTTAATCCATGACATAAAAACACTTGTTGTATTTCCATTAATGCTTTTAATTCAGCTATGAAGACTTTTCAAAAAATCTTCATACATATGTATTTTAAATGTTTCCCTCAAAGCCAATCCATTTGGAACATTGCAAAATATGCAGATCTATGCAAACTGTTCCCTCGTCTGGCGTGGCATTTTAGATAGAGCTGCTTCTTCTAAACATCTCTCCCATTCTGTGTCATCAGCAGGGAAGTTGCTATGTAGTGCAGCTAATTGAAAGATGTCATAAACTGTGTCATTGACCGTTCTCAATTCTTCAAAACTTTATGCACCGGGAACATTTAAAAGTAGTAAACGTAAGCAGAAATATTCAATGTCTCTGGGACTTACTGTATACATTCTGGTAATAACTTTAGACCCTTTTGTCTACGTTTCCATAAGCCATTGACGAAAACATAATGATATGGAATCTCATTGTATAAGTATTCCTTTGCCTCAATATTGTTTGAATTGAGGATAAACCAAGCAGTAAGTGTGGTTTGTCGATGTTCATTTTGTGCCAGAGCATTTTCTTCATTGCCAGTATGAAAGAAAATGAATTGTCTTTGTGGCAAATGTACAGCTAATCGATATACTGCATGTGATCAATCATGCATTTCAAATTTGAGAAGCCACCACATTGCTTCTGGCGCACTGACATAGTGAGCATCTACATGAGATGCCAGTTCATCATGCAGTAACTAATTTTCTTGTTTATTTGGGACACTTTTTATCATGACAGCTGCGGCACCATATCCTTTATAGATATATTTGTAGACAAATTTAATGGATTTCATAGAAGTGCAAGCTTCCACATTTATGTGTGCATTATACTTCATTAAGAGATGTGGAGGTATGTGTTATCTACATCTTTTCCTCTAATTATTGCCTTTGGACCTTTTCTTCGTCTATACAATGGATAGCCATTACAATTTGCAAAAGTTTGATCTCTAAATTCTTTTTGGAAATCTTTTGTGCATTTCCTTTTTTTCCATAAATAGTGATTGTGGATTTAGCTTTCCACATGGGCCATGAATCATATAATGTGTTACAATTTCATAGTTGCGGCATGTTTTTGTGGATGTGTAGCACTAACTACTGAATCCACTTTGTCTGCAGTATTCAATTTATGATTTTTGTCAAGTATCAGAATAGGTAGGTGGGGGGAGGGACTAGATATAAGTAATGGGGTAGAGGGTATAAGGGATGAATTAACAAATCATAGGGGAGGAGACGGGGCAGGGGTAGTATAGTCAATAGGGAGGTAGTACTAAGTAACTCAAGTACAGTGGCAGGCACTTCAGAACTACAGACTCATAACATAAGGTGTATGCTTGCAAATGCCAGAAGATTGCCAGGAAAAATGGGAGAGTTAGAATTATTAGCAATTAATGAAAAATGGGATTTAATAGGCATTACTGAAATCTGGTGGGATGAATCTCATGACTGGACTGTTAATCTGGATGGTTATAACCTATTTAGGAAAGATAGGGGCAATGGTAAAATAGGAGGAGGGATTTGTCTTATGTTAAGCCTGAATTTAAGCCTATAGTCAGAGAAGATATTTATGGCAGAACTAGTGATAACGTTGAATGTTTGTGGGTACAGATAAATAGCTGAGCAGCAAATTCCAAAAGAATATTAGTAGGAGTATGCTATAACCCCCCAAATATAGCTCAAAGTGAGTAAATACAAATATTGTTACAGATTGGAAATGCAGCTAAGCATGGGCAAGTTCTAATAATGGGAGATTTTAATTACCCTGAAATAAACTGGATAAATGAGACCAGCAGTTCAGCTAAGGGGAGCAGGTTATTGGGTACACTCAGGGATCATTACCTGGCACAGGCTATACAAGAGCCTACTAGAAATGAAGCTTATAAATCTTAGTTTTAGTCATCACAAATAATATTGAGATAGTTTCAAATGTTGAAATAGGGCAATCTTTGGGAAACAATGATCACAACACAATCTCATTTGAGATTAAATGAAAAAAAAAAACATTTTATGGGGTCAACAAAAACTCTTAATTTTAAAAGGACAGATTTTGACGGTCTAAGGGCAGCAATACAAAGTATAGACTGGGACAGAAAAATAACTGGTAAAAATACTGAATATAAATGGACAACATTTAAATCCTTTCTAAATATACATACTTATCACCATATACCAAGTGGAAAAAAAAGTTAAAGGAGTAAATCACATCCAATGTGGCTTAACAATGATTTAAAGATCAATATACCGAGTTAAAAAAAGGCATTTAAATTATACAAACAAGAGTTGACAGAGACTGCTTTATGGAAGTACAAGGAAATCAAAAAGGCTTGCAAAAGGGCTATTAGACTGGCTAAAATAGAAAATGAAAAATTTATTGCAAAAGAGTAAGACTAACCCTAACATATTTTTTAAGTATATTAATGGGAAGAAGGTGAGGAAGGAAGCTATTGGAACATTACAATGTGACACAGGCCATCTGAAAATTAGTGACCAGGAAAAGGCAGATGAGCTAAATAGGTTCTTTTATTCGGTATACACAAGGGAGGTACCAGTGGGTGGGACATTGCAACATAATGGGGCTACACTACCTTTGACGAATAATTGGTCAACGCAGAAAGTAATCCAAAAGAGGTTGGAAAAAATAAATGTTAATAAAGCCCGCGGGTCCTGATGGAATACATCTAATGCTACTGAGGGAACTGGGTTCTGTAATAGCCAAACCATTATATTCAATTTTTCAAGATTAACTCAACACAGGGTCTCTACCAGATGACTGGAGAAAAGCAGATGTGATACCTATATTTAAAAAGGGAGCAAGAGCAAATCCGGGGAATGATAGACCAGTGAGCCTCACTTCTGTAGTGGGGAAGCTTTTAGAATGGTTAATAAGGGATAATATAATTAATTTTATTTCACTTGTTGTTTTTTTTTTTGTTCGCCTTCCTCTGAATTAATTAATAATTAAAAAAATACAATAAAATAAAAAATAAATAACTAAATAGTTGATGAATAATGAATTAACAACTAATTAATTAATAACTAATCTGCATATTGCAGATCAGAGGAGATCTTAAAAGGTTGAAGTTGATGGACTGAAAGTCTTTTTTCAACCTTAATTACTATCAGCCTTATTACATTGCGATTCAGTAAATTTAAAAGGGCTTTATTTAAGCACACAGCATATTTTTTTTACAGAAGTGTTTAGTTAGTGAAGACCTTGCTTTTGGATAGAAATTCACTAACTAAAAACTTCTGTAAAAAAAATATGCTGTGTGCTTAAATAGAGCACTTTTAATTTTACATAATCGCAATTTAATAAGGCTGTATGTAACTATTTAACTATGTAACTAATATGTGCATGTGCAAGGCCTCTTTTCTGGAATTCAATGGTGTAACCATAAGCCAAACACTTACCAAATAAGTTAGTGATGGTTAGTAGTGATGTCGCGAACATCAAATTTTGGGTTCGCGAACAGCGAACGCGAACTTCATCAAATGTTCGCGAACGGGCGAACATCGGCGAACCGCCATAAACTTCAATGGGCAGGCGAATTTCAAAACCCACAGGAACTCTTTCTGGTCACAATAGTGATTAGTGATGTCGCGAACATCAAATTTTCGGTTCGCGAACTGCGGACGCGAATTCTATCAAATGTTCGTGAACGGACGAACATCAGCGAACCGCCATAATCTTCAATGGGCAGGCGAATTTCAAAACCCACAGGGACTCCTTCTGGCCATAATAGTGATGGGAAAGTTGTTTCAACGGGACTAACACCTGGACTGTGGCATGCAGGAGGGTGATCCATTGCAAAACCCCCACGGAAAATTACATAGTTGATGCAGAGTCTGGTTTTAAGCCATAAAGGGCATAAATCACCTAACATTCCTAAATTGTTTGGAATAACATGCTTTAAAACATCAGGTATGATGTTGTATCGATCAGGTAGTGTAAGGGTTACACCCGCTTCACAGTAACAGACCAATCTCCCCGTTTAATGCACCGCAAACAACCGCAAACAGTCCCTTTGCACAACCGCAAACTCCCAATTTGCACCAGGTTGGATACCAAGCTAGCCATGTCCCGTTCCTTGTCCTCACTGATGTCATTGAAGGTCTCTTCCTCCACCCAGCCACCAAGGGTCCCCGAAAGGGGACAACAAGCCCCCTGGGATGCCTGCTGTGTTTGGTCTTCCACCTCCTCAAAGCCACCTTCCTCCTCTGACTCCTCTTCTTCAGACTCCCAGAGTCTGGGGGCTTCCACTGCCCAGCATGGAAGATTATACACAGGTCAGAGTCTGGGGGCTTCCACTGCCCAGCATGGAAGATTATACACAGGTCAGAGTCTGGGGGCTTCCACTGCCCAGCATGGAATATTATACACAGGTCAGAGTCTGGGGGCTTCCACTGCCCAGCATGGAATATTATACACAGGTCAGAGTCTGGGGGCTTCCATGGCCCAGCATGGAATATTATACACAGGTCAGAGTCTTGGGGCTTCCACTGCGCAGCATGGAAGATTATACACAGGTCAAAGTCTGGGGGCTTCCACTGCCCAGCATGGAATATTATTCACAGATCAGAGTCTGGGGGCTTCCACTGCCCAGCATGGAATATTATACACAGTTTAGAGTCTGGGGGCTTCCACTGCCCAGCATGGAATATTATACACAGGTCAGAGTCACAGCATGGAAGATTATATGCGTTGCCTCTGTCTGCGTTGTTATAAGGTGTGTACTGTTAAGTAGTACTATTCCTATCGGTTTAATCCCTGTTACGTCCACTATTAGGGGACATGTATATGGCATGGATTTTTGGAACAGGGAGATGGAAAAAGATGCTTGGTCGGACATCGTACTTCGAATTTGGGGCACTGCTCGTGCAATCTAAGGTGTCACCAGATAGGAGTAGTGTATTAAGTTGTACTACTCATTCCTATCAGTTTAATACCTGTTACGTTACCTATCAGGGGACGTGTATATGGCATGAGTTTTTGGAACAAGGAGATGAAAAAAGATGCTTGGTCGGACTTCCTACTTCGAATTTGGGGCACTGCACGTGCAATCTAAGGAGCCACCAGATAGGAGTGGTGTATTAAGTTGTACTACTCATTCCTATCAGTTTAATACCTGTTACGTTACTTATCAGGGGACGTGCATATGGCATGGATTTTTGGAACAGGGAGATGGAAAAAGATGCTTGGTCGGACCTCCTACTTCGAATTTGGGGCACTGCACGTGCAATCTAAGGTGCCACCACATAGGAGTGGTGTATTAAGTTGTACTATTCATTCCTATCAGTTTAATACCTGTTCCGTCACTTATCTTTCCTCCCAATAGCACATTCTATATGTCATCAACCGGCCTGTGTGTATTTAGAGAACCACACTTTAAGGCCCTTAACCTGGGACAAGGTGGCTTGGCTATCAGAATTGCCTCAGAGTCTTAAAAACTCGCCAAACCCCCTAATTAGACACTCACTATCATACTGGAAATGGGCCAAGAAACACACAGGTTTGTTCCCTGGATCCACCCAAATGACCCCAATTCTTGACCACCCTCAGGCGCCGTAACACATGAGCACAACATCACAACACTGGTGGAGTTCAAGGTAACTAGATAGACTGGGAGACTGGTTAGTATAGGGCCAGATGCTCACCTATGAGGAAATTAGGGACAAGCATGAACTACCGCTGTCAGAACATTACAATTACTGTAGGCTGAGGCATTTCACACACTCCCTGACCCAGAAACAGGAGACACCGGTCTTAAATTGGTTCTCCAAAATTTGTAAAGATAAACCTCTATCAAGGGAGATCATTGGGTCGCTTTACAAATATAAAACATTTGTTACTGGTTGAAGCAACACTGGCGGAAGGACCGGAGTGGGGGAGCCGTGGAGACCCTTCAGAAGCAACCAGCGGCAAAATCATCCCAGGAAAGGAAAGGTCGCTCACTGAAGCCTGCCCTAGGGTAACCCAAGGGTGATTACCCATGTTAGATATTGTAAATAATAAGCTAATACTGCTGGAGGGATGATAGCTAATAGGACTTTGGTGTTCCCTGCAGATATACTCTTTACTATTGTCTGTTTTACCATGTTTTAGGTATCTCTTAAATTGCAATCACAGAAAAAAATAAGAAAAAAGAAAAATGATTAACCTAAAAAGTAAAAATAAGAAGAAATAGCCAGCTAACTTTCACAAAATGTCTGTATTGTAAATATGTATTTTTGCACCACTGTTATGCAAGACTGTTCAAAAATGCTTTATTTTTCATTACGCCTTCTAAAATAAAATAATTTAAATGCAAAAATTAGGTATTGTTGCAGCGACCAGAAAAATTGATGTTAGTTTGCCAGGCAGAAAGTGCCGTAAAACATTGCGTCTTGAACCCTAGTTGGTGGCGGATAAGTCACGCAAGTCATCCGGCTTTCAGGGATAAAATACAGCAGCGTGTGGACCATTATTAGCTCAAGGCAGCTCATCTATCAGGCCTTTTTTAATCGAATGTATCGCCCACTGTCAGTCCCTTCGGGATCCATCCCTCATTCATCTTAATAAAGGTGAGGTAATCTAGACTTTTTTGACCTAGGCGACTTCTCTTCTCAGTGACAAAACCTCCTGCTGCACTGAAGGTCCTTTCTGACAGGACACTTGAAGCGGGGTAGGACAGAAGTTCTATGGCAAATTGGGATAGCTCAGGGCACAGGGCAAGCGTGCACACCCAGTAGTCAAGGGGTTCATCGCTCCTCATAGTGTCAATATCTGTAGTTATGGCAAGGTAGTCTGTTACCTGATGGTCGAGTCGTTCTCTGAGGGTGGACCCCAAAGGGCTGTGGCCATGCATAGGACTTAAAAAGCTTTGCATGTCCTCCATCAACAACACGTCTGTAAAGTGTCCTCTCCTTGCCGTCGTGGTCATGGGAGGAAGATGATTATGTTCATCTCTTCCGCTGTTAGATTGCCTTTTTACTTTATTTTGGTAGTGCTGCATTCTTTCCGACTTGTGGTAATTCGGTAACATTTTAGGCACTTTCTGCTTATACCAGGATCTAGTAGCGTGGACACCCAGTACAGGTCGTTCTCCTTCATCCTTTTTATACGAGAGTCCCTCAACAGGCACGACAGCATGAAAGACCCCATTTGTACAAAGTTGGATGCCGAGCTAGTCATGTCCCGTTCCTCGTCCTCAGTGATCTCACTGAAGGTATGTTCTTCCCCCCAGCCACGTACCACACAACTGGTACCAGATAGGTGACAACGAGCACCCTGGGATGCCTGTTGTGGTTGGTCTTCCTCCTCCTCCTCAAAGCCACATTCCTCCTCTGACTCCTTTTTCTCACAATCCTCTTCCAGCGTTGCCACAGGTCCAGCAAGCGATGCTGATAAGGCTGTTTCTGGCAGTGATGGTGACCAGAAATCTTCCTGTTCAAGCTCATCTACGGCCTGATCCAGCACTCTTCGCGGGGCACGCTCCAGGAAGAAAGCAAATGGTAGGATGTCGCTGATGGTGCCCTTGGTGCGACTGACCCGGTTTGTCACTTCCTCAAAAGGACGCATAAGCCTACAGGCATTACGCATGAGCGTCCAGTAACGTGGCAAAAAAGTCCCCTGCTCCACAGAGACTGTCCTAGCACCCCGGTCATACAAATACTCATTAACGGCCTTTTCTTGTTGGAGCAGGCGGTCGAACATTAGGAGTGTTGAATTCAAACGTGTCGGGCTGTCTAAAATCAAGCACCTGGCTGGCATGTTGTTTCGCCGCTGGATATCTGTAAAGTGTGCCATGGCCGTGTAGGAACGCCTGAAATGGGCACATATCTTCCTGGCCTGCTTAAGGACGTCCTGTAAGCCTGGGTGCTTATGCACAAAGCGTTGTACAATCAGATTATACACATGTGCCATGCACGGGACATGTGTCAACTTGCCCAAATTCAATAACGCCAACAAATTTCTTCCGTTGTCACAAACCACTTTGCCGATCTCCAGTTGGTGCGGAGTCAGCCACTGATCCACCTGTGCGTTCAGGGTGGACAGGAGTGCTGGTCCGGTGTGACTCTCTGCTTTCAGGGAAGTCAACCCCAAGACGGCGTGACACTATCCGGGATGTGGAATAGTACCTGTGGAGCTGGGGGGGTGCCCTTGATGTGGAGCAAGACTTAGCAGCAGCAGAAGAGGACTCAGCTGAGGAGGTTATGGAAGAGGATGAAGTAGGAGGAGTAGAGGAGGTGGCAGCAGGCCTGCCTGCAAGTCGTGGCGGTGTCACCAACTCCTCTGCAGAGCCATGTATTCCATGCTTGGCAGCCGTCACCAGGTTTACCCAATGCGCAGTGTAGGTGATATACCTGCCCTGACCATGCTTTGCAGACCAGGTATCAGTGGTCAGGTGGATCCTTGCCCCAACACTGTGTGCCAGAGATGCCATTACTTCCTTTTGCACAATCGAGTACAGGTTGGGGATTGCCTTTTGGGCAAAGAAATTTTGGCCGGGTACCTTCCACTGCGGTGTCCCAATAGCTACAAATTTTTTGACCTCCTCAGACTCCACCAGCTTGTATGGTTAAAGCTGGCGGGCTAAGAGTTCAGACAAGCCAGCTGTCAGTTGCCGGGCAAGGGGGTGACTTTGTGACATTGGCTTCTTACGCTCAAACATGTCCTTGACAGACACCTGACTGTGGGCAGATGAGCAGGGACTGCTCAGGGAGAGACACGGAGTGGCGGATGGTTGAGAGGGGGCAAGCAGGGTAGCAGTGGTTGACATGGCTGAAGATGCTGGACCAGGAGGAGGATGGCGGCTTTGAATTTGTGTGCTGCTTGTACTGATGTGTTGATCCCATAGGCGTTTGTGATGTGACATCATGTGCCTTCGCAAAGAAGTTGTACCTAGGTGGGAGTTGGACTTCCCACGACTAAGTTTCTTTTCGCACAGGTTGCAAATGGCATCACTGTTGTCACAGGCAGACACACGAAAAAATTACCACACTGCTGAGCTCTGCAATGACGGCATACTGGTGGTGGCAAAAGCATGCGTTGACTGGCGTGCTGTCTGGCTGACCCCGGGTGCCGATGCATGATGTCTGACTGTGCCACTAGCTACTTTCGACTACCTCCCGCTGCTTCCAACTCGTCTCCTCCTCCTCTCTGTCTCCCCCTCTGTACTTTCCTCCTGTTCTTCTTCTCTTTTAGCGGGCACACACGTGACATCCACGGACGCATCGTCATCATCAACTGCTTCACTTGTATCTGACAACTCAACAAAGGAAGCAGGGTACAACATCATCATCATCATCAGACCGTACGTCCATGTGTGTAATGCTGCCTGACTGGGACATATCACTTTTATCTACATCCTCTGGCACTAATGTTTGTGCATCACTCATTTCTTAGAAACGCATCTGTAAATAACTCTGCTGGCAGATCAAGTGAAGCGGCTGTGGTGCTAGAGTTGGTGGTGGCGGCAGGCGGGCGAGTGGCAACAGGAGAGGTGCCCGAAGCTAAGCTGGAGGAGGATAGAGCGTCTAGGTTCAGAGCGGAAGCTGGAGAAGATTGGGTGTCCTGTGTTAGCCAGTCAACCATGTCCTCAGAACTGTTCAAGTTCAGTGTACGTTGCCTCTGAAAACTGGGAATTATTCTAGGGCCAAAGGGAATCACAGCACCACGGCCACGACGGCCCCTGCGGGGTGGCCTGCCTCTGCCTGTCATTTTGTTTACGATTAGTGGTACTATACGTGCAAGCTACCGTGACACGAGATATGAGTGTCGCTGTGCACTGGCAAAAGTTGGCAGAGTAGATGCAATAGGCCTCACACTCACGCCTTTAGGCAGGCTACTGATATTCAATCGATTACAGTAAAAAAAGGGTTGTTTTATTTCACTGCACACTATGGTTGCACTAGATATGAGTGTCACTGTGCACTGGCAAAAGTTGGCAGACTAGATGCAATAGGCCTCACACACACGCCTTTAGGCAGGCTACTGATATTCAATCGATTACAGTAAAAAAAGGGTTGTTTTATTTCACTGCACACTACGGTTGCACTAGATATGAGTGTCACTGTGCACTGGCAAAATTTGGCAGACTAGATACAATAGGCCTCACACACACGCCTGTAGGCAGGCTACTGATATTAAATCGATTACAGTAAAAAAAAGGGTTGTTTTATTTCACTGCACACTACGGTTGCACTAGATATGAATGTCACTGTGCACTGGCAAAAGTTGGCAGACTAGATGCAATAGGCCTCACACACACGCCTGTAGGCAGGCTACTGATATTCAATCGATTACAGTAATAAAAGGGTTGTTTTATTTCACTGCACACATTACGGTGACACCAGATATGAGTGTCACTGTGCACTGTCAAAAGTTGGCAGACTAGATGCAATAGGCCTCATACACACGCTAGCAGGCAGGCATATGCAATTAGATTACACAGAAAAAAATAATAAAATAAAAAAAAGGGCTTTTTGGGTTGCTCTCCTTCTAGCAGATATCAAAGGAGTCCTTCAGGTGTGTAGTTAAAGCTAAATACACAGCCTGGCTATCTATTTCCCTATTAAATCAGCAGAAAAAAATAATAAAATAAAATAAATGATGTTCTAGCCCTAAAAAGGGCTTTTTGGTTTGCTGTCCTTGCAGCAGATATCAAAGGAGTCCTTCAGGTTTGTAGTTAAAGCTAAATACACAGCCTGGCTATCTATTTCCCTATTAAATAAGCAGAAAAAAATAATAAAATAAAATAAATGATGTTCTAGCCCTAAAAAGGGCTTTTTGGATTGCTGTCCTTGCAGCAGATATCAAAGGAGTCCTTCAGGTGTGTAGTTAAAGCTAAATACACAGCCTGGCTATCTATTTCCCTATTAAATCAACAGCAGGTAGACGATATCTCCTCACTCAACGAATGCAGCTACAGAATGATTCTAAAATGGAGGCTGTCATACAGATGGAAGGCTCTGGAAGGGAGTGTATGCTGCTGATTGGCTGGAATGTGTCTTCTGACTGTAAGGTGCAGGGTCAAAGTTTCCTCAATGATAAAGAATAGGGGGCGGACCGAAAAGTGCATATGTTCGCTGTTCGTTGCGAACGCGAACATGCGAAAATCGCCGCAAATAGTTCTCCGACGAACTGTTCGGGACATCACTAATAGTGATGGGAAAGTTCTTTCAAGGGGACTAACACCTGGACTGTGGCATGCCGGAGGGGGATCCATGGCAAAACTCCCACGGAAAATTACATAGTTGATGCAGAGTTTGGTTTTAAGCCATAAAGGGCATAAATCATCTAACATTCCTAAATTGTTTGGAATAACATGCTTTAAAACATCAGGTATGATGTTGTATTGATCAGGTAGTGTAAGGGTTACACCCGCTTCACAGTAACAGACCAATCTCCCCGTTTAATGCACCGCAAACAACCGTAAACAGTCCCTTTGCACAACCGCAAACTCCCAATTTGCACAAGGTTGGATACCAAGCTAGCCATGTCCCGTTCCTTGTCCTCACTGATGTCATTGAAGGTCTCTTCCTCCACCCAGCCACCAAGGGTCCCCGAAAGGTGACAACAAGCCCCCTGGGACGCCTGCTGTGTTTGGTCTTCCATCTCCTCTTACTCCTCTTCTTCAGACTCCCAGAGTCTGGGGGCTTCCACTGCCCAGCATGAAATATTATACACAGGTCAGAGTCTGGGGGCTTCCACTGCCCAGCATGGAATATTATACACAGGTCAGAGTCTGGGGGCTTCCACTGCACAGCATAGAATATTATACACAGGTCAGAGTCTGGGTGCTTCCACTGCACAGCATGGAAGATTATACGCGTTGCCTCTGCGTTATTATAAGGTGTGTACTGTTAAGTAGTACTATTCCTATCAGTTTAATCCCTGTTACGTCCACTATTAGGGGACGTGTATATGGCATGTATTTTTGGAACAGGGAGATGGAAAAAGATGCTTGATCGGACTTCCTACTTCGAATTTGGGGCACTGCACGTGCAATCTAAGGTGCCACCAGATAGGAGAGGTGTATTAAGTTGTACTTCTTATTCCTATCAGTTTAATACGTGTTACGTTACCTATCAGGGGACGTGTATATGGCATGGATTTTTGGAAGCGGGAGATGGAAAAAGATGCTTGGTCGGTCCTCCCACTTCAAATTTGGGGCACTGCGCGTGCAATCTGAGGTGCCACTGGATATGAGTGTCACTGTGCACTGGCAAAAGTTGGCAGAGTAGATGCAATAGGATTCACACACACTACCTGTAGGCAGGCAACTGATATTCAATCGATTACAGTCAAAAAAGGGTTGTTTTATGTCACTGTACAATACGGTTGCACCAGATATGACATATCACTGTGCACTGGCAAAAGTTGGCAGAGTAGATGCAAAAGGCCTCACACACTCCTGTAGGCAGGCAATTGCTATTCAATCTATTACAGTCAAAAAAGTGTTGTTTTATGTCACTGTACACTACGGTTGCACCAGATATGACGTATCACTGTGCACTGGCAAAAGTTGGCAGACTAGATGCAATAGGCCTCACACACACGCCTGTAGGCATGCTACTGATATTCAATCGATTATAGTAAAAAAAGGGTTGTTTTATTTCACTGCACACTACGGTGGCACTAGATATCAGTGTCACTGCGCACTGGCAAAAGTTGGCAGACTAGATGCAATAGGCCTCACACACACGCCTATAGGCAGGCTACTGCTATTCAATCTATTTCAGTCAAAAAAGTGTTGTTTTATTTCACTGAGCACAATATAATCTGTTAGGTGTTAGCCTGTCACACACACACGCTGGCAGGCAGGCATATGCAATTAGTTTACAAAGAAAAAAATTATAAAATAAAATAAATGATGTTCTAGCCCTAACAAGGACTTTTTGGGTTGCTGTCCTTCAGATGGAAGGCTCTGGATGGGAGTGTATGCTGCTGATTGGCTGGAATGTGTCTGCTGACTGTGAGGTGCAGGGTCAAAGTTTCCTCAATGATAAAGAATAGGGGGCAAACCCAAAAGCGCATGTGTTCGCCGTTCGCTGCGCGAATCGTCCGCCAGCGAACTGTTCGGGACATCACTAATGGTTAAGTCATGTATTAAGGTTGATAATTTTATTTTGAAGACTAAGTCTGGTCTATCAGAAGCATTTTGACCATGTTTGAAATTATCAACAATTTCTGGCCATTGAGGTTTACATGTAATAAACAAAGAAATAAAATAAAATAAAATAAATAAATAAATCTGGTTTGCCAAATTTAGTTACAATAGCCATAGCATCATTGTATCTTTCTCGCATATTGTGAGGAGAATCTTGGAAGGAAGATGGTAATGATGGCTCGGCCAGCTGCTAAATTTTGGTTTGTAGCCACTTCAGCAACATAATCCATGAGTTCACAATTCTGTTCAATGCAGAGTTGATGTTGTTGGTATTTGATGAAATGTAAATGATTGACTTCTACTTGCAGGTAGGAATTAATGAAACATTGTTGTGTCAGTTTTCCAGCACTAAAGGTGGGATTGAATTCATCCCTAATTGTAGTTTGAGACACTTTAAATTCCTGCATGGAAATCTTATTTCTGACACTTTGTTTAGTGTTGGGATAACTTGGAAGTATTTATTTTGGTTGCCAACCTGCCTCACCATTGGGATACAATATTGGATATGTTATTGGATCTAAATTGGTAATTAAAATATTGATGTTAATAAAAGGTTGCTCTTCATTTCTTGGAAATATTCTAATATCCCTTTGAAAAGGTGGTTCACCCTCATCATTTTGAAAGACCATTGCAACCTCATTAGCTGTTGGTAAGTTATAACGTCTTTTATCAGAATGTCGATCTCTTCTAAGAAAAATATTGGCTCTAGGTATTTGCAACTGATTCTGTTCTGCATGAATGCATTGTTGTCGTTCAACTTCTAGTTTTTTTATAACCTTGACTATATGGATTTTTTTTTATAATCGTATCGAGTTCATGAAAAACTGTGGCTAAGCATTTTGTATTTTCATGAAGCTGCATACATTGTTCAGCAGCTTCATTTGTATCTAGTACATATAGTTGAGCACATTTTCTTTGCACTCCTTCCTCAGGGTGTAAATGTGAAGTAGGGTGGTAAATTTGGCCTTGAACTTTAAAGCAGTAAGGGCCATGTCCTTCCACATTTCCAGCTAATGTTGCACCCATAGATGCAAAAGAAAAGGCACTATTATAAGATCGTATATTTTGTATATTAAGTTGGGTCACTCATTATATTTTGTAGATATGTTGGGAACTCTGCTTTTTCAGGAAGTTTTACTTTTCCCTCTCAACAACTAATGAACTTACCATCTATTGGTCTTTCATTAACAAAATGATAAGCCCTCACAAAATGGACAAAGCACATTCAACATACCACAATTGTGAGTTTTATCATTTATATCTGTAAATAATGGATTTTCCTGTGAATCTAGATGAATATTAGAATCAATATCTCCATTATTACCATTACCATATTCTTCACATGTTTGTGGCACAATATTTTTCAGTTTCCTATATCTCTTACGCAGACTTTTGGGAGAAACCAAGTGTCGTTTCTTGGACATTCGTTGACGGGCTTCTTCACATATTTTTTTCTTACTGTCCTCCACTTGTTTCTGTCTCCATATTATTTGTCGTTCGTTGGCCAGACGTTGTTTACACTGGTTGCTGGTTTCTGGCTTCTCATCCATAGGAATCTGTAATTATAAATATGAATGTTTATTTGCAACGTACCAATTATGTAACTGAGCCATTTTTTTCTGAAGTAATTATTTAATGTAGCTTACCTCTTCACCTGGCTTGTCCAGTGTTGTCAATGCAGTGTGTCTTTTCTTATAAACTCTCACACGCTCTTCTTCTTGAAGTCTTTTCTTCGTGTCCTCCGACTGTTTCTCTTTCTATCTATGTTGACATTCCCTACCCATAAGTTGCTTGGCTTCCTTCCTGGTTTCATTCTTTTCAGCCATTGTAATCTGTAATGAAAAATGTAAATCTGTATTTGTATACTACAGATTACGATAATGAAGCATTTTAGTTTTCTGTAATCATTTAGTTTAACTTAACTGAAGTTGTATTGAATTCAGATGTGCAAGTTATTTTTCTAATTTTGTTAATGTTTTACTGTAATCATACACAGTGTAGTGGGGCATGAGATGAGTTCTGCGGGGCTGTGGTGGCAAAGTGACCCAGCTGAGTGACTGAGAGGAGCACAGAGAGTGCAAGGTGTGATACAGAGAGAGAGAGCAAGGTGTGATAGAGAGGGATAGTGCAGAATTCATGATAGAGAGAGTGCGTGATAGAGACAGTGTGTGGGAGAGTGCAGTGTGTGTGTGAGAGTGTACTGCATGTGTTTGAGAGTGTAGTGCATGTGCCTGAGAGAGGGAGAGAGCAATGTGTGCTTTGTAATATAGAGACTGCAATGTAATATAGGGAGTGCTTTGTACAGGACCACCTTCTAGGGGAAGAGGGAGACACAGGGGAGAGAGGGACACACGCAGGTAGGGCGGGGGGAGTGGGAAGAGAAACAGGGGGGAGAGGAGGTGGAAGAGACACAGAGGAGGGGGAGTGGGAAGAGATAGAGGGGAGGGAGTGACAAAGAAATACAGGGGAGGTAGTGAGGAGGGCAAAGAGACACAGTGGAGGGAGATAGGGGTGGGTAGAGACACAGGGAAGGTAAAGGAGGGGAAGAGACACGGGTTATGGAGAGGGGGTGGGGAAAAGGCGTAGGGGAGGGAGAGGGTGGATAATAAAAACAGGGGAAGGAGAGGGAGGGAAGAGACACAGAGTAGGGGGTGGAAGATACAATGTTTTGTTAATCTGAATTTTATGTGATGGATCAGAACACTATAGTCTAAGGTGGTGAAGTGAAATGAGAAAAATATATATCTAAAACTATTTTTTAGAAATAGAAAACAGTGGTGGCAGCATTATGTTGGGGCATGTTTTTCAGCAGCCGGGACTGAGAAACTGTTCAGAGTTGAAGGTAAAATGGATGGTGCTTTAAACAGGGATATTCTTGAGAAACACCTGTACCACTCTGTGCTTGATTTGAGGCTAGGAAGGAGGTTCACCTACCAGCAGGACAATGACCCCAAAAACACTGCTAAAGCAACACTAGAGTGGTTTGAGGAGAAACATGTACATGTGTTGAAATGGCCTAGTCAAAGCCCAGACCTCAATCCAATATAAAATCTTTGGTCAGACTTAAAGATTGCTGTTCACAAACGCAAACCATACAACTGGAAGGAGCTGGAGCAGTTTTGCCAGGAGGAATGGGCAACAATCCCAGTGGTAAGATGTGGCAAGCTCATAGAGACTTATCCAAAGCGACTTGGAGCTGTGAGTGGCTCTACAAAGTATTGACTTTAGGGGGTGAATAGTTATGCCCATTGACTTTTTCTGTTATTTTGTCCTATTTGTTGTTTGCTTCACAATAAAAAATATATATATCTTCAAAGTTGTGGGCATGCTCTGTAAATTAAATGATGCAAATCCTTAAACAATTCATGTTAATTCCAGGTTGTGAGGCAACAAAACACGAAAAAATGCTAAGGGGGTGAATACTTTTGCAAGGCACTGTATATACTGTATATTCATTGTAAGAAATCACTGACTAAAATAATGATTATTATATGTTTATCTCTTATCTTTTTATGTATTTTGAGGAAATCATAAAGAGTTAAGTGAACATTTGTGTCAAGTACATGATCCTAAAATGTAGTATTTACATTTTTTTGGTAATTTTAATGAAATCAATTATTGATTTTACAATTAATAATAATTTAACATCATATAATATGTCAGAAATATAAAAACAATGAATTTCATGTAACATACTTTAAATCATACTTCTAATTTGCTGTGTTTTACTTCATGACCATGTGTGAGTCTGTTAATAAACAGCTAGTGGCAGCAAATTATGTGTCAGTGTGAAATAGAGATACAGCTGCAAACTGTGAATTCATATTTCTTTAATGATTATGTTATACAATACAGATATATACAGCGTACAATGTGTTAAGTAATTTCATGGAAAACAATAATATATTTTTATTGTTTTTTTTTCCAGTTATTAAATCAATTAATCAATTAATGACTTATAAGGCTTTACCTGTTATCTTTTTATTTATGTTTTAAAAATCATATAGGTATTATTATTATTTTTATTATTATTACTTTTATTTGTAACGTGCCAACATATTCCGTATCCCTATACAGGGGAAAAGAACAAGGAAAAATATAATTTTAACAAACTGCAAAAAATGGAGGTCCCTGTTTTGAGCTTAGAATCTTTGTAGAAAGTGTTTTTTTTCCCAAAGCACCCTAAAAGATTGAAAACTCTCTACTTACAATCTAAAGGGGAAGGAAGAGGCAGATAAGAAATAGCAAGGGTCAGGAAGAAAGTGAGTTTATATTAGGTAGGAGGGTATGCAAAGTTAGAATGCTGTTTTCATATAGAGGGAAAAGGAAAGCATCTGCGAAAGTAATTTGGTAAGTGATTCTAGTGTGTAATATGTTATCTGCCCCTAGTGGTCAGATAGTATAATCTGCGAGTCGGAGGTGAGGGGCCTGTGTTAGGAGGTATGTCCCAAGATGCCAGCATACTAAAGAGTGAGAGGGAGAGGAGGTGGGATTTGGACTTGCTGAAGTATTTCTGCTTATGAGCTTTAGAAGGGGGAGAAGATAGTGAATGGAGGAACGAGAGTAGCTCATGGGAGCATAAAAGAGGAGAGGAGAGCATGGAAGATAAGATGGTTATGTTGGTGACATGATGTGGAAAAGTTGAGAAGAGGAGCTTGAGGAAAAGAAAGGATGTAACGAAGAAGGAGCAGGCCTGAAGAAACAGTGTGTAATAGATTAATTAGGTATAGTTAGCAGGTGTTGATCAGCTGTAGGAAATTTGAGTGACTCAATAAATCAAGAGAAACAAGGGGCAGGGGGGTGGGAAGTGATTGTAGTTCTAGAGAGAGTGAGAGAGGAGAGACTGAGGCCTATAGGTAGTGGAGATGCTGTAACAGAATATGAGAAGGATGGCCAAATGTTATTTCACAGATAAGAAGCAATAGAACCAGGCTTTGGGGGTGAAGGGAGCAGGCTAGGTAAGGGGGGTTTCAGACAAATGCATAGGTATAGATTTGCTTAGTGAAAGTTTCTATCGCATCAGATATTATATCACAGAAACATTCATACAAATATTGATAATATTAAATATAGTACATGTTGAAATGGCTCCACAGTGTCTTTAGATACCTTCAGCAAAGCTTTAGACAGTGTATTTGATTGTAGTTCCAGAGACAGTGAGAGAGGAGAGACTGAGGCCTATAGGTAGTGGAGAGGCATCAGCAAAGCTTCAGACAGTGTATTTGATTGTAGTTCCAGAGAGAGTGAGAGAGGAGAGACTGCGGTCTATAGGTAATGGAGAGGCTGCAACAGAATATGAGAAAGATGGACAAATGCTATTTCACAGATAAGAAGCAATAAAACCAGGCTTTAGGGGTGGTGGAGAAGACAAGGAAAGGTGGGTTTCGGACAAATGCTTAGGTATAGATTTGCTTAGTGAAAGTTTCTATCTCATCAGATATGATATCACAGAAACAGTCATACAAATATTGATAATATTACATATAGTATAAGTTGAAATGGCTCCACAGTGTCTTTAGATACCTTCAGCAACGCTTCAGACAGTGTATTTGATTGTAGTTCCAGAGAGAGTGAGAGAGGAGAGACTGAGGCCTATAGGCAGTGGAGAGGCATCAGCAAAGCTTCAGACAGTGTATTTGATTGTAGTTCCAGAGAGAGTGAGAGAGGAGAAATTGAGGCCTATAGGTAGTGGAGAGGCTTCAGCAAAGCTTCAGACAGTGTATTTGATGGAAGTTCCAGAGAAAGTGAGAGAGGAGAGACTGACGTCTATAGGTAATGGAGAGGCTGCAACAGAATATGAGAAAGATGGACAAATGTTATTTCACAGATAAGAAGCAATAAAACCAGGCTTTGTGGGTGGGGGAGAAAACAAGGAAAGGGGGGTTTCAGACAAATGCATAGGTATATATTTGCTTAGTGAAAGTTTCTATCTCATCAGATATTATATCACAGAAACATTCATACAAATATTGATAATATTACATATAGTACAAGTTGAAATGGCTCCACAGTGTCTTTTGATACCTTCAGCAAAGCTTTAGACAGTGTATTTGATTGTAGTTCCAGAGAGAGTGAGAGAGGAGAGACTGAGGCCTATAGGTAGTAGAGAGGTGTCAGCAAATCTTCAGACAGTGTATTTGATTGTAGTTCCAGAGAGAGTGAGAGAGGAAAGACTGAGGCCTTTTGGTAGTGGAGAGGCTTCAGCAAAGCTTCAGACTGTGTATTTGATTGTAGTTCCAGAGAGAGCGAGAGACAAGAGACTGAGGCCTATAGGTAGAGGAGAGGCTTCAGCAAAGCTTCAGACAGTGTATTTGATTGTAGTTCCAGAGAGAGTGAGAGAGGAGAGACTAAGGCCTATAGGTAGTGGAGAGGCTACAGCAAAGATTCAGACAGTGTATTTGCTTGTAGTTCCAGAGAGAGTGAGAGAGGAGAGACTGAGGCCTATAGGTAGTGGAGAGGCTTCAGCAAAGCTTCAGACAGTGTATTTGATTGTAGTTCCAGATGTAACTTAGAATGTGTTTAATGATTAGCATATATTTAATGACTTAATTGTAAAATGTACTATTTAAAAAAAAAAAAATGAACAATTAAAAAATTATTAAATATTAATACTTTATCTATTATCTTGCAATGCATTTGTTAAAAATCATTAAGAGGTTACAATCAATCAAACAATCAAAAATATGTTTCCTCTGATAAGGTGCAGCCACACAGTTGAGAATCTGAGGAGAAAGTTATAGATTTCTGGAAGGTTTGCAGTATTTATAGAGTGCAAGCGCGAGGACAAACTTTCACATGCGCAGTTTACCGCTTTTCCTCCATTTCATGGTGTGCATCGGTGTTTTATGGAGTTACGCACTTGGTTATTACAAAATGGACGATATTACTTGCCTTGCAATGATAGGGTAGGTGTTTTGTGTTACAGCTTAATAGTGATGTCCCTCAACAGTTCGCCGGAGAACTATTTGCGGCGATTTTCGCATGTTCGAACGGCAAACAAATGTGCTTTTCGGTCCGCCCCCAATTCTTTATCATTGAGGAAACTTTGACCCTTGCACCTTACAACCAGCAGCATACACTCCCTTCCAGGGCCTTCCATCTGAAGGACAGTCTCCATTTTAGAATCATTCTGAAGCTACATTCGTTGAGAGAGGACATATATTCTAACTGCTGCTAATTTAATAGGGAAATAGATAGCCAGGTTGTGTATTTAGCTTTCACTACACACCTGAAGGACTCATTTGATATCTGCTGCAAGGACAGCAACCCAAAAAGCCCTTTTCAGGGCTAGAACATCATTTATTTTATTTTATTATTTTTTTCGGTGTAATCTAATTGCATATGCCTGCCTGCTAGCGTGTGTGTGAGGCCTATTGCATCTACTCTGCCAACTTTTGCCAGTGCACAGTGACACTCATATCTAGTGCAACTGTAGTGTACAGTGAAATAAAAGGACCCTTTTTTGACTGTAATCTATTGAATATCAGTAGCCTGCCTACAGGCGTGTGTGTGAGGCCTATTGCATCTACTCTGCCAACTTTTGCCAGTGCACAGTGACACTCATATCTAGTGCAACCGTAGTGTACAGTGAAGTAAAAGAACCCTTTTTTTACTGTAATCAATTGAATATCAGTTGCCTGTCAAGTGCAACCGTAGTGTACAGTGAAATAAAACAACACTGTTTTTACTGTAATCGATTGAATATCAGTTGCCTGCCTACAGGTGTGTGTGTGAGGCCTATTGCATCTACTCTGCCAACTTTTGCCAGTGCACAGTGACACTTATATCTAGTGCAACCATAGTGTACAGTGACATAAAACAACACTTTTTTGACTATAATCGATTGAATATAAGTTGCCAGCCTACAGGCGTGTGTGTGAAGCCTATTGCATCTACTCTGCCAACTTTTGCCAGTGCACAGTGACACTCATATCTAGTGCAACTGTAGTGTACAGTGAAATAAAAGGACCCTTTTTTGACTGTAATCTATTGAATATCAGTAGCCTGCCTACAGGCGTGTGTGTGAGGCCTATTGCATCTACTCTGCCAACTTTTGCCAGTGCACAGTGACACTCATATCTAGTGCAACCGTAGTGTACAGTGAAGTAAAAGAACCCTTTTTTTACTGTAATCGATTGAATATCAGTTGCCTGTCTAGTGCAACCGTAGTGTACAGTGACATAAAACAACACTTTTTTGACTATAATCGATTGAATATAAGTTGCCAGCCTACAGGCGTGTGTGTGAAGCCTATTGCATCTACTCTGCCAACTTTTGCCAGTGCACAGTGACACTCATATCTGGTGGCACCTTAGATTGCACGCGCAGTGCCCCAAATTTGAAGTAGGAGGTCCGACCAAGCATCTTTTTCCATCTCCCTGTTCCAAAAATCAATGCCATATAGACGTCCCATAATAGTGGACGTAACAGGGATTAAACCGATAGGAATAGTACTACTTAACAGTACACACTTTATAATAACGCAGACAGAGGCAACGCAGAGAGGAGTCTGAAGAAGAGGAGTCAGAGGAGGAAGGTGGCTTTGAGGAGGTGGAAGACCAAACACAGCAGGCGTCCCAGGGGGCTTGTTGTCACCTTTCGGAGACCCTTGGTGGCTGGGTGGAGGAAGAGACCTTCAATGACATCAGTAAGGACAAGGAACGGGACATGGCTAGCTTGGTATCCAACCTTGTGCAAATGGGGAGTTTGCGGTTGTGCAAAGGGACTGTTTGCATTAAACGGGGATATTGGTCTGCTACTGTGAAGCGGGTGTAACCCTTACACTACCTGATCGATACAACATCATACCTGATGTTTTAAAGCATGTTATTCCAAACAATTTAGGAATGTTAGGTGATTTATACCCTTTATGGCTTAAAACCAGACTCTGCATCAACTATGTAATTTTCCGTGGGAGTTTTGCCATGGATCCCTTTCCAGCATGCCACAGTCCAGGTGTTAGTCCCCTTGAAACAACTTTCCCATCACTATTGTGGCCAGAAAGAGTCCCTGTGGTTTTTGAAATTCGCCTGCCCATTGAAGTCTATGGCGGTTCGCCGATGTTCGTCCCTTCGAGAAAATTTGATGGAATTCGCGTCCGCGATTCGCGAACTGAAAATTTTATGTTTGCAACATCACTACAGCTTAAGTTCTGCGTGCCTGCCCTTGGTGAGCCTCGTTTTTTATGCTGTTTCAGAATTTGTACGTTTTTCGACTGCCATTTTTTCCCTCGCTTAGCTCATTTTTGAGCAGCAAAAGAACTGAAAATACTGCTCCAATTTGTGTGCAACTTTACTCCCAGGCTTCCTGTCTTTCCCCCTGTGCTGTGTGTGAGTGTTTTTTTTATTATTATTTTTGTTGCTTTTTGGTGTTTTGGAGATATGCGTTTGAACCACTTTTGAACCAACTGCTTGCCTCGCGGTCATTGCAGCTTAAGTCCCGCGTGCTTCAACTGCTTGCCTCGCTTTGCGAGGCTTGCAGTTAAATGAGCACCTTCGGCGCTCTTTGCCACCTATGTCCTGCGTGTTTTAACTGATCGCAGTGCAATGAGCTCCTCGCTTCGCGAGGACCGCAAGTGCGTTACCAACATCGCAAACTTTACGAACATCGCAAAGATCTACAACTATATATGTGAACTGAACTGAAAAGACTTGACGAAAACAACACACACCCACACAGCATAGTGGGAGAGCCAGGGAGCCTGTGAGTCAGCTTGCAAGTTAATTTAAGGTATATTTGCTGTTTTTTCACGATTGAAAATCGCCTAAGCGAGAAAAAAATGGCTGCCAAAAACCACAAAAATAGCCAGAAGGACGTAAAAAATTGCCCTAAGCAGTAGCACTTAATGAAAGGCAGTAACACTTAATCCAAGCCACTAACACTTAACACAAGGCAATAACACTTAACACAAGCCACTAACACTTAACCCAAGGCAGTAACACAACCCAAGACAGTAACACTCAAGCTCAAGGCCTATAAACTACACAGGGGGAGAGGCTTGCAATGAGTGCCGTGTTGAGGGCCGAAGGTGATCAGAGGGCCCACAGCCTTGCATTGAGTAGGAAACAGCATTGCTAGCCTTACAATTGAACAGTAGATGCAGGGAGAGGCTCACAAGGAGCGCCATAGGCGCTCATTGCGAGGGTCGTTATGAGCGCCAAAGGAGCTCCGCTTCTGGGCTCGCGATGAGCGGTGAAGGAACAGCATTCCCAGCTTTAAAATTGTATTCCCGTCATTTTTGATGGGCAAGTAGCTAGTATATATATAGTCAATGCATTAGAATGTTTATCCTTTGCAACATGGTTTTGTGATGAGTATTAACCCCATTAGCTCTGGGTTGTGTGTTACCCTGGATTTTGTATCATAAAATGGGCTTAATACTAACATAACATATTTTTTCATTACACATATGTTTATATTGGATTGCTAAGTGTCAAATTATGTTGAAATGTCATTATTTTGTAGTGTTTTTTTACGCTATAATGACACTTTAAATGATTCTGGTGGTCTCAGAAAAGGTTTTAAGACGAGTTGAGAGTGGTCTCTGGTAAATCTTTCTTCTGTTTTTCAGTTATGACAGTGCCTTGATTTGCGAGTGGCCGTAAAATCTTATTATCATAGGGTTTGGGTGTCAGAGTGTCAGGGAGGAACTCGTAATTTATTTTCAGTGCAAAACTCAATGCGGATTTATGCTTAGCTTCTCAGCTGTGTTGTGAAGTTAATTCGTAGAAGTGACCTGTAGGAGTTCTCTCGCAATGTTTTAGGGATGGGTGATTAGCATAGCTATGTAGGATTTACTGGGCAGTTAGAGCACTTGTAATTGCTTTTTCAGGGATTAGCATAAGGCCCTTAGAATCTGAAGTATTTGTATGAAGTACAAGATAGTGAAAGATAAGTTGTGCAAGTAAGGGGGAAGGTGGTGGGCTTATTTAAACATGTGTTTTTAGTGAGGATTTGAAGGTTTTGAGTCAGGGAAATAGTCTAGTGGAGTGAGGCAAGGAGTTCCAGAGAATAGGGACAGCACAAGAATGAAATACATTTTACTCTGGAGGGTACAGGAAGCCAGTGGAGTGATTGACAGAGAGATGCTGCAGACACTGAATGTTGATTATGGTAGATGAGTCTAGCGGAGGCATTCATGATGAATTGAAGTGGAGACAGGCGGAAGATGGGAGGCCAGCAAGGAGTTTCAATAGTCAAGATGATATATGATGAGAGAGTGCATTAGAATCTTAGTTGTGTCTTGTGTGAGGTAGTGACATATTTTGTAGATGTTTTTTAGATGAAGAAGGCAGTACTTCATCTGGAATAAAAGAGAGGGCTGGGTTCAGTAGAACCCCAAGGCAATATGTTGGGGAGGTGTGAGTGATGATGGCATTGTCGATAGAGAGAGAGATGTGAGGAATTGAAGCATAAGTAGAGTGTGGGAAGATTAGGAGTTTGGTCTTGGACTTATTGAGTTTGAGGTGGTGGGTAAACATCCAGGAGGATACACTTGAGAGGCATTATGAAAGAGAGGGGGATAGATCTGATGCTGAGAGGTAGATTTGAGTGTCATCTGCATATAGATGATACTGAAGTCGAAAATATTTGTATTAGGGTTCCAAGTGAGGATGTATAGAAGGAGAGGAGGAGGGGTCCTACGACTGAACCTTTAGGTACACCAACAGTCAGAGGGTGAGGAGAAAAATAGGTGCCATAGGAAACGCTAAATGTTCAGTCTTGGAGGTATGATTTGAACCACAAGAGAACAGTGTCTCGGATACTGAGGGAGCACAAGATTTGGATTAGAAGTGGTCAACTGTGTTAAAGAAAGTAGAGAGATCCAGAAGATATAGAATAGATAAGTGACCCTTTTGCTGGTGAGCAAATCATTAGAGACTATTGTGAGAGCTGTCTCAGTGGAGTGTTGTGGCCGGAAGTTGGATTGGAAGGTGTCAGGAAGGGAGTTGCATGAAATAAATTGGGTATGGTGGTTATAGACGCACCGCTCAAGTAGTTTGGAAGCCAGGGGAAGTACAGAGATAGGGCGACAGTTAGATGCAGAGTCAGAATTATATGAGGGTTTCTTAAGAATGGGTGTAATTATTGCATGTTTTAGAGAAGATGCAAGAGGTTGATAGTAGGCTGGAGACTTCACCCTCAGTTATAAGGTCAAAGGAATGCATAGTGGATGGCAAATCTTCAGCTGTGAGGCAGGAAGGGTGGGAGGTGGTGGTGGGCGGAGGAGAAACAAGCAAACAAAAGTTTAGGGTTAGAGGACAGTGTTGATATTAATTATTTGAAATAGTGCTGTTTGACAGGGTTGAGGGCAGAGAAGTAGGAGCGCAACATAAACTTGTACTGAAGGAAATTTGCTGTAGTGCAAAATTTCTTCCATAGCTGTTCAGCAGTTCGTGAGCACCTCTGAATGTATTGTGTCTATGTGGTGTGCCATGGTTGTGGATGAGAGCCAGGGCATCTGCGTGTGGTTATGGGGGCAAGGGTGTCAACGGTGGAAGAAAGAGTTGAGTTGTATTATGTGTTGGAATGTCAGGGCCGTTGAGGTTGGTGATGGGGCTGAGAAGGGGTTGTAGCACAGTGGAGAGATGTTGAGGTTCAAGTGCTTGCAGGTTTCTGTGCATTAGGTTGGCCGGGGTTGAAGAAGGGTTGTGAGAGGAAAGTGTGGTGAGGTTGAAGTTTAAGAGATAGTGGTCGGTAAGAGGGATAGGACGGATGACTAGGTTGACTAGAGTACAATGCTACTGGTGAAAAATCACATGATGTAATAAATACAAGATTCATGCATATCTGGTTTGAAAATGACATTATAACAAAATTTAGAAACTTTTGTTCTTTCAGCTTTAAAAAAAATTAGGCAGCATTGTTTAGTCTTCTTGCAATATTCTTGAAGTCCTTTTGTAAGTTTGTTTTAATCTAATTATGTATTTTTCCTGTGAAATAGAATGATGTAGTGCCTGCTGTTAACTAGTTAAAAAAAAGTTTATTATATTCTGCAACAAACCTGTTCAACTGGCTGATATGAAAGTTTTAGGTTGATTTGTGGATCTCTGATATGCAGCTGTTGACTAGTTCTCTTTGACCTTTTACAATTACCTTTTATTACTGAATTACAGACTTGGTGACCACAGTTTATTGGCAAACAGATTACATAAATAGTACAGCTAAAACTATTGTATAGCTGCAAATAAGCTGTAAATTCACCCTAAAGCTGTGATACAAGGAAACTAGGCATGCATGTTTGTGCCGGGGGTGGGGGTGGGGGGCATGGGTACTTACAGACCCACATAAGACTCTATTTAACCCTATCACTCATGGGGCTCTATACAGAGCCATGTGGGCTCCTAATTAACCCTGTCACTTATGGGGTTCTATACATACCCTCCATTTAACCACATCAGTCCAATAGGGGTCTATATAGACCCCTATAGGACACTTATTAGTCCCTCTAATAACACTATAAGTGCCATGAAGGGTCCTTCAGCACCCTCATGACACAAAGTCTAAGCACTACACTATAAACCCTAACTATACTCCATTAACCCATACTAAGCCCCATTAACCCTATCTGGACCCAATAACCTATATAGGAATATTTAACCCTAACAATACCTATTTAACACTAACTGGGCCTACCCCTAACTGGGCCTATTTAACTCTAACTGGGCCTATTTAACCCTAACTGTACCTATTTCACCCCATCCAGACCTATTTAAACCTGTCTAGCCCTATGTAAGCCTATCTAGTCCTATTTAACCCTAACTGGGCCTATCTGACCCTAACTGCGCCCATTTTACTCCATCTAGACCTATTTAACCCCGTCTAGTCCTATGTAAGCCTATCTAGTCCTATTTAACCCTAACTGGGCCTCTTTAACACTATCTAGGCCTATTTAACCCTAACTGGGCCTATATAACCCTAACTGGGCCTATTTAACCCCCAAGGTATCCAGTAAACCCCTATCCTATAACCCCCCACCCACCCTACCCTATTAACACCTACACTACCTACCCAACACTAATTACAAAAAAAAAAAAAAAAACTAATTACTGAAAGTAAAAAAATACATTACTGAAAACAAAAAAAACAGAACACTATATAAAATTTAAAAAAAAACACATTACTGAAAATAAAAAATCTAATTTACAAAAAATAATAAAACCTAATTTACAAAAATTAAAACCACCCCACCACTACAGAAAATAAAAAAAGAATTACTCACCTAAAAAGATAATACATGCACAAATGAACATAGCATTCCAGTACATCAATAAATAGCCTAATTCTAATCAAAATACAGTATTAACCTAACTACATACATTAACCCCTATCTACATACATTACACCCTATCTAAATACATTAAAAACCTTATCTAAATACATTAAAACCTATCTACATACATTAAACCCTATCTACATACTATGTAACCCTATCTATATACATTAACCCCTATCTAAATAAATTAAAAATCCTATCTGAATTTTAAATGCAGTGGTGGTCCCGATCGTGACTCGCACTGCAAGGGTTAATGTGGGCACATTGCGGGGGTCCCGATGGGGGTTAATGTTAGGTGCCGGAGAGGGGTAGTTACAGTACCCCCGCTGCTGTCCTTAACTATTAGTGTGCCGCGGGCCCTTTAAGCACTTTAAAATTTTAGAATTTAAACTTTTTAATTGCAGTGGGGGTCCCGATTGACCCTCTGCGAGTGAGCTGCGAGCTGGCAATTGAATGAGGCTGAAAATAAGTTGAAATAACAGTGCTCCTAGTCTGAGAAGTCCTCCTTCTGACTGCACCCTCAAGTTATATACACATTTGTATGTCTTCTCATTGGCTATATATATATGTCAATCTTATTTCAGTCGACTAGAATCAAGTATTCATATATAGGAACTCTGATTGGTTACCCAGTAATCAATCAGAGAAGGTTACCACCACTTTTCTGATTGGTTAGCTTACATTTTTTTTTTCCGGATTGGCTATTTCTATATTGAATTAAACCCTTTTTTGATTAGCTGGCATTTCAAGATAGGTCTCAAGTTGCACTTACAGGCTTCTAATTTAATGTGGCTGATAGAGCCATATATATACTCTTATATCGTATTTCACATAGAAACCTACGGTCCTTTGTGAAAAAGGTCTTTAATGCAACAAAGACAGCTCTGTATATGAGAGTACCCTTTATAACAAAATCAAAAGTTTTTATTCATAGTAAATATAAAGAGGATTTTCCAGGAATAATATGTTCCCATAACACTGGTTATGTAGTAATGTTATTAAATAGTGCATATTTTTATTTAAAAATGTGTTTTCTTTATTCAACAGCCACAGTGATTAAAACATTTAAAGCAATGTTAAAAATCACATAAACATGATAAAACCTTTGAAGTATAATCATATACCATGTGGAAATAAAAGTAAAAGGAGTAAATTACATCCAACGTGGCTAAACAATGATTTAAAGATCAAGATACAGAGTAAAAAACAGGCATTTAAATTATACAAACAAGAAGGGACAGAGACTTCTTTACATGAGTACAAGGAAACTGACAATGCTTGCAAAACAGCTGTTAGACTGTCTAAAACAGAAAATGAAAAATTAGTGGATGTAGTCTTTTTAGATTTTGCACAGGCTTTTGATACAGTGCCACATGGGAGACTATTGTTCAAACTAAAGGATACAGGAATTGCAGTAAAAATATGCACATGGATTGAGAGCTGGTTAAAAGACAGGAAGCAAAAGGTTGTTGTAAATGGAACATACTCAGATTGGACTAATGTGGTATGTAGGGTTCCTTAGGGTTCAGTATTAGATCCTCTCCTTTTTAATATATTTATTAACAATTTAGAAGTAGGACAAGAAATTATTGTCTCCATATTTGCTGATGACACTAAGTTGTGCAAAGTAATTAAATCAGAAAATGATTTACTTTCCCTCCAAAGGGATTTGCATAAATCAGAAAATGGGGAATTAAATGGCAGTTGAGATTGAATAAGAATTAATGTTAGGTTATGCATCTGGGAAGAAAAAATAGCCATGCAATTTATAAACTTAATGAAGCATATATAGGGGTATCAGATATTGAAAGGGATTTGGGAGTGCTTGTGGACAACCACCTACGTAACAGTTCTCAATGCCAAGCAGCATCTGCAAAGGCAAATAAAATATTAGCATGTGTTAAGAAGGCTATAGAAGGCAGGGAAGCAAATATAATTCTCCCACTATAGAAATCCCTAGTACATCCACATTTGGAATATGGAGTACAGTTTTGGGCACCCCTTCATACAAAGGACATTTTAGAACTGGAAAAAGCACAGAGAAGGGCTATAAAACTAATAAGGGGAATGGAGGGGCTCTTATGAAGAAAGACTAACCAAATTAAACTTATTTTCTCTAGAAAAAAGGTGTCTAAGAGGGGATATGATTACCCTATATCAATACATCCAGGGTCAGTATAAAGATTTGTCAAGTGAGCTTTTTGCGCCAAGAGGTTTTCAACTGACAAGAAGATATCATTTAAGGTTAGAAGTAAAAAGATTCCACCTTAAAGAAAGAAAAGGGTTCTTTACAGCAAGGGTGCTTAATCTGTGGAATTTTCTACCAAAGGTGGTGGTGAAAGCGGCTTCAATAGATAACTTTAAAAGGGGACTGGATATATTTCTTTATTAAAAAGTGCATTGAATGTTATCCTGGATAATAAGAGAGGTAGTATTGATCCAGGTAGGAATCCGACCACTAGTATCTGGGGTTAGGAAGAAATATTTTTTTTTTCCTTTTGAGACAAAAATTTTTTTTTTTCTGTTTGCCTTCCTCTGGATTAATTAATCCACATATTGCAGATGAGAGGAGATCTTAAAAGGTTGAATTTCATGGGCTAAAAGTATTTTTTTCATCCTTAGTTACTATGCAACTATGTAACTAGAGTCATTGAGCTCACTCCTGTCTATCAGCAGCTTTAGCATGTGCAGTTTAACTGCAAGGTTGTATTTTGTTGCTAGTACTAGAGAGAGAATACAAGACTAACATAACAAATCGGGTTACAAAGCACTAGATTACAATGGGCACTGTTGCCGCAGTGTTCGGAAGACACTTTAGTGTATCTGTTATGTTGGTTTGTTTAAAACTGCATATAGAAACAAGTGTAAGAGTATGTTATGTGCTCCTTATATATTTTACATCATAAGTTAAAGATATTAAGCTGCAATTGTGAAGACTAAGATTTAGTCAATATTTTTAAGAACTCTGTTCTTAATCCTGCTTTTGTAAATATGAAGAATACAAGATTGTTGTAAGGCGAGTTGCCCCTAAGCTTCTAGGAGCACTTTATCAGCAGGGAAAAGATAGCTTTGGGGTACAATTAGTATACTGTAGCACTTGGAGGTACCCATTTAAGGATCTTAGAATTTTCTTTCACTTTACTGGTCTTTAAATGTACACTGCTCTCTTATTTAATATATGTACTGTTGGCTATACTTCTAGAGGATGAGATTTTTGTTTCTGGCACTTTTGCCATCCAAGGGCCTCATTCTAATCCTAAGTTTTTGAAATAAGTAGCCGCAAGGGGAGGCTGCAAGCTATTTAGCTATTCTATTTGTGGCCTCCGGCGGCTTACAGCCGTTAAGCTGTGATACCTTGCGATTTGCTTGATCGCCGGTTACTTCCACCAAAGCCTTTGAACTTACGCGGCCGCAAGAGTTGCTGCTGCAAGCAAGCCCAAATCGCTATTCAAATGCTACACTCACTCTTCCATCAAGGCCGAACATCGCTAAAAGCGAGCCGCAGCTTACTTGCACTAATGAGATCCCCCAACGCTCTTACTTACAAACGGTAGCACCAATTAAGCAATATATAAAAGCCATCCTGTACTTTATGAGAAGTGAAAGTGATTTTAGATCTTAGAATTAATAGCACAACAATGGGAAAAATGGAAGAGTTAGAATTATTAGCAATTAATGAAAAATGGGATTTAATAGGCATTACTGAAATGTGGTGGGATGAATCTCATGACTGGACTGTTAATCTGGATGGTTATAACCTATTTAGGAAAGATCGAGGCAATGGTAAAAGAGGAGGAGGGATTTGTCTGTATTTTAAGCCTGAATTTAAGCCTATAGTCATAGAAGATATATATGGCGGAACGAGTGATACAGTTGAATGTTTGTGGGTAGATTTAAATAGTGGAGCAGAAAATTCCGAAAGAATATTAGTAGAAGTATGCTATAAACTCTTTAAAGAAGCGTATCACCTCCCACCCTAACACACTTAACACCTCTCTCTCCCTCTTTTACCACTCATTATACCTTAGATTGTAAGTCTACGAGTTTCTATCCTAAGTACTTTGGGAATTCACCATGAACATTGTATACCTAGCTCAAAGACAAGGCTCTCCTTCCTTTGCTAAATGTTAATCTGTATTTATCTTTGTCTGAACCTTATTTATGTACAGCGCTACAGAATATGTTGGCGTGTAATTGACTATAATAATTATAATAATAAAAAAACGTCAAATATACCTGAAAGTGAGGAAATACAATTATTGTTACAGATTGGAAATGCAGCTAAGCATGGGCAAGTTCTAATAATGGGAGATTTTAATTATCCTGAAATAAACTGGATACTTGAGGCCAGCACTTGAGTACACTAAGGGATTATTATCTGGCCCAGGTTATAGAAGAGCCTAGTAGAAACAAAGCTATTTTAAATTTAGTCATCACAAACAATATTGATAAAGTATAAAATTTGAGATTTAATTAAAAAAACTAAATTTTAAGGGGCCAACAAAAACTCTTAATTTTAAAAGGGCAGTTTTTAACAGTCTAAGGGCAGCAATACAAAGTATAGACTGGGACAGAGAACTGATAGGTAAAAATACTGAACATAAATGGACAACATTTAAATCCTTACTAAATATGCATACTTATCACCATATATCAAGTGGAAATACAAGTAAAAGGAGTAAATCACATCTAATGTGGCTTAACAATGATTTAAAGATCAAGAAACGGAGTAAAAAACAGGCATATAAATTATACAAACAAGAGGGGACAGAGACTGCTTTACAGGAGTACAAGGAATTTAACAAGGCTTGCAAAAGTGCTTTTAGACTGGCTAAAATAGAAAATAAAAAAAATATTGCAAAAGACAGTAAGAAGAAAATATTTTTTATGTATATTAATGGGAAGAAGGCGAGGAAGGAAGCTATAGGAACATTACAATGTGACACAGGCCATCTGGAAATTAGTGACCAGGAAAAGGTAGATGAGCTAAATAGGTTCTTTTCTTCGGTATACACAAGGGAGGTACCAGTGGTTGGGACACTGCAATATAATGTAGCTACACTACCTTTGCCAAATAATTGGTTAACACAGGAAGTAATCCAAAAGAGGTTGGAAAAAAAAATGTTAATAAAGCACCGGGTCCTGATGGAATACATCCAAGGGTACTGAAGGAACTGGGTTCTATAATAGCCAAACCATTACATTTATTTTTTTAAGATTCACTCAACACAGGGTCTCTACCAGTTGACTGGAGAAAAGCCGATGTGATACCTATATTTAAAAAGGGAGCAATAGTAAATACAGAGAATTACAGACCAGTGAGCCTCACTTCTGTAGTGGGGAGGCTTTTAGAAGGATTAATAAGGGATAATATACAAGAATATGTCTATTTGAACAGGATTATAAGTAGGAGTCAACATGGATTTATGAGGGATAGGTCATTTCAAACAAATCTAATTAGTTTCTATGAGGAGGTTAGTAGGAACCTGGATCAAGGCAACTCAGTGGATGTAGTCGTTTTGGATTTTGCAAAGGCTTTTGATAAAGTGCCACATGGGAGACTATTGTGCAAACTAAGAGATACAGGACTTGCAGTAAATATCTGCTCATGGATTGAGAGCTGGCTAAAAGACAGGAAGCAAAGGGTTGTTGTAAATGGAACATATTCCGATTGGACTAATGTGGTAAGTGGGGTTCCTCAGGGTTCAGTATTAGGTCCTCTCCTTTTTAACATATTTATTAATGACTTAGAGGTGTCACTGGAAAGTAGTGTCTCCATTTTGCTGATGACCAGAAGTTGTGCACCATTATAGAATCAAATAATAATTTAAAAATAAAAATAAAATTAAAAATTAATAATTAAATAATTGATTAATACTTAATTAACAACTAATTAATCAATAACTAACCCACATATTGCAGATCAGAGGAGATCTTAAAAGGTTGAACTTGATGGACTGAAAGTCTTTTTTCAACCTTAATAACTATGTAACTATGTAACCAGTTGGAATATTTATTCTTCAGGATTGATAGCATTGTGGCTGAATCACATATTTCTGCGTTAATGAATTATATAGCCTTTGTCTCCTGCATTACTTGATGTGTTACCTGTACGCTGGTGCTATATTAGCATATATTAAAATTGCTGCCTGATTCCATAATGGTGGTTCAGTATTTTTAATTATTTGTATTTAAGACTGTAGACTTAAGCACCCCTATGATTTAAGCATTTAGTGCTATACTTAGTACCACTTGGATACTTGCATTTAATGTGTCAGTATGCCAGTTTAATATCTGGATCTATTGGGTCCAGGCTGTACTGCTAGACAATATATATATAACTGTTGATATTGGTCCTATGTAGATGGGAAAGATACATTCAAGTTTAGGAGTATATATATATTTGTTTTAATTAGCGGCGTTTGTTTCCGAGTTGAATGATCCCTATTTATTAAAGTTGCTAACTTTACAGTGCTGTGTTGAATGTATATTTGCATTTACATTTCTCTGAGATTGCTGCCTTGAAAACGCGAGTTACGGGCTTGTGGCTGTGATCCTGTTCAAGCACGGAAGTGCCTACGGTCATTTGCATGGTTCGCGATCGCTTGTAATAAGGACCTCCTTGTGGAGCCGCACATGTGAATACCAGTGTAGATGTAGCGCTTTGCAGGGCCGTAAGCCAACCGCAAGGAATCACAGACTTGTAGCCGTTTTACGGCCCAGATTAGAATGAGGCCCCAAGTTTCTTTAAGACTATGAATTTTAGAACAAACAGTTCAGTGGTGATGTTTGCTTGGTTAATTGGTGAGTGAAAATAATATATAAATATATTTTTATAGCTTGTATTGTGAATAGTATGTTTGTAGTTAGGGAGAAATTGTGAAGGAGATAGTCTTTACAGTAAAAAAAATCCAAGAGGAAAAAACACAGCAATCAACACACCACTATTGACAAACACAGTGTATAAGCAAAATATAACTTTCACCCTCCAGTCCCGGCTATGCAATAAATAGAAAACAAGTACAATTATTCACTTCATCTAGCCTTAAATGATAACTCAACTACAACCAATCAATCAAAATGACTAAAATTACTCAGTTGGTCACACAAAAATATATTTATTGAGCATGCTCTATGCATTATAATTTTATGGTTTTATTTCTTAAAAATGACTGAACAAACCAAACATTTTAGACTAAAGCATGCATACTCTTACAATTACTCTCTAAATGCTGAATATCAATCATATCTGTTCAACAATGTTTCCTGTTGGAAAATACCATTTTATCACCCCATATTTTAACAAAAGAAAACTAAAATTTGTCTGCAAAGAATTTTAAATTCACACCCCAATCCTTCCTAAGTTATTGTACTATAATGTTTTAATATTAAGGAAGAATATGAAGTCCTGAAAAGTTGCTAAGGGGCCTCAAACTATTTTAAACCAGGGCACTCCATTAATTAGCTCTGCAAAAAAAAAACATGTGTCAGTCTTTCAATGCAACTATGCAGACAAAGAGGACAATGCTTTATTCTGATTAAAGTATACATATATTTTTGCCATGTAAATATAGTACAAGTCATCTTTAATTTTGTGTTAGTTAAATGTATACACCAGATACCACTCTGATTTATGTTATACTGGAAAGTAAGGAATGAAAATGGTTTGATCTCTCGGTTTCTGCTATAATATAGATTACATAGGGTAGGGTGTATGTGATGACTGACTTGTATAGTCCAAGGCCATAGTGGCACAGCCCGCTAAACTCTTATACTCTTTTTGTGCCTTAGCCCATGTGATTGCCAACTCCAGGAGCTTAACTACCAGGACCATAACATGGTGGTGAGGATGTGAGAATGTTATCTAACAAGAACAGGGAAGATTAGCTTGTCAGTCAGCCTGGCTCCTGTCCTGTAGGGGGTGATTACTAAGGATGACATCACTTGAGTGAAAGGTCCTCTATATGGCTTAGGTAAAGAGCCCTGGTGATTGGACCAGGCTATGTTTACGCAAGGATGGGGCTTATCTTGATTTTTGTTATACATACATATATTGTACTATTCCCATTAAACTTGTGCTCTATTTAAATATACATACATTTAGGGTATATGTCATTATAGAGAAAATGCTTTTATTTATTTTGTATCCTGAGACTCTGCTGGTCCTAAAGCAAGGGACAAAGTTTCAGTTGACATTGGCAGGGCTTATCCTGCAACCCTGGCTGCCTGATCTCCATGGCTGGTGGAGGTTTTCCTGAATTGGCATGCTGGGCACTGAGATAACCCACATTATCACAATCCAGGGGTGTTCCTGTAGCAGAAGGAAGGAGGTTTATAGGTGAATGTGGTCCCCTCCCTCTGGGTGTTAAGTCATTTGCATTTCCAGATAAACTGCATTTTAATGTTGCAATTATGAAAGTAAGCACTTCACCATTATTATATTGGCACAGTTTACTTGAAGTTAACAGCAGAAAAATGTTTCATAATTTCTTTGAAAGATATCAGAAGAAACATAGTTTAGAAAAAGGTTTAATCCTGGATCAGGAATCACAGTACTTTATGAATCATGCCCAAACTGCATATATACATAAATACTGCATTTTATGTAAAAACCTGTTAATGACAATAACATTCAATTGTTTTTCTCAAATAGAAAATATTTTTTTGAATTGTATAGAGTAAAAAAATAGAGCCCTGTGATTAGTTAAAGGCTAATCAATCAAATGTCCATGTATTCTGATTGGTTGAAATCTTCCCAAATCAGAAAAGGGGCGGTAGTTAGGATTAATTGACACAATTACATAATTATAAGAATAAGAATGATATAATGCTAAAATGATGTGATATTACGTACAATGGATGCCGTCTTTAGAATATTTTTTCCCAGCAAAATATTTTCCCCATACATATATATATATATATATATAGTAAAATGATATTATAATTATTATTATTATTATTATTATTATATGTCAGAGAGAATAAATAGTTTCCCTATATATATATATATATATATATATATATATATATCACATATATAGTTGTCAGCATGCGGGTTGTTGCTGGCAGGAGCCGCATTTGTGGAGGTGGAGGCTTCCATGTCAGCTGCAATGAGCCGCAGGCACATTGCAGGCCGCAAATGCGGACCCTCGCAAAGCAAGGGGCCGCATTTGCGGAGGTGGAGGCTCTACAATGCCTCACAACCGGTTACAAATGACCACACAAGCGGCACTTGGAAAAAAAAAACATAAACACACAATGACTAAGTACGGACTTACACAAAAATATACGAGCCGTGGGACTTAGAAAAAAATAAATAGCGGACTTACACAAAACAGTTACGACCCTCGGGGAAAATCCATTATGGACTCGCAAAAATACAACCTAAACAGACAACCCGCGCACAGGGCCAAACATTAACAAAACACAAAAATACAGACAAAAATAGAATAAAAAACTTACCCACACCAAGGGGGGACACCCAGGACTTCTGCAACACAGCTTAAAACCTCCAATTCTGTCAAATTTACAAAGTTTAGCCACTCTAAAATATCCTAAGCGACCGAAAAAAATGGCAGCCAGAAAAAAACAAAACGAGGCTTCACGACCCCTAAAGCCGCTATATTCCACAAAGCAAATACGGCTTTTACAAAAACCTGTACGACCTACAACACACACCATTAGCAAGGACGCTTCATCATACAAACCCACCTACCACATACACATTTGCCGCCATTTTACAACACTAACTTACAGAATTCCCCTCGCGCACGCAGCCTATTTACACTACACACTGCACACATTGCTGACACTTAAACCTCAGCTCCACAACACTGCAAATCTACATTATATGCTGCAGGAACATCAAAACAGATTGTTAGCTCTTCAGCACAATGCTTCCTGCATGTGTTAGTTACAAATAGGTAAAGTATATTAATTTATTAATTTACTATTATTTAGCATCACACTATTAGCATCACAAAATACATATACACAAAAAAAAAACACACAAACTACACCGGGGGACAGCCTTGCAATAAACGCAAAAAGCAGATTAGCACCGACCTTACAATGACAGCAAAAGCGCCACTGCAAAAAAAAAATACAACAACCAAGAGGCGCTTATTGAAAGCCACGCGATGAGTGCCAAGACGCTCAGCACGAGCCTCGCAATCAGCGCCGAGATCTCAGACCACCACAAAAAATAATGTCTGTGCCAAACACCATTCCTTGACTTACAATTCTATTGCTAGTATATATATATATATATACTGTATATATATATATATATATATATATATATATATATATATATATATATACATATTTGCATTTGCAGATTTGTGCAAACATTTGCATGTCCCAGCTCAGCTTCCCAGAATGCAGTGTAATAACTGTTTTTCTCAGAATTCTGAGCTAGAAGCAGGTTTTTTAACTTACTTTAGACATTCAAATGTGAACACAGATGTACTATTTATTTACTGTACTACTGTACGATGGAGGGCTTCTATCGCTCCTTTGCCCACCATATATTAAATTATTGTTGTGGTGAACTATATATATATATTTTTATGTTTTTTTAAATATGATATTATTATTATTACATGTCAGAGAGAATGAATGTCAATTTTATTTTATAAATCTTACAGTTTTACTTTGAACTCCATAACAATAATATAAGAGGTAAAGAGAAAATAATTATGAAAAAGATGGATGTGATATGTCTTTACAACACATATAATGCACAAATATAAATTCAGTCAAACAAATGACTTAAAGCCTATAAGCAGAAAATCAGCACTCCTTAAATTTATCATTTATACCTCGCAGGCAAATCTTGCATTCTGAAGGTAATGAGATGTAGAGAGCTAACAGCTCAATACCTCAGCACAGAATGCTAATTTTTTTACAGTTTTTGAGATTTTCAAGAGAATAAATAAGTACCTGGCTATATTTTCATTTAGGCTTGTTACATATCTTTGCACAAGTCTCATTCTATGTTATGATTTTTAAGGGGTAGGTTGTAAACATTGTAAAATGTTATTAACACAGATAATGAGTATTGCATAGGTTACAAACTTTACTGTATCAGTTAAGTTATGGAAATCAATTTTTCCACGTATTGGAAGTACCTGAAATACCAAACATGTTTTTAGAAAAAAATCCTGAAATTGTATTTGGGGTTTAAAGTACATGCTTAACTTTTGTGTAAATTTTTTTAATTAATTTAAAAATCTCTGTAAGGTTTATAAATCTGCTATATATTCAATAAAAAATGCATAATTGCAAACACAGCCAGAGACGTATGTGCTCGAAAAATAACGATACCAAGGATGCGCAATAACCGCGCAATGAGTAGAAAAGACACTAACGAGTACATTTTACGAAACGCAATTACACATTTACGCATTAACACAGATTTCCCGCCTTTGTCTCGCGGCACCTCGGATTTCCCGCCTTAAACAACGCATTTGTCTTGCGGAAAAGCTGATTTCCCGCCTAAAACAATGCATTTGTCTCGCGCACAAATTGATTCATTAATTATTAATGTACATTATTTTAATTATTAAGTTGGTATATATCGTGCTTACCTGTGTGAAAGAATTGTAAATAACATTCATAATGTACTTTAATTAATTAATTAATCTTTATTAAAAAAAAAATGTATACTTATGTTTACATCTTGACGTTACATTTAGTCACACATTACTTTAATATTAATGAAAATTAATTCATTCTTATTTCTTTAGTAATGTACAGTATTTTAATAATTCAGTTGTAACATACTCAGTATAAAATATCCCCCCCCCCAAAAAAAGGGAATAGACTCATGCTTACATCTTGACGTTACATTTAGTCAGACATTAATTTAACATTAATGCACATTAATTGAGTCTTATTTAAAGACTAATAGGAATATTGATTGTATGTTTTAAAGATATGCTAACATATATGTGTTCAGGCTGATTGATTGATATATTCATTTCATGTTTTTCATCTATGCAAAAATATCTCTGTTCAGCCTGATTGATTGATACGGATGAAGCAACATATTATACATTTATTTTACAATTTTCTATAATTGCAGTGGAGCGGTAGCTGAATGAACAGAGACAGTGACGTTTGGACCCATTGAACATCATAAGGATAATCTTTACAGGTACAGAATTTAATTATATTACTACAGCAAGATATTAAGGAATATGCTTTTATGTTTTTAAACCAATCCAAATATATGTCTGTTGCTGCTCATTTAATGATATGGATGAAGCGAAATATTAAAAAGATTCTCAATTTTATTTAACAGTTTCTTCGGTTCTGCAAGTGAATCAACACACAGCGTGACGTTTGCAGCCTTTGAACAACATCAAGATCATCTTCACAGGTATAACATTTAATTTTGTAGTGATGCATCAAAAAAGGCTATATTATATTTTGTGAAAATGGAGAGTACTTATTGAGTCATTAACGTATAATATTTAGTCATAAGTTTACAACAATTTTTAACATGCACTTATGTAAAGTTGAAAAGACAATACTAATTAATAATAATATTTAAAAAAAATAAGAAGCTTAGAACACTTGCGAAAAAAAGTAATTGAATGTATGCAGTGAAGTCAATCAAGAATGAATGGAATTGAAGGATTAATAATAAATATATATATATGTGCAGCTATTTCCTATTTAATATATGTCAATAAAAAACTTTGAAAAATGGTTTCATTTATTTAATTGTAAAAAAGTACATTTTAAAATGCTTGATTAGTTTATTCATCAACTTTAATATAACAGTACAAAAAGTAAAAAAAAATATGTACACAAAACAAAGAACAAACAATAATTACATCTCTATTTACAATTACAGATTAAAATGGCCGATAATGGAGAAGACAAAATTGAACGCAAAAGAAGATTGGCAAGGGAAAGGAAGCAAAGGTGGAGAGATGCTCAGACACTGGAAACTTCACAACGCTTGCGAGAAGAAGATCGACAGAGACTTTTAAATAAAAGAAAGATGAGTAAGAAAGCCGCAAGTGAGTGTGTTGGGGCTTCCAAGAAACGTAAAAGTAAACAAAAACATCTCTGAGAACCATTGTCCAATGATTCTATATTGCCTAATGACTTAAATGTAGTGACACATGACACCAATGTACATATAGAAAGTGGGTCTGATATCTATGTGGAAAAAATGCATGACAATGTGTTTTCCTACTGCAGTACAAGTAGACACTCATTATTGTGGATTACTTAATGTGGTTTGTCAGTTTTGTGGGGCCTATCATTTTCTAAAGGAAAGACCTACTGACGGAAATTTAATTAGTTGCTGTCAGAAAGGAAAGGTAAAACTTCCACTAAGACACCCATTTCCATATTATTTAGAATGCATTATGAGCGATCCAACAATTCCAAATTATAATAATTTCAAACAAAACATAAGGTCTTATAACAGTGCAATTTCATTTGCTTCAATGGGTGCAACATTAGCAGAAAATGTACCAGGACATGGTCCTTACTGTTTTAGAGTTCAAGGTCAAATTTACCACCGAACTTCACATTTACACCCACAAGAAGGAGAGCAAAGGAAATTTGCACAGTTATATGTCTTAGATAGTGATGTCGCGAACATAAAATTTTCGGTTCGCGAACCACGAACGCGAACCGCTGCAATTGTTCGCGAATTGGCGAACCCGGCGAACCGCCATAGACTTCAATGGGCAGGCGAATTTTAAAACCCACAGGGACACATTCTGGCCACAATAGTGATGAGAAAGTTGTTTCAACGGGACTAACACCTGGACTGTGGCATGCCGAAAGGGGATCCATGGCAAAACTCCCACAGAAAATTATATAGTTGATGAAGAGTCTGGTTTTAAGCCATAAAGGGTATAAATTACCAAACATTACTAAATTGTTTGGAATAACGTGCTTTAAAATATCAGGTATGATGTTGTATCGATCAGGTAGTGTAAGGGTTAGGCCCGCTTTACAGTGACAGACCAAACTCCCCGTTTAACGCACCGCAAACAACCGCAAACAGTCCATTTGTACAACCGCAAACTCCCCATTTGCACAAGGTTGGATACCAAGCTAGCCATGTCCCGTTCCTTGTCCTCACTGATGTCATTGAAGGTCTCTTCCTCCACCCAGCCACGTACAACACCAAGGGTCCCCGAAAGGTGACAACTAGCCCCCTGGGACGCCTGCTGTGTTTGGTCTTCCACCTCCTCAAAGCCACCTTAATCCTCTGACTCCTCTTCTTCAGACTCCTCTCACTGCGTTGCCTCTCTCTGCATTATTATAAGGTGTGTTAAGTAGTACTACTCTTATCAGTTTAATACCTGTTACAGCACATATCAGGGGGCGTGTATAAGGCCTGGATTTTTAGAACCAGGAGATGGAAAAAGATGCTTTGTTGGTCGTATCACTTCAATTTTGGGGCACGGCACGTGCAATCAAAGGTGCCACCAGATAGGAGTGTTTGTAAGTACTACTCTTATCAGTGTAAATACCTGTTACAGCACCTATCAAGGGGCGTGTATAAGGCCTGGATTTTTAGAACCAGGAGATGGAAAAAGATGCTTTGTTGGTCGTATCACTTCAATTTTGGGGCACGGCACGTGCAATCAAAGGTGCCACCAGATAGGAGTGTTTGTAAGTACTACTCTTATCAGTGTAAATACCTGTTACAGCACCTATCAGGGGGCGTGTATAAGGCCTGGATTTTTAGAACCAGGAGATGGAAAAAGATGCTTTGTTGGTCGTATCACTTCAATTTTGGGGCATGGCACGTGCAATCAAAGGTGTCACCAGATAGGAGTGGCGTGTTTGTAAGTACTACTCTTATCAGTTTAATACTTGTTACGTCACCTATCAGGGGGCGTGTATAAGGCCTGGATTTTTAGAACCGGGAGATGGAAAAAGATGCTTTGTTGGTCGTATCACTTCAATATTGGGGCACTTTGAGACATTAGCTTCTTACGCTCAAACATGTCCTTTACAGGCACCTGACTATGGGCAGATGAGCACGAACTGCTCAAGGCGAGAGATGCAGTGGCGGATGGTTGAGAGTGGGCAAGGAGGACAGCAGTGGTTGATGTGGCTGATGATGCTGGACCAGGAGGAGGATGGTGGCTTTGAATTTGTGTGCTGCTTGTACTCATGTGTTGGTCTGGAGTCACCCAAACATTAGGTCTCAACCTGTAGAGGATAAGGGAACCAGGCTACTCTAGACCTCATTCATTATTACCGGTTTTGACAGATTGGTACTATGCGTCCAAGCTACTGTGACAACAGATATGAGTGGCACTGTGCACTTGCAGAAGTTGGCAGAGTAGACGCTGTAGGTCTGACACACACGCTTGCAGACAACTAACTGCTATGCAATCTATTACAGTAGAAAAAATGTTTTTTGTTTTAAATGTACACTACTGTTACACCAGATATGAGTGGTGTGTTAAGTAGTACTACTCCTATCAGTTTAATCCCTGTTATGTGCCTTTTTTGGGGGTTTGGTTGTTGAAGGCACAGTGCAGCACCAGAGGCCAGAAAAATTAGGCATGTACACATGCCTGAAAAATTAGATATTGTTGATCTTGCAGCGAGCAGAGAAGAAGGTAGGCTTGATTCAACACCCCAGCCCCGCATACCCACACTCAGAGATTGAGGTGGGGACCTGAGAAGGCCATGGGCCGGAGATATAAAGGGGGGCCATCCCAAATAAGCACACAAGCGGGGACAAAGGTAGTGAAGGGGACATAGAGGCCCATGGACTGACGGTCGCCATCTTGGCAGGAAAAGGGCCCAGCAATTAAGCCAAACTGACCCAGCACAGGCAGCTACTTGAGTCAAACGCTGTACAATTACACCTTAATAAAGCTGAAACATGCAGCAGCAGGGATTCTAAACGGCCACACGGGGACAAGGAGGCTAACAGCCCCCACAGTCTCTGCACCACTCTTTTTAACAGATAACCCAAGGGGCTAATCAGGGACCTTGCCCACATAAAAAAACAGAATTTTATTGGAGGAATTATTAGTGTCTTTACCCCCCAAGATAGGACATAATATACGGTATCTTTAGACTACCTGATGGCCAAACCTCCTTTAGCCCCAATGCTATCCAAGAAACATTTCAAAACTTTATCTGACTGGTGGTCTATAGAGTGACATTAGTACTGACCTTTATATGACTGGGGGTCTATAGAGAGACATTAGTACTGACCTTTATCTGTCTGGGGGTCTATAGTTGACATTAGTACTGACCTTTATCTGTCTGGGGTCTATAGAGTGACATTAGTACTGACCTTTATCTGACTGGGGGTCTATAGATGGACATTAGTACTGACCTTTATCTGTTTGGGGGTCTATAGAGGGACATTAGTACTGACCTTTATCTGTCTGGGGGTCTATAGGTGACATTAGTACTGTCCTTTATCTGACTGGGGACTATAGAGGAACATTAGTACTGACCTTTATCTGTCTGGGGGTCTATAGGTGACATTAGTCCTGACCTCCTGCTGCAGTATTATTACTCCCAGTACTCCCAGGCTTGCTACTATTAGATATAATAACCTCAGTTTCGTTTCCTTATCTGTTGGTAACATCAAAATATGATTATTAAATATTTCATATTTGTTTGTTTTTTCTCCCAAAGTGAACCCCTTTGTGTGTGTCCCACAGACGTGGCGTTTCCGCTCTGCGTATGTTGGATTTGCACCGCTCAAAAAGTATGAAAAGAGATCCCCCCCCCTTGAAGCCCATTAATGACATCATCAGTAAATTGTATGTAACAGATTCCAGTGTTTAGGGTTTATGGCCCAATACTGCGATCATATCATTTATGACAAAAATCCGTATTTGTCGTATTATTCAGACGCGCGTGCATCTGACACTTTGTGTTACATTTCCTGATACTTTTATTATCTTGATCTTTATATATTTACTAGCGACTTGCCCATCAAAAAATGGCGGCAATAAGATTGAAGGGAAGGTAATGGTGTTTGGACGAGACATTCATTTTGTTGGCGGTCGGAGATCCTTCGGCGCTCATTGCGAGGCTGTTGGTTGTATTTTTTTTCTGATAGGCGCTTTTGCTGTTATTCTTTGGTCGGCGGTGATGTGTTTTTTGCGCTTATTGCAAGGCTTTGTGTGCTATGAGCAGCGTTGGCGCTCGTTGTGAGGCGCGCAGTAAATGGCTTTTATGTTTAATGTGATAATGTTTTTTTTGTGTATATGTATTTTTGTATGCTAATGAAATAATTACTAAATGAATATACTTTACCTATTTGTAAGTAATATATGCAGGAAGCATTGTGCTGAAGAGCTGACAATCTGTTTTCATGTTCCTGCAGCATACAATGTAGGTTTTCAGTGCTGTGGAGCTGCTGTGTAAGTGTCAGCAATGTGCGCAGTGTGTAGTGTAAATAGGCTGCGTGCGCGAGTGGAAGCCATTAGGGTAGCTGGGTACTTCCGCATTGTGTAAGTTAGTGTAAAATGGCGGGGAATGTGTATGTGGTACGCGGGTGTGGATGATTTAGCGTCCTTGTTAATAGTGTATCTTTACCTCGTACGGCTTTTTAGGAAAATCCGTATGTGTTTCGCGTGTTTAGGGTCCTGTAGCCTCGTTTTCTTTTTTTCAACGGCCATTTTTTCTCTCACTTAGGTGATTTTCGGGTGTCTAAACTCATGAATTTGGACTTAAATGGAGGTGTAACTTCACTTGCAGAGGTCCTCGGTGCCCGCCTTGCTGTGGGTAAGCTTTTTCTGTGTTTGTTGTGTGTATTTATTGTGTTTTTAATGTTTTAAGTGCGCGCGGTTCGGGCGTTAAGGTCGTATTTTTGTGAGCTTGTAATGTTTTTTTTTCTAAGTCCCGTATTTTTGGATGGTAAGTCCGTAAATTTGATGGTGTAAGTCCCGCCTGCGGCTCATTGCAGCCGACGTGGGAGCCTTCGGCGCTCCTTGCCAGCAACTCTGGCCCTCGCTTCGCAAGCCTGCAGCGTTAGCAACAACCCGCCTGCTCACAACTATATATGTGATATCTACAACGTCTTCCCCAGTTGGCACTTGTAAATCGGCTAAGCGACAAAAAAAATGCCGTCCGGAAAAAATGAAAATGAGGCTACACGACCCCAAACCGCGCAAAACATCGCCAGCCATGTACGACTTTTACCTAGGAACAGACGAGGTACAAAATACACTATTAGAAATAATGGAAACTGCTGGCGAGCCGCGTAACACATATACAATCACCGCCATTTTACAACACTAACTTGCAACTAATAACATTACAGATCTAAAATGGCACGTTACACGACTATACAAGCGGTTTCCCCTCGTGCACTGCGCACATTGCTGACACTTACACCTCAGGTCACCAACAGTCCAAATGTACACTGTAAGCTGCAGGAAAATCAAAACTGATTGTTAGCTCTTCAGGATATTGATCACTGGATATATTAATTACAAATAGGTAAAGTATTTTAGTAATTAATTAATTCATTATTATTAAAAAATATATATATATAAAAAATACGCTTAATAGCATATTTTACACTGCCGTTACTTTACATACATTAACGCTTCTCACTTCCTAATACATTTGTTCATTCACAATAGTTATTATCGTGTATTCATTTAATAATTATTAATTAGTAATGGAAAATAAAAATGTAGACTTTACACTACACTAAAATGTTTTATTTTTTACTCTGCAATTATATATCTGGATTAATGCTCATTGGCTGCCAGCGATAGCACTCTCAAAGCAGTTACAAATCTAAATCACTTTATTATGCTCTGAGACCTGAATAAATTTTTTCTCTGTCCCAGTCTATACTTTGTATTGCTGTCCTTAGACCGTTAAAATCTGCCCTTTTAAAATTAAGAGTTTTTGTTGGCCCCTTAAAATGTTTTTTTTTTATTTAATCTCAAATAAGACTGTGTTGTGATCATTGTTTCCCAAAGATTCCCCTATTCCAACATTTGATACTATATCAATATTATTTGTGATGACTAAATCCAAGATGGCCCCATTTCTAGTAGGTTCTTGTATAACCTGGGCCAGATAATGATCCCTGAGTGTACTCAAGAACCTGCTTCCCTTAGATGATCTGCTGGTCTCATTTATCCGGTTTATTTCAGGGTAATTAAAATCTCCCATTATTAGAACTTTTAATTAAACTTTTATATATTAGAACTTTTAATTAAACCTAAAAGGCACCCAATGTCTATAGAGAAGTTGCAAAGTGGGCCCTAAATGTTTCTGCACCGGGTCCCACCAATCACTGTCGACTCAGGGTCTGCGCAGCGCTGTCTGACCAGGGTCTAGTACAGTAATATAATAATATAACATAGCAATAATTGCTGCTGTTTACGTGACCCTATGGCCCTCAGCACACCAAGCACATCTGTCAAAGGGAGGAGGAATAAAAACACAACAGTATTCAGTAACTCTGGAGGTCCCAGTACTTGAAGAACGAAAAGTACAAATATAAATAAATATAAACACAATGAGTTGGGAAAAGTTGGGCATTTGAAGCCGAAATCACATTAACGAGTCCCCAGTTCTCCTAACGAGTTTATCTCATGTGCTTAATTATCTCAAAATTGGGGTCGATAACCCATGAGATGTAAGATCTCTCCATAATAAGACCTTAATGCTCTTGTGCTTTATTATTATTCTTATTATTATTACTATATAATGTGTAGATGTACCGGCTGGGCATGCTCTTGTGCATTATTATTATTATTATTACTATATAATGTGTAGATGTACCGGCTGGGCATGCTCTTGTGCATTATTATTATTATTATTATTATTATTATTATTATTATTACTATATAATGTGTAGATGTACCGGCTGGGCATGCTCTTGTGCATTATTATTATTATTATTAGTATATAATGTGTAGATGTACCGGCTGGGCATGCTCTTGTGCATTATTATTATTATTATTATTATTATTATTATTATTATTATTATTATTACTATATAATGTGTAGATGTACTGGCTGGGCATGCTCTTGTGCATTATTATTATTATTATTATTATTATTATTATTATTATTATTATTAGTAGTAGTAGTAGTAGTAGTAGTAGTAGTAGTAGTAGTAGTAGTAGTAGTATTATACTAATAATAATAATAATAATAATAATAATAATAATGCACAAGAGCATGCACAGCCAGTACATCTACACATTATATAGTAATAATAATAATAATAATAATAATAATAATAATAATAATGCACAAAAGCATGTCCAGCCGGTACATCTACACATTATATAGTAACAATAATAATAATAATAATAATAATAATAATAATAATAATAATAATGCACAAGAGCATGCCCAGCCGGTACATCTACACATTATATAGTAATAATAATAATAATAATAATAATAATAATGCACAAGAGCATGCCCAGCCAGTACATCTACACATGATATAGTAATAATAATAATAATAATAATAATAATAATAATAATAATAATAATAATAATAATGCACAAGAGCATGCCCAGCCGGTACATCTACACATTAAATAGTAATAATAAGAAGAATAATGTAGAAGAGCATGCCCAGCCGGTACATCTACACATTATATAGTAATAATAATATTAATAATAATAATAATAATAATGCACAAGAGCATGCCCAGCCGGTACATCTACACATTATATACTAATAATAATAATAATAATAATGCACAAGAGCATGCCCAGCCGGTACATCTACACATTATATAGTAATAATAATAATAATAATAATGCACAAGAGCATGCCCAGCCAGTACATCTACACATGATATAGTAATAATAATAATAATAATAATAATAATAATAATAATAATGCACAAGAGCATGCCCAGCCGGTACATCTACACATTAAATAGTAATAATAAGAAGAATAATGTAGAAGAGCATGCCCAGCCGGTACATCTACACATTATATAGTAATAATAATATTAATAATAATAATAATAATGCACAAGAGCATGCCCAGCCGGTACATCTACACATTATATACTAATAATAATAATAATAATAATAATGCACAAGAGCATGCCCAGCTCGTACATCTACACATTATATAGTAATAATAATAATAATAATAATAATAATAATAATAATAATAATAATAATAATAATAATAATGCACAAGAACATGCCCAGCCGGTACATCTACACATTATATAGTAGTAATAATAATAATAATAATAATAATAATGCACAAGAGCATGCCCAGCTTGTACATCTACACATTATATAGTAGTAATAATAACAATAATAATAATAATAATGCACAAGAGCATGCCCAGCTGGTACATCTACACATTATATAGTAGTAATAATAATAATAATAATAATAATAATAATGCACAAGAGCATGACCAGCCGGTACATCTACACATTATATAATAATAATAATAATAATAGTAATAATTATAATGCACAAGAGCATGCCCAGCTGGTACATATACACATTATATAGTAGTAATAATAATAATAATAATAATAATAATAATAATAATAATAATAATAATAATAATAATAATGCACAAGAGCATGCCCAGCTGGTACATCTACACATTATATAGTAGTAGTAATAATAATAATAATAATAATAATAATAATAATAATAATAATGCACAAGAGTCCTTCAGCACTGCACTGGACACTGAATAAACTTGCCTAGCTATTGATTTCCCTATTCAATCAGTATCACCTACACTCTCCCTCCTCTCAGTAAGACTGCAAGTTAGTTATGATTCCAAAATGGCTGCTGTCCATGAGTTAGAAGGCTCTGGAAGGGAGTGTATGCTGCTGATTGGCTGGAATGTGTCTGCTGACTGTGACATGCAGGATCAAAGTTTGCTCAATGATAAAGTATTGGGGGCGGGTCGAATCTCGCATATGTTCGCTGTTCGCCGCGAACGCGAACATGCTATGTTCGCCGGGAACAATCCGCCGGCGAACTATTCGCGACATTTCTAGTCTTAGATAAAATGGAAGTTGTGGAACAAAGAATGACACTTCCAGAAAATAAACAGTGTTTGCGCATAGTCTTTGAACAGCTTGATAAAATTATGCAAAAAAACCCATTTAGTCAAGCATACAAACAATTAGCACAGCTTGAAAAAGAACAACAGGAACATGCTCAAAGACATCAATTGCCTACACCAAGAGTAAATATGGTGTTAAAGAGATTGTAACACTGATCAAAGAAGGTATAATTTACCTACAGTAAATGAGGTTGCCATGGTGTTTTAAAATGAAGATGGTGAACCACCTTTTCAGCGTGATATTAGAATATATCCACGCAATGAAGAACAACCATTTATCAACATAAATATATTAAGCTGTAATTTAGATCCAATGACATATCCCATTTTCTTTCCAAATGGGGAACCTGGATGGGAACCAAAATTACAATTGGAAAGTTATCCCAATACTAAACTTCGTCTTAGATCTAATATTTCCACTCTGGAATATAAAGTGGCACAAACTGCTATCCCTGATTGTTTTAATCCAATTTTACATGGAGGGAAACTCACTCAACAATGGATTATTGATTCATATCTACAAGTTGAAGCCAATAATCTAAATTTCATAAAATGTCAACAAAATAAATTAAGAGTAGAACAGTATTGTGGATTAATGGATTATGTGGCAGAATTAGCTTCCAACAGAGACATTCCAGCTGGAAGAGCAATTATTTTGCCATCCACTTTCCAAGGATCTTCTCGCAATATGCGAGAAAGGTATAATGATGCCATGGCTATTGTCACAAAATTTTTGAAAACCAGATTTATTTATTACATTCACATGTAATCCACAATGGCCAGAAATCAAGGAAAATTTGAATCTGGGACAAACTACTTCTGACCGACCAGATTTAGTGACAAGAGTATTCAAAATCAAACTCAATTTATTAATTCACGATATCACTAAAGCACACTTATTTGGACAATGTGTGGCTTTTGTTTACATCATTGAATTTAAAAAAAGAGGACTGTCACATGCTCACATGCATTTAATACTGCAGGAAAAAGAGAAGTTGAACACTGCAGAGAGAGTGGATTCAGTAATTTCCGCAGAATTGACAGACCAAGAAAAATATAACAAACTTTGGGAGATTACACATAGAATGATTCATGGCCCATGTGGAGAGATGAATCCTAATTCACCATGTATTGAAAATAAAAAATGTACTAAAGAATTTCCAAAACAATTTCAAATGCAAACTTATGCAAATTGAGATGGATATCGTTTGTATAAAAGAACACAAGGACAAGCTATTATCCGTGGCCAAAAGGTTGATAATAGATTTGTCTTTCCATACAATCCACATTTGCTCATCAAGTACAATGCACACATCAATGTGGAAGCTTGCACTTCGATTAAACCAATTAAGTATGTGTATCAATATATATACAAAGGATATGACGCAGCTACTGTTGTTGTGCAAGGTGCTGCAAATGAAAACGAAAATCCAATTTTACATGATGAACTATCAAATTATTTAGATGTTCCGTATGTGAGTGCTACTGAAGCAATGTGGCGCCTTTTGAAATTTGAGATGCATGATTGGTCACATGCTATCTATCGTTTAGCTGTACATTTGCCTCAAAGTCAGTTGGTTTGCTTTACTGCAGGAAATGAAAGAACTGCATTATATCAAAGTGAAGACAGAGATACCACACTTACTGCATGGTTTAAATTAAACTGCCAGGATACGCAGGCCAGACAATTTTTATACATAGAGATACCATATCACTATGTATTTGTAAATGGTCTATGGCGACAACAAAGAAGAGATGCACATAAAATCATACCACGCATTTATACCGTCATTCCAAGGGACATTGAACGTTTCAGCTTAAGATTACTTATGCTACATGTTCCCGGAGCACAGAGTTTTGAGCATTTACGTACAGTGAATGACATAGTTTATGATACATTCCTATTAGCTGCAAGACATCAAAATGTCATAGCTGATGATACAGAATGGGAGAGGTGTCTGGAAGAAGCAGCACTATGTCAAATGCCAAAGCAAATGATACAACAATTTGCATTCATTTGCATATTTTGCAATGTACCTGATGCTTTCACTTTGTGGGAAACATTTAAATTAAACATGTCAGAAGACTTCTTCAAACGTTACAGAGAACCAATAGCTCTGTTAAAAACTTTGATGGAAATACAATAAATATTGTTGGCTCATGGATTAAATTGTGCAAGTTTTAATTTACCAGATCTAGGACTTATAGATGACATCAATTTTGATGATTATGACACTGAGTTACAAAAACAAAAAACCTAAGAAAAACTGGCAACGTTAAATACTTTACAGTTAGAAGCATTTCATGCCATCACAAATGCTACAGATGATGAAATGGTCAAAGACCGGTATTTCTATCTAGATGGCCCAGGTGGATCAGGAAAAACTTATCTGTACAATTGTTTGATGAGTTATATTCGATCACAGGGTCAGATAGCTATGCCATTTGCAACAACTGGAATTGCTGCACTTTTGTTAGATGGTGGTAGAACTGTGCATAGTGGATTTAAGCTGCCAGTTCCCATATTGGAAACATCAGTGTCAGATATTCGACTGCATTCCTTACAAGCAAAAAAATTTAAACTAACTAAACTAATTATCATAGACGAGGTAACAATGATGTCATGTCATGCATTGCAATGTATTGACAGATTCTTAAAAGAAGTGATGGATAATAAGTGGCCATTTGGTGGAAAGGTGATGCTGTTAGGAGGAGATTTTAGGCAAACATTACCTGTTGTGCCACATGGAAACAGAACAGAGATCATTGAAACATGTATCAAGACTAGTGATGTCCCGAACAGTTCGCCAGAGAACTATTTGCGGCGATTTTCGCATGTACGCGTCCGCCGCGAACGGCGAACACGTGCGCTTTTCGTGTTGGCCCCCTTTACTTTATCATTGAGGCAACTTTGAACATCATTTATTTTATTTTAGAATGTTTTTTGTGTAATCTATGCCTGCCTTCCAGCGTGTGTGTGTGTGACAGGCTAACACCTAACAGCTTATATTGTGCTTATTTTCACTACTCATACCTGGTGGTGTCACATACATTAAAAACAACCATTTTTTTCCTGTAATCTAATTTCAGTTGCCTGCCTGTGTCAGGCTCACCGCTTATATTGTGCTCAGTGAAATAAAACAACACTTTTTTGACTGTAATAGATTGAATAGCAATTGCCTGCCTACAGGCGTGTGTGTGAAGCCTATTGCATCTACTCTGCCAACTTTTGCCAGTGCACAGTGACACTCATATATGGTGGCACCTTAGATTGCACACGCAGTGCCCCAAATTTGAAGTGGGAGGACCGACCTAGCATCTTTTTCCATCTCCCGCTTCCAAAAATCCATACCATATACACGTCCCCTGATAGTGGACGTAACAAGGATTAAACCGATAGGAATAGTACTACTTAACAGTACACAACTTATAATAACGCAGACAGAGGCAACGCATATAATCTTCCATGCTGTGCAGTGGAAGCCCCCAGACTCTGACCTGTGTATAATCTTCCATGCTGGGCAGTGGAAGCCCCCAGACTCTGACCTGTGTATAATCTTCCATGCTGGGCAGTGGAAGCCCCCAGACTCTGACCTGTGTATAATCTTTCATGCTGGGCAGTGGAATCCCCCAGACTCTGACCTGTGTATAATCTTCCATGCTGGGCAGTGGAAGCCCCCAGACTCTGACCTGTGTATAATCTTCCATGCTGGGCAGTGGAAGCCCCCAGACTCTGACCTGTGTATAATCTTCCATGCTGGGCAGTGGATGCCCCCAGACTCTGGGAGTCTGAAGAAGAGGAGTCAGAGGATGATGGTGGCTTTGAGGAGGTGGAAGACCAAACACAGCAGGCATCCCAGTGGGCTTGTTGTCACCTTTCGGGGACCCTTGGTGGCTGGGTGGAGGAAGAAACCTTCAATGACACCAGTGAGGACAAGGAACGGGACATGGCTAGCTTGGTATCCAACCTTGTGCAAATGGGGAGTTTGCGGTTGTGCAAAGGGACTGTTTACGGTTGTTTGCGGTGCATTAAAAAGGGAGATTGGTCTGTTACTGTGAAGCGGGTGTAACCCTTACACTACCTGATCGATACAACATCATACCTGATCTTTTAAAGCATGTTATTCCAAACAATTTAGGAATGTTAGGTGATTTATGCCCTTTATGGCTTAAAACCAGACTCTGCATCAACTATGTAGTTTTCCGTGGGAGTTTTGCCATGGATCTCCCTCCGGCATGCCACAGTCCAGGTGTTAGTCCCCTTGAAACAACTTTCCCATCACTATTGTGGCCAGAAAGAGTCCCTGTGGGTTTTGAAATTTGCCTGCCCATTGAAGTCTATGGCGGTTCGCCGATGTTTGCCCGTTCGCGAACCTTTGGTAATATTTGCGTTCGCTGTACGCGAACCCAAAATTTGATGTTCGTGACATCACTAATCGAGACCAGTAAACTGTGGCAAATATTTACACATCTCAAATTAGAATTAAATACGAGATCTGAAGGCCAAAATGAATTCAATGATTGGCTCATTAAAATCGGAGAAGGAAAACATCCAGAAATACAGCATTTACCAAATGATACCATTAAAATTCCATCAGAAATGGTTTGCAATGAATCACTCATATCAGCCATATTTCTAAACACTCTTAATAACGAGGATTACTCAAACATTGCAAACAAAGTGATATTAACATCAAAAAATATTGATGCCTTGAATGTAAATACCGAAATTTTAAAATACATCAATGCACCACAAAATCATTATTACAGTGCAGATTCGGTTCTGTCTGATGATAAAGACAGCTTTCCTTTCATTGCTGCTTCCTTCGCCATCACATCCACTTGTGCATTCCTCTGGGCATGCACATTATCTAACACTTTCTGATGTGCTTTCACTTTTATGATGGCCACCCTATGTGGTTGTTTCTCTCCTTCTTGCCAAATTCTGTTTAGCACATTTTGATATACCAATGCTTTCCCTGAAGCATCAGTGAATCCTCTCTGTTGCCATAATGGCATACACTCAGTCAAAGCTCTGGTCACATAAGCACTATCTGAGTAAATTACTACAGAACCAAAAGTAAAAGTCTCAATTGCCTCTCTTACAGTTCTGCTCTTTGTGCTGAAAAAGAATTTGGGCACATAATCAATATCTTCTCTTCTTTCTCAGGGACCCAAATTGCATATCCAGTATGGAAATGACCATTATCCCAATATCTAGACCCATCCACATAAACCTGTAGGTCTTGTGGATCCTCTGTAATTCTGAATATGGTCTGTACCATAGCTTGGTGTCTTTCCCCACAGTCATGTGGTTCTCCTTCATACTGAAGCAACTGTGGTAACAGATAATTTGCTCCATGAACTACTTTGATTTTCCTTGACTGTAAATCTACAAGCCATCTGGACACACGTTGTACTGACACTCCACTCATTGTTTTCTCTAACAACATTTTTAATGGAGTGTGTGGTGTTTGCAGTGTAAGATCAGAAAATCCCACTATATGTTCTGTAGCTAAAACTGCCCAATGAACTGCTAGTAGATTTCTAACACAATCATCATATCCCTTTTCAACTGCTGACAATGTACGGGAAAAATACCCAATTGGTCTCCACTGCCCTTGTCTTTCCTGTAACAGGACAGCAGATATGGACTGATTAGATGCATAAACTTGAATTCCGAACGGTAAACTTAAATCTGGACTCTGTAGAGCCGGTGCTATCATTAATGCAACTTTCAAATCAGTAAAAGCATTTTGTTGCTCATCTGCCCATAACAATGGTTCAGTCTCATTTTCACTTCCTTTTAGAAGATCATATAAAGGACGAGACTTCTCAGCAAATCCTTCAATAAATTCACGACAAAAACCGATTAATCCTAGAAATTGACGCAATGCAGTCCTAGAATAAGGACGTGGTAATTTCTGTATTACTTCACATCTATGTGGATCTGGGGTGCGACCACCCTCTGAGATTACAACTCCTAAGTATGACACACTCTCTTGCATAAGTTGTGCCTTTACAGGGTTAAGTTTCAAACCAGACTGTTTTATTATGCCTAGCAATTCATCCAGCAAGACATAGTGTTCCTCTCTAGTGTCTGTTTGAAGAAGTATATCATCCACATACTGAATTATACACTCTGGCTTAGAAAAACTAGACAAAATGTCCGCCAAACATTGATGAAAATAGGTAGCACTAGAATTAAAACCTTGAGGAAGAGCAAAAAAAGTATACTTTTTATTTAAAAAAGTAAAAGCAAATTTGTACTGACTCTCAAACTCTACAGGTATAGAAAAAAAGCCGTTACTAATATCTAATGCACTATAACAAGTAGCATTTGCTGACAATTTAGACATTAGGTCAGGTATATTACCCACTACCGGTGCTACAACTGGTGTTACTTTATTCAATGCTCGATAATCTACTATCAATCTCCAAGACCCTGAGGGTTTAAGAACTGGCCAAATAGGAGAATTCATAGTAGAATGACATTCTCGTAAAATTCCTTGTTTTAACAAAGATTCAATGGTCTGTGTCACTGAAGGTATAGCTTCAACTGGAAATTTATATTGTTTCTGGGGGACTGGATCTGGACCATCTACCTTTACAACCATGTTGGATACCCTGCCACAATCAGATTTAGAAGTAGCCCACACAGATATATGATCCCACAACACAGAAGCTAACTGTGAATCTTCAGTTGCTAAGCACTTGATCACATCTATAGCATCAGCATTTTTTACTGTGTATATGGAATGTACATCTGGAATCACAATGGGTTTATGAGATCTAGATCCACGCCACAAAATCATGTTACAAAGGTCAATCATCAATCCTTGATCAGTTAGTATATCTGCCCCTAATATCGTACCTTCATGGTTATCAAACACCCACAATGGTGCATGTAACACTGTGTTATCAATCTTTATTTCACAATCCTGAGATTTCACTGCCTGAATTTCCGCTCCTCCAACACCCATGAGCTGAGTTACAGTCAGTGGCTTTGAAAGAGGTAATTTTTTATCAGTCAGACTAACAGAAGCACCCGTATCCAGCAGCATTTTGGTTGTGTGGCCCCTTACACAACCTTGGACATAAGGTCTCCCATTAGAGTCCATGGACAATGAAGTGACCATGAACGTTTTTGGGGCCAGACACCTCTATTTTTTAAGAAAAGGATTGGAATCTTTTCCAGAGGCTGGTAAACCACTGCCTTCAATTTCAGCTTTTGTCCCATCTTGGACCAATTTCACAATCTTCTGTAACACATTCTCATATGGACTTCTACTCTCTTTAGCTATAGGTGTCTGATCTTTGTGTCTATATTGCCTGTTTGTTCTATTCCATCTTTTATCATTTAGTTCAACTTTCAGAGCTTTACAATCTCTCCTCATATGCCCTGTTTACCACAATGGAAACATTTAAATCTAGGTCTATTGCCTCCCTCATTTACAGCTATAACTGACACCTTCTTGGTCTTCCCTGCATCTGGATTATCTATTAGCCAATTTTGCAAAAGTGTCATGAAATCTGTAAATGAAGTTGCTGACCGAAGAGTAGGCCTAAAATCTCTAGTAACTTGCGGAATCTGTGAAGCCATTAAGCTTAAAAACACAGGATTATCCTTAGAAATGCTATCATCTTTCATCAAAATCTTATATGCTTCATAAAGACGATTGGCATATGAAATCGGTGGCTCATTAGAACCCATTTTGATCTTACTAATGTAATCACAATCTAATGTTTTACAGGCTTGCAATGCTTTCTTAAGCTCATTTAAACGTTCTGTGTCATTTGCCCATTCATTATCAATATCTGGATCAGAACCAAAATGTTTACGAACAGGACCTTCTAACTGAGCAGCTAAATCTGGGGGAAGGCAAACTTTCAAAAGATGGCAAGCATCTCTGTTTCCCAAATTGAACTGTTTGACTTCCTGTTCAAAACGTAACATAAAAGACTCAGGGGGGACAGAAGCATCCCATGGTCCTACCAGTGCTTTTAAATGACAAGAATCCTGCACTGACAAAGGTTTACGAGACTTTACAGTAGATGGAGACTTTGTCAAATCTGGCATTTTTAGTTTATGATTTTCATTCATCATTTCTGTAACTTAGTTAGTATATTGTATCTCTGCAGCTTCAGAGGCTAATTTACCTGCCATAAACATAGCCAAAACATTACCCAATTTCTGTTTACTTTTCTTTAAATTGGAGTTTGTTAAATTGCACTCCTGCCACACAGACATCCACTGATTAATAAGTGATCCTTCAGGCATCACATCAAATTTCACTGTGGCATGTTTACTAATATACTTTTCTATTACCTCCATGATCAATTCTCTAGTGGGTGATCAATCCACTGGAATTACACCTAGTCAGAGCCTATCACACCTCGCACCCTGACGTATTGCTAACACTTATAACCCTTGGTACTCACCGTATCTTGTGCGTCCACTCAACGGATTTTGTAGCCCAGTGAGGAAGAACTTTCTACAGGCATCCAAACGACCAGCGTCTGTCAGCGAGACCTACTTCGCTTCACTTCACCACGATGCAAAAAAAACAAATGTACTCCAGGAATTCTTCATCTATTCTTCATCAGAAGCCAAAAAAAACTGTATCCCAAAGGATTACGTCGGGGTCACCAATGTTGGAGATCTCGGGTCACCATTAAAGATCTTTGTTCGTTATTATTAGGATTCAGGTTACGGATGAAAAACGTACAATAAAATATTCCAAAATACTTCAGTCTTTAGCCTGTGTTTATTGGTTATAAGTACAAAACCTTGTTACATTAGCAATTTCAGACATGTCATGTGTGAATGAATGTCTACCTGATTCTTAGAATGAAGTAAGTCACAAAATACAAACTTCTTATAGATTTACAAAGGAATGTGATGACATCACAAAAACTAAACATTCAAACTTCACATCCATCACACATCATTCAATCTTCTGCTCCACTCATTCAGTCTGTAGGGACTTCATTGTATTAGTCTCTTTGATATTTCTTTTCACCATATGAATAATTCCTTCCACATGTATCCATAATTGAACATAATTAAGCAAGTGTTATTCAATACCATGTATTGTAGGTAAATATTCCCAGATAATCTCTTCCATATGTCTGGTTCTCCATACATCAATAATCAAAGGTTATTCAATATCACCTTTCAAGGATAAATGCACAAAGTCAGTAACTTCCATTCTGACCCTTAACCTTGTCTACCAATTTTGATAGAGCTTGGTTTAACTCCTTTATTGCCAGGTTGAGTTTCTTAGTTATTTGTTCATTTAGAGAATACTTTATGGGTAATTAATATTGTTTATGGGTGATCAATTCAGTACCAACAGAGACAGAAGTGGACCATGTGGTGTAGTTGAAAGGGGATGAAAGCTGTCAAGCTTGTTTTGACCAAGGGAAATGGCCCATTGGTACAATTGTTTTACTGTATTGGAGAAATGCATAAAAAGGAGATCCAAGGAATAAAGATTATTTTTTTCCTGGGACACATAAAAAAGGTATGTTTCCTTTAGAGGGAACACTTTTATTATTTTTTACTGGGCTTTTATCCTGAGCCTCTGCTTCTATCCTATGAGAAGGGGATTGAAGAACCATATTGGATCTGCATCCTGAACTGATGCTGCTATCCTAAAAGAATGGGATAGATGAACCGGATGAGATCTGCAAGTAGAATTGGTCTTCCTGGCCTTTCAAAGTCTACTGTAGAGCAGATTGTACTGCTTATGCCGATCATGTGATCCTGTGTTATTGATGCTCCTACTGATGTTTCCGGGCACTTCTCCTTCACAATCCCGAGGAGGAATTCCTTCAGCTAAAGGCAGGAGTATTTGGGGGTAAAACAAACCCCTCCTCCCCTGGGCTATGACAAATATTAATTGAAGTTGAAAAAACTCTATCAAGTTCAACCTTTTTGTATCTCCTCTGATCATTGTATTATGAAAATTGAGGAAGGAACACAAATCAACCCCCAATTAAATATTGACAATTATCTCATAAGGTAGAAAACAAATCGTTCCTGAACCCAAAAATAACATTATTCCCGATCAGTACCCCTCCTGCTTTAGTTATCCTACAATACCTGAAATTCCCATTGTATTCAGAAATATATCCAAGCCCTTTTTAAAGTTATCTATTGAATTAGTTGTCTTTAGCTCCTTTCTGAGAAAGTTGCAGTCTGATTTTCCAAGTCATTTAAAATCTCTTAGAAAAAAAAGCCTTTTATCGACCCTGGATGTAGGTACCTTCGGTACCTTTTTATAGAGGAAGAAATATATATGCTTAGTCATAGCTTAGTCCCTTCATAACTGTTATTCATTTTGTTTCACTTCTCTGTGTCTTTTCCAGCTCTACCTGTCCTTTTTTCGGATTGGAATCCAAAATTGTACTCCGTTTTCCAAATCAGTGTGTACTATGGATTTATATAGTGGCAGAATTATGTGAGCTTACCTTGTTTTTATACTCCTTTTAATTTAACTTTTAATTGACATTGAGCATTGAGCACAGTTATGTAGGTGGGTGTCCACAAGCACTCCTAATCCCTTTCTGTCTCTGATACTCCTAGATTTGTTTAATTTAGATTACAAATTGTATGCTTATTTTTCTTTCACAAACTTTATTTCTCTTTGTGTTAGATCTCATCTGCCATATAGCCACCCCTTATTCAAATTCACTTAAATCCATTTGCAGAGAAAATCCTTTTGCATTATTTTCTTATCTAATTACCTTACACGATTTATATCATTGGCCGAAATGAAGACATTACTCTTCAGTCCAACCTCTAAATCATTAATAAATATGGCCTCTATGCGAATCCTGGCAAATTATCAGTAGAGATGTCGCGAATAGTTCGCCGGCGGATTGTTCCCGGCGAACATAGCATGTTTGCGTTCGCGGCGAACAGCGAACATATGCGAGATTCGACCCGCCACCAATACTTTATCATTGAGCAAACTTTGACCCTGCATGTCACAGTCAGCAGACACATTCCAGCCAATCAGCAGCATACACTCCCTTCCAGAGCCATCTACCTCATGGACAGCAGCCATTTTGAAATCATAACTAACTTGCAGTCTTACAGAGAGGAGGTAGAGTGTAGGTGATGCTGATTGAATAGGAAAATCAATAGCTAGGCAAGTTTATTCAGTGTCCAGTGAAGTGCTGAAGTACTCATCAGATCTCTGCTGTAAACACAGCACCCCAAAAAGCCCTTTTTAGGGCTATAACATCATTTTTTTTTCTTTGTTTTTTTTCTGTGTAATCTAATTTCATTTGCCTGTCTCCCTGCTAGCCTCTGCTTGCAAGTGTGTGTGTCAGGCTCACAGCTTATACTGTGTGTGCACAACGCATACAATATAATATTGTTTACTAGTTGTCTACTTTTAAAAAACCCAAACTTTTATTTTCTTAAATCGAAGTGCATTTGCCTGACCGTCAATCAAAGTTAATTTGCTTGACTGCTACCCATAGTGTGTGTCTTGCTTACAAGTACTGTGCCAAGTTTAACCAATCCAGTCTAGTTGGGGTACCAACAGTCCACATTTAAAAAACCCAAACTTTTATTTTCTTAAATCTAAGTGCATTTGCCTGACCGTCAATCAAAGTTAATTTGTTTGACCGCTATCCATAATGTGTGTCTTGCTTACAAGTACTGTGCCAAGTTCAACCAATCCAATCTAGTTGGGGTACCAACAGTCCACATTTAAAAAACCCAAACTTTTATTTTCTTAAATCTAAGTGCATTTGACTGACCGTCAATCAAAGTTCATTTGCTTGACCGCTAGCCAGAGTGTGTGTCTTGCTTACAAGTACTGTGCCAAGAGGTTGTGTGCATGCTTGAGCTCTAAACAAAAGGCTTTTTAGGGTCTTAGTCCCTCAAATACAAGTTTTATTTTAACACCTTTCTGTTTATAAGCACTTTGTGCACGTTGTTGTTCATTTTTGTGAGTTTTTGTGACTTTTTTCTTAGTTTAATTTAAGTTTTAGTTTTCTGGGAGTCAGGCTCAGCTCTCTATCCCAGGAGAGTGAGCTGTCTCCTGGATACTTTGCCACACCCCTCCCTTAGCACTCCACCTTCACTCCTGGAGCATTTTTTACTTTGACTTTTTAAAAAAAGTTTTTCAGGTTTTGTTAAAGTTTTGTTTGTTTGGTGTTGGGTTTTATGTTTTAGGGGAGAGAAGACAAGTAACATCTTTGTAGGCAGTGGGGGGGGGAACAATTTGAATATTTGTTTAAGAGGCTTTTTTAACATCTGACACAGGGACACAGAGGGGTTAAAAAGCCTCTGTGTTCTCTGTGTTGTTGCAATTAGCAACACCTTGCAACAGGCCATTAACCCTTCCACTGCCAAACATCATCTCTCTCTCTCCCTTAGTTTTGTCTCCCTTAGTCTTGTCTTTTTTTTTTCTTTTTCACACTTTTATTTAAAAAAAAAAAAGAAAACAGTAAAAAATCATCAAACAAAAAATAAAAATAAATAAAACAAATAAACTAGAAAAAAAGGGTCTAAACATGAGGGATAAGACCACTAAGAAGCCTCAGGGGTCAAAAGGGGGAATAATGGCCCCTGAAAATCCTAGCTGCAGCACTGCACAGCATAGGCCCCAGGCAGATAAGGCAGCACCAGCTCCTGGTGGTTCTGCCAGCAGACCTACCCCTGTGGCTAATACCTGGTCACAGGTGGTTTCTGCTGGCCCCAGTAATACCACCGCTGGGGCTGAGGGGCAGATCACCAGGAAGCATGGGGTTAAATGTCAGATGTCTGGGGTCTACAGCATTGATATCTATCTGCGTGCTGCAGCTAATGTCATCAGCCCCTCTGTTATAGTAGCAGCCAGCAAAATGTACGGGAAAGCAGTTTTTTTTACCCGTACTCTGGCTGCTGCACACATTCTTATACAGAGAGGCATCACAGTGGGGGGATTATATGTCCCAATAGAACCCCTGGAAGGGTTGGGCACAAAAGTAACACTCTCTAATGTGCCCCCCTTCCTACCAGACTCCCTCCTGCGCCCCCACCTGCTAACCCTAGGGGAAGTAAAAACACCATTTATAAAAATTCCCCTGGGGTGCAGAGAGAGAGCACTTCGTCATGTGCTCTCTTTCAAGAGGCAGGTACAAATGTGCCTGCCTCAGGGCGCAGAAAACATAGAGGGGTCTTTTGGGGTTCCATTTGAGGGGGTGCTGTACAGGATTTTTTACAGCACTACGGAGGTGCAGTGCTATCATTGCAAAGGGTTGGGGCATACACGTAGGAATTGTCCTAATGTAAAGCATCATGCCCCAGCCCCAGCAAATGGCACCTCCGTCAGTACGGCACCCATCCCCGCTGAGCCCATAACAGCGGGGACCTCAAGGGTCATAGCCCCCCCACAGAGCTCAGGCAAGGAGGCCGTTCCTCAAGCCACCACCACGGCCTCCAAACCCCCTTCTTCCCCAAAAAAGCCATCTGTGTCTGTGGTCTCCAGCAAGACTGCAGACACGGGGAAAAAGGGGAAGAATGTCACCGTTCCTCCCAGTGTCACAGCTGCATCTCCCAAGTCCCAATCTGCCCCCACCATAATTACATCAGTTAGTGTGGGGGCACAGTGTAAGCAGAGGGATAATAAGCCCTCTGCAGGGGAGGCAGCTAGTGACAGCTCCTCTTCCAGGAGTGACGTCCCCAGGAAGAGGAAGCATAAAACCAACAGGGAGGTTGCTGATAAGTGGGAAGTGCTCTATAGTGGAGCACCTCCCTCTAAAAGCAAGAAGAGGAACAAAACATCTCCTCCTCATCCGGTGACATTGTCTGGCCCAGTTATTAAGCTCAGCCAGCCGGTGCCAGACCACACATCTCTCTCTCCAGACCCTATAGGGGTTAATGTGGAAAAGGGTCTGGAGAAAAAGCAGGGGCAAGAGGGTCACCCAAGTGAGGCAGGGGTAGACAAGAAAGATCAGGTTCTGCCTCTGGCCTTTGAGGGGGGACCCAACAAAGCCCCTGCTGAATGGGTAGTCAGTGTCCCTGAGGTGCTGAGCTTCAAGGGCACCAGTCAGTCTCCTCCTCCAGTGTCACTCTCTAGTGACGTACCTCGGGCTTTGTTAGAGCCCCAGGCCGAGTCACTACTGGAGGGGGGGAATATAGGCATGACCCCCATTCAGGACCCCATGGATTTGTCTGTCAGGGGGGATGTGGCACAAGGGGAAGTGGAAATGGGGGAGGGTGATAAAACAGGTTTTCCTGTTAACATCATGGGAGAGCCTGTCTACCCTCCTCAGCCGTCCACTGACCCTAACATCGGTGCCATCCAAGCTGAGCAAGCAGCGGTGGAACTGGCAGAGGAGGCATATAAAGCCTCCAAGGCTTCCATTAAGGAAGCCATGCTAGCCACTGCTGTCCAGCCAGCTACCCCTGAATGCACTCCTGAAGCTACAGGGGTGCAGCAGCAATCCAAGGGTCCATTATTTACCTTGAAGGGTGCTAAAGGGACTCCTTCTGTATCATCTAAGAGGGGGTCCCTGAGAATAAAGCTGAGGAAACTGACTCCAGCCGGGGAGGATGGAGTAAAAGCCCTCAGCCAAGAGGAGCCCAGGGGTGACCCACTAGAAGGAACATCAGATTCTGGGTGGGTTATCCCTGTCAAGGAAATAGATCTATTCCTTGAGAGCACCCTTCATGGACAAAAGAAAAGGAAGGTGCGGCTGGCCTTGGAGAGGTGGAAGAATATGTCGTTTATTCTCCACTCTCTCCAGCAATATCTAGTGGTCAGCACTAGGGCCAAGAATTCTGGGACTGCGGAGCATCTCCGCGTCCGGAAATTCTATAAAATGTGCGTGTCCTATCAGCAGTCTCAAGGGTCTGAGGAACGCACAATTCCTGACACGCAGTAATGGCTTTGCACATAAGCACGCTAAATACCAATGGCTGTCAAGACAGTTTCCGCAGGTTCCAGGTACTCTCCTATTTATATCAGGGAGGGTACTCTGTGAGCTTCCTGCAGGAAACTCACACCACTCCAGAGGCTGAGGCCTCGTGGCAACTGGAGTGGAGAGGCAGGGTCTTCTTCAGCCACTTCACATCGGCGTCATGTGGAGTGGTGACCCTGTTCTCAGAGTCTTTTCAGCCAGAGCTGCTGCTTGTGAAAGCTGTTATCCCAGGCCGTCTAATCCACCTCCGGGTCCGAGAGCAGGGTAGCATCATTAACCTAGTTAATATATATGCCCCTGCTGGAGGGCTCGAGAGAGTGAGGTTCCTCGCCAGACTGTCCCAGTTTTTGGAGACGGTTGACGCAGATGAGTGTTTGGTACTCGGGGGTGATTTCAACTGCACCCTCGACGCTCTGGACCGGAATAGTCCAGAGCCGTTCCCGCCTTCTGCGTCAGCCCTGCGGGAGATCATCGCCCGCTTCTCCCTGGAGGACATCTGGCGAGAGCAGAACCCAGGGGCATCAGACGGTTTCACCTACGTCAGGGTGAGAGCCGGTCTGGTGTCCCACTCCCGGATCGACAGACTATATATATCTAGTCACTATATGTCACGAGTCGGTTCTTGTGCCATTAGGCTGGCTCCGTTCACAGACCACAACTGTGTGTCTGTGACAGTGGCGCTAACGCCAACAGCGCCACGAGCCGCCTATTGGCACTTCAACAATGCTTTGTTGAAGGACCAGGGGCTCGTGACATTGATCCGGGAGTTTTGGACGGACTGGAGGGGTTGCAAGGGGGACTTTGCCACGTTAAAACTGTGGTGGGACGTGGGCAAGGTTCATTTGCGACTTCTGTGTCAGGAATATACCAAGGGTGCGAGTGGGCAGCGCGAAGCTGAGTTGGAGTCACTCCGGGGGGAGGTACTCCATCTGGAGCAGAGGCTGTTCACTTGTAGGGACCAATCCCTGCAGAGCGAGTATGTAGAGAGGAAGGGTGTCCTCTGTGACCTGGAACGACACCAGGCCAAGGGGGCATACGTGCGCAGCCGCTTAGGTTTTCTCAAAGATCTAGACCGCGGCTCGCGCCTCTTCTACTCACTGGAGAAAAAGGGGGGTAACAGTAGGCACATCACCTGTCTTCTAGATGAAGACGGTGCCCCCCTTACAGATCCGGAGAGTATCCGGGATAGAGCCCGGAACTTTTATAAAGATCTTTACTCTCCGGATCCCATTTCTCCAGACGCCTGCAGGGTGCTATGGGAGGGGCTCCCCACAGTCAGTGAGGGTGTAAGAGAGCGGCTTGATATACCACTATCTTTTCAAGAGCTCTCTGAAGCCCTCCGTGCCATGTCCTGTGAAAAGTCTCCAGGACTGGACGGACTGACTGTAGAGTTTTTCCAATTTTTCTGGGAGACTCTGGGACCTGATTTCCATCTGGTCCTTGGGGAAGCCCTGGAGACCGGGGAGATGCCCCTGTCTTGTCGCAGGGCAGTACTTGCCCTGCTGCCCAAAAAGGGGGATCTCCGGCTTATTAAGAACTGGCGACCGGTCTCTCTGCTCAGCACAGACTACAAGATTGTAGCTAAAGCCATCTCGCTTAGACTTGGGTCTGTGCTGGCAGAATTGGTTCACCCTGACCAGTCCTATGCGATCCCGGGCCGGACTATCTTTGATAGTATCTTTCTGGTCCGGGATCTATTGCATTATTCTCGCAGGACTGGTCTGTCACTCGCCTTTCTCTCTTTAGATCAAGAGAAGGCGTTTGACAGGGTGGACCATGGTTACCTCATAGCCACTCTGCAAGCGTACGGCTTTGGCCCACAGTTTGTGGGCTTTATAAGAACGCTGTACGCCTCTGCAGAGTGTTTACTTAAAATCAATTGGTCCCTAACAGCACCTTTGGTATTTGGACGAGGGGTGCGTCAAGGATGTCCCTTGTCTGGACAGTTATATGCACTGGCCATTGAGCCTTTCCTCTGCCTACTGAGGAAAAGGCTCACAGGGCTGGTGCTAGAAGATCCAGACATGCGGATTGTCCTTTCAGCTTATGCTGACGATGTGCTCCTCGTGGCCCAGGATCCAGTTGATCTTGAGCTGGCAAAACAGTGCCAGGAGGTATATTCAGCTGCCTCCTCCGCTCAGATCAACTGGTCCAAATGCACAGGCCTTTTAGAGGGTAATTTACAGGTGGACTCTTTGCCTCCCACGTTCGTGACATCACGTGGGAGGCAGATGTCATTAAATATCTGGGGGTCTACCTGTCCGCTGCGGACGCTTCCGTCCCAGACAACTGGAGGGAGTTAGAGGGCAGTGTCCTCTCTCGTCTGGGACGATGGAGGGGTCTAGCAAAAATGCTTTCCCTTAGGGGGCGGACTCTAGTGGTGAATCAGCTGGTGGCTTCTCAGATCTGGCACCGGCTGATTTGTCTGAGTCCGACCCCCGAGTTTGTCACCAATATCCAGAGGAATTTGTTAGATTTCCTCTGGATGGGAAGGCATTGGGTCTCTGCAGGGGTGGCAAGTCTGCCTTTGGTGGAGGGTGGACAGGGAGTAGTTTGTGTGTGCTCCCAGTTGTCCACCTTCCGCCTTCAGTACCTGCAGAGATACCTATATGCAGATCCCTCTCCGCAGTGGTGCGCACTGGCATCCAGCTTTTATCGCCAGTTGCGCAACCTGGGGTATGACCGGCAATTATTTCTGATCAGGCCCGAGGGGTTTGGGAGAGACCTCTCTGTGTTGCCGGCATACTACCAGGAAACCCTCAAGGCCTGGAGCATGGTCTCCGTGACCAGGCAGGGCGTGCCTTTGGGGGATGAAATATTCACAGAGCCCCTGCTATTTAATGCAGCAGTGGGGGCTCCAATGTTACAGTCCCCCAGTATCATCCGCCGACTTAGTCATGCACGGATGACCCGAGTCGGGGATCTCCTGGAATACGGGCGTTCTGATTGGGTGTCACCCCAGGAGCTTGCGCTCCGTTTGGGATATGTGACGCCCAAAGTCTCAGGGCGCTTGCTCCAGGAGATTAGAGATGCCATCTCCCCCGACTCGCGCACCTTCCTTCGCGGGGCTTTGCAGGCCGGAGTGCCACATGCACCTTTCAACACCCCTTCTCCGGCTGTTTGCATTGGACACAAGCCCCGTGTTTCCCCTCAGGCTCCTCCTGTCCCCAACCTCTCGAGGTTGAGGGACATACCCTCGGCATGCTTTCGCGGCATGCCGAGGAAGAGCTTATATTCTCTCGTGCTCCATACAGTGCACTTCCTTGCCCTCGTGACCCGTCCCGATACCATCTGGAGGCGGGTCCTACCAGCTGACGAGGGCAAGAGGCCCCGGTGGAGGGAACTTTATTCTGATTTAGTTCCACGACCCACCGGGGACTTGAGTTGGAGAGTGCTCCATGGTGCACTGAGCACGGGAGAGTACTTAGCTAAATTCACGGACTCTCCCTCCACTTGTCCATTCTGTGGCAAGGGAGAGTCCGTGTATCATGTTTATTTTAGTTGCGCCAGACTGCAGCCCCTCTTGTCACTCTTGAGGGGCCTCCTCCTGCAGTTCTGGCTGCATTTCTCCCCTCACATTTTTATTTTTGGGCGCCCAGTGTCCCGGGGCAATAAGGCCAGGGACCTCCTCGTCAACCTGCTCCTGGCATTAGCCAAGTTGGCTATATATAAGTCCAGGAAGCAGTGTTTGATAGGGGGGGTTCCCTTGTCACCTGAGGCCATGTTCCGGGTGCTGGTGCGCTCCCGTATCCGGGCAGAGTACCACCTGGCTTTGTCTACTGGGGGAATGGATGAGTTTGTCTCCCAGTGGGCTGTAGATGGTGTGCTCTGCTCGGTATAACCCCATCCGGTTTCTTTTTCTTTCAACCTCCTAATATGATTTTTATTTAGTTTACAGAAAATGTTTTCTCCTAATTTTAAAATACACTGTGCCAAGAGGTTGTGTGCATGCTTGAGCTCTAAACAAAAGGCTTTTTAGGGTCTTAGTCCCTCAAATACAAGTTTTATTTTAACACCTTTCTGTTTATAAGCACTTTGTGCACGTTGTTGTTCATTTTTGTGAGTTTTTGTGACTTTTTTCTTAGTTTAATTTAAGTTTTAGTTTTCTGGGAGTCAGGCTCAGCTCTCTATCCCAGGAGAGTGAGCTGTCTCCTGGATACTTTGCCACACCCCTCCCTTAGCACTCCACCTTCACTCCTGGAGCATTTTTTACTTTGACTTTTTAAAAAAAGTTTTTCAGGTTTTGTTAAAGTTTTGTTTGTTTGGTGTTGGGTTTTATGTTTTAGGGGAGAGAAGACAAGTAACATCTTTGTAGGCAGTGGGGGGAGGAACAATTTGAATATTTGTTTAAGAGGCTTTTTTAACATCTGACACAGGGACACAGAGGGGTTAAAAAGCCTCTGTGTTCTCTGTGTTGTTGCAATTAGCAACACCTTGCAACAGGCCATTAACCCTTCCACTGCCAAACATCATCTCTCTCTCTCCCTTAGTTTTGTCTCCCTTAGTCTTGTCTTTTTTTTTCTTTTTCACACTTTTATTAAAAAAAAAAAAAGAAAACAGTAAAAAATCATCAAACAAAAAATAAAAATAAATAAAACAAATAAACTAGAAAAAAAGGGTCTAAACATGAGGGATAAGACCACTAAGAAGCCTCAGGGGTCAAAAGGGGGAATAATGGCCCCTGAAAATCCTAGCTGCAGCACTGCACAGCATAGGCCCCAGGCAGATAAGGCAGCACCAGCTCCTGGTGGTTCTGCCAGCAGACCTACCCCTGTGGCTAATACCTGGTCACAGGTGGTTTCTGCTGGCCCCAGTAATACCACCGCTGGGGCTGAGGGGCAGATCACCAGGAAGCATGGGGTTAAATGTCAGATGTCTGGGGTCTACAGCATTGATATCTATCTGCGTGCTGCAGCTAATGTCATCAGCCCCTCTGGTGTAGTAGCAGCCAGCAAAATGTACGGGAAAGCAGTTTTCTTTACCCGTACGCTGGCTGCTGCTCACATTCTTATACAGAGAGGCATCACAGTGGGGGGATTATATGTCCCAATAGAACCCCTGGAAGGGTTGGGCACAAAAGTAACACTCTCTAATGTGCCCCCCTTCCTACCAGACTCCCTCCTGCGCCCCCACCTGCTAACCCTAGGGGAAGTAAAAACACCATTTATTAAAATTCCCCTGGGGTGCAGAGAGAGAGCACTTCGTCATGTGCTCTCTTTCAAGAGGCAGGTACAAATGTGCCTGCCTCAGGGCACAGAAAACATCGAGGGGTCTTTTGGGGTTCCATTTGAGGGGGTGCTGTACAGGATTTTTTACAGCACTATGGAGGTGCAGTGCTATCATTGCAAGGGGTTGGGGCATACACGTAGGAATTGTCCTAATGTAAAGCATCATGCCCCAGCCCCGGCAAATGGCACCTCCATCAGTACAGCACCCATCCCCGCTGAGCCCATAACAGCGGGGACCTCAAGGGTCATAGCCCCCCCACAGAGCTCAGGCAAGGAGGCCATTCCTCAAGCCACCACCACGGCCTCCAAACCCCCTACTTCCCCAAAAAAGCCATCTGTGTCTGTGGTCTCCAGCAAGACTACAGACACGGGGAAAAGGGGAAGAATGTCACCGGTCCTCCCAGTGTCACAGCTGCATCTCCCTAGTCCCAATCTGCCCCCACCATAATTACATCAGTTAGTGTGGGGGCACAGTGTAAGCAGAGGGATAATAAGCCCTCTGCAGGGGAGGCAGCTAGTGGCAGCTCCTCTTCCAGGAGTGACGTCCCCAGGAAGAGGAAGCATAAAACCAACAGGGAGGTTGCTGATAAGAGGGAAGTGCTCTATAGTGGAGCACCTCCCTCTAAAAGCAAGAAGACGAACAAAACATCTCCTCCTCATCCGGTGACATTGTCTGGCCCGGTTATTAAGCTCAGCCAGCCGGTGCCAGACCACACATCTCTCTCTCCAGACCCTATAGCGGTTAATGTGGAAAAGGGTCTGGAGGAAAAGCAGGGGCAAGAGGGTCTCCCAAGTGAGGCAGGGGTAGACAAGAAAGATCAGGTTCTGCCTCTGGCCTTTGAGGGGGGTCCCAATAAAGCCCCTGCTGAATGGGTAGTCAGTGTCCCTGAGGTGCTGAGCTTCAAGGGCACCAGTCAGTCTCCTCCTCCAGTGTCACTCGCTAGTGACGTATCTCGGGCTTTGTTAGAGCCCCAGGCCGAGTCACTACTGGAGGGGGGGAATATAGGCATGACCCCCATTCAGGACCCCATGGATTTGTCTGTCAGGGGGGATGTGGCACAAGGGGAAGTGGAAATTGGGGAGGGTGATAAAACAGGTTTTCCTGTTAACATCATGGGAGAGCCTGTCTACCCTCCTCAGCCGTCCACTGACCCTAACATCGGTGCCATCCAAGCTGAGCAAGCAGCGGTGGAACTAGCAGAGGAGGCATATAAAGCCTCCAAGGCTTCCATTAAGGATGCCATGCCAGCCACTGCTGTCCAGCCAGCTACCCCTGAATGCACTCCTGAAGCTACAGGGGTGCAGCAGCAATCCAAGGGTCCATTATTTACCTTGAAGGGTGCTAAAGGGACTCCTTCTGTATCATCTAAGAGGGGGTCCCTAAGAATAAAGCTGAGGAAACTGACTCCAGCCGGGGAGGATGGAGTAAAAGCCCTCAGCCAAGAGGAGCCCAGGGGTGACCCACTAGAAGGAACATCAGATTCTGGGTGGGTTATCCCTGTCAAGGAAATAGATCTATTCCTTGAGAGCACCCTTCATGGACAAAAGAAAAGGAAGGTGCGGCTGGCCTTGGAGAGGTGGAAGAATATGTCGTTTATTCTCCACTCTCTCCAGCAATATCTAGTGGTCAGCACTAGGGCCAAGAATTCTGGGACTGCGGAGCATCTCCGGAAATTCTATAAAATGTGCGTGTCCTATCAGCAGTCTCAAGGGTCTGAGGAACGCACAATTCCTGACACACAGTAATGGCTTTGCACATCAGCACGCTAAATACCAATGGCTGTCAAGACAGTTTCCGCAGGTTCCAGGTACTCTCCTATTTATATCAGGGAGGGTACTCTGTGAGCTTCCTGCAGGAAACTCACACCACTCCAGAGGCTGAGGCCTCGTGGCAACTGGAGTGGAGAGGCAGGGTCTTCTTCAGCCACTTCACATCGGCGTCATGTGGAGTGGTGACCCTGTTCTCAGAGTCTTTTCAGCCAGAGCTGCTGCTTGTGAAAGCTGTTATCCCAGGCCGTCTAATCCACCTCCGGGTCCGAGAGCAGGGTAGCATTATTAACCTAGTTAATATATATGCCCCTGCTGGAGGGCCCGAGAGAGTGAGGTTCCTCGCCAGACTGTCCCAGTTTTTGGAGACGGTTGACGCAGATGAGTGTTTGGTACTCGGGGGTGATTTCAATTGCACCCTCGACGCTCTGAACCGGAATAGTCCAGAGCCGTACACGCCTTCTGCCTCAGCCCTCCGGGAGATCATCGCCCGCTTCTCCCTGGAGGACATCTGGCGAGAGCAGAACCCAGGAGCATCAGACGGTTTCACCTACATCAGGGTGAGAGCCGGTCTGGTGTCCCACTCCCGGATCGACAGACTATATATATCTAGTCACTATATGTCACGAGTCGGTTCTTGTGCCATTAGGCTGGCTCCGTTCACAGACCACAACTGTGTGTCTGTGACAGTGGCGCTAACGCCAACAGCGCCACGAGCCGCCTATTGGCACTTCAACAATGCTTTGTTGAAGGACCAGGGGCTCGTGACATTGATCCGGGAGTTTTGGACGGACTGGAGGGGTTGCAAGGGGGACTTTGCCACGTTAAAACTGTGGTGGGACGTGGGCAAGGTTCATTTGCGACTTCTGTGTCAGGAATATACCAAGGGTGCGAGTGGGCAGCGCGAAGCTGAGTTGGAGTCACTCCGGGGGGAGGTACTCCATCTGGAGCAGAGGCTGTTCACTTGTAGGGACCAATCCCTGCAGAGCGAGTATGTAGAGAGGAAGGGTGTCCTCTGTGACCTGGAACGACACCAGGCCAAGGGGGCATACGTGCGCAGCCGCTTAGGTTTTCTCAAAGATCTAGACCGCGGCTCGCGCCTCTTCTACTCACTGGAGAAAAAGGGGGGTAACAGTAGGCACATCACCTGTCTTCTAGATGAAGACGGTGCCCCCCTTACAGATCCGGAGAGTATCCGGGATAGAGCCCGGAACTTTTATAAAGATCTTTACTCTCCGGATCCCATTTCTCCAGACGCCTGCAGGGTGCTATGGGAGGGGCTCCCCACAGTCAGTGAGGGTGTAAGAGAGCGGCTTGATATACCACTATCTTTTCAAGAGCTCTCTGAAGCCCTCCGTGCCATGTCCTGTGAAAAGTCTCCAGGACTGGACGGACTGACTGTAGAGTTTTTCCAATTTTTCTGGGAGACTCTGGGACCTGATTTCCATCTGGTCCTTGGGGAAGCCCTGGAGACCGGGGAGATGCCCCTGTCTTGTCGCAGGGCAGTACTTGCCCTGCTGCCCAAAAAGGGGGATCTCCGGCTTATTAAGAACTGGCGACCGGTCTCTCTGCTCAGCACGGACTACAAGATTGTAGCTAAAGCCATCTCGCTTAGACTTGGGTCTGTGCTGGCAGAATTGGTTCACCCTGACCAGTCCTATGCGATCCCGGGCCGGACTATCTTTGATAGTATCTTTCTGGTCCGGGATCTATTGCATTATTCTCGCAGGACTGGTCTGTCACTCGCCTTTCTCTCTTTAGATCAAGAGAAGGCGTTTGACAGGGTGGACCATGGTTACCTCATAGCCACTCTGCAAGCGTACGGCTTTGGCCCACAGTTTGTGGGCTTTATAAGAACGCTGTACGCCTCTGCAGAGTGTTTACTTAAAATCAATTGGTCCCTAACAGCACCTTTGGTATTTGGACGAGGGGTGCGTCAAGGATGTCCCTTGTCTGGACAGTTATATGCACTGGCCATTGAGCCTTTCCTCTGCCTACTGAGGAAAAGGCTCACAGGGCTGGTGCTAGAAGATCCAGACATGCGGATTGTCCTTTCAGCTTATGCTGACGATGTGCTCCTCGTGGCCCAGGATCCAGTTGATCTTGAGCTGGCAAAACAGTGCCAGGAGGTATATTCAGCTGCCTCCTCCGCTCAGATCAACTGGTCCAAATGCACAGGCCTTTTAGAGGGTAATTTACAGGTGGACTCTTTGCCTCCCACGTTTCGTGACATCACGTGGGAGGCAGATGTCATTAAATATCTGGGGGTCTACCTGTCCGCTGCGGACGCTTCCGTCCCAGACAACTGGAGGGAGTTAGAGGGCAGTGTCCTCTCTCGTCTGGGACGATGGAGGGGTCTAGCAAAAATGCTTTCCCTTAGGGGGCGGACTCTAGTGGTGAATCAGCTGGTGGCTTCTCAGATCTGGCACCGGCTGATTTGTCTGAGTCCGACCCCCGAGTTTGTCACCAATATCCAGAGGAATTTGTTAGATTTCCTCTGGATGGGAAGGCATTGGGTCTCTGCAGGGGTGGCAAGTCTGCCTTTGGTGGAGGGTGGACAGGGAGTAGTTTGTGTGTGCTCCCAGTTGTCCACCTTCCGCCTTCAGTACCTGCAGAGATACCTATATGCAGATCCCTCTCCGCAGTGGTGCGCACTGGCATCCAGCTTTTATCGCCAGTTGCGCAACCTGGGGTATGACCGGCAATTATTTCTGATCAGGCCCGAGGGGTTTGGGAGAGACCTCTCTGTGTTGCCGGCATACTACCAGGAAACCCTCAAGGCCTGGAGCATGGTCTCCGTGACCAGGCAGGGCGTGCCTTTGGGGGATGAAATATTCACAGAGCCCCTGCTATTTAATGCAGCAGTGGGGGCTCCAATGTTACAGTCCCCCAGTATCATCCGCCGACTTAGTCATGCACGGATGACCCGAGTCGGGGATCTCCTGGAATACGGGCGTTCTGATTGGGTGTCACCCCAGGAGCTTGCGCTCCGTTTGGGATATGTGACGCCCAAAGTCTCAGGGCGCTTGCTCCAGGAGATTAGAGATGCCATCTCCCCCGACTCGCGCACCTTCCTTCGCGGGGCTTTGCAGGCCGGAGTGCCACATGCACCTTTCAACACCCCTTCTCCGGCTGTTTGCATTGGACACAAGCCCCGTGTTTCCCCTCAGGCTCCTCCTGTCCCCAACCTCTCGAGGTTGAGGGACATACCCTCGGCATGCTTTCGCGGCATGCCGAGGAAGAGCTTATATTCTCTCGTGCTCCATACAGTGCACTTCCTTGCCCTCGTGACCCGTCCCGATACCATCTGGAGGCGGGTCCTACCAGCTGACGAGGGCAAGAGGCCCCGGTGGAGGGAACTTTATTCTGATTTAGTTCCACGACCCACCGGGGACTTGAGTTGGAGAGTGCTCCATGGTGCACTGAGCACGGGAGAGTACTTAGCTAAATTCACGGACTCTCCCTCCACTTGTCCATTCTGTGGCAAGGGAGAGTCCGTGTATCATGTTTATTTTAGTTGCGCCAGACTGCAGCCCCTCTTGTCACTCTTGAGGGGCCTCCTCCTGCAGTTCTGGCTGCATTTCTCCCCTCACATTTTTATTTTTGGGCGCCCAGTGTCCCGGGGCAATAAGGCCAGGGACCTCCTCGTCAACCTGCTCCTGGCATTAGCCAAGTTGGCTATATATAAGTCCAGGAAGCAGTGTTTGATAGGGGGGGTTCCCTTGTCACCTGAGGCCATGTTCCGGGTGCTGGTGCGCTCCCGTATCCGGGCAGAGTACCACCTGGCTTTGTCTACTGGGGGAATGGATGAGTTTGTCTCCCAGTGGGCTGTAGATGGTGTGCTCTGCTCGGTATCCCCCCATCCGGTTTCTTTTTCTTTCAACCTCCTAATATGATTT